>CM026390.1:22106688-22159147 GCA_014843695.1 Archivesica marissinica
TTGGGTACTGTTTTTAATTATACTGGTAACTTTGCCATGAATCAACAGTTTGTGTCAGGCAAAGCATTAAAAGCGTTGAATATTCTCCTCACTAACTGTACAAAAATAAGCCTGAAACCAAAGCTGCTTTGCCAGCTTTGTGATGCCTTTGTGGGCTCTATCTTAAATTATAGTTCTGAAATTTGGGGTTTCACAAAATCAAAGGAGCTAGAACGTATTCATTTGAAATTTTGTAAACGTATTTTAAATGTAAGAGTAACTACTTGTTCTACAGGCGTATATGGCGAATTAGCCAGATATCCACTTTACATAACACGTTATACTCGAATTGTAAAATATTGGTTTAAATTGTTACATACAGATAATATAATTTTAAAACGTGTATATAGCCAGGCTGTAAATGATTGTGCAAATGGTTCTAGAAATTGGGCGTCCAAACTTAAAGATATTTTAAATAGTTATGGTTTCTCGAACATTTGGGAAAATCCATATAGTGTACAGTGTAGCCAGTTTATAAGTTTGTTTAAACAACGTGTGATTGATTGTTTCATGCAAGGTTTGTTTGTAAGCAAAGAGACAAGTGGTGTACTAAACTTGTATGATAGCTGTAAATTAAAATTTGAATATGAACCTTATCTAGATATTGTACCAAATATCTTACGTTTTTTAATTACAAGATTAAGAATTTCTGCACATTCATTACGAATACATACTGGTAGATATGGACAAAATAGAATTCCACAAAATGAACGCTATTGTTTGTGTTGCAATACACACGACCTAGAAGACGAATATCATTTTATACTTGTTTGCCCGTGCTATTCAGATTTGAGAAAACTTTACATAAAGAAATATTATTTTGTAAGACCAAATATGCTTAAGTTTATTGAATTGTTGCAATCTAATAAAAGAAATATCCTATATAATTTAGCTTTATTCTATAATAAAGCAGTTGACATTAAATTAACACTTTTAAATAATATGACATAAATCCAATATCAGCACTAATTATTGTTCATCCTCATAATTAGATGCATTTTCTTATTATTATCAGATTCTATATGCCACATGACCACGATAAAATTGTTGTATATATTTACATCATATATATTTGTATATATGTATTTGACGATGTACCATGTACAAGTCTTAATAAAATTTCTGTTCTGTTCTGTTCTGTTCTGTAATATTTCGGTGTCAAGCACAGTGTAGGTAATCGCACACTGGGGCTGATTGACTGATTGGATTTATTTAAAGTCGCTACGCATAACTGCATTTGGGAGACTGAGTTTTCAAAGAAGATTAAAAACACCACGGGGCTTCAAGCAAGATTAGATATATAGCCAAACAAAACATGTATAAAGATATTCCTTTCAAAACTATAAAGAGTGGGTGCAGGAATAAAAAGCGTAAACCTGGTAAATCTTGGTGGAGTGAAAATTTAACTAACTTATGGTCTAATCTATGCATTTTGGAAGGTAAATGGTTAAATTGTTCACATCGTAATGCTAAATTAAAATTCAAAACTGAATATGTTCAAGCACGTAAATTTTTTGATCGGGAAGTACAAAAGGCTAAACGATTTTATTGGTATTCCATGCAAAACGAACTTCTAACAGACTGTAATGTGGACCAGACTAAGTTCTGGAAGTCGATTGGGAAAATTGGCGTAGGTAATTGTAAGAGTAAGCAAATACCGATGAAAGTTACATTAGAAGATGGGTCTACTTCTACTTGTGTCGATGATGTTCTATTTAAGTGGAAGAATGATTTCAGTTCTTTATTTAACAAAGACAGTGTAAGTGAGCCCGTGTCTACTGAAAATAGTAATAATATTGATGGTGTACCATTTAATGAACATATTTCTTTGTTAGAGGTCAAGAAGGCCGTAGATAAGGTCAAACGTGGTAAAGCTTGTGGAGTAGACGAACTTCCATCGGAAGTATTAAAAAATGATGCCACTATATTGTTTCTGCATGCCTTATATAATATATGCTTTGAGAATGGTATTACTCCATCATTATGGAATAGATGTATTATTAATCCAATTCCAAAGTCTACAACAGCTGATCCTACAGACCCCATGTCTTATAGAGGCATTTCTCTAGCTTGTACAACATACAAGATATACTGTAATATATTGAATGATAGATTGAGTTCTTGGGTTGAAGACAATGGCATTTTGGCAGATGAACAGAATGGTTTCCGTAAGAAGAGAAGCACTTCCGATCAAATTTCGTCTTTAGTTAATTTAGTTGAAACACGAAAGAAACTTAAGCAATGTACTTATGCAGCTTTTATAGACTTCCGTAAAGCTTACGATTTCATTAATCGTTCTAAATTATGGACACGATTAAATGATATAGGTATTTCTGGTCAAATGGTTCTAGCCATAAAGTCACTCTATTCATCTGTCGCCTCTTGTGTTAGAATTAACTCATTTAAAACAGACTGGTTTAATGTTCATTGTGGATTGAGACAAGGCTGTGTGTTATCACCTTTGTTGTTTAATTTATATATCAATGACCTAGCTGTATATCTTAAGTCCTTTGATATTGGTATTAATATAGATAATGAAAAGGTTTGCATACTCCTATATGCTGATGACATTGTTTTACTAGCTAAAGATGAATATGACTTACAAATTTTGCTAAATGCTCTGAACGATTGGTGTTGTCTTAAGGACATGTCAATTAATGCCGATAAGAGTAAGATAGTGCATTTCCGTCCAGATAGCCGGGCGAGGTGTGAGCATATATTTAAATGTGGAAATGAACAGTTATCCGTTGTTGACAGATATACATACCTCGGTGTTGTTCTTCTGGAACACCTATATTGTAATGTTACAGCTAAGATGGTTGCTCAGAGTGCAAGTCGTGCGTTAGGATTATTGATAGCTAAATGTAAAATTTCTGGAGGGGTACCGTATAATGTATTCACCAAGCTATACGACACTGTTGTTTGGCCTGTAATTGCTTATGGTGCCTCAATATGGGGGTATAAATCCTTTCCTTGTATAAATGCTGTCCAAAACCGTGCTATGCGGTTTTATCTTGGTGTCGGCAAGTATACACCCAATGCAGCCGTTTCCGGTGAAATGGGTTGGCAACCTCCCATTGTCCGTCAATGGAAAACAGTTTCTACGTTTTGGGTACGAATTTCCAATACAAATAACTCGAGATTGAACAAACGAATTGCACTTTGGGCAAACGAGAACTCTGCTTCCTGTAAAAACTGGTTCTATTTTGTTAAGAAACATTTTACGGATATTGATTTTGCAGAATTTTGTAACTTATATGCTCCAATTTCTAAGCCTCAGTGTGTCGAATGTGTGGGAAAATTTGGTATGAACAAATATATAACAGATTGGTATGCCTCTATAAATAGCATTCATGGTACTACTGGACGAGGTCGTAACAAATTAAGAACGTATTGTAAGTTTAAGCATGTATTTGAACCTGAGGAATATTGTAAAATGATTTTACCTACACGACACAGGTCGGCATTTAGTAAATTTAGATGCGGTGTTGCACCAATCCGTATAGAAACCGGAAGGTATGAGAATTTAAGATTAGACGATCGTAAATGTCCCTTTTGTAATGTGATAGAAGATGAACATCACGTTGTATTGGAATGTGCCATATATAATGATCTAAGAACTTTACTATTGCAGAAGGCAATATTAGCTGACCATAATTTCTGTAATATGACAAAACGTGATCAATTTCTATTTCTATTCAGTAATCAATCAGTGATAAGACTTTGTGCCAAAACCTGTTTTAATATACTACAGCGTCGTTACTTTTACCTTTGTAAATAATGCCCTTTTTTATGTTAATTACTATATATCTATGATTTTTACAGACTACAAGAAGCAACTGCTAATTAGGTCATTCTCGATCTGATCCTGGGTGATAACTGATTTTGTAAAATATTTCTTAATATTGTTAATGTTTTTCGATTTAGTGTTTTATACCATTTTGTTTTATTTCGTATTTAAATATAAATTAGCAACTGTTTCTTGGCTTTAGAATGTAAATAAGCATTAACTAATAGTAGTGTGGGATTTTATAATGTGATATGTTTTGTTGCAATATGTCTCTTATAATTCTATTCAGAATGGCTATTTACTTTTAATCTGATTATTTATATTTGTGTTTGTATTACATGTATGTACATAGATGAGACTTTAATAAAGATTAAAACCATCAATTAAAACCTAGCCACCCGAGCGATAATTGCATGCACGTGTCTTTGATACGTTTGTCACATAAGTAGCTTTGCAAATCATATATATTGTGTGTGTGTGTTTTACGTTTATTTATCGTCGCTACCGGTTTCCCATATGAGCGACGCCTCCTGAAGAGATTAGTCATTTTAGATTTGTTTGAGGATAGTGCAATGATACAGACTGAGACCCGAGACTATGGTTCGCTTCCGTGCACGGTGTACAGCACCGATACAAGACCTCGGTTTAAAGACCAATCTGAAAGACTGTTAATTTTATTATGGTCAGACGGGGGATCGAACCTGCGATCCCTGGATTACCAGTAGAGCGTGTTACCACTGGACTAAATGACTAATCCATTAGTTAACCTGTATATACTATTCAACACGTGTATGAATGTAAATGTACCCACACCAAACTGGAAGAAATGTAATCAACCGTCACTATAGTTTCAACAATAGCTTAACCGTACGCATAGTCTCATGACCTCTAAATGACCTCTAAGAAGGACAGGTCAATTTCCACTAACTTACATACAGAAACATGCACACAAGAACAAAGAACAATAACCTGTATATTATTTAAGCTAGTTTTTAACACCTCGCGCAGTGGTAGCGCGTTCGCTTCAGGTGCGAACGGCCCAGAGTTCGAGCCCAACTGGAACCGTTACGATTGTGCCCTTAGGCAAGGCATTTAAATTCCACGTTGCCTCTTCTCTCTCCTTACAGACGGATCTGTGGTCCAGTGGTACTGATAATCCAGGGAGTACATGTTCGACCCCCCGTCTGACAATACTAAAATTAACAGTCATTCAGATGGGACGTTAAACCGAGGTCTCGTGTCGGTGCTTTACACAGTGCACGTAAAAGAACCAGAGGAGATTCTGGAATGGGTCTGTATCACTGCATTATCTTACAAAATCTAAAATGACTAATCTCTTCAGGAGGCGTCGCTCATATGGGCAACCGGTAGCGACGATAAATAAACGTAAAAACACACGTCTCTCTCCTTCGTGGCGAAGGATTCCATCAGGAACGAGGTCTCGAGAGTGATTAATATAAACTGCAATAACTTGTTTCACAATTGAGCTAACATAAATGTGTATAAACTAACACATGGTATATGGGACCGATAGGCGATACATGAGGACCTCGGCTTAAAGTTACATCTGAACGACTCAATGTTAATATATGGACAACATAAACAAAAACTGTGCACTTTTATATTGAGCGTTACTTTTATATTGAGCGTTACTTTTATATTGAGCGTTACTTTTATATTGAGCGTTACTTTATATTGAGCGTTACTTTTATATTGAGAGCGTTACTTTTATATTGAGCGTTACTTTTATATTGAGAGCGTTACTTTTATATTGAGCGTTACTTTTATATTGAGCGTTACTTTTTCGTTACAAATTTTAGAATTATGGATTTTACTCTATCATGAGTGAAGAAAATAATCCTTCACACATTGCACTAATTAACACAATAGTTCGCATATTTTGATACACAATGTGAATATATTTGTTTCTAAAAGATAACAGTTTACCTCTAAGGCAAGTGCACAGTTTCTTTTTGGTGTCAGTATGTCATTCGTATCAGACGGGGGGGGGGGTCGGATCAGCGAACTCTGGATAACAACTTATTAACAACTTGTTCATTGAATCGTCTTGGTGTCGACATTAAACTGTGGATGTATATTTTATAGCATGTTGTCTGATTAGCGCAGTGGTTAGCGCACTCGCTTCTCACCAACGCAACCCTGGTTCGATTCTCGGACTGGGAAGTATGTGAGATGGTACGGTGGTCGCCAGATCAGACAGGTGGGTTTTCTCCGGGTACTCCGGTTTCCTCCCACATGAATGACCACATTTACGCTTTCATCCGCGCCATCGAGAGTGATTAATATAAGTTGTTAAAACTTGCTTCGCAATCGTTGTAAAATAAATAAAGTTTAAACGATATAGAGTGTTGAAAACAACAAGCAGACAACCAGGGCAATGAGGACATCGGTCAGTTACTGCCCCTGAATACTCCCTAAAAGTAGATATGTCGTATTACGTGTTTTCCTCTGTTTTTATCGTTGTTGCCTTTGCACAACATGCTAGCAATTTTATTCCACTATCGCTTTATATGATTATTAAATTACTATATCTCGACAGATCTCATACAGTATAAGCAATGGGTATTTATTTGCAAAATAATAATATCAGTTAATTAATACGATTTAGATAAAATCGCATTTATCATACCGCAACATCTGGTTAGGGAACAACAGTTAAAACAAAGGATTCTAACTAAAAGGACATATTCACATATTGGAATAAATCAGACTTTATCTGCCAAGGGAGGTAATAGAAAATTAGAGATATCTCTCATTCGACACGACAGGTTATTGAATAGATATAGTTACACTTGTATTTCACACTAGATAAGATCGATGTGTCGGTAAATTGCTCAGATGATGCGTAAACTTGTATCATTGTGTGTGTGACGTTGGTAGAGTTCGGTTTTCGAATGTTATGTATACAAGTGACTGCCCTAAATAATCAACAGACGGATCTGTAGCCCAGTGGCAAAACGCTGGACTGGTAATCCAGGGATCGCAGGTTCGATCCCCCGTCTGACCCTAATAAAATTAACAGTTTTTCAGATGGGACGTTAAACCGAGGTCTCGTGTCGGTGCTTTACACCGTGCACGTAAAAAGAACCAGAGGAGACTCTGTAATGGGTCTCTGTCTGTATCATTGCACTATCCTCCAAAATCTAAAATGACTAATCTCTTCAGGAGGCGTCGCTCATATGGGCAACCGGTAGCGACGATAAATAAACGTAAAACACACTAAATAATCAGACTGTACACCGATATTAACTGGGTAAATATACATGTATCTCGAAATCAATATGCTGCACAGCGCTGGATCTAGGGGGTATGGGATTTAACGCACCCCCTTCGGCTGTCAATTAATAGTTTGTGCCCATTACAATAAAATTGTATTCACTAAACCCCATTTAGACCAAAAATAATGTACACGCCCTTTGGCAAATCTTAGAGCCGCTCCTGCTGCATAAAACTGACAATCAAAGTTAGTTCACCCGTAGCAAATTGTATAGGCCTAATGTACATTGCATATTGGTATTTTAATATAAATATAACTGGAGTAGTTCAATTAATTGTATATGTTGTATGCACAGACACGCCGATACAATGTACTATGTATCGACTATTTGCAATGAATATGGGATTAACAATGTGTGTTTTACGTTTATATATCATCGCTACCGGGTGCCCATATGATCGACGCCTCCTAACGAGATTAGTCATTTTAGATGTTGGAGGATAGTGCAATGATACAGACAGATATCCATTCAAGAGTCTCCTCTTGTTTTGTACGTGCACTGTATAAAACACCGACACGAGATCACGGTTAACCCACAGAAAGGAAAGTCTAATGAGTCATTTTAGTTTGGCATAGCGTAGGATCGAACCTACGACCCCTGGATTACAAGTCCAGGGTGTCAACCACTGATCCGCTATATTAACAGAACGGAACAGAGGTTTATTTCGAAAAACGTTTACATGCTACATCGTCTTAACAAAGCGACATTAACCATATATTTGTGGAAGTCGTGTCCGGAGTTCGAGCCCCGCTGGAGCCGTTACGATTGTGCCCTTAGGCAAGGCATTTAAATTCCACATTGCCTCTTCTCTCTCCCTCGTGGCGATGGATTCCATCAGGAATGAGGTTTCGAGAGTGATTAATATAAGTTGACATAACTTGTTTCGCAATCGAGCTAACATAAATTTCTATAAACTAACCATATGTTTATGTCTCGTTTATCTATGCTACGTGTTTATCTTGGGTTATCGTTTGGCAATTTGCGTTTATTACTACGCCCCTATATGTAACTAGTTTAAAGATACGATTGACGTCATGTGGAAATTCTACGCCGAACACGGTATGTACAACACTACAACACTACAACTATACAAATTATTGAAATTATGCAAGTGTCTATTATGTATAGGATATAAGCCGAAAACGATCCAATATGTAAAATATTGGACTGTGTGAGGCGCGTAGCACCGAAGACAGTACCAATATTATACATATTGGATCCGTTTAAGGCTTATATCTTACTTAAAACACACACTTATATAACAAGATCCTACTAATTAAAATTGTTAATTTCGTGCATGTACGCGTAGGATTTAATATAATACTCTAGCCTTTTGACACCAGTCCAATATTATTAATAATGGACTGCAAGTACAAAGGTATGACGCCACGACAGTGTTTTAAATCCGTGTACGGGTATACATATGAGCTTGTTTGTGAGGTTTAGTTTATACACATTTATTTTAGCTCGATTGTGAAACAAGTTATTACAACTTATATTAATCAGTCTCGAGACCTCATTCCTGATGGAATCCATCACCACGAGGGAGAGAGACGATACAATGTGTATTTTAAATGCATTGCCTAAGGACACAATCGTAACGGTTCCAGCGGGGCTCGTGAGGCTTAAAGTCGAACCAACAGCTTAGGTCATATGGCGGCTCTCCAGCTAGTATTGGTGGAAGAAGACCCCGGGTGCCCTTGCGAGCAGCATGTCAGGCACGGGCGGGCACCCGGGTTGAACCACCGATCTTCCGCAGGCCAGCTGGATAGCTTCCTCGCATTAAACAATTCGATACCCCCAGTGGTATCCGAACACACATCTGTGAGGGCCAAGTGCTCTGTAGCCCCCTTTGTTTTATGGCTATATTATACACATATATGTAAGTAATTGCAATGGGTTTCAGCCTGTATCGATGCACTATCCTCCACATTCTAAAATGACTAATTTCTTTAGGGGACGTCGATCATATGGGCAAATGGTTTATTCCTGATTCCCCCACTTTTTGATTTCTTGTATTCCTGATTCCCCCACTTTATTCTGACCGGTAAATCAGAAAAGGCGAGACCCGAAGCTATAATCTGTTTCAATTATCTATTGTTACCTGTGTGTGTCTATGGTAGATTAACGATATATGAAGAAGAATTAGCCAGTATTCGGGCCAAAGAATGGAATAACGACACCGTAAACATGGCGCGGAATCTACCGACATTCCAGACGTGTAAGACGGCACTGTACGCCGAGAGAAGCAAGCTACGTCCAAATCTCCCATCATCCGCCGCCAATATTGTGTTAGAGGAGGAGTGGACGCAGACGACATCAAATGAGTGGTCACAACATATAGGAAATATATTTTTGAAATGGTTTTGAACGTTTTTTTTCTCTCATTTCTCCACTAATCAGGAATTAATATGGATGTTTTAGTGGGAAAATAAGAAAAAAACACAACAAGAAAAGAAAAACGACAGATTCCCTTAGTATCCCGCTTAAACAATTGGAAAATAATAATATTCCTACAAGTTACCCCGTAATAAGGTGGTTAAACTGCACTTTACATTAATGTTTGCTATTTCAATAATTGAAACAGATTATAGTGTTTTCACGCCCGGAGGCTATGTTACCACTATTCTCCAAACTGGACAAATTCCTGATTACCCCACAAATAAATTGACCAGTTTTTCTAAAAGTGGGGGAATCAGGAAGACACCGGGCAAATGTAGCCTGGGAACAGGTGTAGATATATTTTGCCTTGTCAGTCATATAAATATATATTTTAACACTGAGACCATTAATTGGGCCATATTGAGTTTCATTTTGCCCGAAGTAAATTAGTGAAAAATCGACAGACTGGAACGCACTCAGGCTAGTGCAACTGTATTGCGATGATAAATAACGCAAAACACACATCACTAAAACATTATAAACCGTGGTTTATAGGAGTAAATATTTAGCATAAATATGTATATGAAAAGAACACACATATATGGATATTACGAATAAATATGCATGTTCATGCTTTATTGTAAATCGTTCTGTAGAAATATTTAGAGTTATCTAATATTTTGGCATTTCGATACAGGTTAACTAACTAATATTGGAACTAGGTTCTGGAGTAATATTTCCATTATTTATCCATAACACTTATAGCTGTAGATAGAAATTTACATAGTGTAAATATATAATGATATCATTATAACACTGTTAATTTGCATGAAATTGATTTCAATGTACATAGAAACAGGTCAACTTAATCTTATTCTTGGAAAATAAAAATATATAACCAATCACACATTATGTATGCTCAAAAGCAATAGAGTAGTAAGAGGGGATACCCTGGCCCGGTTCCAGGGTATCCCCTGGGCGTTAACATTATCAGGACCAAAAGGGTATCACCCCTTACTACTCATATTCCATATATTCATGACTATGACATGCATTTCTATTCAGCGTACATCGACACATTTCAAATTAACTTTGTAACCTTCTCCATTGAATTCAATCAGTTATTAACATGTAGACGGTATCCCTAGTGAAGTTTTACAGAACGATACGTCCGTGCTATTTTTGCATACTCTGTTTAATGTATGCTTCTCCAATGGGACTGTCCCGTCTATCTGGGGCAAATGTATTATAAACCCGATACCAAAACCCTCAATGACGGATTCAAGAGATCCCCTGTCTTATAGGGGCATAGCACTGGCCTCAGCCATGTACAAGATTTATTGTAATATTTTAAACGCCAGGCTAAGTTGTTGGGCTGAACATAACGATAAGATCGCAGATGAGCAAAACGGTTTCAGAAAGAAGCGTAGTACCATAGATCACTTATCCACTTTGACCTCTATTATTGATACAAGAAAACAAGTTAAAAAAGCCACATTCTGTGCCTTTATTGATTTTAGTAAGGCGTACGATTTTATTAACAGAGATAAATTGTGGAAAAGACTCAATGAAATTGGAGTTGCCGGTAATATGTGGCGAGCTGTTAAGTCTATCTACTCATCTGTGTCGTCATGTATTAGGGTAAACTCTTTTAAGACTGATTGGTTTGATGTTAATTGTGGCTTAAGACAGGGGTGCATTCTATCGCCGCTTTTATTTAATTTGTACATTAATGATTTAACGATATTTTTGAAATCATTAAATATCGGTGTTAATGTCGATAATGACTGTATAGGTATTCTATTGTACGCGGATGACATTGTCCTACTAGCAGAAAACCAACTTGATTTGCAGAGATTATTGAATGCTTTACATGACTGGTGCAATATAAACGATATGTTTATAAACAGGGATAAAAGTAGAGTTGTCCATTTTCGTCCTGCTTCTATGCCAAGATCTGATGTTATTTTTAAATGTGGTGTTAATGTTCTGGAAACTATAGGTATATATACTTATTTAGGAATTGTTTTGAGTGAATACCTTGACTTCAATGTTACTGCAAAATGTGTTGCTCAAAGTGCAAGTCGTGCATTGGGACTGCTCATTGCTAAATGTAAGTTAGTTGGGGGTGTACCATATAATGTTTTCTCCAAATTGTATGACTCTGTTGTCTGGCCTGTGATTGCTTATGGCGCCCCGGTTTGGGGATATAAAGCGTTTTCATGCATTAATGCAATCCACAATCGTGCCATGCGTTTCTTTCTTGGTGTTGGGAAATATTCTCCCAATGCAGCTGTCTCCGGGGAAATGGGTTGGCAGCCGCCAGTTGTGCGACAATGGAAGCACATATCTGGGTTTTGGGCACGCTTAGCTAATACCGACAATTCCAGATTAAATAAGCGAGTTGCACTATGGGCGAATGCTAAATCTACAAGTTATAAAAACTGGTTTTATTATGTCAAGAGACAGTTTGCAGACATTACTTTGATGGATTACTGTAACCTATCTATACCTATACATAAGCACAATTTAGTAGATAGTGTGGAAAATGCGGTAATGGAGAAATATGTTACTGACTGGTCCACCTCTATTAACAGTGTGATAGGTGTTTCTGGACGTGGTCGCAATAAGCTTAGAACCTACTGTACATTTAAATTTAAATTTCAAACAGAAGTATATTGTAAAATGATTTTACCCACACGTCACAGATCAGCATTATGTAAATTTAGATGTGGAGTTGCTCCATTACGTATAGAAACCGGAAGGTATGAGAATTTACCACTTGATGAACGTAAGTGCCCTTTCTGTAATGTATTAGAAGACGAAAGTCATGTATTATTAGAATGTTCACTGTATGATGATTTGAGAGCTGTTCTCTTAGAGAAAGCCTCATTATATGAAAATGACTTTCGGAACAAACCTGTATCCGACCAGCTTAGAATTATTTTTACTACTATACCTCTGATTAGAATTGTTGCCAAAACCTGTTTTTATATTCTTCAAAGACGATCCTTTTATTTATGTAAATAATGTATCCATTTGATTTATTGATTGTGTGTCTCTTATCCATTCCGAGAAACAGCTGCTAATTAGTTCAACCGCGATCTGATCGAGGTTGATAACTGATATTTTAAAACATTTCTTAATTGCGCATTAGTGCTTTTTTTCCATTTCAGTATTTCAAAATTTCTGGTTTTAGTAAGTATTTAATTTTCAATTAGCGACTGTTCCCCGGTTTTAATATGTAAATATAATAATATGTCGTTAGACTGTGATAGTTTGATTATCTGTGATTACATTAGTCTCTTATAATTCTTTTATAATGAATGGTGTTGTACTATGCCACGATAATTTGTTGTGTATATTTTATGTATTGTACAACGATGAGACTGAAATAAAGAATACATCTGTATGCTCTATATGAAATATTTACTATATTTATTTCATAATTCACTGTTCGTCGATATCATGCAGATAATGTCCCCACGGGCTATTTAGCCTAAAGGAATTGAAAAATAAAAACTATTTTAAAGTTCTCGATCAAAACTGTGATGCAAAGTTGTACTATGATAACCTTAGACATAACCATAAGTGTATACCACCCACCTCTACCCCATCCCCACACGTAACCACAATAATCCTAGCGTAACCATAGCGTATTCCTATCCCATCTGTACCCGTAAACATAATAATCATAGCGTTACCCGCATTAACCCTAGCACTTAACATAACCATAACGTATAGCACTTAACCTAACTATAACGTATAGCACTTAACCTAACTATAACGTATAGCACTTAACCTAACCATAACGTATAGCACTTAACCAAACTATAACGTATAGCACATAACCTAACTATAACGTATAGCACTTAACCTAACCATAACGTATAGCACTTAACCTAACCATAACGTATAGCACTTAACCAAACCATGACGTATAGCACTTAACCTAACCATAACGTATAGCACTTAACCTAACCATAACGTATAGCACTTAACCAAACCATGACGTATAGCACTTAACCTAACCATAACGTATAGCACTTAACCTAACCATAACGCACAGCACGTAGCGTAACCATAACTTACCCCACCCCATCTCAACCATTAAACATACTAATCCTAACCCTACACACATTAAACCTAACCATAATCTCCTAAACTAACCTTAACCCTACGCGTAGTCCCTCATCTTAACCCTAAACTTGTTGATGAATTAGAAGACTTGACGAACCTATATATAAATTGTAAAGTATAAACTAAGCTATTTTGTATTTAAATCATCTTGATATACATGTATTAAGTGTTACGCCTAGCATTGATATTTCATATTTAATACGTTACTACCATTTAATGTACCTGCCGCATGTATATACATGTAAATAAATATGAGAGAACAAAGACGAACATACCTTGGTATGGATGTTTAAAGATTTGTCTTAATATAATATTTTCTTTTTAACATAGTCATAAATCCAATGTTAGCTTGTCAACGTTATAAACACAAATACTGGGTTAAGTGATGCCCATGTAGAACTGTGTTTTAAAACTTCCTGGTGGGGATTACCCCAAAATAAAATATAAAATAACCGTTTATATTGTATGATGCAGGTAGGTAGAAAAATCCCAGACTGTATTTTGATTTACGTTTCATCGAAAACCTATTCAACTGTGTACAATACAATGTGTTATACACACACATCGTAATATAATAAAAGGATTACTTATTCCATTTTTCGGCTTTACAAATTTATAAACAAGTCACACATTTAAAAATACACCTTATAAGAAAATAACCAATGATAGAATGTCGTGACATGATACTACATGCACGAATTAAAGACATTATTTATCAAATGTGATTGCTTATTTGCCTCTTTTGTGGGAATAAAGTCGCACCATATGGCGACAAACAGACGGATCTGTAGTCCAGTGGTAACACGCTGGACTGGTAATCAAGGGATCGCAGGTTCGATCCCTCGTCTTACCCTAATAAAATTAACAGTCTTTCAATTGGGACTTTAAACCGAGGTCTCGTATCGGTGCTGTACACCGGACACGTAAAAGAACCAGAGGATACTCTGGAATGGTTCTCTGTCTGTATCAGTGCACTATCCTCCAAACATCTAAAATGATAAAATGATCTCTTCAGGAGGCGTCGCTCCTATGGGCAACCGGTAGCGACGATAAATAAACGAAAAACAAACACATATGGCGACACTCTCAACTAGTATTGGTGGAATGAGAGCCCGGGTGCCACCGAGCAGCATACCCGGGTAGGACCACCGAACTTCCGCGAGCCAGCTGGATATATTCCTCACATGAAATAAGAATATTATTATTAATATATTAATAATATAATAATATTAATAATATTGTGAATGTCGTGATATCGCAGCTTCAGGTGCGATAGGCCCGGAGTTCGAGTCCCACTGGAGCCCTTACGATTGTGCCCTTAGGCAAGGCATTTAAATTCCACGTTGCCTCTTCTCTCTCCTTCGTGGCGATGGATTCCATCAGGAATTAGTTCTCGAGAGTGATTAATATTAGCTGTAAGAACTTGTTTCGCAATCGCGCTAAATAAATTTGGATAAACTACATTAACTAAGTCGACACCCCCAGTGTGATTCGAACCTACAGCAGTATTGGGCAAGTGATTTGTGATTTTGTCAATGTCCTCTGTGTGTGTGTGTGTTTTACGTTTAATTATCGTCGCTACCGGTTGCCCATATGAGCGACGCCTCCTGAAGAGATTAGTCATTTTAGATTTTGGAGGATAGTGCATGATACAGACAGAGACCCATTCCAGAGTCTTCTCTGGTTCTTTTACGTGCACGGTGTAAAGCACCGACACGAGACCTCGGTTTAACGTCCCATCTGAAAGACAGTTAATTTGTATTAGGGTCAGACGGGGGATCGAACCAGCGATCCCTGGATTACCAGTCCAGTGTGTTACCACTGGGACTACAGATCCGTCTGTAATGTCCTCTGTAGGATAATAGTCACGTATATATATATATATATATATATACACATAACGAAACTTCTATGTTATATTTCGGGTTTTACGCCTGCATCAGCACCATTTTGGGCTATATCGCCGGCGGGCAGTTTACTTAACAACACCTTTCCTGGGCAGGCTCCAGCGGTTAACCAGTACTTGGGTGCACCAACCTCCGTAAGAAACTGCCAACTTTTTCATATAAATGAGACACGGCCTGAGCGGGGCTCGAACCCGTGACCATCAGTGATGATAGGTTACAGTGGTATACAAGTCAGCGACCTTAACCACTCGACCACGGAGGCGGACTACGAAACTTCTAACTCCCCTTTGTTCAATATTGACTATCTCTTTAATTACTCGTTTTATGGTATCGGAATTGTATACATGTACATTATATATAAAAACCAATATCGTTTTATCATGATACTGCCCGTTTTATTTCCGCTTCACTAACTACTCGGGTGAATGTACAAAACAAGGTAAGTTGCACGTGCGCCTCGTGGTCATTGCAAAAATGTCGCCATTTATTAAATGTTGACAGTCGGTCAACATGCTTAGCAGAAAAACACAGCATGGGTCGGATGTCGCTTCAAACCAGAGCTAGAGCGGTCGGTCTTTTGGAAGGTGGCACAGAACAACGAGTTGTAAGACATTTATAGAGTATTCATTTTTACCATTACAGATGTAAATTGTCATTATTTTTATTTTCTTTGTCCGTTATTTGTAATTTCTTTAAACATGCTATTAGATCATGTCTGTCTGTATTCATTTGTGTTATGAACATGAACACTTGGCGTCAATTTATCTTGCTGTCCGTGCATCTGTCCGTACACATGTTTTCCATCTAATATTAATCAGCCTTGGATATTTGGTTATAATTCTACGAAAATGCATCGGATTTATTTTTTATTTGGCAAACATAATGCACTACTTATCATAATAGAGCTTGCAACAAATCGGATTGCTACGCAAACGGTCAAGGTAAATTTATCGGTGTCCAACGCACGTCGGTAGAAACCAAAATTGTCACAAAAGCACATTCTGGTCAATTATCACAAACTGATTGGTTTATTGTGTATGTTGCCATACTTATAGAACAGAACAGAACAGAACATATGTTTATTTTGACGTATACATAAGTACATAGTCATTAATAGAAATATACATACATGCATATAGATATATATACATAATTATATATATATATATATCCACACATAAAAACATAATTACATATCACAATCAATCAATGTAATAGCCATTATATACAAGTGCTACGAATTATGTCATGTAGCACGGAGGATAAACTCTAATATCATATTTAAATCTAAGAAGTCAAGGTATTTAATATATTATTTCGTTTGTTTAAAGCATGTTTAATGTAAAGAGCCAAATTATACAGGTCACTTCTGTTATCAGAGCTTAACAATTTCAAAAATTTATACATACTTGGTCTTGTATAAAATCTTTTAGTAATGTAACGTTTCCTCAAATCTATATAGCATGAACATGTTAAGATAAAATGAAACTCATCTTCCACATCCAGAGTATTACAGCATTGACAGTATCTTTCGTTTCTCTGTATTCTATTTGATGCATATCGACCAGTTTGTATTCTAAGCGAATGTGCAGATATTCTTATTCTGGTTATATATAGTCGCAATGTATATGGTAATATATAGTCGCAATGTATATGGTAAAATGTCCAAGTAGGTTTCATATCCAAAATCATATTTACAATCATTATACAGTTCAAGTACACTACTAGACGCCTTACTAGTAAACCAACCCTGTATGAAGCAATCAATCGGACATTGTTTCAATATACATAAAAAGCTGTCTATTTACAACATGAGGATTACTCCAGATATCTGCAAATCCATTTTCACACAATAATTTTTTAACATTATAAAGCCAATTGTTGATACCCTTATTACAGTCAACCAAAGATTGTGCATATACGCGCTTAAGTATTATATTATCCGAGTATAACAATTTAAACCAGTACTTAATCATACGTATGTAACGAGATATATACATGGGATATCTACCCAGTTCTCCGTATACAGCTGCAGTGCATGTGGAAGATCTAACACTTAAAATTTGTTTACTTATAAATGTGCATGTCAGTTCCATCAAGCGGTTAGCCCGCGAATATCGCGCCACTGGACGTGTTGATGATTTACCTAGGCAGTATCGAGGACGAGATACCACACGTGCACAAGATCAACACATTATCGTGTCCCACTTTAGGAATAGGCGAACGAAAGCAACGCATTCAGCACATGCCACGCATGGTCGTTCAATCAGTGACACTACTGTACGTTTACGTTTACGTCATTATGGTCTGCGGGCAAAACGACTTGTAATAGGCATTAGGTTAACTCCTTGCCACCGTCAAGCACGCCTTGCTTGGGCAAGAGCGCATCTGCGTTATACCAGAGCAGACAGGGTAAATGTGTTATTCACCGATGAATCGCGGTTTAAGGTGAAAGGTAATGACGACAGAGAACGTGTATACAGGCGGGTTGGTGAGAGATATGCAGATATTTGTTACAATCAAACAATAGAACTATATTATTGAACTTAGCATTATACTACAAACAAGCTGGTTGCTATAAGAACTTCGATATTAAATATCATAGATATGCACTAACCGCTAAAAATAGGTTTTTTAAATACAGTATAATATTGTTGTTGATCAAGTTGTATATAGCTGTACGTAGAATAAGCAGTAAGCAGTCTTCAATATACTTACCTTGTTTCCCAGAATAAACAAGTAGACATGCAATATAAGTCATGTATATTTGCATAAATACTAAATACGTTATTTGTAATTTTAAAGTTTATCCTCTCTAGAAACAAATATATATCTATTCTAATTCTATTCTAAAATTTCTACTCAATACATGTATAATTTGCTTGTATGGCATTGGTCACGTGTAAATAGTATGTATAATATGTATATAATTATGACTATGTACTATGTTTACGTCTAAATAAATTAATATAATATGTCATTGAGGCATATATGTTTGGTGGCGGTTCTGTGATGATATGGGCCGGAATATCTTATCACAAAAACGCACGCGGTTGTTATTAACGGGATACTCATGGCGAGGAACTACTGTGACGAAACCCTTGAACCAGTAGCCGTACCTCACTTGCAGGCGAACGTATGCAGGACGGCGCACCTAGTCACACCGCCCGTGTTACCCAGGCATATATAGCAACGAACAGAGTGAACATTATTCATTGGCCAGCCTGTTCACCGGACCTGAACCCGATTGAACATTTATGGGACGTACTAGGTCGAGCGATCCGGAGAAACAACATCAGAAACTTAAATGAACTTCAGCAAACACTGCTTGCAGAATGGAATAACATTCAACAGAATATCATTAGGCCGTACATTGTTTCGATGCGGAGTCGGTGTTTGGCGGTAGTCAGGGCGCACGGAGGCCATACAATGTTAATTTTACACCAGCTAGGAAGCCATTGACACTGTTTGTGATATATTATTGATTATTTACATGTATTTTGTTGATATGACATGTTATTTCAAGAAAAATATACAAGATATTTTATATAAAATTGTTTAAACTACAGCTTTTGTGTGTTGCCTTTCACCAGGTAAATTCGTGAATTTTGTGTTGTTGGATCGTGTCACAGAACCAACCAATACCAAAAGGATGGTGTTAAATTTACACCCAAACTAGCATAATTCTTATATATATATTTAAACGTTTAAACTTTATTTATTTTACAACGATTGCGAAACAAGCTGTAGACCTAACAACTTATATTAATCACTCTAGTTGGCGCGGATGAAAGCGTAAATGTGGTAATTCGTGTATGGGGAAACCGGAGTACCCGTAGAAACCCCACCTGTCCGATTTGGCGACCACCGTACCATCTCACACACTTCCCGGTCCGAGGATCGAACCCGGATTGCATTGGTGAGAAGCGAGCGCGCTAACCACTGCGTTAATAGGACAGGCTTATTTCATGAAACGAGTTTTGAAATGTTGCTATTAAACGAGCCTTTTGAAATGTGGTATAAAATCATCACAAGTGTAAGAACCTTTTTATCACATTACCATAGCTAGCTCGTTTTAATAAATAACGTTGCTATTTCATTTTGATGACCGTGCAAATAATCATGACGTCATTGAATTATCATGATGTCACTACGCAAAGAAGCGTTATATCTAAAGTTTCAGTAAAGAGCATTATAATTGCGGTGTGTCTTACCATTAACGTTATGTACCAATTCAAATTGTATATGCATACTTTAAAGTTTAATTTACAAATTATACGGATTATTCTCTCCACCAATCAGAATCATTCCATGTGTTATTACACATGTGCACATATAAGAAATTATGAGATGACTTTATTACTACAAGCAAGGTTATGTGATAAATGGATTTACACTCGGTGACTTAGATGACTAAGTTTTCGTGTATATTACACTTAATATACATGTTTATTAATTGACTATATAATATTGTCTGCAACATGACGCCATTTGTTAGTGCAATACGAGCGTGAGATCGTTAGTATCGATGCTTAACTCGGCCAATATGGAGCTAGCACGGCCACTATGAAATTTACGCGGCCTATATGAAAATGTTGAAATCTGATTGGTTGTTGGACCTCGGCCTGTTTGAGATTGCCTGACGAAATTCTTTTGTAGTCGCCGTCTTGGAAACAAGCAAAACACCCGTTCTTAATTTTTGCTACTTTGTTAGTTAGAATCTTTAAACAAAAGAGTGTAACAGCGATCTATGTTTGGTCATGGCAATTTAGAATTGATTAAATTTTAGTTGTGATAGGCCTAGCGTTTGCAATACGCACAGTTCAGAACTTCTCATGTCGACCGTGAAAACTGTCGTCTGGCTGTGTTTACAAACACTAAACAGAAAGTAGAAATACCAAATAGTGACGAGTGATGATGAAGGTGAGCTGATGCTCAAACTGTTAGCCGATATATTGCATCTTGTTATATTCTATAGTCAATTAATAAAATTGTCTTTAATTAAATGATTTCGTATTGGCCTTGTTATTGGGATTCAGCCTGTTATATTGGACTTCGGCCTCGGTCCAATATGACTGGCTTCATCCCAACAACAAGGCCAATATGAAATCACTTAATTAATAACATTGTAGTATTACTTTAATTATATTTAGGAGTATGTCCCAAAATACATATAGCTTAAAGCTAGAGATTTACCAATTGCACAATCCCGCAGGAACGCTCCGAGGTTATAAAACTTTTCTCAGATCTCAATCTCGAGATCAAGTGATTTGATTGGTTGATTCTGATATTTAAGCTCGAGTGAACCAATCAGACGCTTGAGAATGAGTTTGAGATTGGAGAAAAACTTTATAACCTCCATGCACGTATGTCATTGCTTAATGTGCGTATTGTGCTCCGAAATGAGCATATATTTTGTAACCTCATGTTGTCAAGTTCTTGAACTGAGTGTAATAAATTATTGAATTGCACAATAAACTGATATTGTACAATGCTGGTCATATGGGTATATCAGATTGCATATCGAAAGTTACCCATAAGCTGATAGCGCGATTATAATTTGATATCTCACGTCAGATATATATATAATAATTAGCCTAGTGGATTCTGGTTGATTTCAGAATGCTGAAGAAGCAACAATCTGAATGCATGCCATGATATATTATTATATAACTATTTCATATCTGTGAGTGTGACAGTTGCTATTGTCAACCCGAGAAAAATAATGTTGACCGCAACCCAAGGAAAATAATGTGACTGATAAAATATTTATCGAGTACTCCCGTTTCCTCCCACAAGAATGACAACAAATACGCTGTTGCCATCCGTATAGTGATTAATATAAGTTGTTACAGCTTGTTTCGCAATCGTTGTAAAATAAATAAAGTTTAGACTTTTTATTTACATTTTTCTGTTTTACCGAAAGATTTTTCAACAAAACATTCTTAGAGACTACATGAAAACAAGATGGCGGCATAACAAATAATATCACATTGAAATTAAACGGTAACGTCCGAGTAGCGTAATTTTGTTCCGAATGATTCAGAGGTGAGACATTGCCATGCTACATTTAAAAGTGTCTGGTATGGCACATGCAGACGGATCTGTAGTGCAGTGGTACACACTGGACTGGTAATCCAGGATCGCAGGTTCGATCCCGTTTGACCCTAATACATTTAACAGTATTTCAGGTGGGACATTAAACCGGGGTCTCGTGTAGGTGCTTTACATCGTGCACGTGGAAGAACCAGGGGAGACTATGGAATGGGTATGTCTGTATCATTGCACCATCCTCCAAAAATCTAAAATGACTAATCTCTTCAGGAAGCGTCGCTCATATGGGCAACCGGTAGCGACGCTAAATAAACGCAAAACACACACACACACGTAAGGCACATTTTTCGGTAGTCACGTGAGGTATAGCAATGACTAATCTTCTCCTTAATATAGAAGCTAACCCCGTTTGTTCACAAGGTGTACACTCTGTAATGGGAGAGGCCTTGCTTGTTACTATCGAGAACTCGTGTCTCGTGTGCTGGTCGATGCATATATATAAGTAATTAAAAGTCTTATTTCCTAATAATTGTTGTTTGATTAGTTTTCGTAGGAATTAATCGCGTGTTAATAATTTCCATCTAGATATGAACTATATTGGGCGTGGATAAGTGTGTTGATGCCGCCTTCGTAAATAGATCATCCTTGGAACAGCATAAACTGTAAGACACGCCTTTTCTTGCGAAGAACGCTGCCCAACACTGCGCATGTCCGTAACGTTGAATGTGCATGTTAGCTGCATATCATTAGTGAAGAAATTCATACGAAAAATGGGTACAAACAGGGCACATATATACGTTCATACGTTTATGCCAGCAATGTTATTTCAACAGGATTAAGTAATGGATAGTCAATTGCGTCGATACAACTACGTCATGCAACTATGGCATATATGATGTGTACATGCATGGTCAAATCGTACCCTAGTCAGCTCGAACATCGGCCTCGTCATGCGCCCCAGTATCATTGGCCATTGGGCACTGTGATTTTCGATTTTAAAATATAACCATGACTTCACTGTGTTTAAATATCAACACTTTTTACTGTAATATCCTTTTTCTTAGAAATGCTAACAACCCATCGAATGAACTATTCTGATTTGATACAGAGAAACAGAGTACGGAAAGAGCCGAAAGGGGAAACAACTTGTTTATGCTTTCCAATGATTGTTTGAGCTTTCTCAGTGGAAGAAGTGTTTTCAAGAGTGGAGGATGGCATTTTCTCTGTCACTGCTTGCGTTTTGTATTCCTCTGCGGTTTGGTGCACTTTTGTATTTTAGCTATTTTCTGACATTCATGACCAGTTAATTTGGGTTGTCTGTAATTTGTAATTTTGACAGCAAACATAAATTAACTTGAACATTATACCGGAACTATTTCTTATTACGGACGTTCACACTAGCATAAGTGGTTGTGCAGTTGTGTATTGTAGTTCTCGAAAAAAGGAATTAAATTTGAAAACAAATATTATAATAGTCAAAATCATTGGAAATCATAAAAGAAAACGAATAGTTGTGTTAATTAGTGTAAAATATATATAGCGCCACTCGATGAAATAAATACTATCTTACACTAATAACACAAATACTCCATATATCGTAGTCAAAATAAGATTATATAGTTATAAGGACATTAAAAATGTTACAAAGGTTGGATTATTTCACTGAATCACCTGGGTAATATTGCTTGTGTAACGAGTGCAATGAAAAAACATTAGTCAGTTACTGCCCCTGAATACTCTTTTAGGCTGTCCGATAAGCGCAGTGGTTAGCACGCTCGCTTCTCACCAATGCATCCCGGGTTCGATCCTCGGACAGGGAAGTATGTGAGATGGTACGATGGTCGCCAGATCGGACAGGTGGGTTTTCTCCGGGTACTCCGGTTTCCTCCCACACGAATGACTACACTTACGCTTTCATCCGCGCCAACGAGAGTGATTAATATAAGTTGTTAAAACTTGCTTCGCAATCGTTGTAAAATAAATAAAGTTTTAAAACAAACTCCTAAAAGTAGATTGGTCCTCTTAATTGGTTTCCTCTGTTTGTATCGTTGTTTCCTTTGCACCACATGCTATTATATAAATATCTTCATCCATTTTCTCTTCTTATGATTATTTAATTATTACATCTCCACAGATATTCTACAGCATATCCAATGGATGCGTTACTGTAAAAAATGATGATCATATCAATAGCCTTGGATAAAATTACATTTTTCCTACCGTAACAGCTAGTTAGAAAACAACAGTAAAAACAAAAGATTCCTGGTAAAAAGACCAATATACACTTCGGGATAAATCGAACTTTATCTGTCAAGGGAGGTAATAGAAAAAACAGTAATGTCTCTCATTACATGCTAACCAAAGAGTGACAGTAATTTTGATTAGTATATGTCTTTAAATTTAAGTTTAAATATAAGCTTTACATCACCAAACCGCAGCATATGTGTTTATGAATTACGTGTTCATTGAACGTGTTCCTATGGTGATTTCGTACACCACGTAGCCTTTTCGTTAATATAATCAAGAAAAGGATATTCCCCTAACAAAGAACATACTAACGTATATGACACTAGTAATTAGGAATGCAAGCTTGTGCGTGTTGACCTACTACCAAACACCAAGGTGGCATCAGTGAGGTAGCATCCTCTATCCATTGAAAATATGAAAATGCAAACAAGAATACAATACACATGAATGGGGAAGTATGGTGTTCAGCGAACCGATCAAATATGGAAAATATGCCGAGGGTCGAATTAACTATGGTACGTGGAAGTCGTGATAGTCGTATTTGCTGTCGTTGCTGTTGTTGTACGAGGTTGTGGTAGTCGTTGTCGTCGGAGGTTGGTGCACCAAGTACTGGTTAACCTCTGGAGCCTGCCCAGGAAAAGTGCTGTTAAATTAAATGTCCGTCGCTCAAATGGGCAACCGATAACGACGTTAAATAACCGTAAATTATAAAAATTTTTTAGATAACCTCAAAAATGCCGCCTGCTCAGTCACACGTTTGGAAAGACTTCAATCGCTCAGAGAATAAGAAAACTGCTAGGTGTAATATATGCAAATTGAATTTAACATATTCGGGTACAACATCAATTGATCTGAATAATCATTTGAAAAACAAACACCCTTCAACGGAAAGCAGTTCAAGTGACAATGGTTTCATTTATGAAAACACCAATGAATGTACAGTGACCGATAACAATAACTGAATGAGTCGTCGTCATATTTGCATGGCCTTACATGAAGATGACGTTTACGCAATTTTCATAAGAGTTTGAGTGATTTTGAGTTTTTGATAGAATTCTATCGAATATTCGAATGCCTTCCCGACCGAATATTCGAATACCAAAATCTCTATTCGTTGTATTTATATTACAACTATCGTGTTAGCTTGCGATTTGTTCTCGTATTTTACTGATTGTTTGAAGATCTACTTTTCTCATGCCATATTTTTCCGCAACAATCGTGCAGTAACACCATTACCCTACAGTTGATACGTGCCCATTGCGTGGATGGGCAGGATCTATGCATAGCAATATCAAGCCAAATGCGTAAGTTTATAAATATCGCATTGAAATTATAATGCATGACAATTGGCCATCACGAGACACGTGCGTGGCTTGCATCTGCTGTATAAAAAGCACATCCGTTGACCTTTTGACCTGAAATAGATAGTATGGCCCTACCTACTCTAATCTTGAAACACTATTTTTGAATGGCTGAATTTGAAAATCTTTAATCTTTATCATTAAATGTGAGTGTGTACATTTTTGTAAGATTTTATCAATATTCTACGACTTGTGTCTCTCAATTTTGTCAATTCAATTCAACTTTATTGGCATAATCAGCAAACAAGTTGCCTTTGGCCATTTACAAACACAAAAACTATGGCAAAGACAAATATAGATACAAATGGTAATGGATATTAAATATATACATGTATATTTATACAATTTCTTACAACATACATTTAAGAAACAATTAAAATGTCCAGGGCATTTTTCCTTATTAACATACATTCTTTAATTTGTCAAACACAATTTAAGCAGATATTAAATTGAGTTAATGTTTAGGGGGAAATAAATTAATTATTGTAATTAGAACAGAACGGTGGTTATAGAAGGACCTATATAGGTCTTAAATAGTTCACAGACGGATCTGGAGTCCAGTGGTTCACACGCTGGACTGGTAATCCAGGGATCGCAGGTTCGGTCCCCTGTCTGATCCCTAATAACATTAACAGTCTTTCAACTGGGACTTTAAATCGAGGTCTCGTGTCTGCGCTTTACATCGTGCACGTAAAAGTACCAGAGGAGATTCTGGAATGGTTATAATAAAGCACCGTCACGAGACCTCGGTTTAACGTCCCATCTGAAAGACTGTTAATTGTATTAGGGTCAGACAGGGGATCAAACCTGCGATCCCTGGATTACCAGTCCAGCGTGTTACCACTGGACTACATATCCGCCTGTCCCAGGCTAGCATTGGTAGGGCAAACACGTATAGCTCTACCTAATGAGTCACCATTATATATGACTGGTATTGTAAACTATCACTGGTCGTTACCTACACCTGCCATGAAACGAAAGATTATTAGTCCAGTCAAACTGTGACTTGACCTCAAACAAATTGCAACAGAATGTTTCTCAGCTGGATATGTTGCAGGAAACCCCCAAGAATAACATACTAAAAGTCCATTAAAATCCTGCATGGCAAAAGGGGTCAAAATCCATAATTTATGCAAATTAGGTTCCACCATTACCAAATAAGGGTATTTTTACAATAACTCCCTTATTATGCATGCTATCAATGTAAAAAAAGTGGCAAACCCTATGTTTTCAAGGTCAAAGAATTCAATGAACTCGTCCTACATGAGACTTGTTAATCTACCACAGGTCTTATCTGTGCAGGGTGAAGATTTGGGTTTATCATCGCCAAATAAGGGCATTATTACAATGCTACCAATGTAGCCTTTTCGTCAGCTGATACCTAATCAAGCATAACTGAGTTCTTTCTGACTGAAACACTATTGTTCAGTCCTTGAACTGAACTTGCCTCTGATTAATCCTCCTCCTCATCATTGAAGTCCTGCTCATCATCGATGTAGTTGGAAGAATTGGAACATTGTAGTCCCTTACATTCACCACATGCTGGTGAGCACTCGAGTCTATGTTTTCTACATGTACACCTGCTTGTGTCACAGCCTGTCTTGCAGTTGCATCTAAACAACCGGAGGAGCTCCATTGGGGCAGGTGGCATGTCAGTTTTGATGGGCAGTAACTGACCAGAACTGTTCTTCCATCCGCACTGTTCAGGGTCCATGTCAGATGCATGTCCTCTCCACTCCTGGACTTGGTAGTACACTCTAAGGTTGTGGAACTTTGCAGCCGCCGAAGTAGGTGGTAAACTGCGGGCCTCGACATACTTCGTGCTGCTGGTGACTTTTTCGTTGAACCTCTTATAGCGCAGGGCATCCAGGTTTTCATCTTCGCTACCACCATACAGGAGAACCAGGGCCACCTCACCCGATTGAACAATGTCTTCATTCGACGAGTCCTCCTGCATGAAGGTAGCTGCAATCGTGCTGAAGACACTGCTACTTTGCAGCTTCTTGAGTGCGATTGGCTTGCCGATATTGTACAACCTTGATGTAGAATCGCAGCCAAGAATAGCATGAACAAATGGCAGGTTTGCGCAGATATGCATTCCAAGCGTTTCCTTTGACCGTTTGACTTTGGCTCTGGTCTGAAATACACATCGTGGCCATCCATGTCAACATGGTAAAGAAGCAACACAAGTAAATCTGTATCGTCACCAACCAGAACAGCGGTTGCAGACTTCGCAACCTGGACCGCTGTCTCTACAATAAGAACGTCTGCGTCTGCCTTTGCGTGGATAGTTGAACACCCAGCCTTTTCCAGAAAGGACCCAAGTAGTGAGAGGAACCTTTGCTTATTTCCCTTGTTTGCAAGAAAGTCCTTCTTCCTTAGCGATACAACTGTCTGAGGAGTAAGCACAACGGATGGCCCTGCTCCATGTCCACGTCTACGGTGTGTCACATCTTTAATACCCGGACCACTCTCGTACCCGTCAAACACTATCGTGGCTTTTCCGTAATGACGCGAGACGTATTCCACATACCGTTCACAGACAGCCTCAAACGTTTCGCCTTTTGACCAAGGGATCCGCTGCAGAAGGGCTCCACCATCAAGCACATAGTGTATATCACTGGGAAGTTCTTGTCCATTGACCTTTTCCACTACTTTCCACAGCGCTTCAGCAAGTGATGGCTTATTTGCTGTCCACGGTAAGGAGTATGCATCGAATAGGGCAGGCGGGTGTGAACACAACTCGTACTTGAATACAGAGGCCGGGTCGACATGTGTGCCATTGGTAGCTATCAAACTCAGTCTCTGGAAGAGGAGCTGGGGGTCAACCTGCACAGATTCGTCATCAACTTTCACTGCTGTTTTTACAGCGAGTGTAACTGCCTGCTTTTTCCTTTGAAAGCTTATGTCCCTGACACTTTGCCCTACCATTGAGTCCAGAATCAGCTGTCCTACCGTTGCAGCATCGTCAGCGTTTACAGATTCGTGTGCATAGACACCAGTTACAAGTCCACGCAACTGAGGATCAGAGCCAAAGGGATCCAAGTCGTTCAACATGTTCAGGATTTTGTGAGTGTCCTTGGTGTCTCTCTTCAATCGTGATGGAGTTGTATCCTTGTGCTGTTCGCTTGTGTCACAGCTATCACCAGTGAGTTCATTCATTGCCTGACTGACATCGGCACAGAGTGGCATGGAAAGCAGCCATATGACACATTGGATGTCCGTTAGCCCACGACCTCTGGTTAGCCCACCGTTGGTTTTAATGCTTCTCATGAGGACCTGCTCAATAATTAGGTCTGTAGATAGTCCTGCCCAATAGCGCTCGCTCCTCCGGATGACATGGAGACCGTTGATGAAACTGGAATGTATGTCGGGGTGGGTTTCCGGTAGCTCGAGCATCGTCTGCAAATACATGTATGCGGATTTGGCATACAGGTTATGGCCGGCTGCTGCAAAATATGGTAGCATTGCTTGGATAGTATGTAGGTGCAATGCCCAGTCTCCAGTTCTCTCCGCCTTTATGAACATTCGCAATATTCCTATCATCTCCATATACTGCAACCATAGTTTAGCTGTCCTATGGTTTTCCATTGAGTGTTTCTCTTCAGTGAGCTTGTCCATAATTCGCAATAGAGCTTTGGAAGACAAAACCTCTTCTACGACGTCAACGTCAGGGTCTCTCATAATGTCATCATACAGCTGTCCGGCTTTCACGAAGTCCTTGTCAAGGGCATTCTCCTCATCGCTGCAGCTGTCTTCACCATTGGATTGGTACGTTTCATCATCCCCGGTCACAGCAGAATCTAGTCCGTCTTCCGCCTCTGTGTAGGTTGGCAGTGGCAGATTGTATGCATTCGCTAACAAGATGGTGTTAAGCGCTGCAAGGATCATCAAATGTCCCCGGATTGCCCTGGATATCGCTTTACCACTGACTATGTGCTTCACGGTGTTTTCTGCATACACAACTTCTAGTACCTCTGTTAGTCCATTAGCTGCCATCAAGTGTCCCACACAGCCAAGGAAGCTCATCTGTAAGTGAAGTCCTCCAAGCCGCACAACTACTGATTTCAGATCACTAGGACTAGACTCTGAATCAATGATGAGCATCGCTTTCCAGTATAACGGCTGGTCGAATGTGATGATTGGGTTCACACCGTAGCCTTTGGCCAGGTCACAAACATACCACAGTGTTGACGAAATACACGTGAGATTGCTCGGATCCATGTCTATCATTGGCAAGAAGAGGACACTTGATTTACCAGGATGGTTACCTTGTTGATGAATTGTCTGCATCATCCCAGACCAGGCTGGTCTCTTGCAACCGAGCAGAAGTGATATGTCCCAGAGTAGATCAACCTGGAATGTGGGATCACTTATTTCCATGGCCTTTAGTTCTTTAAAAGTCAATGGAGGCTTGGCTGTGTGTTGGGAATGGAACATCCGGATATTTATCCCACCAACTTGCTTGATATCAGTGTTTGAGACAACTACTCTCAGCACTGGTTCGCGTTGAAGCTTCCCAGGTGTGAAGGTGGCAATAATCCCCATGCCATGAAACGTATTCATCCCGTCGATAGTCCTGATGTTGTGGTCGACGTTATCTGCGACGAATTGGACGAATTGCTCTGGTCTTCTATGTGGTACAGCCCCTCCCTGCAAAGTTGCACTCCGTTCGAACGTTTGGACCTCTGAATAAGAACATCCAAAACCGTGTTGATACAGAATGTCTATCAGATACCTAGAGGCAAAGCGGTGGTGCATATCAACTGCAAGACCAAACTGCAATGGTGCAAGAAGGACTCTTGGTCGGACTGCCTGCATGATTGCCTGTCCTATAGATGCTTGCTTTAGATCCGTGTCTTTACCAACGAACAGCAACTGCAGGAGTCTGTGCAATGACTTTGGCAGGAACTGCAAAGCCTCTACAGAAGAAAGTTGTTCTTTATTTGGATAATTATCGGATGAAACCACCATAGACTTAATGTCATTCTTGGTGAGTTTGGCTGCAGTGCCAATTATCCGCATCGTCTCGGATTCCGCATCCTCCATCCGCTGTTTATCGTAGAAATCATGTAAGATGGATGCAGCAGTACGACGGAAAGTTACAACATTTGACTTTCCGTTTATCTCTGTAACTATGATTTGATCACCATACCTATCGAGTAGTTTATTTTTCATATAGGTTACACTGTAAGCGTCATATTCTGATTGTTGTAGGAACTCCTCCATTTTCTTCACCAGCTCCACAATCGTGAGTTGTTCATCATCGTTATCCTCGAAGAACGCCACTGTCCTCAAAAATGCTTCTTGCCTATCTGCTTCCTCTGGTCTGCCAATGGTGTTTGATGACTTATCTACTGTGGCACTAAATTGCTGCGGCAGTTGCTTTAGTGTTCTAAAGTTTACACTGCATATTTGGTGGTATATAGCATCTGCAGCATGCAAGTCCTGTGCAAATGCAATCCTGCCAGCAACCACATTGGACCAGTCATCATTTCTTTTTTCACAAGTTCTAGTGATCTCACTTTGAAAGTCCTTTGTTCTAACTGGAAAGAGTTCATATCTCCGCTTCTTCGGTTGACCGCAGAACAGGCAATGTTCCTTGAAATTAAACTGGATCTCCGAACGACGGATGCAGGAAGTAAGTTTGTCTGTACCATCCTTCTGATCTTGTTGGATTCGAGTTGGATTTGTGAGGTCCTTCCGACATTTCGTGTGTACACGTTGTCCTGCTTGGGTCCTAACACTACTCCCACGCTCCTTACTTGCTCGGTTTACTCCATCACACCCTTTTTCCCTCAGCACCACCGTCGGATGACCATCACCGAGGTCTTCACCACAGAAAGTGCAGCATTCCATGGTCTGCAAAAGAAAATAATACACCTCAGTTTCAGGAAATTATATCCCATACTACCTGGTGAAGGAGTCTTGGTTTACAATCATATACATGTAACATAGCAATATGTACATATCTGTTTTATTATGTTCCCGCCAGGTTCTTTAGAAAGTCCTAGGATGAGTTCATTGGATTCCTTGACCTTGAAAACATAGGATTTGCCACCTTTTTTACATTGATTGCATGCATAATAAGGGAGTTGTTGTACAAATACCCTTATTTGGTAATGGCGGAACCTAATTTGCATATTTAGCATTACATAAGGGATTAGCAAGTCCTAGGATGAGTTAATTGAATTCCTTGTCATTGAAAACATAGGGTTTACCACCTTTTTTACATTGATAGCATGCATAATAAGGGAATTATTGTAAAAATACTCTTATTTGGTAATGGCGGAACCTAATTTGCATAAATTATGGATTTTGACCCATTTTGCCATGCAGGATTTTAATGGACTTTTAGTATGTTATTCTTGGGGGTTTCCTGCAATATATCCAGCTGAGAAACATTCTGTTGCAATTTGTTTGAGGTTAAGGCTATTTTTGGAGTAGATTGACTGGACTATATGTATTTATTGTAATTCGAGAATTTTGGGAAATGAATATCATTTCATACTAATCTGCCCACATTTTGCAACTTTAAGATCGAAATTTATTAAAAGATATTACCATACCTGGCCGACTATACAGAAATTTATTAATCTCTTGTCATGCAAATCCCAAAAAATCACTATCGATCTTTCCAAATTTATATATTTTGGAAATAAACAACGAACCTAACACCTTTTTATATCATATACATGTATTTGAATACTAATAACCTATAATTATGCTCTTTTGTAAAATTCCATGTCACTGCCTGTTTCTACTGTTTAATTGCTATAAACATGTGTCTGTTTTATGCAATAAACTTATTGTATTGTATTGTATTGTATACTTACTTTATATACACATGCATGCAACGGCCACTTTACAAACAGCTTCAATAATATACAACGTTCATATCCTACGCAGTCCTTAAACAATCTGCGTGAGTTTGTGTTCGAATATATACATGTACAAACATTCCATGATCAGCGTCATGTGTTCCAATATATACATGTACAAACAATCCATGATCAGCGTCATGTGTTCCAATATATACATGTACAAACATTCCATGATCAATTCATGTGTTCGAATATATATACATGTACAAACAGTCCATGATCAGCGTCATGTGTTCGAATATATACATGTACAAACATTCCTTGATCAGCGTCATGTGTTCGAATATATACATGTACACACATTCCATGATCAGCGTCATGTGTTCGAATATATACATGTACAAACATTCCATGATCAGCGTCATGTGTTCGAATATATACATGTACAGCGTCATGTGTTCGAATATATACATGTACAAACAGTCCATGATCAGCGTCATGTGTTCGAATATATACATGTACAAACATTCCATGATCAGCGTCATGTGTTCGAACATACACATGTACACACATTCCATGATCAGCGTCCATGTGTTCGAATATATACATGTACAAACATTCCATGATCAGCGTCATGTGTTCCAATATATACATGTACAAACATTCCATGATCAGCGTCATGTGTTCCAATATATACATGTACAAACATTCCATGATCAGCGTCATGTGTTCGAATATATACATGTACAGCGTCATGTGTTCGAATATATACATGTACAAACAGTCCATGATCAGCGTCATGTGTTCGAATATATACATGTACAAACATTCCATGATCAGCGTCATGTGTTCGAACATACACATGTACACACATTCCATGATCAGCGTCCATGTGTTCGAATATATACATGTACAAACATTCCATGATCAGCGTCATGTGTTCGAACATATACATGTACAAACATTCCATGATCAGCGTCATGTGTTCGAATATATACATGTACAAACAGTCCATGTTCAGCGTCATGTGTTCGAATATATACATGTACAAACATTCCATGATCAGCGTCATGTGTTCGAATATATACATGTACAAACATTCCATGTTTATTATACAAATTTATTTTAGCTCGATTGCGAAACAAGTTATTTCAACTTATATAAATCGCTCTCGAGACCTAATTCCTGATGGAATCCATCGCCACGAGGGAGAGAGAAGAGGCAACGTGGAATTTAAATGCCTTGCGTAAGGGCACAATCGTAACGGCTCCAGTGGAGCTCGAACTCCGGACATTTCGCACCTGAAGCGAACGCGCATCCACTGCGCTATCACGACTTCCACAACAATCCATGATCAGCGTCATGTGTTCGAATATATACATGTACAAACATTCCATGATCAGCGTCATGTGTTCGAATATATACATGTACAAACATTCCATGTTTATTATACAAATTTATTTTAGCTCGATTGCGAAACAAGTTATTTCAACTTATATAAATCGCTCTCGAGACCTAATTCCTGATGGAATCCATCGCCACGAGGGAGAGAGAAGAGGCAACGTGGAATTTAAATGCCTTGCGTAAGGGCACAATCGTAACGGCTCCAGTGGAGCTCGAACTCCGGACATGTCGCACCTGAAGCGAACGCGCATCCACTGCGCTATCACGACTTCCACAACAATCCATGATCAGCGTCATGTGTTCGAATATATACATGTACAAACAATCAGCAGCATGTGTTCCAATATATACATGTACAAACATTCCATGATCAGCGTCATGTGTTCCAATATATACATGTACAAACATTCCATGATCAGCGTCATGTGTTCCAATATATACATGTACAAACAATCAGCAGCATGTGTTCCAATATATACATGTACAAACACTCCATGATCAGCATCATGTGTTCGAACATATGCATATACAAACAATCAGTATGATATGTGTTCGAACATATACCGTTTCACGGTGGCCAATCTGTTACGGCATCCGCGTGAGCGTGAGGTCGAGGGTTCGAACATCGCCATTGATTCATTCTGATAAGACCGGCTGGCGAGCCACAAGCTAGTTTATGATTTTAGCGCGACAGTATATTGTATGGAGTTAAAATAGTATTAAATTATGAAATTTTAATTACAGGTAGCAATGCTACTACGCATTCTTCCGTCATAATTTTAATATTTATTTTCATTTATTTTATACTCAACCTTTTGTCGAATATAGTGTCGCTTTTAGACTTTGTATGTGAGATCGTGATAACGCAGTAGTAGAGCGTTCGCTTCAGGTGCGAAAAGCCCCGGGTATGCGACCCGCTGGAACCATTACGATTGCGCCCTTAGGCAAGCAAGGCATTTAGATTCACATACCTTTTCTCTCTTACTCGTGATGATGGATTCCATCGGGAATGAGGTCTCTAGAGTGATTAATATAAGTTGTACTAGCTTGTTTCGCAATGGAGCACAAATACATTTGCATACACTAAATTAAGAGTTTGTATTAGGACATGCATTGTCCGAATTAGCACTCATCGTATTATAACTCTTAAGAACCTACTAGCATTCCCATATTATACGTATGCATACACAGTATGTCACGCAATAACGAGCTGTGAGGCGTATATTTGGTGGCTTAAGGTAACACAAACAGCTTAGGTCATGTTGCGGCTCTCCAGCTATTATTGGTGGAGGAAGACCCAGGACGGGCACCCGGGTTGAACCACCGATCTTCCACAGGCTAGCTTGATAGCGTCCTCACATGAAATAAGCCGACACCCCCAGTGGTATCCGAACATACAGCGGTAAAAAGCAATTGATTTGAAGAACCTTTGTTTTATGGCTATGTTATATAAATACCTAATAGCAATGGGTCTCGGTCTGTATCAATGCAAGTATTTCCGGCACTGACGGGCACCCGGGTAGAACCACCGTCCTTCCACAAGTCAATTGGATAGCTTCCTCACTTGATATAATTCGACATCCAAATTGGGATTCGAACCTACAGCGGTGAGGGGCAAGTAATCTGAAGTCAATGACATTAACCACTTGACCACGGATGGCCCCGATGTTTAGTATACACATGTAGAAGAGAATGCCCAATGTGTGTGTGTGTTTTACGTGTATTGATCGTCGCTACCGGTTGTCCATATGAGCGACGCCTCCTGAATAGATTAGTCATTTTAGATTTTGGAGGACAGTGCAATGATTCAGACAGAGACCCATTCCAGAGTATCCTCTGGTTCTTTTGCGTGCACGGTGTAAAACACCGACACGAGACCTCAATGCGCAATTTACAAGTGTGCCAAATTGGTTATTCGAGCAGAACGTGTGTTGTACTTGATATTGGTTTTTATAGATCTGTAGAGTGATTTAGAATTTAACTTCAACTAGCTATCAGGAAGTTGGATAAATACATGATTCATTGTTACAAGTCACATTACATACATATTACATTGATTTGGGACTATGCTCTAAAGAGACGGATTATATTTACTGCATAGTTCGCTTTATACAGATATCGTTAAACCATTCACTACGGTAGAAGAATATTCAACAATTATATAGCAACTTGAAATATTTTATAATGCTGATTCGTTGTATTTGCTCTCGTCGCCGGCGAACCATACGGGCGAAAATATTGCTTCAGGTGCGAAATGTCTGGAGTTCGAGCCTTGCTGGAGCCGTTACGATTGTGCCATTAGGCAAGGCATTTAAATTCCACGTTGCCTCTTCTCTCTCCCCCAGAGCGATGGATTCCAACAGGAATGCGGTCTCGAGAGTGCTTAATATAAGTTGTAATAACTTGTTTCGTAATCGAGCTAAAAGTAAATTTGTATAAACTAACCATACGGTCGAAACTATTGGTTAGATTGATACATGCAACTCACGATTCCACCTATAACAGTTGTGTGTTTGTTTGTTCTGGTTTTACTCCATCATCAGCACCATTTTGGGCTATATCGCCGGCGGGCAGTTTACCTAACAACACCTTTCCTGGGCAGGCTCCAGCGGTTAACCAGTACTTGGTGCACCAACCTCCGTAAGAAACTGCGAACTTTTTCATATAAACAGACACGGCCTGAGCGGGGCTCGAACCAGTTACGATCAGTGATGATAGGTTACAGTGGTATACAAGTCAGCGACCTTACCACTCTACCCAGGAGGTGGTCTTGTTGTTCTTCCCCACCTTGCCAATACCAGAGGCATGGAGGTTATAAAGCTTTTCTCCAATCTCAAACTCATTCTCAAGCGTCTGATTGGTTCACTCGAGCTTAAATATCAGAGCAGGCTCCGAGGTTATAAAACTTTTCTCAGATCTCAAATTCGAGATCAAGTGATTTGATTGGTTGATTCTGATATTTAAGCTCGAGTGAACCAATCAGACGCTTGTGCAGCTGGACTCAGACGCGCTAGCAAATAACATAAATTTAGTTTTAGAGAGTATGGTCGAAAAACCACGATTTTCTTATGTAAGTATATATATATATGCTTCCAAAAATAAAGTGTGTTCCTATCCACCTGTCTCTACACCATGACGTAGTTTATTGGAACTTAGTGGCTGGAATCTTAAGAGTATTCATGAAGTGTGATGACGTTTAATTATATAGCTATTAAACTTGAAGAAGAAATGTTCAGCATCTTCGTTGCCTTGATGCAATCGATCGGGAGAGACCCGCAAAGATTAAAGAGCGCATTGTTTAACTTTCTGCATACGAGTTTGCATTACAGTATAGTATAGGTCCCAGTAGAATAACAAGAGGGAACTCCAGAAACATTGAACTGTTTTTTCAATGTGTTCTTAAATGATTGGACTGTGTTAACATTACGCATTGATGTATCCAGATCATTCCATATTTTGTTGTTTTACGTTTATTTATCGTCCCTACCGGTTGCCCATATGAGCGACGCCTCCTGAAGATATTAGTCATTTTAGATTTTTGGAGGATAGTGCAATGATATAGACAGAAACCCATTCCAGAGTCTCCTCTGGTTCTTTTACGTGCACGGTGTAAAGCACCGACAGAAACATCGATTCCATCTGAAAGAATGCTAATTGTATTAGGGTCAGACGGGGGATAGAACCTGCGATCCCTGGATTACCAGTATAACGTGTTAACCACTGGACTACAGGTCCGTCTGTGATCATTCCATAATGTTATAGAGTCTGCTATAACAGATCTGGAATGTCCAATAGGATGTTAGCTGATATTTCAGATTTAATGAGTATGTCTATATCACATATTGGCCAAATTTCTACTAGTGCATTGGGTGGTCTATTAATTGTTGCTATGACATAGTTTATGTTGTGATATTTTATTTGGTTGCATAAGTAATCTGCCATTATCGTTTCTAATTCAAGTAAACGACTAGGTTGTAAGCCATAATTAGTCAATGAGAATACCCCATGAGAGTGGCAAGACATCTTTACGAAACATAATTATCGAGTCCATGAAGTTTAAAAGAGAAGTCGGAAACATCTACATAGATCTAGTCTGGGAACAGGCGTCGATATATTTTGCCTGGTCAGTCAAAATAAGTATATTTTAACACCGAGACTATTAATTGGGCCGTATTGAGCTTCTGATCATGTCATTTTGCCAGAAGTTAAAAAGTGAAAATTCGACAGACTGAAACCCAGGCTAACATAGATCTACATGCACAACGCTCAATACTGAGTATGACAGGGGGCGCTTGTCAGGGACTGTTGTTTAAAGTATCATTAATTGAGACAGAGAGTGTTGTCAATAACTACATACTAAGGTTAAAAACAGTCATTAGTGTTACATCGAGTTGTACAGTGGCAAGCCATTCAGTAATAAAGGCTAAGCTGGGACTGGACTGTACATAGTAGAGGAGGCCATTTCAAAGACGTATTGTTCGTGGGGAGGGGGGGGGGTAATATGATACTTAGTTTGGGACTGCGGAATTAAGTAGTTCAGATTCCTTGTAGGTGATTAGTGGTTGTGGTCGATGCATACTAAGTTATTACTGATTTTGCATTGGTATATGACTGATGATTGTATGCGTCGATATTCAAATGTGCTAACATCTTGTTATAAATGTGTCTTGGTAAGTGATTGATCGAGGAAACTATCATCTATGTAATCTAGTTCGTTGATGATTCTAATAGTCTGTTGAAACAAGGATAAACGTCAATATAACGTCGCTACCGGTTGCCGATATGAGCGACGCCTCCTGAAGAGATTAGTCATTTTAGATTTTTGGACGATAGTGCAATGGTTCGTTTACGTGCACGGTGTAAAGCACCGACACGAGACCTCGGTTTAACGTCCCATCTGAAAGACTGCTAATTTTAATAGGGTCCGACGGGGGATCGAACCTGCGATCCCTGTATTACGAAAAGGAGTAACCGAATGACTGTTCTATAGGCCTAGTGAATATGTCGTAGACATAGTCGTTATTCGGTTGTGAGGAATTGTTTATTCTGAATAAGTATGTTGCTCCAAAGAGAAACACGAAAGCCACATGTATATGAAAATTAGTGGCATTACCAATAACTGCGTGATTCAAATAGCATGGAGTAAATCATGTTCCTATTACGATGGGTCGACAACTTCAGATATCTAGGATCGCTGATATCCAACAACCTGTCCCTCGATGCCGAGATCAATGCACGCATTGGGAAAGCAGCCACCGTCATGTCAAAACTCGCCAAGAGAGTCTGGGAGAACAGAAACCTAACGCTGAACACCAAGTTGAAGGTCTACCAGGCCTGCATACTCGCTCCTCTACGGTAGTGATTCATGGACGACATATGCCAGACAAGAGACAAAGCTGAACTCATACCATATGAGGTGCCTTCGCAGGATCTTGGGAATCACTTGGGAAGATAGGGTCACCAATACAGAGGTCCTCATCAGAGCGAGTTCAACAACCATCTATGCAATGCTCGGTGAACGCCGCCTGCACTGGCTAGGTCATGTCCGACGCATGGATAAAGGACGCATCCCCAAAGATCTACTGTACGGTCAACTTGAACAAGGATCACGTCCAACTGGTCGCCCACACCTAAGATACAGGGACGCTTGTAAGAGGGACCTGCGTTCAGCACAAATCAACATAGAGTCTTGGGAGGACACAGCATCAAACCGGTCATCATGGAGACACGTTGTGAAAGCTGGGATCACACGAGCCGAGGTTGAGCGAACTCGGCTTCGTGAGCAGAAACGACAGAAGCGAAATGCATCAACCAAACTGGATGACTCGATCTTCACCTGCGATGACTGCAACATAGACTGCAACTCAAGAATAGGCCTACTCAGTCACCGCAGAAGATATTCCTCAACAAGAGCGCAATCCATCGTCTCATAAGACGGACGGAGGCTGATGATTACGATGGGACGGGAAGGAACGGAATTTTCCCGTATACACAGCCGGTGTTTCCTGCTCGGGTTTACAGGTTTTCACGGAAAATCATAAAACATCCAAAAACAGAATAATAATAAACTGTCGTACAAACACATTGCGTTAGAAAACAATGAGCATATATGTACTTTCTAATCATTTATTATGTTTTATTATTATGTATTCTAAAAACTGACATAATTCATTAATTGTAGAGAATGACACCATTTAAACTGGATGAATGTACGTGAACACCGTTTATTTGAGATGAGATGCAACGTAAATCAAAAAGTTGTAGGTTGTAAAGTGGTATTGGTGCCATACGAGAAAAGTCATGTTGAAAAGTAAGATATGATCAATCTCATATAAAGCTTTAATTAGGTACTTCTCCTTTTTCAAAAGATACTAAAAATTATAATCCATTAAAAATCTTGATATATACATGTAGCGTAGTGTGGTATCCATGGTCCAGTGGTAGAGCGTCGGATTTGGAATCGATCGGTCCCGGGTTCGATACTCGGTAAGGTCATGTATGTAGTGTCATTGAGCAAGGCACCTCACACACATTGCTTAGGTCGGCTAAGCTTGCCCAGGAAAACATGTCTACGTCCCCGCAGCTAAGCTTGCCCAGGAAAACATGTCTACGTCCCCGCAAGGGGTTTGGCATCAATGGAATATACATACAATTAGGCACTTCTTCTTTTTCAAAGGATAGTAATAATTATAATCCATTAACAATCGTGATACATGTAGCACAGTGTTAGCGTGTTGTCTTAAGGTGCGAGACCGAGAGGCGTGGAGTTTATGCCCAGCTGTAGACCTCGTGGTTATGCTCTTTGGGTGCGCTACATTGGGAGTGATTGTGTCTCTAAAAAATGGACATAAAATGGTCAACCAATAAAGAGCTGAAAAGTTAGTGACCCAACGTGAGACTCGAACCCACGACCTCCCGGGCACTAGTCGGACAGCTCTACCAACCGAGCTAGCCGGGCCAATGTTCTACCCATGCCAAAATACACCACACTCTTCTCTCTTTTATTCTTTAGGAGCCGCACTCCTTTGCCCGTACCATATATCCTCGTTGCCATTAAAGTGACCAAGCAAAGATTGAGCGAAAAAGTGAGTGACCTGACATGGGACTCAAACCCACAACCTCCCGAACACTAGTCGAACAGCTCTATCAACTGAGCTAGCCGGGCCAATGTTCTACTCACGTCGTAATACACTACAGACATAATACTCGTAAGAGGGTGCTGCAGTATATATATATCGGTAGATCGATCAAATTGTGTTTGTTCCGGTTTTACGTTTTCATCAGCACCATTTTGAGCAATATTTCCGGCAGGCTCCACCAGTTAACCAATACTTGGTGCACCAACCTCCGTAAGAAACTGCCAACTTTTTCATATAAAAATACACGGCCTGAGCGGGGCTCGAACCCATGCTGATATATTACAGTGGTATACAAGTCAGCAGCCTTAACCCCTCGAGCATGTATGCATTGTATCCAGGGATTCTGTGAACTGGACCACGGTTCATCTTGCAGCCATACACTAAATGACTTCACGCTTGTTTATCTGGACCTTGTATGCTATTGGAAGAACAATATTTTTTTGACTACAGTAACCCCTAGATGGCCCTTTCAAACCCCCTGGATGGCCCTTTCAAAACCCCTGGATGGCCCTTTCAAACCCCCTGGATGACCCTTTCAAACCCCCTGGATGGCCCTTTCAAAACCCCTGGATGGCCCTTTCAAACCCCCTGGATGGCCCCCTTCAAGGTAAGTGTAATAGTACAAATAATGTAGCTGAAAATCGTCATTGCACAATTAAATATGGCAATCATGTTCCAGCGCCGGATTTGGAATTGAAGAGCCCTTGGTCACTCGGTCACGGCACGTATCTAGTATTCTTGAACAAGACATCTCTGGTTAATCATTTAGGTTGGCTAATCCTGTCCTGCAAAATGTTTGACAGAATCACATAAATGGAAAATAGAATAAAATTGTATTTAGCTAGCACCAGGCCAATTTGCTATTATTGTAGTCATAATTTGCTTTACTTTACCTTGTAGATATCATGAATGGATGAAATGTGAGGAATTGCAGAGGTTAACGGCGTCGGAACCGCTCAGCTTGGAGGATGAGTACCTGATGCAAGAGTCCTGGAGGACAGATGATAATAGTGAGTTTAGCATTTCAATATACGGAGGATAAAGTAGAGGATAACACTCGGGAGAGATGCAAACCCCTGTGCTGGTTGTTGAAACAGGAACAAATGAATGATTTTACAGTTGTACAGTATATGTACTCGATGGCACTGATCATTTCGCTGGTTTTGATCGATTTATCCCAAAATCGAATCGATTCCTCATGGACTGACCCACTATATTATCTCCATTTAAGGAATGCATCGTGGGTTAATAGTTTCCATCAAGGTATGAACTACATTAGGTGTATTTAAAGTATGTTGAGGCCAAAGGCAGCTGCGCTAACTTTAAACGCGCACGATATATTTCATACAGCGATGGAAACTATTAACAAGCGATTTATTACTTGTATTTAATTAATTCTTTTCAATAACAGTTGGCAGTTTCTTACGGAGGTTGGTGCACCCAAGTACTGGTTAACCGCTGGAGCCTGCCCAGGAAAGGTGTTGTTAGGTAACTGCCCGCCGGCGATATAGCCCAAAATGGTGCTGATGCAGGCGTAACACCAGAACTATAGCATATATAACTTTTCAATAACACATAGTAAATTATTATCGCACTTTGCATTTAAGATGTATTTAGGTCAGATTTGTGACTTGTCCTGAGCGAATCCTTGTAATTAGATTATCCTTGGAACAGCGTAACTTTAAGGCATGCACATACCTGCAACTATGAGTGCGCTTGTCAGCTGCATATCCGCAGTTCGATGACCTCCTCACCAATAAAACCTGGGTTTGATCTTCATACCGGGAAGTATGTGAGATGGTACAGTGGTTGCCAGATCGGATAGGTAGGTTTTCTCCAGTTACTCCGGTTTCCTTCCACACGAAATACCACTTATATGCTTTCATCTGCGCCAACTAGATTGATTAATATAAGTTATTAAAGCTTGTTTCACAATCGTTGTAAAGTAAATAAGTTTATACTAGCTGCATATCATTAGTGAGAAAATTCATTGGAAAATAGATCAAACGAGAGCATATACTTTTTTATTAAAGTCTGAAGATTCTAACATGGCTCGGCATTTTGCCTGTATACGCAGGAATTTACCATCGTTTAGCGAGCGACATCAAGCCACACCTGACGCCATTCTACTTGCATTTTTGTACTTTTTTGACATCATGTATCTAAACGATAACGCCCTCTATTTTTGCACTTTTTAGATATTTTGGTGATATTAAAACATTTTTCGATTGCGAAACAAGTTATTTCAACTTATATTAATCACTCTCGAGACCTCATTCCTGATGGAATCCATCGCCACGAGGGAGAGAGAAGAGGCACCGTGGAATTTAAATGCCTTGCCAAAGGGCACAATCATAACGGCTCCAGCGGGGCTCGAACTCCGGACCTGAAGCGAACGCTGCGCTATCACGACTTCCAACATGGTTTGTCGTTCTGAGTGCTGGAATAAACCCGTTAATTCCTACGTGTCAGGACTCCAAACCATGTTTTATTCGCCAATAAATAACTGAAAGACAAATATTATTTCTTAACCCATTCTGGATACCGTGGAACATTCCGTCTGCTCAGGCTCTATGCTGTTTGCTCTTCAGATGGTCTTGCTAAGATACTTGGCTATGTAGCAAACAACATAGATCCTGATCAGCATGCAGCATGACGCTGCTGCTGATCTGGATCTATGTTGTTTGCAAAAGCCTTTAAATGTATACAGAATGAAATTGGTTAATTAAACTATCTGAGAGTACATTATTACATGTGATCACAATTTCTTGTTTTACAGAATGTACTTTCATCGTGTTGGACAAAGAAGAGTTTGGAAGCAGTGGAAACAATGAAATAGGTAGATTATATATTCTGATAGAATAACCTACCAGCATGGGTAGGTACAGAATAACCTACCAGCATGGGTAGGTACAGAATAACCTACCAGCATGGGTAGGTACAGAATAACCTACCAGCATGGGTAGGTACAGAATAACCTACCAGCATGGGTAGGTACAGAATAACCTACCAGCACGGGTAGGTACAGAATAACCTACCAGCACGGGTAGGTACAGAATAACCTACCAGCATGGGTAGGTACAGAATAACCTACCAGCATGGGTAGGTACAGAATAACCTACCAGCATAGGTAGGTACAGAATAACCTACCAGCATGGGTAGGTACAGAATAATCTACCAGCAAGGGTAGGTACAGAATAACCTACCAGCACGGGTAGGTACAGAATAACCTGCCAGCACGGGTAGGTACAGAACCTGCCAGCACGGGTAGGTACAGAATAACCTGCCAGCACGGGTAGGTACAGAATAACCTACCAGCACGGGTAGGTACAGAATAACGGTAGAAGGTCATACTTGATAGACAGATCGGTAGTCCAGTGGTCAACACGTTGGACGGCGAATCCAGCGATCGCAGGTTCGATCCCCAGTCTGACCCTAATAATATTGGGATTTTTAGCCGAGGTCTCGTGTCTGTGCTTTTACACATACCAGTAAAAGAACCAGAGGAAACTCTGGAATGGGTCTCTTTCTGTATCATTGCACTATCCACCAAAATCTAAAATTGCTAATCTCTGAAAGGAGGTGTCACTCATATGGGCAACCGGTAGCAACGATAAACAAATGTAAAATACACATTACCTGCTGTGGATTTGCATGTTATAGTCAACTCCTTCCTTTCTGTGTATTATAATTCTGCAGTAGTTCTTGTCATGTTTTCCATGGAAGTACATCCCTAGTTGTGGAGTGCAACTACACCTCAAATGTCGTGAGGCTACACCTCAAATGTTGTGAGGCTACACCTCAAATGTTGTGAGGCTACACCTCAAATGTCGTGAGGCTACACCTCAAATGTTGTGAGGCTACACCTCAAATGTCGTGAGGCTACACCTCAAATGCTGTGAGGCTACACCTCAAATGTCGTGAGGTTACACCTCAAATGTCGTGAGGCTACACCTCAAATGTTGTGAGGTTACACCTCAAAGGTCATGAGGCTACACCTCAAATGTTGTAAGTCTAGTTATAGACAGGGGAGCAGTTGTTATTCAAATGACCGGGGATGGCAGGTGGGGAGTAGTTGTTATTCAAATGACCGGGGGTGGCAGGGGTGTAGTTGTTATTCAATTGGCAGGGGGGATAGTTGTTATTCAAATGACAGGGGGGGTAGTTATTATTCAAATGACGAGGGTGGCAGGGGGGATAGTTGTTATTCAAATGACAAGGGGGGTAGTTGTTATTCAAATGACCGAGGGTGGCAGGGCGGGGGTAGTTGTATTTCAAATGACCGAGGGTGGCGGGGGGGTAGTTGTTATTCAAATGACCGAGGGTGGCAGGGGGGGTAGTTGTTATTCAAATGACCGAGGGTGGTGGGGGGAAGTAGTTGTTACATAGGGCTGCAACCAATCATAGTCACTGGATAAACAGACAACTGAAACCTTTCCTCCATTGAGGTGATAGGGAATTATTATGAATTGTACTATGGTATTGTCTGTTGTGTTAGCTTCTCATGCGTCGATGTATGTGCAACTGGTAATGGCGTCTAGAGATGCTTCTATGGGGGAGGGGCGGTCAAGGAAGTATTAGAATATGAACGCCGAAATTGCTGCAGGAGAAGAAAAAGAAGAACTGTAATTTAATAAAAAAGCGATTTAATTTGAATATAGAGTTGCATATATATGTGTATATAACTCTGAATGCCTGGTAAAAAAAAAGGCTATAAAGAGTTCAAATAATTGCTATGTTATGTTATATTTCGGGTTTTATGCCTGCATCAGCACCATTTCGGGCTTTATCGCCGGCGGGCAGTTTACTTAACAACACCTTTCCTGGGCAGGCTCCAGCGGTTAACCAGTACTTGGGTGCACCAACCTCCGTAAGAAACTGCCAACTTTTTCATATAAATGAGACACGGCCTGAGCGGGGCTCGAACCCGTGACCATCAGTGATGATAGGTTACAGTGGTATCAAATAATTGTAGCAGACGACAATTCATTGTGTTTTTCTTACTTGTAGCTGAAAACTCCATGACATATTTAACTGTTATTTTCACCAATAGTGTGCAAATAGTTAATATGTAGTTTATACAAATTTATTTTAGCTTGATTGCGAAACAAGTTCTTACAACTGATATTTATCACTCTCAAGACCTCATTCCTGATTGAATCCATCGCCACGAGGGAGAAAAAAAGTTTAAACTTTATTTATTTTACAACGATTGCGAAGCAAGTTCTAACAACTTATATTAATCATTCTAGTTGGCGCTGATGAAAGCGTATATGTTGTCATTCCTGTGGGAGGAAACCGGAGTACCCGGAGTAAACCCACCTGTCCGATCTGTCGACCACCATACCATCTCACATGCTTCCCGGTCCGAGGATCGAACCCGGGATGCATTGGTGAGAAGCATTGGTGTAACCACTGTGCTAATCGGACAGCCTAACGAAGGAGAGAGAAGAGACAATATGGAATTTAAATGCATTGCCTAAGGGAATACTCGTAACAGCTCCAGGATACACCATTATGTAATTATGAATGTTACGGTCTACTATATATTGCATGTTTACAGAGAGTATGGTGGGGGATGTGAATCTGTTTCTCAACGACGAAGACAATAAATTCACAGCAGAGATTGAGATCATGATAGCAGGTAAATTGTAGGGGGTCTCCCGAATAAGCAGTAGGGGTCTCAATGTTAACCCATAGAGGTCTCCCGGATAAACCGTAGGGGTCTCAAAGTTACCCCATAGAGGTCTCCCGGATAAACCGTAGGGGGCTCAAAGTTAACCCATAGAGGTCTCCCGGATAAACTGTAGGGGTCTCAAAGTTACCCCATAGAGGTTTCCCGGATAAACTGTAGGGGTCTCAAAGTTAACCCATAGAGGTCTCCCGGATAAACTGTAGGGGTCTCAAAGTTACCCCATTACGGTCTCGCGGATAAACTGTAGGGGTCTCAAAGTTAACCCATAGAGATCTCGCGGATAAACTGTAGGGGTCTCAAAGTTAACCCATAGAGGTCTCCCGGATAAACTGTAGGGGTCTCAAAGTTAACCCATAGAGGTCTCCCGGATAAACTGTAGGGGTCTCAAAGTTAACCCATAGAGGTCTCACAGATAAACTGTTACAGCCCTTGTTCGTGATGATGAAATAGAGTTACAGCCCTTGTTCATGATGATGAAATTAGAGTTACAACCCTTGTTCATGATGATGAAATTAGAGTTACAACCCTTGTTCACATGATGATTACAACCCTTGTTCATGATGATGAAATTAGAGTTACAACCCTTGTTCATATGATGATGAAATTAGAGTTACAGCCCTTGTTCATGATGATGAATTTAGAGTTACAGCCCTTGTTCATGATGATGAATTTAGAGTTACAGCCCTTGTTCATGATGATGAATTTAGAGTTACAGCCCTTGTTCATGATGATGAATTTAGAGTTACAACCCTTGTTCACATGATGATGACATTATAGTTACAACCCTTATTCACATGATGATGAATTTAGAGTTGCAACCCTTGTTCTTGGTGATAGTATTACTTATAGCCCTTGTTTTGGTGATTAAATTAGAGTTACAGTTCTTGTTTTGGTGATGAATGGGAGTCCATACTCAATTCCATCAATAAACTAGGTCACTAGGTCATTTTAACTCTTTCAACACCAAGTAACTGACATGGACTGGTCCATGATATTCTTAGACCAATAAATGAATAAGAAAATTACATTCGGACCAGTTCATTTATCAAGATGGGTAATTTTGTCTAAAATTAGTAATACTACTTGCAAAAAGTGCAGATCCTGACGAGCCGGCTCATCTGGATCTACACTTTTTGTAAGCCTATATAGAGGTCTGTGGTGTTGAAAGGGTTAAAGGTGATTGGCACAATTGTATATTTGACACACTTGCCGCTCTTGTTTCATTGACAGAATCAGCAGCTAGGGGAAAGGGTCTTGGAAAAGAAGCTCTGTACAGCATGGTGAGATATGGTAGGTTTGGGATGTTTTAAGTTAGTTACCTGTACATCATGACAAGATATGGTAAGTGTGCCCAGGTTCTACACAGTAGTATATATTGTGTAGTACATGTACAAGCATTCAACTGATACATGTCTCCCATCATTTTCTTTATGATTTCACACACAACTTCAAATCTGTTTAGCACTCTGGTGACTGGCTCATTTGCAGTGTTGTCTCCGGTGAGCGTCCACAGACCCATTGGCTATCTTGTTACATGCAGCAGGAGCAATGTTGTCTCCGGTGAGTGTCCACGGAGCCATTGGCTATCTTGTTGCATGCAGCAGGAGCAATGTTGTCTCCGGTGAGTGTCCACGGAGCCATTGGCTATCTTGTTACATGCAGCAGGAGCAGTGTTGTCTCTGGTGTTACATGCAGCAGGAGCACTGTTGTCTCTGGTGTTACATGCAGCAGGAGCACTGTTGTATCCGGTGTTACATGCAGCAGGAGCACTGTTGTCTCTGGTGTTACATGCAGCAGGAGAATTGTTGTCTCCGGTGTTACATGCAGCAGGAGCACTGTTGTCTCCGGTGTTACATGCAGCAGGAGCACTGTTGTCTCCAATGATACATGCAGCAGGAGCACTGTTGTCTCCGGTGTTACATGCAGCAGGAGCACTGTTGTCTCCAGTGAGCGTCCACGAACCCATTGTCTCTCTTGTTACATGCAGCAGGAGCACTGTTGTCTCTGATGTTACATGCAGCAGGAGCACTGTTGTCTCCAGTGAGCGTCCACAGACCCATTGGCTATCTTGTTACATGCAGCAGGAGCACTGTTGTCTCCAGTGAGCGTCCACGGACCCATTGGCTATCTTGTTACATGAGCATGAGCACTGTTGTCTCCAGTGAGCATCCACGGACCCATTGTCTCTCTTGCTACATGCAGCAGGAGCACTGTTGTCTCCAGTGAGCGTCCACGGACCCATTGTCTCTCTTGCTACATGCAGCAGGAGCACTGTTGTCTCCAGTGAGCATCCACGGACCCATTGTCTCTCTTGTTACACGCAGCAGCATGTGCATGACATAGGCTAGGTATGACAGATTTATGAAAACAATTTATTTATTATTTAAATTTATTTAGCGTCGCTACCAGTTTGAGCGACTGGCAGTTTACCTAGCAACACCTATCCTGGGCAACCAGTATTTTTTTTTTTTTGGTTAACCAGTACTTGGTGCACCAACCTCCGTAAAAAAAACTGCCAACTTTTTCATATAAAGAGACACTGTCTGAGCAGGACTCGAACATGTGACCATCAGTGATGATAGGTTACAGTGGTATACAAATCACCAACCATAACCACTCGACCACGGAGGCGGACAATGAAAACAAGTGGTATTCTGTTCTATATGTCCCGAGTGGCACCAGCTTTTATTAGCGTTACTTGGCGACAAAGTCCCGGCCAAACAAGCGACGCGCATTTGTGTGAATTCAAATATTCATTGATGTGATTGGTGTAATTTTGCAGGATTTGAAGAGCTGAAATTAACCAGTATCACTGCAAAGATCGGTTACAGCAATAAGCCAAGCATTTCTATGTTTAGAACAATTGGTTTTCAAGAGGTATGTAATGCATAGACCGACTGTATGGAACTTGCTAGGGCATGGTGTAAGGTGCTGCACACTGCTCCCATTGTCCCCAACTCCCTTCTGTTGTGTCCCCTGCTGCCATTGTCCCCAACTCCATTCCATGTTTGTCCCCTGCTGCCATTGTACCCAATTCCCTTCTGTTTGTCCCATACTGTCATTGTCCCCAACTCCCTTCTATGCGTGTCCCCTGCTGCCATTGTCCCCAACTCCCTTCTATGTTTGTCCCCTACTGTCAATGTCCCCAACTACCTTCTATGTTTGTCCCCTACTGTAAATGTCCCCAACTCTCCTATGTTTGTCCACTACTGTCAATGTCCCCAACTCCCTTCTATGTTTGTCCCCTACTGTCAATGTCCCCAACTCCCTTTTATGTTTGTCCCCTACTGTCTATGTCCCCAACTCCCTTCTATGTTTGTCCACTACTGTCAATGTCCCCAACTCCCTTCTATCTTTGTCCCCTACTGTCAATGTCCCCAACTCCCTTCTATGTTTGCCACTACTGTCAATGTCCCAACTCCCTTCTATGTTTGTCCCCTACTGTCAATGTCCCCAACTCCCTTCTAGTTTGTCCCCTACTGTTAATGTCCCCAACTCCCTTCTGTTTGTCCGCTACTGTCAATGTCCCCAACTCCCTTCTAGGTTTGTCCCCTACTGTCAATGTCCCCAACCCCCTTCTGTTTGTCCGCTACTGTCAATGTCCCCAACTCCCTTCTATGTTTGTCCCCAACTCTCTTCTATGTTTGTCCCCTACTGTCAATGTCCCCAACTCCCTTCTATGTTTGTCCCCTACTGTCTATGTCCCCAACTCCCTTCTATGTTTGTCCACTACTGTCAATGTCCCCAACTCCCTTCTATGTTTGTCCACTACTGTTAATGTCCCCAACTCCCTTCTGTTTGTCCGCTACTGTCAATGTCCCCAACTCCCTTCTAGGTTTGTCCCCTACTGTCAATGTCCCCAACCCCCTTCTGTTTGTCCGCTACTGTCAATGTCCCCAACTCCCTTCTATGTTTGTCCCCTATTGTTAATGTCCCCAACTCCCTTCTGTTTGTCCGCTACTGTCAATGTCCCCAACTCCCTTCTAGGTTTGTCCCCTACTGTCAATGTCCCCAACCCCCTTCTGTTTGTCCGCTACTGTCAATGTCCCCAACTCCCTTCTATGTTTGTCCCCTACTGTCAATGTCCCCAACTCTCTTCTATGTTTGTCCCCTACTGTCAATGTCCCCAACTCCCTTCTATGTTTGTCCACTACTGTCAATGTCCCCAACTCCCTTCTATGTTTGTCCCCTACTGTCAATGTCCCCAACTCCCTTCTATGTTTGTCCCCTACTGTTAATGTCCCCAACTCCCTTCTGTTTGTCCGCTACTGTCAATGTCCCCAACTCCCTTCTAGGTTTGTCCCCTACTGTCAATGTCCCCAACCCCCTTCTGTTTGTCCGCTACTGTCAATGTCCCCAACTCCCTTCTATGTTTGTCCCCTATTGTTAATGTCCCCAACTCCCTTCTGTTTGTCCGCTACTGTCAATGTCCCCAACTCCCTTCTAGGTTTGTCCACTACTATCAATGTCCCCAACCCCCTTCTGTATGTCCGCTACTGTCAATGTCCCCAACTCCCTTCTATGTTTGTCCCCTACTGTCAATGTCCCCAACTCTCTTCTATGTTTGTCCCCTACTGTCAATGTCCCCAACTCCCTTCTATGTTTGTCCCCTACTGTCTATGTCCCCAACTCCCTTCTATGTTTGTCCACTACTGTCAATGTCCCCAACTCCCTTCTATGTTTGTCCCCTACTGTCAATGTCCCCAACTCCCTTCTATGTTTGTCCCCTACTGTTAATGTCCCCAACTCCCTTCTGTTTGTCCGCTACTGTCAATGTCCCCAACTCCCTTCTAGGTTTGTCCCCTACTGTCAATGTCCCCAACCCCCTTCTGTTTGTCCGCTACTGTCAATGTCCCCAACTCCCTTCTATGTTTGTCCCCTACTGTCAATGTCCCCAACTCTCTTCTTGTTTGTCCCTACGTCAATGTCCCAACCCCTTCTATGTTTGTCCCCTACTGTCAATGTCCCCAACTCCCTTCTATGTTTGTCCCCTACTGTCAATGTCCCCAACTCCCTTCTATGTTTGTCCCCTACTGTCAATGTCCCCAACTCCCTTCTATGTTTGTCCACTACTGTTAATGTCCCCAACTCCCTTCTAGGTTTGTCCCCTACTGTCAATGTCCCCAACCCCCTTCTGTTTGTCCGCTACTGTCAATGTCCCCAACTCCCTTCTATGTTTGTCCCCTACTGTCAATGTCCCCAACTCTCTTCTATGTTTGTCCCCTACTGTCAATGTCCCCAACTCCCTTCTATGTTTGTCCCCTACTGTCAATGTCCCCAACTCCCTTCTATGTTTGTCCCCTACTGTCAATGTCCCCAACTCCCTTCTGTTTGTCCCCTACTGTCAATGTCCCCAACTCCCTTCTGTTTGTCCCCTACTGTCAATGCCCCAACTCCCTTCTTGTTTGTCCCCTACTGTCAATGTCCCCAACTCCCTTCTGTTTGTCCCTACTGTCAATGTCCCCAACTCCCTTCTATGTTTGCCCCTACTGTCAATGTCCCCAACTTCTTCTATGTTTGTCCCCTACTGTCAATGTCCCCAACCCTTCTATGTTTGTCCCCTACTGTCAATGTCCCCAACTCCCTTCTATGTTTGTCCCCTACTGTCAATGTCCCCAACTCCCTTCTATGTTTGTCCCCTACTGTCAATGTCCCCAACTCCCTTCTTGTTTGTCCCTACTGTCAATGTCCCCAACTCCCTTCTATGTTTGTCCCCTACTGTCAATGTCCCAACTCTTCTGTTTGTCCCTACTGTAATGTCCCCAACCTCTATGTTTGTCCCTATGTCAATGTCCCAACTCTCTTCTATGTTTGTCCCCTACTGTCAATGTCCCCAACTCCCTTCTTGTTTGTCCCCTACTGTCAAGTCCCCAACTCCCTTTATGTTTGTCCCCTACTGTCAATGTCCCCAACTCCCTCTGTTGTCCCTACTGTCAATGTCCCCAACTCCCTTCTAGGTTGTCCCTACTGTCAATGTCCCCAACTCCCTTCTGTTTGTCCGCTACTGTCAATGTCCCCAACTCCCTTCTTGTTTGTCCCCTTCTTCTATGTTTGTCCCCTACTGTCAATGTCCCCAACTCCCTTCTATGTTTGTCCCCTACTGTCTATGTCCCCAACTCACTTCTGTTTGTCCGCTACTGTCAATGTCCCCAACTCCCTTCTAGGTTTGTCCCCTACT
>CM026390.1:22160147-22324671 GCA_014843695.1 Archivesica marissinica
ATATTTGACACACTTGCCGCTCTTGTTTCATTGACAGAATCAGCAGCTAGGGGAAAGGGTCTTGGAAAAGAAGCTCTGTACAGCATGGTGAGATATGGTAGGTTTGGGATGTTTTAAGTTAGTTACCTGTACATCATGACAAGATATGGTAAGTGTGCCCAGGTTCTACACAGTAGTATATATTGTGTAGTACATGTACAAGCATTCAACTGATACATGTCTCCCATCATTTTCTTTATGATTTCACACACAACTTCAAATCTGTTTAGCACTCTGGTGACTGGCTCATTTGCAGTGTTGTCTCCGGTGAGCGTCCACAGACCCATTGGCTATCTTGTTACATGCAGCAGGAGCAATGTTGTCTCCGGTGAGTGTCCACGGAGCCATTGGCTATCTTGTTGCATGCAGCAGGAGCAATGTTGTCTCCGGTGAGTGTCCACGGAGCCATTGGCTATCTTGTTACATGCAGCAGGAGCAGTGTTGTCTCTGGTGTTACATGCAGCAGGAGCACTGTTGTCTCTGGTGTTACATGCAGCAGGAGCACTGTTGTATCCGGTGTTACATGCAGCAGGAGCACTGTTGTCTCTGGTGTTACATGCAGCAGGAGAATTGTTGTCTCCGGTGTTACATGCAGCAGGAGCACTGTTGTCTCCGGTGTTACATGCAGCAGGAGCACTGTTGTCTCCAATGATACATGCAGCAGGAGCACTGTTGTCTCCGGTGTTACATGCAGCAGGAGCACTGTTGTCTCCAGTGAGCGTCCACGAACCCATTGTCTCTCTTGTTACATGCAGCAGGAGCACTGTTGTCTCTGATGTTACATGCAGCAGGAGCACTGTTGTCTCCAGTGAGCGTCCACAGACCCATTGGCTATCTTGTTACATGCAGCAGGAGCACTGTTGTCTCCAGTGAGCGTCCACGGACCCATTGGCTATCTTGTTACATGAGCATGAGCACTGTTGTCTCCAGTGAGCATCCACGGACCCATTGTCTCTCTTGCTACATGCAGCAGGAGCACTGTTGTCTCCAGTGAGCGTCCACGGACCCATTGTCTCTCTTGCTACATGCAGCAGGAGCACTGTTGTCTCCAGTGAGCATCCACGGACCCATTGTCTCTCTTGTTACACGCAGCAGCATGTGCATGACATAGGCTAGGTATGACAGATTTATGAAAACAATTTATTTATTATTTAAATTTATTTAGCGTCGCTACCAGTTTGAGCGACTGGCAGTTTACCTAGCAACACCTATCCTGGGCAACCAGTATTTTTTTTTTTTTGGTTAACCAGTACTTGGTGCACCAACCTCCGTAAAAAAAACTGCCAACTTTTTCATATAAAGAGACACTGTCTGAGCAGGACTCGAACATGTGACCATCAGTGATGATAGGTTACAGTGGTATACAAATCACCAACCATAACCACTCGACCACGGAGGCGGACAATGAAAACAAGTGGTATTCTGTTCTATATGTCCCGAGTGGCACCAGCTTTTATTAGCGTTACTTGGCGACAAAGTCCCGGCCAAACAAGCGACGCGCATTTGTGTGAATTCAAATATTCATTGATGTGATTGGTGTAATTTTGCAGGATTTGAAGAGCTGAAATTAACCAGTATCACTGCAAAGATCGGTTACAGCAATAAGCCAAGCATTTCTATGTTTAGAACAATTGGTTTTCAAGAGGTATGTAATGCATAGACCGACTGTATGGAACTTGCTAGGGCATGGTGTAAGGTGCTGCACACTGCTCCCATTGTCCCCAACTCCCTTCTGTTGTGTCCCCTGCTGTCAATGTCCCCAACTCCCTTCTATGTTTGTCCCCTACTGTCAATGTCCCCAACTCCCTTCTGTTTGTCCCCTACTGTCAATGTCCCCAACTCCCTTCTATGTTTGTCCCCTACTGTCAATGTCCCCAACTCCCTTCTATGTTTGTCCCCTACTGTCAATGTCCCCAACTCCCTTCTATGTTTGTCCCCTACTGTCAATGTCCCCAACTCCCCTATGTTTGTCCACTACTGTCAATGTCCCCAACTCCCTTCTATGTTTGTCCCCTACTGTCAATGTCCCCAACTCCCTTCTATGTTTGTCCCCTACTGTCAATGTCCCCAACTCCCTTCTATGTTTGTCCACTACTGTCAATGTCCCCAACTCCCTTCTATGTTTGTCCCCTACTGTCAATGTCCCCAACTCCCTTCTATGTTTGTCCCCTACTGTCAATGTCCCCAACTCCCTTCTGTTTGTCCGCTACTGTCAATGTCCCCAACTCCCTTCTAGGTTTGTCCCCTACTGTCAATGTCCCCAACCCCCTTCTGTTTGTCCGCTACTGTCAATGTCCCCAACTCCCTTCTATGTTTGTCCCCTTTTATGTTTGTCCCCTACTGTCAATGTCCCCAACTCCCTTCTATGTTTGTCCCCTACTGTCAATGTCCCCAACTCCCTTCTATGTTTGTCCCCTACTGTCAATGTCCCCAACTCCCTTCTATGTTTGTCCCCTACTGTCAATGTCCCCAACTCCCTTCTGTTTGTCCCCTACTGTCAATGTCCCCAACTCCCTTCTATGTTTGTCCCCTACTGTCAATGTCCCCAACTCCCTTCTGTTTGTCCCTACTGTCAATGTCCCCAACTCTTCTGTTTGTCCGCTACTGTCAATGTCCCCAACTCCCTTCTATGTTTGTCCCCTACTGTCAATGTCCCCAACCCCCTTCTGTTTGTCCGCTACTGTCAATGTCCCCAACTCCCTTCTATGTTTGTCCCCTACTGTCAATGTCCCCAACTCCCTTCTATGTTTGTCCCCTACTGTCAATGTCCCCAACTCCCTTCTATGTTTGTCCCCTACTGTCAATGTCCCCAACTCCCTTCTATGTTTGTCCCCTACTGTCAATGTCCCCAACTCCCTTCTATGTTTGTCCCCTACTGTCAATGTCCCCAACTCCCTTCTATGTTTGTCCCTACTGTAATGTCCCCAACTCCCTTCTTGTCCTACTGTCAATGTCCCCAACTCCCTTCTATGTTTGTCCCCTACTGTCAATGTCCCCAACTCCCTTCTGTTTGTCCGCTACTGTCAATGTCCCCAACTCCCTTCTATGTTTGTCCCCTACTGTCAATGTCCCCAACTCCCTTCTGTTTGTCCGCTACTGTCAATGTCCCCAACTCCCTTCTATGTTTGTCCCCTACTGTCAATGTCCCCAACCCCCTTCTGTTTGTCCGCTACTGTCAATGTCCCCAACTCCCTTCTATGTTTGTCCCCTACTGTCAATGTCCCCAACTCTCTTCTATGTTTGTCCCCTACTGTCAATGTCCCCAACTCCCTTCTATGTTTGTCCCCTACTGTCAATGTCCCCAACTCCCTTCTATGTTTGTCCACTACTGTCAATGTCCCCAACTCCCTTCTATGTTTGTCCCCTACTGTCAATGTCCCCAACTCCCTTCTATGTTTGTCCCCTACTGTTAATGTCCCCAACTCCCTTCTGTTTGTCCGCTACTGTCAATGTCCCCAACTCCCTTCTAGGTTTGTCCCCTACTGTCAATGTCCCCAACCCCCTTCTGTTTGTCCGCTACTGTCAATGTCCCCAACTCCCTTCTATGTTTGTCCCCTACTGTCAATGTCCCCAACTCCCTTCTATGTTTGTCCCCTACTGTCAATGTCCCCAACTCCCTTCTATGTTTGTCCCCTACTGTCAATGTCCCCAACTCTCTTCTATGTTTGTCCCCTACTGTCAATGTCCCCAACTCCCTTCTATGTTTGTCCCCTACTGTCAATGTCCCCAACTCCCTTCTATGTTTGTCCACTACTGTCAATGTCCCCAACTCCCTTCTATGTTTGTCCCCTACTGTCAATGTCCCCAACTCCCTTCTGTTTGTCCCCTACTGTCAATGTCCCCAACTCCCTTCTGTTTGTCCCCTACTGTCAATGTCCCCAACTCCCTTCTGTTTGTCCCCAACTCCCTTCAATGTTTGTCCCCTACTGTCAATGTCCCCAACTCCCTTCTAGGTTTGTCCCCTACTGTCAATGTCCCCAACTCCTTTCTGTTTGTCCACTACTGTCAATGTCCCCAACTCCCTTCTATGTTTGTCCGCTACTGGCAATGTCCCCAACTCCCTTCTATGTTTGTCCCCTACTGTCAATGTCCCCAACTCCCTTCAATGTTTGTCCCCTACTGTCAATGTCCCCAACTCCCTTCTAGGTTTGTCCCCTACTGTCAATGTCCCCAACTCCTTTCTGTTTGTCCACTACTGTCAATGTCCCCAACTCCCTTCTATGTTTGTCCACTACTGGCAATGTCCCCAACTCCCTTCTATGTTTGTCCCCTACTGTCAATGTCCCCAACTCCCTTCAATGTTTGTCCCCTACTGTCAATGTCCCCAACTCCCTTCTATGTTTGTCCCCTACTGTCAATGTCCCCAACTCCCTTCTATGTTTGTCCACTACTGTTAATGTCCCCAACTCCCTTCTAGGTTTGTCCCCTACTGTCAATGTCCCCAACCCCCTTCTGTTTGTCCGCTACTGTCAATGTCCCCAACTCCCTTCTATGTTTGTCCCCTACTGTCAATGTCCCCAACTCCCTTCTATGTTTGTCCCCTACTGTCAATGTCCCCAACTCCCTTCTATGTTTGTCCCCTACTGTCAATGTCCCCAACTCCCTTCTATGTTTGTCCCCTACTGTCAATGTCCCCAACTCCCTTCTATGTTTGTCCGCTACTGTCAATGTCCCCAACTCCCTTCTATGTTTGTCCCTACTGTCAATGTCCCCAACCCCTTCTGTTTGTCCCTACTGTCAATGTCCCCAACTCCCTTCTTTGTTTGTCCCTACTGTCAATGTCCCCAACTCCCTTCTAGTTTGTCCCTACTGTCAATGTCCCAACTCCTTCTGTTTGTCCCTACTGTCAATGTCCCCAACTCCCTTCTAGTTTGTCCCTACTGTCAATGTCCCCAACCCCCTGTTTGTCCGCTACTGTCAATGTCCCCAACTCCCTTCTGTTTGTCCCCTACTGTCAATGTCCCCAACTCCCTTCTGTTTGTCCGCTACTGTCAATGTCCCCAACTCCCTTCTATGTTTGTCCCCTACTGTCAATGTCCCCAACTCCCTTCTGTTTGTCCCCTACTGTCAATGTCCCCAACTCCCTTCTATGTTTGTCCCCTACTGTCAATGTCCCCAACTCCCTTCTATGTTTGTCCCCTACTGTCAATGTCCCCAACTCCCTTCTATGTTTGTCCCCTACTGTCAATGTCCCCAACTCCCTTCTGTTTGTCCCCTACTGTCAATGTCCCCAACTCCCTTCTGTTTGTCCCTACTGTCAATGTCCCCAACTCCCTTCTGTTTGTCCCCTACTGTCAATGTCCCCAACTCCCTTCTATGTTTGTCCCCTACTGTCAATGTCCCCAACTCCTTTCTGTTTGTCCACTACTGTCAATGTCCCCAACTCCCTTCTATGTTTGTCCCCTACTGTCAATGTCCCCAACTCCCTTCTATGTTTGTCCCCTACTGTCAATGTCCCCAACTCCCTTATGTTTGTCCCCTACTGTCAATGTCCCCAACTCCCTTCTATGTTTGTCCCCTACTGTCAATGTCCCCAACTCCTTTCTGTTTGTCCACTACTGTCAATGTCCCCAACTCCCTTCTATGTTTGTCCGCTACTGGCAATGTCCCCAACTCCCTTCTATGTTTGTCCCCTACTGTCAATGTCCCCAACTCCCTTCTATGTTTGTCCCTACTGTCAATGTCCCCAACTCCCTTCTATGTTGTCCCCTACTGTCAATGTCCCCAACTCCCTTCTATGTTTGTCCCCTACTGTCAATGTCCCCAACTCCCTTCTATGTTTGTCCACTACTGTTAATGTCCCCAACTCCCTTCTAGGTTTGTCCCCTACTGTCAATGTCCCCAACCCCCTTCTGTTTGTCCGCTACTGTCAATGTCCCCAACTCCCTTCTATGTTTGTCCCCTACTGTCAATGTCCCCAACTCTCTTCTATGTTTGTCCCCTACTGTCAATGTCCCCAACTCCCTTCTATGTTTGTCCCCTACTGTCAATGTCCCCAACTCCCTTCTATGTTTGTCCCTACTGTCAATGTCCCCAACTCCCTTCTATGTTTGTCCCCTACTGTCAATGTCCCCAACTCCCTTCTGTTTGTCCGCTACTGTCAATGTCCCCAACTCCCTTCTATGTTTGTCCCCTACTGTCAATGTCCCCAACTCCCTTCTGTTTGTCCGCTACTGTCAATGTCCCCAACTCCCTTCTATGTTTGTCCCCTACTGTCAATGTCCCCAACTCCCTTCTATGTTTGTCCCCTACTGTCAATGTCCCCAACTCCCTTCTATGTTTGTCCCCTACTGTCAATGTCCCCAACTCCCTTCTATGTTTGTCCCCTACTGTCAATGTCCCCAACTCCCTTCTATGTTTGTCCACTACTGTCAATGTCCCCAACTCCCTTCTATGTTTGTCCCCTACTGTCAATGTCCCCAACTCCCTTCTATGTTTGTCCCCTACTGTCAATGTCCCCAACTCCCTTCTGTTTGTCCGCTACTGTCAATGTCCCCAACTCCCTTCTATGTTTGTCCCCTACTGTCAATGTCCCCAACTCCCTTCTGTTTGTCCACTACTGTCAATGTCCCCAACTCCCTTCTATGTTTGTCCGCTACTGTCAATGTCCCCAACTCCCTTCTATGTTTGTCCCCTACTGTCAATGTCCCCAACTCCCTTCTATGTTTGTCCCCTACTGTCAATGTCCCCAACTCCCTTCTATGTTTGTCCCCTACTGTCAATGTCCCCAACTCCCTTCTATGTTTGTCCCCTACTGTCAATGTCCCCAACTCCTTTCTGTTTGTCCACTACTGTCAATGTCCCCAACTCCCTTCTATGTTTGTCTGCTACTGGCAATGTCCCCAACTCCCTTCTATGTTTGTCCCCTACTGTCAATGTCCCCAACTCCCTTCAATGTTTGTCCCCTACTGTCAATGTCCCCATCTCCCTTCTATGTTTGTCCCCTACTGTCAATGTCCCCAACTCCCTTCTATGTTTGTCCCCTACTGTCAATGTCCCCAACTCCCTTCAATGTTTGTCCACTACTGTCAATGTCCCCAACTCCCTTCAATGTTTGTCCACTACTGTCAATGTCCCCAACTCCCTTCTATGTTTGTCCCCTGTTGCCCTTGTTCCCCACTAGCTGAGCGAAACGTAATTCGATCATTCACATACACAAACAAATTTTATCTTTACATTAGACTGAAAATTGTTTTTATGATAGAAAACGATGCAAGCATGCACCAAATGGCGATTTAACGTCACATTTATACAACGTATGACATCAATCAATGCTGGAGTCCGAACACCTTCGCGTTGACAATATTACAAACTACAGTGGCTGGAAACCATAAGTCTAAAAAGCAGCGACACTAAAATCTGTTATTCCACTGCTTTCACATTTCTACAATTCATTGGAAAACATAAAATCAATACATTTGATAAAAGATGAAACAATATTTTATATTTCAGATATCAAAGAGTGACGTGTTTGAAGAGTTGACATTTGAATTGTTACTTACACGAGCTGTCATGGAAACAATTAGAAAACAACTGTCTTCTTACCAAATTAATTGTTATAGATAACGCACTCTGTCCAGATTAGATGAACTATCTTCAAATGGCTATGAAAAATGAACCCGAATACAAAGCCTAGTTGTGCATATCATCCTGTGATGTTTCGTAAACATCCGATTGAAAGAAAGTACAAAATTAATGTCTCCGCCCCCGAAATGCGAATTGTAATATAGTTAATGTTGAAAGAAAACTGAAAGCACATTTTGATCACAAATTTAATAACATAAATGTCATGGAACAAATCACACAATATATCACAGTCGATTGAAGATTGATACACCCTTATTATCGCTATGGTCCCGGCGCTGAAACTTGTACGACACAAGCAGAATGATTGAGTATAAAATGTGCTTGATTAAAATAGAATGGAGAGAATTTGTGACGAGCTTTCATATGCGTGTTATATGGTAATGTGATGCCATATTTTATGAAACTCATTTTGGAATTTTGCTATTAAGCTCTCCAAAGGGCTCTCAACTTGTTTATTAAAATATGGTATGAAAAAATATATTATGAAAAATCATCACGAGTGTAAAATATGAGTTTTACGTTTATTTATCGTCGCTACCGGTTGCCCATATGAGCAACACCTCCTGAAGAGATTAGTCATTTTAGATTTTTGGAGGATAGTGCAATGATACAGACAGAGACCCATTCCAGAGTCTTCTCTGGTTCTTTTACGTGCACAGTGTACCGACACGAGACCTCGGTTTAAAATCCCATCTGAAAGATTGTTAATTTTATTAGGGTCAGACTGGGGGTGTCGAACCTGCGATCCCTGGATTACCAGTCCAGCGTGTTACCACTGGACTACAGATCTGTCTGTAAGATCCTATATATACACATGTAGGAACAGTGCATTTCAATTTTGTAGTTTTTATATATTAGGCTACAACAGATTGGTTCTCGGATATTTTTTTAAACGACCATGAAGAAATCTCAGAACATTTCCCTCTTCAATTTCTTCAGAACTTTTCCCTCTTCAGAATTTGAGCGTGGCGTGGCCATCACTGTACAATATGATTATTAACCCCTGTGCTGCAAACGAGTATATTTGTGTTTGCAAACAACATAGATCCAGATCAGACAGCACAGGCTCTATGCCGTTTGCTATTCGGATAGTGAAGTTAAAACACTTGGCTGATCAGCAAACATCATATAACCAGATCGGACGCAGTGCTGCGCCGTGGCTGATCTGGATCAGTGTTGTATGCACATTCATTCCAATTTATTCAGCATTTTGAGGTTTAAAATGGCTTTTTTCCCCCGGAAATGGATAATAAAACCAAAGCACCAACCAAACATTGTTATAAATATATGCCGTAATACTATCATTGGCAAAGTGTCATAAACAGTTGATTAGAAGTATGAACTACTGCATCAAACATCGATGTGCAATGACATCAAACATCGATGTGCAATGACGTCTGCTGCAAGTGATATGGCGGCATCACTAATTACAACACATATATATAGATTTGTTGAGAAGATGACCAATGAGACATTGGGTCGGTTACTTCCCCTGAAATACATTGGGTCAGTTACTTCCCCTGAAATAAATTTGTTGAGAAGATGACCAATGATACATTGGGTCAGTTACTTCCCCTGAAATAAATTTGTTGAGAAGATGACCAATGATACATTGGGTCACTTACTTCCCATGAAATACATTGGGTCAGTTACTTCCCCTGAAATAAATTTGTTGAGAAGATGACCAATGATACATTGGGTCACTTACTTCCCATGAAATACATTGGGTCAGTTACTTCCCATGAAATAAATTTGTTGAGAAGATGACCAATGAGACATTGGGTCAGTTACTTCCCATGAAATACATTGGGTCAGTTACTTCCCATGAAATAAATTTGTTGAGAAGATGACCAATGAGACATTGGGTCAGTTACTTCCCCTGAAATAAATTTGTTGAGAAGATGACCAATGATACATTGGGTCAGTTACTTCCCATGAAATACATTGGGTCAGTTACTTCCCCTGAAATAAATTTGTTGAGAAGATGACCAATGATACATTGGGTCAGTTACTTCCCATGAAATACATTTAAATTTGAGAAGATGACCAATGATACATTGGGTCAGTTACTTTCCATGAAATAAATTTAAATTTGAGATATAATTAAAACATTTCAAGATGGGGGAGGTAATTAAAACAACAGCAGTGTCGCTCACTGATGAGCATAATTATGTTCGAGTTACCGGTCCGCTGCAGCCATGTCGCTGAGCAATTACAAATCGGACCACTCTACCACTGAGACATTGCACAAAAAAACAACCCAAAAAAGGTTTTAACAATTAATGCTTAAACTGACATCTACACATACTCTCGTAAACGCGTTTTCACTCGCGTTTCTAAATTTTCTGTACCGGTACATGTTTAATAATTTAATATTTTATCCAACAATGAAAACTATTTTATATCATACATAATGCCAAGCAACACCTTTATCTACCATCCAGTTATCTAGTCTCATAGATATTGGGTACCATCCATACTAGCTTTATAGGCGAGTTTATTACCACCAGTTATAAGATAGGAAGCCACTTTGAGGCCTATAAGTGAGTGCTAATGTAACATTTGTTGTATTAAAGCGACATTACATCGCAAAAAGCAAATAAAATGCATTGAATCAATAAACAGTGTTTTTGTGGTCTACAAACTTTCAAGTAGGATTTCATATAACGATAAATCTGTACCATGTATGGTTATTCAGGATACACTCGTATGATGCATGGATGTCAACTCCTATATTTACATTATTTTGTTATAATAGGAAATTACATTCTGTAGAAATTTTCATTGATGTAGTGTCGCTTTAAATGTGTTAAATGGTATCCGTAATTATGTTTAGAAAAGCAAGAACTTCAACTTTGACTGGCCAAACATGCAATTTATGCATGGCTTGGTGTCCATTTTATCAACCCGTCTTTATATGCGAATATTTACATCACAAATGCATTTCCTTCTATGATCGTGGGTGTCCCAATTGTATACATTGTTGTGTGAGGGTTCCCAACTAATCATATGCATCTGACATACGCACTCGCAGTGTTAGGCAGCGTTCGTCGCGAGAAAAGGTGTGTCTTACAGTTTACGCTGTTCCAAGGATGATCTATTTACCCGGTACCTGTATCTGCACACAGTAAGTTGCAAATTTGGACTAAAAACATTTTAAAATGCAAAGCAAATCTTTTCCTTTGTGTCATTTAAAAGAATAAGTAATGTAATTATAAGTAATGAATTGTGGGTTAATAGTTTCCATCGGCGTATGAACTACATTGTGTGTGCTTAAAGTTAGCGTGGATGCCTTCGGCCTCCACACACTTAAACCACCCCCAATGTAGTTCACACCCAATGGAAACTATTAACCAGCGATTCTTTTTTCAAGTGCATGCCAAAACCCACAGATTTCAGGACCAAAGTAGGGGGCTCGTCTTATAGGCGGTATGTAGTACAGTCTTATTGACTTTGGCCCCTGTGGGCCACACTTCTCTCTAAAATGCACAATTTTGTCCAGTAAGATACACTGGCCCATTATAAAGAACACCTTCAATTAAAATGTTGTATTTAATGGTCATACTGTATATTTTAACCCTATTTTGTTAAAATGTACATAAATATCACCATTTAATGACACAATTGCATGCTTTCTCACTTCTACCAAAAATTCTGACCTAGAATAAGCCCTGATACTGGTATAGTATAGCACTTTTAAAAATATATCGTTTTGAAAATATACATTCAAAAGAACCGAAACTCGTAAAATGGAGCAAAAGCCAATCGGCGAGACATACATTAATACTGACGGCAAGTGCACCAGAAGATCTCGAAATGATACCATGGAATGATCACGGCGAGTACGAAACATGTCGACGATAACACAAGGGAGGTACTGTAAAACATTATAATATTGTGAACACTACTTAGTGATTTTGCACATTTTCAATTAATTTGCAATGTTTCGAATGCCTGCAGCCGTGATGTATCGAAAAAATTTAAATTCGGAAGTTGATTTACTTTAAATTGGTTATTATATTCGCCACGGTCGACATTTGGTTATTATATTCGCCTCGGTCGACATTATTTTCCTCCGGTTGACATTTGGTTATTATATTCGCCTCGGTCGACATTTGGTTATTATATTCGCCTCGGTCGACATTATTTTCCTCCGGTTGACATTTGGTTATTATATTCACCTCGGTCGACGACATTATTTTCCTCCGGTTGACAATATCAACTGTCGTAACTCGCCGAGATGATATATTGATTTTGTTATACCGAACAATCGGCTGTTCTGGCTTTATGCCGTTTCCTGATATTTTCTTGACACAAAGTTACAGTATATAAATGAATATCACGGTGGTTTTGTATACCGGTAATTATTAACAGTAAATAGTACATTGCAATTGTTGATCGTAACAGTAAATAGTACATTGCAATTGTTCATCGTAACAGTAAATAGTACATTGCAATTGTTCATCGTAACAGTAAATAGTACATTGCAATTGTTCATCGTAACAGTAAATAGTACATTGCAATTCATAGTAAACAGTACAAATTTATTTACTGTTCATTAGCCAAAGGCATGTTCTATGTCGATATGCTAAATAAACGTTGTTGTTGCTACTCTACATACCTATTTTTGCCCCCATTGAAGTTGACTACACCACAATTGCTTATAGTTGGATTGATGCTGTAGCTTCATGTACATTGCTTAAAGAACGATACAGCTAAACGGTGTACGAACTTAAAGAACGATACAGCTAAACGGTGTACGAACTATGTTGACTGATCAAATAATTATCGAGTCTACTAGTATTTACATTTTTCTGTTTTAACGAACAATTTTTCAACAAGACATTCTTCGAGACTACATGAAAACAAGATATGGCAGCATAACAAATATAATCACCTTGAAATTAAACGGTAACGTCCGAGCTTAGTTTAAACTTTATTTATTTTACAACGATTGCGAAGCAAGTTCTAACAACTTAATTAATCACTCTCGAGACCTCATTTATGATGGAATTCATCGCCATGAGGGAGAGAGAGAAGAGGCCTGTGGAATTTAAATCATAATGGCTCAATCTGGGCTCGAACTCGGGGGGGGGGGGCCTGAAGCGACCGTGCTACCATCATGATTTCCACTATTTATTCTAGGTTGTAGAAGTTGTGTTTTCCCTTTTGTATTGAACACATTGTGTATCCATATTCGACAGCCTAACCATTGTAGACAAATATTTGTAAACAAATTTATAACATATCTAGTGTTGGCACATTTGAGATAAAGAGTCAGATAGATAGATCTAGACATGTATCACGGCCGATCTTGGCTCTAACAATGGTGTATAATCTCTCTCATTGAGTTGATCTATAGCTCTCTGTACGGCGTCGGGGAAGTGATCTGAAAACATCTTCGGGCTGACCAGCACTTTACTAAAGTCTTCTACAGTTACCCATTCTGCATTGTAATCTGGTATCCCAAGACAAGTCCTGCAAGCAACCCATACAAATCCGTTTAATACGGTACACCGAAATATGAAAATACATTAAAGCGACATTACATCGTAAAAAGCCAAAACATGCATTGTTCACGTATAAATGCATTGCTACTGCAAATTCTTCCGAAGCATTCGAACACAAATATTGAATCAATAAACAGTGTGTTTCTGGTCGACAAACTACAAAAGTGAATGTAGGATTTCATATGCCAGTCATCCACGCTCCTGAATTGACATTTCTTTGTCATTGTAGTCAATACTAAACGCTTGATACTGTTGCTTAGAGATAATAAATTTAACTAAGATTAGTCTACAAATAAATATGCATAGGCACAAATGTGAGATATAACGGTAAATCTGTACCATAAATCTCATGCGTAATACAACCTGTGTATCCAGAATATATGTCGACCCTGTTTACATTATTTTGCAATGTAAACCAAAATACGACGCTTGTCTTAAGAATTGAGTATTTCAACTAATAAACTATTTGGGAAAAAATTATACCATATAGGTAATAGGAAATTACATTCTGTATAAATTTGCGTTTTCACCAATGTAGTGTCGCTTTAAAGAAGTATAAACTTTATTTATTTTAAAAACGATTACAAAATGATCATTACCAACTTACATTAATTACTTTCATTGGCTCGGATGAAAGCGTAAATGTGGTCATTCCTGTTAGAGGCACCCGGAGAAAACCTACGTATCCAATTTGCCGACCACTGTACCATCTCGCATACTACCGGGTTCAAAGATCGAATCCAGGTGTGACCAATCATGCTCGCCATGCCGAACGGGAGAGTGGAATTTTTCACCCCTGTACTGGATTGGGCATTAACCACTCTACCATCCATTTAACAATGATTTCCATCAATAATATACAGTCAAACCTGTCTTAAGCAGCCAGCCAAGGGAATCACAGATAGTTGCTGCTTAGCACAGGTGCCTGCTTAATAGGGGTCACATGTTTAATAAAACAACATATTGGGAAACTGGCTGCTTAATACAGGTTGGCTGCTTAATACAGGTGACCCACTAACACAGGTTTCATTTCTTTGCTATTATGATTAATTATAGAAACAAACGGAACTAAGTTTTTTAAGTACCCCAGACTGATATGACTAATATAATTAATGACATTATATTTGCAAACTTATCTACGTTAAGGCCATGGATAGTTATATCTTTTTAAATAAAGCGATCTTAAACTGGAATAAAATTGATAAACCAATCAAAAGTGATAATCATAGCAAATGTGATATTCGGACTCAACAACTCACAAATTACATTTATTACATAATCGTCGACTTCTTTCAATATTTCTAAACCTTTCTTCTTCTATGGCTAATCTATAATCATAGCAAGCCTTTTAGAAATCTTGACAGAAGAGGAATATCACTTCTCTATGGCTGCTCATTATTTTGACAGTGTAACTTACGAATGTCGATTTTCTTCTATAATTTGTAGTATTTGTCCCGGAGGGTACATCTGTGGATGAGTGATGCGACACTGCTCGTTGTGTCTCTGTGCTTCATGCAAGGCATTCTGGGAGAAATAAACACACTTGTATCTCAATAGCCAACATGGACACTGTGCATTGACAGTTACCCAAGACAAGTTACAGGTTATAAAACATAGTATTTAAAATATTATGAATACAGCATATGCGGTGAAAACTGCTTTTAATGAACACCGCTAGAAGTAACATTTGATATAAAAAACATTGGATACAACGTATAAGTAACATTGGATATAAGGATATAAGCAACATTGGATATAAGCAACATTGGATATAGCGTTTAAGTAACATTGGATATAAGGAATATTGGATTTAAGGAACATTGGATATAAGGAATATTGGATATCAGGTATTTGGATATAGCGTATTAGGAACATTGGTTATAACTTATAAGGCATAGGGAACTTGGATATAAATAACATTGGATATAAGGAATCTGGACATAAGGAACATCGGATATAAAGAACAGGAACAATGGGCTGCTAGCTGTATGTACAGATTGCTTGTTAAAATAAACATGAGCTGCACTTAAGAAAAATCAAGACGAACAGCAAGAAAACATAGAACTTGAGTATTTCTGCTTGCAATATATGTAAATATTTCTGCTTGCAATATATGTAAGTATTTCTGCTTGCAATATATGTAAATATTTCTGCTTGCAATATATGTAAGTATTTCTGCTTGCAATATATGTAAATATTTCTACCTTGCAATATATGTAAATATTTCTGCTTGCAATATATGTAAGTATTTCTGCTTGCAATATATGTAAATATTTCTGCTTGCAATATATGTAAGTATTTCTGTTTGCAATATATGTAAGTATTTCTGCTTGCAATATATGTAAGTATTTCTGCTTGCAATATATGTAAGTATTTCTGCTTGCAATATATGTAAGTATTTCTGCTTGCAATATATGTAAGTATTTCTGCTTGCAATATATGTAAATATTTCTGCTTGCAATATATGTAAATATTTATGCTTGCAATATATGTAAATATTTATGCTTGCAATATATGTAAGTATTTCTGCTTGCAATATATGTAAGTATTTCTGCTTGCAATATATGTAAATATTTATGCTTGCAATATATGTAAGTATTTCTGCTTGCAATATATGTAAATATTTCTGCTTGCAATATATGTAATTATTTCTGCTTGCAATATATGTAATTATTTCTGCTTGCAATATATGTAATTATTTCTGCTTGCAATATATGTAATTATTTCTGCTTGCAATATATGTAATTATTTCTGCTTGCAATATATGTAATTATTTCTGCTTGCAATATATGTAAGTATTTCTGCTTGCAATATATGTAAATATTTCTGCTTGCAATATATGTAAATATTTCTGCTTGCAATATATGTAAATATTTCTGCTTGCAATATATGTAAATATTTCTGCTTGCAATATATGTAAGTATTTCTGCTTGCAATATATGTAAATATTTCTGCTTGCAATATATGTAAGTATTTCTGCTTGCAATATATGTAAGTATTTCTGATTGCAATATATGTAAGTATTTCTGCTTGCAATATATGTAAATATTTCTGCTTGCAATATATGTAAGTATTTCTGCTTGCAATATATGTAATTATTTCTGCTTGCAATATATGTAATTATTTCTGCTTGCAATATATGTAAATATTTCTGCTTGCAATATATGTAAATATTTCTGCTTGCAATATATGTAAGTAAGTTGGAAATGCCCACACCAACTGAAACCTGCAATCACCACAAAGATGGAAACGCCCACACCAACTGTAACCTGCAATCACCACAAAGATGGAAACGCCCACACCAACTGTAACATGCAATCACCACAAAGATGGAAACACCAACACCAACTGTAACCTGCAATCACCATAAAGATGGAAATGCCCACACCAACTGTAACCTGCAATCACCATAAAGATGGAAATGCCCACACCAACTGTAACCTGCAATCACCACAAAGATGGAAACGCCCACACCAACTGTAACCTGCAATCACCACAAAGATGGAAAACTCACACACCAACTGTAACCTGCAATCACCACAAAGATGGAAACTCACACACCAACTGTAACCTGCAATCACCACAAAGATTGAAACTCACACACCAACTGTAACCTGCAATCACCACAAAGATGGAAACGCCCACACCAACTGTAACCTGCAATCACCACAAAGATGGAAACGCACACACTAACTGTAACCTGCAATCACCACAAAGATGGAAATGCACAAACCAACTGTAACCTGCAATCACCACAAAGATGGAAATGCACAAACCAACTGTAACCTGCAATCACCACAAAGATGGAAACGCACACACACGCATGCGTATATCTCCACAGAGATGGAAATGCACAAACCTGCATAAATCACAACATGCTTGCAAAAGGGCAGTGATCCAATTATAAATGTGTGTGGAACTTTGAATTTTTGTTTATACAAATTCATTTTAGCTCGATTGTGAAACAAGTTCTTACAACTTATATTAATCACTCTCGAGACCTCATTCCTGTTGGAATCCATCACCACGAGGGAGAGAAAGAAGAGGCAATGTGGAATTTAAATGCCTTGCCTAAGGGCACAATGGTAATGGCTCTAGCGGGGCTCGAACTCCGGACCTGAAGCGCATCCACTGTGCTATCATGACTTCCACTTTGAACTTATAATAGAAATCAGAATTGCAAATAGGCCAGCTTACTAACAATAAACACGCCAAACTACAGCAATTGCTGGTCAGGTTTAAGTAGCGTATAATTATCCCATCGTATTTTTGAGATTGCACTCAAATCATACAAAACGTGTACTGGTAAGCACAAGTCCAAATTATGCATAGATTTCATAATATGACGGGCATCCGGATTATTGTTTTCTACACTTTTGACCCACAAGATGGCAGCATGTTTGAAAGTCACATGACATTTGGTCAGATGATGGCAAGAGCATCAGGGTTATTCACCCGTGTTGAGCTATATCGATACATCAATTACAACAACAATGCACACAGTGGTTTGTCCTGTTTTCTATCTTGTTATTTTTTTTATTTTATACTTTATTTATTTTACAACGATTGCGAAGCCAGTTTTAACAACTTATATTAATCACTTTCGTTGGCTTGGATGAAAGCGTATAATTATGTGGGAGGAAACTGGAGTACCCAGAGAAAACCCACCTGTCCGATCTGGCGACCATCTCACATACTTCCCTGTCCGAGGATCGAACCCAGGTTGCATTGATGAGAAGCGAGCGCGCTAATCGGACAGCGCTATCTTGTTAGCCAGTGTGATTCATTAGCACTGATGAAATATCGAATTTACACTGTTTGTTGTCACTTTATTGATAAGATTTCTACCCGTTCGACCCACAATATGGCGGCGTCACATGGCATTTTGACCATGTAATTGCAGTCTATGTATTAATCTTGTGAATCAAAGGGAAGTGAAAGGAAGATTTTCTCCTTTTTTTCACAATCTTCCATCCAACAATAATCCAGATGCCCCCATCGTGTGACGTCATATGGAAGTTGTGATAGCGCAGTGGATGCGCGTCGCTTCAGGTGCGAAAGGTCCGGAGTTCGAGTCCCGCTGGAGCAGTTATAATTGTGCCCTTAGGCAAGGCATTTAAATTCCATGTTGCCTCTTCTCTCTCCCTTGTGGCGATGGATTCCATCAGGAATGAGGTCTCGAGAGTGATTAATATAAGTTGTAATAACTTGTTTCACAATCGAGCTAAAATAAATTTGTATAAACTAAATATGAAATCTGGCAAAATACTGGGGGGAAATGAGAATCAACCTCACCTAAAATGTGAAAAAATATTTTCTGAACAAATTTTAGACCAAATCTGACAATTGTTTTACCTCTAAAAGGACATCCTCGAAAAAGTGGAAGATTCCATGTCCTATAATACAGTTCACTGTGCCCGAGGTTATATCACTTTTCTCGGATCTCAAACTCAAGCTGAAATGATTTGATTGGCTGATTCTGAGTTTTAGTGCCAGCTGAACCAATCAGAAGCTTGAGACCGAGTTTGAGATCGGAGACAAGTTTTATAACCTCGGGCTCATTCTAGGTCAGAAATTTTGGGGAAGTGAGAAAGCGCGGGGTTGCGCCCTTAAATGGTATTATTTAATCAATTTCAACCAAATAGTGTTAAAATACACATTATGACCATTAAATACAACATTTGAATAGAAGCCATGCTTTACAATGGCCAGTGTATCTTACTGGACAACAGTTTTGTACGAAAATTATAAAAAAAAACATAAAATATTTTAGGGAGAAGTAGGGCCCCCAGAGGGCAACGTCAGGGTCCCTAGGGCGACTATTTCGCCCATGCCACCCTCTATGATGAGCCCTGCAAAAATACATGATCTAGTAAATTCAACACCAGCTGCAGATTCTAGAACATGAAGCAAACGGAACGAACAACAAATGATAACATGCAAAACTATCCAGTTAGTGAACTACAATCTGGAGTTCTTCACCAAACTATTGGAGAAATTATATCACAAGCTTGAGAAAAACAATAACCACAACTCAGCTCATTTACCCTCAATCCATTTGTGGGCTGTAGAACAAATTAAACATGGTCATTTATATTTACTGTACATGTAACGCCCATACTCGTGGGCTGTAGAACAAATTAAACATGGTCATTTATATTTACCGTACATGTAACGCCCATACTCGTGGGCTGTAGAACAAATTAAACATGGTCATTTATATTTACTGTACACATGGTCATTTATATTTACTGTACATGTACGGCCCATACTCGTGGGCTGTTGAACAAATTAAACATGGTCATTTATATTTACTGTACATGTACTGGCCATACTTGTGGGCTGTAGAACAAATTAAACATGGTCATTTATATTTACCGTACATGTAACGCCCATACTCGTGGGCTGTAGAACAAATTAAACATGGTCATTTATATTTACCGTACATGTAACGCCCAACTCGTGGGCTGTTGAAGAAATTAAACATGGTCATTTATATTTACCGTACATGTAACGCCCAACTCGTGGGCTGTTGAAGAAATTAAACATGGTCATTTATATTTACCGTACATGTAACGCCCATACTCGTGGGCTGTTGAAGAAATTAAACATGGTCATTTATAGTACATGTATGGCCCATACTCGTGGGCTGTTGAACAAATTAAACATGGTCATTTATATTTACCGTACATGTAACGCCCATACTCGTGGGCTGTTGAAGAAATTAAACATGGTCATTTATAGTACATGTATGGCCCATACTCGTGGGCTGTTGAACAAATTAAACATGGTCATTTATATTTACTGTACATGTATGGCCCATACTCGTGGGCTGTTGAACAAATTAAACATGGTCATTTATATTTACTGTACATGTACGGCCCATACTCGTGGGCTGTTGAACAAATTAAACATGGTCATTTATATTTACTGTACATGTAACGCCCATACTCGTGGGCTGTAGAACAAATTAAACATGGTCATTTATATTTACTGTACATGTACCGCCCATACTCGTGGGCTGTAGAACAAATTAAACATGGTCTTTTATATTTACTGTACATGTAACGCCCATACTCGTGGGCTGTAGAACAAATTAAACATGGTCATTTATATTTACAGTACATGTACGGCCCATACTCGTGGGCTGTTGAACAAATTAAACATGGTCATTTATATTTATCGTACATGTAACGCCCATACTCGTGGGCTGTTGAACAAATTAAACATGGTCATTTATATTTACTGTACATGTAACGCCCATACTCGTGGGCTGTAGAACAAATTAAACATGGTCATTTATATTTACAGTACATGTACGGCCCATACTTGTGGGCTGTAGAACAAATTAAACATGGTCATTTATATTTACCGTACATGTAACGCCCATACTCGTGAGCTGTAGAACAAATTAAACATGGTCATTTATATTTACTGTACATGTACGGCCCATACTCGTGGGCTGTAGAACAAATTAAACATGGTCATTTATATTTACCGTACATGTAACGCCCATACTCGTGGGCTGTTGAAGAAATTAAACATGGTCATTTATATTTACCGTACATGTAACGCCCATACTCGTGGGCTGTTGAACAAATTAAACATGGCCATTTATATTTAGTTTATTTACTGTACATGTACGGCCCATACTCGTGGGCTGTTGAACAAATTAAACATGGTCAATTATATTTACTGTACATGTACGGCCCATACTCGTGGGCTGTTGAACAAATTAAACATGGTCATTTATATTTACTGTACATGTACCGCCCATACTTGTGGGCTGTAGAACAAATTAAACATGGTCATTTATATTTACTGTACATGTACGGCCCATACTCGTGGGCTGTAGAACAAATTAAACATGGTCATTTATATTTACTGTACATGTAACGCCCATACTCGTGGGCTGTAGAACAAATTAAACATGGTCATTTATATTTACTGTACATGTAACGCCCATACTCGTGGGCTGTAGAACAAATTAAACATGGTCATTTATATTTATTGTACATGTAACGCCCATACTCGTGGGCTGTTGAACAAATTAAACATGGTCATTTATATTTACCGTACATGTAACGCCCATACTCGTGGGCTATAGAACAAATTAAACATGGTCATTTATATTTACAGTACATGTACGGCCCATACTCGAGGGCTGTAGAACAAATTAAACATGGTCATTTATATTTACTGTACATGTACGGCCCATACTCGTGGGCTGTTGAACAAATTAAACATGGTCATTTATATATACCGTACATGTACGCCCATACTTGTGGGCTGTAGAACAAATTAAACATGGTCATTTACAGTACATGTACCGCCCATACTCGTGGGCTGTAGAACAAATTAAACATGGTCATTTATATTTACCGTACATGTAATGCCCATACTCGTGGGCTGTAGAACAAATTAAACATGGTCATTTATATTTACCGTACATGTAATGCCCATACTCGCCTATAAGACGATCTCACTTATAGAATAACCCCCCTACTTTGGTCCTGAAATCCTGTGAATTTGGCATGCACTCGCATATAAGACGGGTTGATAACATGGACACAAGAGATAAGTATAAATTTCAATGTACTTTCTTTTCTAAAACATAATAATGGATACCATTTTTTTTTAAATTAAATTTCTTTTTAACCCTTTCAATCACCACATACCTCTAAATAGGCTTACAAAAAAGTGTAGATCCAGATGAGCCGGCTCGTGACGAGCCGTCTCATCAGGATCTGCACTTTTTGCCAGTGATATGACTATTTTTTAGACATAATTACCCATTTTGATAAATGAACTTGTCCAAATGTGATTTTCTGATTCATTTATTGGTTTATGAATATCATGGACCAGTCCATGTGAGTTACTTGGTGTTGAATGGGTTAATACTCACCTATAAGCAAGCCACTTTGAGGCAATCATCTGGTGGTAAATAACTACGTATTACAGGCAAGTATTGATGGGATGTATAAAATAGATATTTCTTTTTTAAGTTTTCCAGTGAAATACAAACATTTTTTATGCATTCCAATGTTGATGTGAGAGTTGAGAAGAATCAGTTCTCAGAGTTGTATGCGAAGTTTCTAAGCAATAACTTTGACGGACAAAAGGGTAAGTATGGTCATGCGTGTGGGAGGAAACCAACCCGGAGTACTTGGAGAAAACCCACCTGTCCGATCTGGCGACCACCGCACCATCTCACATACTCCCTGGTCCGAGACTCGAACCCAGGTTACATTGGTGAGAAGCGAGTGCGCTAACCACTGTGCTAATCAGACAGCCATTTAACATCTGTTTAATTAATCCTTTACTCCACAAGGAGAAGATGCCAATTACTCACTTTATCTCCATACTGCTGATAAGCAAATAACACACTGTACTATATACCCAAGTATCAGTATTATATTGGAATAGATAACTGCGTGTATCGGTGGCTATACTATGTGCGAAGCAATAGAGACGTTGTATGGCGTATATGTAGAGTAAAGGGTTAAAGTGAAACCTAAGATGATACATAACCACCGAACATGAACAAACCTCGAGATTTTGTTCTTCTCCAGTACAGTACGATGGTACGTGCCCACTCCCCAGAAGTGGCCTGCCACTCGAGTCGTTGGTTTCCGTAGTTGTTGGTTCCTTCAGACCACAAATCATCTGCCAGACACCACTAGCTAACAGTTTATACTGAAAGGTTTATTCATATAGAATATAATTATATATAAGGACACTTTGTTGAGTCAGCAATTGTCTTCCTTATATACCCATAAACTTCTCCCTCTTATTCCCTAAAAATTCTCCCTTTTCTACCCTAAAACCTCTCCCTTTTATACCCTAAAACCTCTCCCTTTTATATCCTAAAACCTCTCTCTTTCATCTTAAAACTTCTCCCTTTTATCTTAAAACCTCTCCCTTTTCTACCCTAAAACCTCTCCCTTTTATCCATAAACTTCTCCCTTTTGTACCATAAAACCTCTCCCTTTTATCTTAAAACTTCTCCCGTTTCTACCCTAAAACCTCTCCCTTTTATCCTTAAACTTCTCCATTTTAAACCTAAAAAGCCTCCCCCTTTTATCTTAAAACCTCTCCCTTTTATACCCTAAAACCTCCCTTTTATACCCTAAAACCTCTCCCTTTTATACCCTAAAACCTCCCTTTTATACCCTAAAACCTCTCCCTTTTATCCTTAAAATTCTCTTTTTTATACCCTGAAACTTCTCCCTTTTATCTTAAATCTTCTCTGTTATATACACTAAAACCTCTCCCTTGTATCTTTACACTTCTTCCTTTTATACCATAAAACCTCTCCCATTTATCTTAAAACACCTCTCTTTTATCCTTAAACGTCTCCGTTTTATACCAGAAAACCTCTCCCTTTTATACCAGAAAACCTCTCCCTTTATGCCCTAAATATTTTCCCTTTTAACCTTCTACCATGCACAACACCCATAGCATAATGCTGCAACAGAAAAACTTATAAACTACCATACACAACACCCATAGCATAATGCTAGGACAGAAAAACTTATAAACTACCATACACAACACCCATAGCATAATGCTGCAACAGAAAAACTTATAAACTACCATACACAATACCCATAGCATAATGCTGGGACAGAAAAACTTATAAACTACCATACACAACACCCATAGCATAATGCTGGGACAGAAAAACTTATAAACTACCATACACAACACCCATAGCATAATGCTGGGACAGAAAAACTTATAAACTACCATACACAACACCCATAGCATAATGCTGCAACAGAAAAACTTATAAACTACCATACACAATACCCATAGCATAATGCTGCGACAGAAAAACTTATAAACTACCATACACAATACCCATAGCATAATGCTGCCACAGAAAAACTTATAAACTACCATACACCCATAGCATAATGCTGGGACAGAAGAACTTATAAACTGCCATACACCCATAGCATAATGCTGCAACAGAAAAACTTATAAACTACAATACACAACACCCATAGCATAATGCTGCCACAGAAAAACTTATAAACTACCATACACCCATAGCATAATGCTGCAACAGAAGAACTTATAAACTACCATACACCCATAGCATAATGCTGGGACAGAAGAACTTATAAACTGCCATACACCCATAGCATAATGCTGCAACAGAAGAACTTATAAACTGCCATACACCCATAGCATAATGCTGCAACAGAAAAACTTATAAACTACCATACACAACACCCATAGCATAATGCTGCGACAGAAGAACTTATAAACTACCATACACAACACCCATAGCATAATGCTGCCACAGAAAAACTAAGGTGATTTCTAAAACGTATGCAGAAGTTCATGAATGCTAACGAAAACCGGGTAGGGTCTGTGGGGATATCCGATCCACAACAGAGCCATGGGGATATCCGATCCACAACAGAGCCATGGGGATATCTGATACACAACAGAGCCATGGGAATATCCGATCCACAACAGAGCCATGGGGATATCCGATACACAACAGAGCCTTGGGGTTATCCGATACACAACAGAGCCCGTCAATAATGTCTCAATCTACAGGTATACAACCATTAGAAAATAATGTATAGACAATGTTACCTTGGGGCTATCACAGTGGTGTATGGTCTGTAGTAATTGTGTCTTCAGGGCCTCCATGGTGTGAATCCCGAGTCGAGGAATTATGTCCTTACCCAGCACCACCGAGCAGACAAACTCCTGGCAGTACCGACTAGCACACATACTGGAAATAATATACAGTACTTGTATACTGGAAATAATATACAGTACTTGTATACAGAAATAATATACAGTACTTGTATATGGAAATAATATACTTGTATATGGAAATAATATACAGTACTTGTATACGGAAATAATATACAGTACTTGTATATGGAAATAATATACAGTACTTGTATACAGAAATAATATACTTGTATATGGAAATAATATACAGTACTTGTATACAGAAATAATATACTTGTATATGGAAATAATATACAGTACTTGTATATGGAAATAATATACAGTACTTGTATACGGAAATAATATACTTGTATATGGAAATAATATACAGTACTTGTATATGGAAATAATATACAGTACTTGTATACTGGAAATAATATACAGTACTTGTATATGGAAATAATATACCGTACTTGTATATGGAAATAATATACAGTACTTGTATATGGAAATAATATATAGTACTTGTATACAGAAATAATATACAGTACTTGTGTATGGAAATAATATACAGTACTTGTATATGGAAATAATATACAGTACTTGTATATGGAAATAATATACAGTACTTGTATACGGAAATAATATACAGTACTTGTATATGGAAATAATATACAGTACTTGTGTATGGAAATAATATACAGTACTTGTATATGGAAATAATATACAGTACTTGTATATGGAAATAATATACAGTACTTGTATATGGAAATAATATACAGTACTTGTGTATGGAAATAATATACAGTACTTGTATACAGAAATAATATACAGTACTTGTATACTGGAAATAATATACAGTACTTGTATACAGAAATAATATACAGTACTTGTATACAGAAATAATATACAGTACTTGTATACTGGAAATAATATACAGTACTTGTATACTGGAAATAATATACAGTACTTGTATACGGAAATAATATACTTGTATATGGAAATAATATACAGTACTTGTATACAGAAATAATATACAGTACTTGTATACGGAAATAATATACAGTACTTGTATACTGGAAATAATATACAGTACTTGTATACTGGAAATAATATACAGTACTTGTATACGGAAATAATATACAGTACTTGTATACAGAAATAATATACAGTACTTGTATACAGAAATAATATACAGTACTTGTATACTGGAAATAATATACAGTACTTGTATAGGAAATAATATACAGTACTTGTATACAGAAATAATATACAGTACTTGTATACAGAAATAATATACAGTACTTGTATAGGAAATAATATACAGTACTTGTATACTGGAAATAATATACAGTACTTGTATAGGAAATAATATACAGTACTTGTATACTGGAAATAATATACAGTACTTGTATACGGAAATAATATACAGTACTTGTATACAGAAATAATATACAGTACTTGTATACTGGAAATAATATACAGTACTTGTATACAGAAATAATATACAGTACTTGTATAGGAAATAATATACAGTACTTGTATACTGGAAATAGTATACAGTACTTGTATACAGAAATAATATATAGTACTTGTATATGGAAATAATATACAGTACTTGTATATGGAAATAATATACAGTACTTGTATACAGAAATAATATACAGTACTTGTGTATGGAAATAATATACAGTACTTGTATATGGAAATAATATACAGTACTTGTATACTGGAAATAATATACAGTACTTGTATAATGGAAATAATATATAGTACTTGTATACTGGTAATAATATACAGTACTTGTATACTGGTAATAATATACAGTACTTGTATACTGGAAATAATATACAGTACTTGTATACTGGTAATAATATACAGTACTTGTATACTGGAAATAATATACAGTACTTGTATACAAACATAATATACAGTACTTGTATACAGAAATAATATACTTGTATATGGAAATAATATACAGTACTTGTATATGGAAATAATATACAGTACTTGTATATGGAAATAATATACAGTACTTGTATACAGAAATAATATACAGTACTTGTATACAGAAATAATATACAGTACTTGTATACTGGAAATAATATACAGTACTTGTATACAGAAATAATATACAGTACTTGTATACTGGAAATAATATACAGTACTTGTATACAGAAATAATATACAGTACTTGTATACGGAAATAATATACAGTACTTGTATACAGAAATAATATACAGTACTTGTATACTGGAAATAATATACAGTACTTGTATACTGGAAATAATATACAGTACTTGTATACTGGAAATAATATACAGTACTTGTATATGGAAATAATATACAGTACTTGTATACGGAAATAATATACAGTACTTGTATATGGAAATAATATACAGTACTTGTATACGGAAATAATATACAGTACTTGTATACAGAAATAATATACAGTACTTGTATACTGGAAATAATATACAGCACTTGTATACAGAAATAATATACAGTACTTGTATATGGAAATAATATACAGTACTTGTATACGGAAATAATATACAGTACTTGTATAGTTTAGTTTAAACTTTATATATTTTACAACGATTGCGAAACAAGCTTTAACAACTTATATTAATCACTCTCTTTGGCGCGGATGAAAGCGTAAATGTGGTCATTCATGTGGGAGGAAACCGCAGTACCCGGAGAAAACCCACCTGTCCGATCTGGCAACCACCGTACCATCTCACACCTAAATATCAGGAATCTCGCAATGTGGACCTTACCGGATGAGCCTACAAGGTGGGGTGAAAGTATTGCATAAGAGGTCATGAATGTACAGACAGAATGTAGGTGGGGTTAAAGTATTGCATAAGAGGTCATGAATGTACAGACAGTATGTAAACGTTACCTCATTAGACCACCAGGTGGGGAAAATGCAAAGCAGACGAGGTCGGGATACTTTGGTTTCAGCAGAATAGCCAACAATGCCGCAGTACCAGCACCAAGACTGTGCCCAGTTATCACAAGTTTAGCACCCTGAAATATAAGCCAGATTGTGTAATGCAGTCTTAATTCAAATTTCGATAACAACGGCAAGATGGGAGACAAAATGGAGGTCTCTTATTAGACAGGTATTTACTATATATAAATTTAGTTTAGCTTGATTGTGAAACAAGTTATTAATTCTATCTATCTTCCTTTAATGTCGAACCCCTCGCGGGTTTATACAAATTTATTTTTAGCTCGATTGCGAAACAAGTTATTTCAACTTATATTAATCACTCTCGAGACCTCATGTGCAGATCCTGATGAGACGGGTGCATGATATTTTTAGACCAATAAATTAATAAGAAAATTACCATTGGACCAGTTCAGTTATCAAAATGGGTAATTCTATCTAAAAATAGTAACAATTATTACTGGCAAAAAGTGCAGATCCTGATGAGACGGCTCGTCATGAGCCGGCTCATCTGGATCTACACTTTTTGTATGTCTATTTAGAGGCCTGTAGTGTTGAAAGGGTTAACCCACGCTTCATCCCTTAACACAACGTACCCGTGCACGATCGAATGCCTGATCGAGAATGTGTAGTTTATCTAAAGTTGACTGTACGTATCTTGCCGTCTGCAGCATTCCTTTGTGTGCCATACAATGATCTAGACCGTCTATCTCCAGAGTGTCACAGTCTGCTGTTAAATCTGTTATGATATCCTGCAAAATATGGTATGTATGACAAGGGAACCGGCAAATGGCTGCCAAAGTTTGTCTGAAACGTGTTTGACCTTGAAACAGGTCACGGTCATAACAACAAATTTATGTGTCAACATTTAACTAGGAGCATTATGGGAGAACAATATTGTGTGTATGACAAGGGAACCGGCAAATGGCTGCCAAAGTTAGTCTGAAACGTGTTTGACATTGAAACAGCTCAAGGTCATAACAACAAATTTATGTGTCAACAATAGACTAGGAGCATTATGGGAGAACAATAGTGTGTGTATGACAAGGGAACCGGCAAATGGCTGCCAAAGTTTGTCTGAAACGTGTTTGACATTGAAACAGCTCAAGGTCATAACAACAAATTTATGTGTCAACAATAGACTAGGAGCATTATGGGAGAACAATATTGTGTGTATGACAAGGGAACCGGCAAATGGCTGCCAAAGTTTGTCTGAAACGTGTTTGACATTGAAACAGGTCACGGTCATAACAATAAATTAGGTACATTATGAGAGAACATCACCTAGAGTGGTAAAAGGGCAGGGTGGGCAAGAAACAGTGCAGGGTGAATGTTGAACAGCGAAGATTGTAGGTGTTGGAGGGGGTATTTGGGTGTTGGAGGGTGTATTTGGGGGGTTGGAGGGGGGTATTTGGGAGTTACACCCTACGTTGGTTGACAGCTTCATACGCTTCATCAAAGAGGCAGTAGGGCAGTACATATTTAAAAAATCACCAATAAAAGGTAAACGGTGAGACATAAAGGGCGGGGATAAAAATGGGCAAGGCGGAGCGGCGAGCCATCTGCTCTAGAAATCGTATACAGACGAAAGTTAAGCAAAGTATGACATACCATACAGACCAAAGTTAAGCAAAAGTTTGGCTTACCGTACAGACCAAAGTTAAGCAAAAGTATGACTTACCATACAGACCAAATCTAATTAAAGTTATGGCTTACCATACAGACCAAAGTTAAGCAAAAGTTTGGCTTACCATACAGACCAAATCTAATTAAAGTTATGGCTTACCGTACAGACCAAATCTAATTAAAGTTATGGCTTACCGTACAGACCAAATCTAATTAAAGTTATGGCTTACCGTACAGACCAAATCTAATTAAAGTTATGGCTTACCGTACAGACCAAATCTAATTAAAGTTATGGCTTACCGTACAGACCAAATCTAATTAAAGTTATGGCTTACCGTACAGACCAAATCTAATTAAAGTTATGGCTTACCGTACAGACCAAATCTAATTAAAGTTATGGCTTACCGTACAGACCAAATCTAATTAAAGTTATGGCTTACCGTACAGACCAAATCTAATTAAAGTTATGGCTTACCGTACAGACCAAATCTAATTAAAAGAATGGCTTACCATCCAGACCAAAGTTAAGCAAAAGTTTGGCTTACCGTACAGACCAAAGTTAAGCAAAAGTATGGATTACCGTACAGAACAAAGCTAAGATAAAGTATGGCTTACTGTTAAGGACAAAGTTCCTCTAACTGCTACAACTACACTCTGCTTCTGTCGGTCTATACAAACAAAGAATGGAATCTCATAAATCTGAAATGCAATTTAATAAACTGTGATACAGGGAATAAGTATAACTGTGAAACAAGGAATAAGTATAACTGTGAAACAAGGAATAAGTATAAACTGTGAAACAAGGAATAAGTATATACTGTAAAACAAGGAATAAGTATATACTGTAAAACAAGGAATAAGTATATACTGTAAAACAAGGAATAAGTATATACTGTAAAACAAGGAATAAGTATAAACTGTGAAACAAGGAATAAGTATATACTGTAAAACAAGGAATAAGTATAAACTGTGAAACAAGGAATAAGTATAAACTGTGAAACAAGGAATAAGTATATACTGTAAAACAAGGAATAAGTATATACTGTAAAACAAGGAATAAGTATAAACTGTGAAACAAGGAATAAGTATATACTGTAAAACAAGGAATAAGTATATACTGTAAAACAAGGAATAAGTATATACTGTAAAACAAGGAATAAGTATATACTGTAAAACAAGGAATAAGTATAAACTGTGAAACAAGGAATAAGTATATACTGTAAAACAAGGAATAAGTATAAACTGTGAAACAAGGAATAAGTATAAACTGTGAAACAAGGAATAAGTATATACTGTAAAACAAGGAATAAGTATAAACTGTAAAACAAGGAATAAGTATATACTGTAAAACAAGGAATAAGTATATACTTTAAAACAAGGAATAAGTATAAACTGTGAAACAAGGAATAAGTATATACTGTAAAACAAGGAATAAGTATAAACTGTGAAACAAGGAATAAGTATAAACTGTGAAACAAGGAATAAGTATATACTGTAAAACAAGGAATAAGTATAAACTGTGAAACAAGGAATAAGTATATACTGTAAAACAAGGAATAAGTATAAACTGTGAAACAAGGAATAAGTATAAACTGTGAAACAGGGAAGAAGTATAAACTGTGAAACAGGGAATAAGTATAACTGTGAAACAAGGAATAAGTATAAACTGTGAAACAGGGAATAAGTATAAACTGTGAAACAGGGAATAAGTATAACTGTGAAACAAGGAATAAGTATAAACTGTGAAACAAGGAATAAGTATATACTGTAAAACAAGGAATAAGTATAAACTGTAAAACAAGGAATAAGTATATACTGTAAAACAAGGAATAAGTATATACTGTAAAATAAGGAATAAGTATAAACTGTGAAACAAGGAATAAGTATAAACTGTGAAACAAGGAATAAGTATATACTGTAAAACAAGGAATAAGTATAAACTGTGAAACAAGGAATAAGTATATACTGTAAAACAAGGAATAAGTATATACTGTAAAACAAGGAATAAGTATAAACTGTGAAACAAGGAATAAGTATAAACTGTGAAACAGGGAATAAGTATAAACTGTGAAACAAGGAATAAGTATAAACTGTGAAACAGGGAATAAGTATAACTGTGAAACAAGGAATAAGTATAAACTGTGAAACAGGGAATAAGTATAAACTGTGAAACAGGGAATAAGTATAACTGTGAAACAAGGAATAAGTATAAACTGTAAAACAAGGAATAAGTATAAACTGTAAAACAAGGAATAAGTATAAACTGTGAAACAAGGAATAAGTATAAACTGTAAAACAAGGAATAAGTGCTACTTTGTTACATTTGATACAAATTCAACTCTGGTTACTGGAGAAGATGAAAATTAATGTATCTTCAAACCTGTGTTAGTGGTCACCTCAATTTAGCAGCCAACGTGTATTAAGCAGCCAGTTTCAAGATTCCCTATATGTTGTTTTACTATACATTTGACCTCTACTAAGCAGCCACCTGTGTTAGGTAGCCACTTTCTCTGACTACCTTGGCTGGCTGCTTAAGACAGGTTTGACTGTATCATCAAAGTAGAACATACGTGTGAACAATTTCGGAGAAAATATAACACACATCATGTATCTGAAGAGATCCGGACAGTATAACACATCATGTATCTGAAGAGATCCAGACAGTATAACACACATGTATCTGAAGAGATCCAGACAGTATAACACACATGTATCTGAAGAGATATGGACAGTATAACACACATATATCTGAAGAGATCCAGACAGTATAACACACATGTATCTGAAGAGATCCAGACAGTATAACACACATGTATCTGAAGAGATCTGGACAGTATAACACACATGTATCTGAAGAGATCCAGACAGTATAACACACATGTATCTGAAGAGATCCAGACAGTATAACACACATGTATCTGAAGAGATCCAGACAGTATAACACACATGTATCTGAAGAGATCTGGACAGTATAACACATGTATCTGAAGAGATCCGGACAGTATATATGTAGCCAACAAACTTTGAAATCGGGGTAAAGTTCCAGGGTTAAATATTAATATTAATGAAAATTAAGGGCTCATCCTAGATCAAAATTTTTGGGAGAAGTGAGAAAGCGTGCGATTGCGTACTCTTACAACAATACACAATATGACCATTCAATACAACATTTGAATAGAAGGAGTGCTTTACAATGGCCAGTGTAGCTTACTCGCCAACATTTTAATGAAAATTGTAAAAAGGTTTTGTTAGGGAGAAGTGAAGTCAGGGTCCCTAGGATGACTATTTCGCCCATGTCACATGTTAGGTAAACTGCCCACCGGCGAGATGACCCAAAATGGTGCTGATGAAGGTGCAAAACCCGAACAAACAAACAACAACTACATGTACACAGTCTCTGTGGCATAGTGGTTAAGGCGTCCGCCTACAGAGCGGGTGATCGAAGGTTCGAAAATCGTCAGGGGTTCGTTCTGATATGGCCGGTTGGTGAGCCGCCAGCTAGTTAAATAATGGTTACCGATTGGCTACCAGCCTAGCACCTGGCATACAAGCATAGGATTCGGGAAGTACTGATGTTCATAAAAAAAGGAAGTGTCTCATAAGTCAGAAATGGCTGGCCCTTTAAATAGGGGTGACACTATAATAAACAAACACATTTGTTACTTACTTTATTATGAAAACTTGCGTATATAATATCGTCCGGATGTACGCCAGTTGTTTTTCTGATGGAAGCGGTGTTACATCTACAGCAGTTGTCGTCACGTATATCGGCAGCAGTCATGCAGCACGCGCAACATCTGGAAAGCAATAGTGACACGCATGTGAGCTGAAACAAATCACCAAAACAGTGGCTACATGTGGGAAGCAATATACTGTAGGTGTTGTATGGTGTGTATGTGGACTAACAGATTAACCCTTTCCCTCATAGAAGCAACTCTTGACACCATTACCAATACGACATACATTGACAATGTAGTAGCCAAACCAATGTTCATATACCCTTTCCCTCATAGAAGCACCTCTTAATGGCATTACCAATACGACATACATTGACAATGTAGTAGCCAAACCAATGTTCATATACCCTTTCCCTCATAGAAGCACCTCTTAATGGCATTACCAATATGACATACATTGACAATGTAGTAGCCAAACCAATGTTCATAATAAAGGCCAGAATCTCATGTAATCCCAGTAATATCTATGGAGGTGGGAAAGATATGGCAACTACTTATCCAATGCATGATAGCTAAATGGCTGTCGTTTGTATGGAGATATAATAGTATATTAACCTAAATCTCTATGTAGTTCCAGTAATATCTATGGTTCATGTGGGATAGATATGGCCACTACTTATCCACTGCACGATAGCTAAATGGCTGTCGTTTGTATGGAGATATAAATAGTATATTAACCTAAATCTCTATGAAGGAAAGGGTTAAATGGCTGACGTTTGTATGGAGATATAAATAGTATATAAACCTAAATCTCTATGAAGGAAAGGGTTAACAGCTAAAACATCATCATACTGAAAGTGCAACATGATAAAACAACAATTCTAACATGGCTCAGCATTTTGTCTACAATTAAAATTTATTTAGCGAGTGTATCTTTATATTTAGCATTGTGACATCATTTATATATTTTTGCACTTTTCAAATAGTTTGGGCATGTTAGAATTAAAACAACGTTTGTATATGCGTTATATACATACCGTATATTCCCGACAATAACTCGACCTTTTTCTCATCCAGAAATGTGATGACAGTACTAGGTCGACTTATGGAGACAAATGAGCACACATTTTTTTTAATTTACATTATAAACCAGAGAAAAGCTGATAAAACAAAACTTCCTAAATCATTGTTGTGCATTTTTGTATGATTTTTACTGGAATAAAGTTTACCAGATATCTCAAATTGAGCTCAGTTTCATTAAAAAAATGAGATAAAACAACCATTGCCTCACCAAATGTCATAAGTCAAATGTACCCTCGACTTATGAAAGGATCCAGCTTAAATACAGCGTTTTGACCCTCGACTTATGGAAGGATCCAGCTTAAATACAGCGTTTTGACCCTCGACTTATGGAAGGATCCAGCTTAAATACAGCGTTTTGACCCTCGACTTATGGAAGGATCCAGCTTAAATACAGCGTTTTGACCCTCGACTTATGGAAGGATCCAGCTTAAATACAGCGTTTTGACCCTCGACTTATGGAAGGATCCAGCTTAAATACAGCGTTTTGACCCTCGACTTATGGAAGGATCCAGCTTAAATACAGCGTTTTGACCCTCGACTTATGGAAGGATCCAGCTTAAATACAGCGTTTTGACCCTCGACTTATGGAAGGATCCAGCTTAAATACAGCGTTTTGACCCTCGACTTATGGAAGGATCCAGCTTAAATACAGCGTTTTGACCCTCGACTTATGGAAGGATCCAGCTTAAATACAGCGTTTTGACCCTCGACTTATGGCTGAGATAGACTTATGACTGGGTATATACGGTAGTCGAATGAAACATGGTTTGCCGTTCTGAGTGCCAGAATTAACCACTTACACCTACGGCATGCGTCGTTAATTCCTACGGGTCAGATCTACAAACCATGCTTTATTCGCAAATAAATAACTGAAAGAAAAATATTATTTCTTAAACTTGTAACCCTATATAATGTACAGTAATCCCAACAACATTTACCAGTAAATATTTCCCAGTAAATGAATGAACTAAGATTCACCTATGGTGTCTACAGCATAGCATATCTCGAAATACACACCGGACAATAACACCTAGCTGTCCGATTAGCACAGTGGTTAGCACGCTCGCTTCTCACCAATGCAACCCAGGTTCGATCCTCGGACCAGAAAATATATTAGATGGTAAGTGAGTTTTTCTACATGTCCTCCCGGGTTTCATCCCACACGAATGACCACATATATGCTTCATACGTGCTAACGAGAGCGATTACTATAAGTTGCTAAAGCTTGTTTCGTAAATTTGTAAAATAAAGAAAGTTTAACTATTTTTTAACACCTGGTCCGGAGGTTATAAAACTGTTCACAAACTCAAACTTCTGATTGGCTTAGCAGCTTGCAACCTCACAATCAACCAATAATATCACTGGAGTTTGAGATCTGAGAAATGTTTTACAACCTTTGAACCAGTTTACGCTTACCAGTAATCTTAGTTTATACAAATTTATTTTGTCTCGATTGCGAAACAAGTTATTACAACTTATATTAATCACTCTTGAGACCTCATTCCTGATGGAATCCATCGCCATGCGGAAGAGAGAAGAGGCAATGTGGAATTTAAATGCCTTGTCTAAGGGCACAATCGTAACGGCTCAAGCAAGGCTCGAACATCGGACCTGAAGCAAACTCGCATCCACTGCACTATTACGACTTCCACAAAGTAATCTTCTATGATCAGTTTAACATTTCCAGATGAACATCTATTGACTAGCTGAAGCTTTATTTACAGCAAATCAGGAATATTATTGCCTTTGGACACTTATATGATAATGCGAAAACTGGCAAAACGCAATACAACAAAACATTTGATGCAATAATTAAAGCATCTCATATATATTTACAGATTTTAACACTTTGTGCACTAGCAGCTGATAAAATCACTTTTGCAAACAGCATAGAACATGCCGCGTGTTCAAGCTCTATGCTGATTGCTATTTGGAGAGTGGAGCTAAAACACATGGCTGAATAGCAAACAACATAGATCCTGATCAGACACGCTGTTAGGCCGAGGATGATCTGGATCTATGTCGTTTGCACATGTGATTTTATTTACTCAGCATGCAAAGGGTTAAACTGCAAACTTTTTCTTTTATGCCGACAGACAAAAAAAATGTTAAAGTAACTACCATTCTAAATAACACTAGAGAATATCCACAAAGTTTCATCTAAACCCATCAACAACTATTTGCATTGTATGCACACTGACACATGCATACAGCCAAAGACAATAACCCCCATTCCTAATGGCATGGATTAACCCTTTCAACACCACAGACCTCTAAATTGGCTTACAAAAAAGTGTAGATCCAGATGATCATCAGGATCTGCACTTTTTTCAAGTAATATAACTATTTTTAGAAAAAAAATTACCCATTTTGATAAATGAACTGATCCAAATGTAATTTTGTTATTTATTTATTGGTCTAAAAATATCATGGACCAGTCCATGTCAGTTACTTGGTGTCGAATGGGTTAACAATACCATTGTCTATGGGTACTAATTATCAACTTACAAATCTTTGATATTGAAAAAGCTCAAAATAAAAAAAGTACCGGGAATGTAAATGTGGAGTACTACCGTACATACTCGCATATAAGACAAGTTGTTTACACCAGATTATGGTTTCCCACCTTGTAAGTGAGTGCTAAAAAATTAACTATTTTTACAAAATGTTTTTTAAAAAATTACATTTTAGAAAACTAAATCTCTCCGACACTGAAAATTTGCAAAATACTTGCACTGGCCAAACATGCAATTTATACTTGTGTCCTGGTGTCGCTGGACTGGTAATCCAGGGATCGCAGGTTCGATCCCACGTCTGACCTTAATAAAATTAACAGTCGTTCAGATGGGACATTAAACCGAGGTCTCGTGTCGGTGCTGTGCACGTAAAAGAACCAGAGGAGATTCTGGAATGGGTCTCTGTCTGTATCATTGCACTATCCTCCAAAAATCTAAAATGACTAATCTCTTCAGAAGGCGTCGCTCATATGGGCAACCGGTAGCGACGATAATAAAACGTAAATCACACACACACTGATGTCCATTGTATCAACCCATCTTATGTACGAATGCCTAGTCTGGGTTCCAGTCTGTCGATTTTTCACTTTTTAACTTCTGGCAAAATGACAGCCTGGGGAAACTGGATTTCCATTCGTAGCGCCATCTACTTACATCCTAATTTTTCAGGGTGTAGATTTGATTGAACGACAACTCTTCTCTACAAGATACTATCGCTAAATATAGAAATGGAATTCTATCGGAATTCGCTGAACAGGCACGAGTATACACGATCATTTCCGAATATACACGAATGCTCCCGTAGTCTCATTTACATTGCAAACATATAATTTCCCGTTTCTGCGTTATATCGACGAGATGTCGGATTTTAACTATTACGTTTAGATGGCAAAGGGTCGATTCGGCGTAATTGAAGTAAGAATGACTTAAATCATGAGTAAATATGTCGTATCAGATGCACATTGTACTTCTTAAAACTATTTATCTTTCCGTTGACCTGTAAACAATAGTGGCCAATTATAAAGTTTTATCAACATTGCAGTGCCTCGCTTTCGATTCAAGTACGTCATTAATTAAGTCACATGCTAATAGGCCTATTAATAGGATTAATGATAATCAATAATTACACGGAAAACCTGCCAAGTTTCAAGTTTCCCCAGCCATTGATATTATCAGAATCTCAATACGGCCGAATTAATGGTCTCGGTGTTAAAATATATTTATTTGACTGACCAGGCAAAATATATCTACACCTGTTCCCAGGCTAGCCAAAACCCTCAGATGTCAAGACCAAAGTATGGGGGTTGTATTATATGCGAGAGCGCCTTATAGGCGAGTATGGACGGTAGAGACTAGAAGCAATGAACAGCGAATCTGTGAAATAGAAAAAGTTGACTGAGAATGAAGGTAAAATGTTGAATATATTTACTAGAGACTAGAAGCAATGAACAGCGAATCTGTGAAATAGAAAAAGTTGACTGAGAATGAAGGTAAAATGTTGAATATATTTACTAGAGACTAGAAGCAATGAACAGCGAATCTGTGAAATAGAAAAAGTTGACTGAGAATGAAGGTAAAATGTTGAATATATTTACTAGAGACTAGAAGCAATGAACAGCGAATCTGTGAAATAGAAAAAGTTGACTGAGAATGAAGGTAAAATGTTGAATATATTTACTAGAGACTAGAAGCAATGAACAGCGAATCTGTGAAATAGAAAAAGTGACTGAGAATGAAGGTAAAATGTTGATATTTACTAGAGACTAGAAGCAATGAACAGCGAATCTGTGAAATAGAAAAAGTTGACTGAGAATGAAGGTAAAATGTTGAATATATTTACTAGAGACTAGAAGCAATGAACAGCGAATCTGTGAAATAGAAAAAGTTGACTGAGAATGAAGGTAAAATGTGGAATATATTTACTAGAGACTAGAAGCAATGAACAGTGAATCTGTGAAATAGAAAAAGTTGACTGAGAATGAAGGTAAAATGTGGAATATATTTACTAGAGACTAGAAGCAATGAACAGCGAATCTGAGAAATAGAAGTAGACACTGAGAAAGAAGGCCAAAGAAAATATAATGATGTAAATGTGGAATATATTTACTAGACTAGAAGAATGAACAGCGAATCTGAGAAATAAAAGATAACACTGAGAAAGAAGGCCAAAATATAATAATGTAAATGTGGAGTAGATTTACTAGAAGCTAATAAACAGCGAATCTGTCAAATAGAAGAAACAAATGACCTTGAAAAAGTTCAAGGTGAATAATTATATATCAATGGTGTGCACTAGAGGCTAGAGGTATTGGGTGAGAACAGCTACATCTGACAGGGATGAAATGTTATGGTTCAGTGCTTTCTATACAAATGTTTAACCTTGAAAGAGGTCACAGTCAAAATGTATACATGTATGTCAATGTGTGTGAATATGTCAATGAATTAGAGGTTAACACGATTATTGCAAACCCTGGATTAGAGATTAACACCATTATTGCAAACCCTGGATTAGAGATTAACACCATTATTGCAAAGCCTGGATTAGAGATTAACACCATTATTGCAAACCCTGGATTAGAGATTAACACCATTATTGCAAACCCTGGATTAGAGATTAACACCATTATTGCAAACCCTGGATTAGAGATTAACACGACTAATGTAATGAGCAAAGAACAGTGAGAGAACACGATTTCAAATACCTACATGCAACAATATTTACAGAGGAAAATGTTTATGAATGTTTCCGTATTTATAAAGCCACAAATATGCATTTACCTACAATGTGCTCCACATGATGATATTCATGTTGTTTTTAATGGAAATATTAAGCAATTATTCAACATGAAATTTTCACTCAAAGTATGAACAGCAGTTGTACACTACAACAAAGGTATGCAGACAGTATTTCATGGTCATAAATCAACAAGTAAATACGTCAATTTACCTTATACTAAATGCTTCATGTATGCAACAAATAGCTTAGTCTATTGATCATTTCAATTTTCCGCCATTGATATCTCACCATAGATATATTGCCATAGATATCTCACCATAGATATATCACCATGGATATATTGCCATAGATATCTCACAAGATATATCACCATAGATATCTCACAATAGATATATTGCCATAGATATATCACCATAGATATATCGCCATAGATATCTCATCATAGATATATCACCATAGATATAATTATCACCTTAGATATATCACCATAGATATTATCACCTTAGATATCACCACTACTATTATTCATCTCGTTTTAACTTTTCTTTCTTCAAAGGTGAGCAAAACTATCAAAGGTTATGAATTTGTGCTTAAAATTTAAATCCCCAAAACTCGGTAGCATAAAAATCTCATGCCAAACATAGGGAAAGCATAATCATAAACATTTCCTCGTGAAAATTCTATGGGAATGACTCACTGTAGAGACAAGCAGAGCTCATTCAATTCCTTTTCTGTCTCTATCACAGTCATGCTCTGTGATTTACAGATATGTAAGCAATCGTAACATGCACCTGACCACGAAAGATCTCTGTTTGACTGGTTATATCTAAGGCATCCGGGTAAACATGCATAGCTGAAAATAAGACACCAAATAAATGCTATAGAATCTGTTCTTGAATGAACGGAAAAACACCAAATAAAAGCTATAGAATCTGTTTATGAATGAATGGAAAAACACCAAATAAAAGCTATAGAATCTGTTTATGAATGAATGGAAAAACACCAAATAAAAGCTGTAGAATCTGTTCTTGAATGAACGGAAAAACACCAAATAAAAGCTATAGAATCTGTTTATGAATGAACGGAAAAAGTTACGAGGTGCATGCAACTACACATAGTCTGGTGCTGCCCTTGTTTGCATGCAGGGTGTGGCCCCCAATCTCCTACCGCCCTGAATGCGCTAATGTTCTGGGCATATTTCATATACATCAATATCTAATAATGCAATTATAATATATATAATAAAGTGTTAAAGCTTGTTTCGCAATCGTTGTAAAAACAATAAAGCAAGAAAAGCTGCAGAAATGTATGTTATGTAAATGCTATGTTATCTAAATGCTATGTTATGTAAATGCTATGTTATGTAAATGCTATGTTATGTTAATGCTATGTTATGTTAATGCTATGCTATGTAAATGCTATGTTATCTAAATGCTATGTTATGTAAATGCTATGTTATGTAAATGCTATGTTATGTAAATGCTATGTTATGTATATGCTATGTTATGTATTTATATTTATTTATGTTATATTTCGGGTTTTACGCCTGCATCAGCACCATTTCGGGCTCTATCGCCGGTGGGCAGTTTACCTAACAACACTTTTCCTGGGCAGGCTCCAGCGGTTAACCAGTACTTGGGTGCACCAACCGCCGTAAGAAACTGCCAACTTTTTCATATAAATGAGACACGGCCTGAGCGGGGCTCGAACCAGTGACCATCAGTGATGATAGGTTACAGTGGTATACAAGTCAGCGACCATAACCACTCGACCACGGAGGCAGATGCTATGTTATGTAAATGCTATGTTATGTGAATACTACTATGTTATGTAAATGCTATGTTATGTAAATACTATGTTATGTAAATGCTATGTTATGTAAATGCTATGTTATGTAAATGCTATGTTATGTATATTCCATGTTATGTAAATGCAATGTTATGTAAATGCTATGTTATGTATATGCTATGTTATGTAAATGCAATGTTATGTAAATGCAATGTTATGTAAATGCTATGTTATGTAAATGCTATGTTATGTAAATGCAATGTTATGTAAATGCTATGTTATGTAAATGCTATGTTATGTAAATGCTATGTTATGTAAATGCTATGTTATGTAAATGCTATGTTATGTATATTCCATGTTATGTAAATGCAATGTTATGTAAATGCTATGTTATGTAAATGCTATGTTATGTAAATGCTATGTTATGTAAATGCTATGTTATGTAAATGCTATGTTATGTAAATGCTATGTTATGTAAATGCTATGTTATGTAAATGCTTCAATAACTTTAATTCAACAGCATGCTTGCATATGGACATGTATAATACTGAAAAAATCTTATGAAAATCTCAGTTCAGATAAAAAAAGTAATGAGAATTTTAAATATTGAAATATTGACAGCCATTTTTCAAGCTGTGTCATGCATGATTATTATGTACATGAAAATAATATGAGGATTTTTGTTCGCCAAAAAAAAATTGCCGAATTGCATGACACAGCTTGTACATAATAATCATGCATGACACAGCTTGTATATAATAATCATGCATGACACAGCGTGTACATAATAATCATGCATGACACAGCATGTACATAATAATCATACATGACACAGCGTGTACATAATAATCATGCATAACACAGCGTGTACATAATAATCATGCATAACACAGCGTGTACATAATAATCATGCATAACACAGCTTGTATATAATAATCATGCATAACACAGCGTGTACATAATAATCATGCATAACACAGCGTGTACATAATAATCATGCATAACACAGCGTGTACATAATAATCATGCATGACACAGCTTGTATATAATAATCATGCATAACACAGCGTGTACATAATAATCATGCATAACACAGCGTGTACATAATAATCATGCATAACACAGCGTGTACATAATAATCATGCATGACACAGCGTGTCCATAATAATCATGCATAACACAGCGTGTAAATAATAATCATGCATGACACAGCGTGTACATAATAATCATGCATATACATGAACTGGTTACTGAGACATGAAATTAGATACCGTAATCGTGTGTGTATAGGTCGCACTGGAGTATAAGACACAGTTTAAAAAAAACAGAGAAATTCCATGGGAAAAAAACTTATTTGCTGTATAAAACGCATCTTTGAAGAAAAGGACAAATGTCCCAAAAACTAATAATAAATATAGGAACACTAAATGTGATTTGTAAGTGTTACTAGTCGTGATAATGGCTCTGATGTATGACCACTAAATCGTTAATATGCCATATTCTCTCTCTCTGAGCACGGCTCTGTGTACCCATGTGCTTCGACGTAGACGGCTAACTTCTTATTCGCCGATCATCTGCTCATGACTTCATTTATGCAATCGGTATAATAGCGTGTCAGTGAGTGAGTAAATCTCAACAAGTTCTAGTATTTAAAGTGACTTAATTTCATCCTGTCAACACCTAGTCAATCTCAACACATTAACAATGATAATTAGCGGCACATATGCCGAACAGCAGTCGGTAATTGGTTGTTTGAAAAACTTGATAAATGTGAATCAACATTAATTTTCCAATAAATGTTGCTTTTGTTGATTTTAATATTTTTTAATAATCTATTTTCTAACTAGATTTTTTTTATCATAAATTAAATAACATTTTTAACTTTGAATGATTTCCCACATGATATAGATATATAAACTCGAACAAAATCCGGAACAAATCCGGGACGTTACGGGACGTTACGGGACGTAGAGAAAATTATGAAAGTATGAAACATTTATTTCCCTTTGTTGTAATATGCCATTTGTCGTTTTTGAGTCCTTGAAACATGGAATTTAGTTCTAAACTGGAGCATAAGACGCACCAGACTTTTGGATACTATTTTGGAGGAAAATAAGTGCATCTTATACACAAACGATTACGGTAGTAATATGCACACAAAAATTAATAAGCTTTCCTAAAATAACAATAGGCCATATTTTGTATGAACTCTGCATGCTGGGTAAAATAAAGGCTATAAATAGTTTAAATAATTGTAGCAGACGGCAATTTGTTAATGCATAAAGCTGTTTTTCTTATTTGTAACCGAATACTGAGGAAATATGTCAATGAATTTCTAATAAAATATTAGAAATTCCACGGCATATTAAAATTTTGACTATTAGCGCTAGCGCCGCAAATAACTAAATGTTAATTTTAACCGAACATGCTAGTTTTAGTAGGTTTGCACGTACTTGCACTGTGACCAGAGCTGACATGTTCCGGTCATGAGATGAGTGAAGATATAGAACGGCCACCCGTAGCTGGCCATCGCAAACTTCATGTAGTGGCACATCAGCTCTATCCTCATCCAGGGTCTGGGTAAGGACAGTCCCGTACTGCCACCAGTTGTGGTTGTGGGTGTGATACTTGCACCAGGTGACCTGCACAGGAAATTAATTGATGATAAAGCATTGAAAATTATACTCTTTTACTTATACAGGGATCATTCTAGAGGGCGATGTGGGCGAAATTGTCGCCCTAGGGATCCTGACTTCGCCCTCTGGGGGACCCACTTCTCCCTAAAAAAAACAAAAAAATTTGGTTTTTACGATTTTCAAACAAAATGTTGTCTAGTAAGATACACTGGCCCATTATAAAGCACTCCTTCTATTCAAATGTTGTATTTAACCCATTTCATTCTGGATACATTTAATGGCTTTTGCAAACAACATAGATCCAGATCAGCCGCAGCATGATGCTGCATGCTGATCAGGATCTATGTTGTTTGCTACAAAGCCAAGTGTCTTAGCAAGATCATCTGAATAGCAAACAGCATAGAGCCTGATCAGATGGAACGTTCCATGGCTGTTGATCTGGCTCTATGTTCTTTGCAAATACTGTTTGAACGGTATCCAGATTGAAATGGTTGTACTGTGCATTTTAACCCTATTTTGCAGAAGTATATTAAAGAACACCATTTAAGGAAGCAATCACGCGCTTTCTCACTTCTCCCAAAAATTCTGACCTAGAATGAACCCTGCTTATAATTATATAATCATTATAAGTTACAAACATTTTCATGCAAACTTGTCTCCAAAATGTAGGCTAATTGCTTTGTATTTTATTATCATATTTTTAGTTTATACAAATTTATTTTAGCTCAATTGTGAAACAAGTTCTAATATCTTATATTAATCATTCTCGAGACCTCATTCCTCATAGAGTCTATCGCCATGAGGGAGATAGAAGAGGCAACATGGGATTTAAACGCCTTGCCTAAGGGCTCAATCGTAACGGCTCCAGCGGGATTCAAACTCCAGGCCTTTCGCACCTGAAGCGAACATGCTACCACTGCGCTATTGCGACTTCTAATATAATACTCAATGTAATTAAATGTGTGTTGCCTCAGATAACGAGGCCGCAGAAAAGTATATTATACAGAACCTCTACATTACAATAGGCTAAACTACCGGTAGGTATTGTCTGCCTGTTTTAGAAATTCTACAATATTTACCTCTGTATATATTGCTCCTGTCCTGTCTGTATAACCTCACCCTGTGTGTGAAGCCTTCTCGATGTTCCCACGGTTACTGAGGCCAGTTTGTGCTTCTCTCGCTCCTGCTCTCTGTGCACGAGTATTAATCCACAAGCTATATCTGTTGGTACCAAATCCACACCCTGACAATATATGAAACAATAATCACTGTACCACCGCTTTTTGCATGCTGGGTAAAAAATAAAGGCTATAAATAGTTCATTAATCTGTTTTTCTTATTCTATCTGTAAACAGGTTAGTGTCAGTGGTTAGCGCGCTCGCTTCTCACCAATGTAACCCGGGTTCGATCCTCGGATCGGGAAGTATGTGAGATGATACGGTGGTCACCAGATTGAACAGGTGGGTTTTCTCCAGGTACTCCGGTTTCCTCCCACATGAATGACCACATATACGCTTTCATCCGCGCCAATGAGAGTGATTAATATAAGTTGTTAAAGCTTGTTTCGCAATCGTTGTAAATTAAATAAAGTTTAAACTTTAAGCAGCCATTTATCTCAATTTCAAAATGGCATTTAGATATATACTAGTAAATGGACTTCTAACAACTTTTTGTCTCTGCATTGACTGCCTGCTTAAACATGGATCCAAGAGAGTTAGGACTTGATTTGGAAAATCTAGTTTCCGATTTGAGGTTTGTTTGTTTATTTGGGTTTTACGTCTGCAGCAGCACCATTTTGGGCAATATCGCCGACGGGCAGTTTACCTAACAACACCTTTTCTGAGTAGGCTCCAGCAGTTAACCAGTACTTAGTGCACGATCATCCGCAAGAAACTGCCAACTTTTTCGTATAAATGAGAGACGGCCTGAGAGGGGCTCGAATCCATAACCATCAGTGATATACAAGTAAGTGACCTTAACCAACTCGACCTTGGAGGCGGACTCCGATTTGAGAGTAATTTTTTCATATTTCCCAAATCCTTCTCCCAGAGGAGAAGAATTATATAAGACTCTGCCTTTCATTCTAATCCTTTTTCTGTATTTTGATTATGTGTGCTGTATGTATGCATTGTTCAATATGTATTATATTGGGAAATAAAATATGTTTAAACTAAAATCATTCTCCTACTACAATACAATAACAGGTGTAATACTAGTAGAGATGGTCATACAGTCAAACCTGTGTTAGTGGTCACTTCTATTAAGCAACCACCCTGGTTTAAGCAGCCAGTTTCAAGATTCCCTATATATTGTTTTATTATACATTTGACCTCTATTAAGCAGCCACCTGTGTTAAGCAGCCACTTTCTCTAACTCCCTTGGCTGGCTGTTTAAGACAGGTTTGACTGTATATATATATTCAGAACTATCAAATTGCAAGTCGTGATAGAGCAGTGGTTGCACGTTCGCTTCAGGTGTGAAAGGCCCGGAGCCGTTACGATTGTGCCCTTAAACAAGGCATTTAAATGCCACATTGCCTCTTCTCTCTCCCTCGTGGCAATGAATTGCATCATCCATAAGTCTCGAGAGTTGTGAGAACTTCTTTCGTTAAATGGTTAGGGTTTTTGTAATGTACATAATTATACTACCTACCTACCATTTTTGATGTTGCTCATATAGTAATAAATGTAAACGATCAAATGCAAGCTCTATTTTTTATATTATTTTTTCCTTCTATTTCTTAAACTGGGAAAACACTCCACAAACAAGTTTTGTATATACATGGAATGCAATATTTATATACGTTTTTTAATATTAATAATATAAAATGTCATTGATTAATTAACTGCATTGCTTTATATGTATGTACAGAAAAAAAACTTGTTTCGCAATCAAGCTAAATTAAATTTGTATCAAATTGATACATTTACATTACTCCTATGTGACATGATAAGTTAGTCCAGATAATTTAGTATGTATACTTGTGTTCATGTACGACACATTTATAATGACATATATTTCATTTATAAAAATGCTGTGTTATAGGCACCTGGAGAGGTAGGGTTGCTTATCTAAGTCTGCATATAACGTGCTGTACTGTGTTTACAACTTGAATTGATACACCGACAGTAAATAAAAATGTCAACCTGTTAACCCTTTTTAACAATTTGCATATGGCCTTAACTCTTTGCATGTTGGGTAAAATAAAGGCTATAAATACTTCAAATAATTGTAGCAGACGATGATTCATGACATATTTCACTGTACGTTTATACACATTTATTTGAGCTCGATTGCGAAACAAGTTCTTACAACTTATATTAATCACTCTCGAGACCTCATTCCTGATGGAATCCATCGCCACGACGAGGAGGTGATTTGACTATTTATTTCACGGCTACCATACAAAGCGTTAACAAATACAATTTAACCCTTTCCCTCATAAAAGCACCTCTTGATGCCATTACCAATACGACATACATTGACCATGTAGTAGCCAAACCAATGGTCATAATAAAGGCCAGAATCTCATGTAGTCGCAGTAATATCTAAGGAGGTGGGATAGATATGACGACTACTTATCCACTGCATGATAGCTAAATGGCTGTCGTTTGTATAGAGATATAATAGTATATTAACCTAAATCTCTATGAAGGAAAGGGTTAAATGGCTGTCGTTTGTATGGAGATATAATAGTATATTAACCTAAATCTCTATGAAGGAAAGGGTTAAATGGCTGTCGTTTGTATGGAGATATAATAGTATATTAACCTAAATCTCTATGAAGGAAAGGGTTAATACATTGCTCTGTACATACAAATAGTGTACTGGTATTCAGCATAAAAGATTTCATAACAATGTTTATAGCCTACAAACATACAATTATACATGTATAGGAATGGGCTATTGATAAAGTCGGCATCAGTTCAAACCACTTGCCACTCACAGTTCTAATCCACACTGGGAGTGTCGAAGTATTTTATGCGAGGAAGCTTGGTGGTTCTACCCGGATGTTTTGAACGGTATCAAGCTGCAAACAGTTCCAAGCATATTCGAAGTACAAACATTCAACTTAGTTCTCAAAGCATTACGTTGACGATTCCAATTATTTGCGACATTAAACAGTCACGCCAAATTTCCTGCAAGACCTATATTTATTTATATCCACGTCTGAATTTGCTCATGCACAATCTGTATGATTGACAGATGGATTTGACAAATGTACCTACGCTCGTAAATTTTGCAAGGCGTAATCATTCGATGTCGATCTAATAGCCGCCATATTACGATAACCCTACGTTTTATAAAATCGACATATTTTACAATTTACCTGTGCAACATCGAGCTATGTTTTTTTTGACAATGGTGTTATAGCTTGTGCGGCATTAAGATTATTTCCGCGGTGGTAATCTTGTCATGTCACGATATGGGTGGTCAGCTCGCGCTATGCAGTGGACAGAAAATTTGTGCATCCGAAGGTGTATCCGCAGGGACGAGTGGACTTTGAAAAGTCTGTGAGACTTGTGCAGTACATGGAAGAAATTAAAGGAAATCTTGACGATACCGCTGAAAGCACTGTACTTACATGGAAGAATTTAGCGAAGATTTCTGCGAAACAGCGTACTGACATGGAAGAAATTAGAGAACATTACAGCGCTACATTGTTGTAAGCAACTATACTTACATGGAAGAATTTAACGAAGATTTCAGAGATACTGTGTACAGACATGGAAGAAATTAGAGAAGATCTTGGCGGTATTGCTGAAACAAACTGTACTTACATAGCAGAAATTAGAGAAGATATCGGCGGTATTGCTGAAACGAACTGTACTTACATAGCAGAAATTAGAGAAGATATCGGCGGTATTGCTGAAACAAACTGTACTTACATAGCAGAAATTAGAGAAGATATCGGCGGTATTGCTGAAACAAACTGTACTTACATAGCAGAAATTAGAGAAGATATCGGCGGTATTGCTGAAACAAACTGTACTTACATAGCAGAAATTAGAGAAGATATCGGCGGTATTGCTGAAACAAACTGTACTTACATAGCAGAAATTAGAGAAGATATCGGCGGTATTGCTGAAACAAACTGTACTTACATAGCAGAAATTAGAGAAGATATCGGCGGTATTGCTGAAACAAACTGTACTTACATAGCAGAAATTAGAGAAGATATCGGCGGTATTGCTGAAACAAACTGTACTTACATAGCAGAAATTAGAGAAGATATCGGCGGTATTGCTGAAACGAACTGTACTTACATAGCAGAAATTAGAGAAGATATCGGCGGTATTGCTGAAACAAACTGTACTTACATAGCAGAAATTAGAGAAGATCTTGGCGATGTCGCTGAAACCAACTGTACTTACATAGGAGAAATTATAGAGAAGATTTTGGCGATATCGCTGAAACGAACTGTACTTACATAGCAGAAATTAGAGAAGATCTTGGCGATATCGCTGAAACTAACTGTACTTACATAGCAGAAATTAGAGAAGATCTTGGCGATATCGCTGAAACTAACTGTACTTACATAGCAGAAATTAGAGAAGATCTTGGCGATATCGCTGAAACGAACTGTACCTACATAGCAGAAATTAGAGAAGATCTTGGCAATATCGCTGAAACCAACTGTACTTACATAGGAGAAATTAGAGAAGATTTTGGCAATATCGCTGAAACGAACTGTACTTACATAGCAGAAATTAGAGAAGATCTTGGCGATATCGCTGAAACCAACTGTACTTACATAGAAGAAATTAGAGAAGATATCGGCGATACCACTGAAAGCATTTGTACTCTGTTCATCAAACCCGACACAGCAACATAATATCTTGCATCTGAAGATAAATAATACATATATAATTTATATTTGTATGTACAGGCAAACCTGTCTTAGGAAGCCAGCCAAGGGAAGCACAGGTGGCTACTTAATATAGTTACAAATAGTTTTCTTAGACATGGCAGACATTAAGTCGTCAAATTTATGCATAGTCGGCCAGTGACAATAATATCATTTAAATATGTTTTACCCTTTTACTCGCGATAATGTGGACATACAAGTAGAAAATGATATTCCTTTTCAATTTGTGCCATAGTACATATAAATACTTTTGTTGGTGTTGGATCAAAAATTCAAGCACCTGTGGTTTCACACAATTTACCACAATGCTTGAAAACATAAACCACATAACCACCACCCTGTGTAACTGACAATAAACGGTGTTTAACAACTCACCTAGTTTCCCAAACCCGCTTAGCTGAGCCGGTAACATCCAGATCAATGTGGTCACCGAGCTGGTCTCCAGAGCCGGCTGCATGATGTAGCGATCCCAGAGGATCAAACACGATACCAATCCCAACCAGGACCCCAATTCCTATAAGCCACCCGAAGATAACCACTACCTTCACTGTGAGAACAACATGCTGTTCGCAGCCACTGGACAGACCGAATGCCCAGTATGTGCCCAGGATATTCCAGGCTAGCTCGGGCAGAGCGATCGCCAATTTAACGTAAATGAGTTTTGCCATTTTTCTCCGTGGACAACATTTTGAAATGGTTCCCTGCATGCTGTTGTATACTATTATAATAGTCATTAAAATGCTGACGACCAGCAGAGATAGAAGTCCAATGTAATAAGCATGTAGCAAGTCGCCGCCATCACAGTCTAGTGCATCCCTGTGCAGATGGAATATAGCTGAAACCACTGCTACCCTGAAACGAAATACAAAACATGACATTTCCAGTAATGTATAAATCTAGAATGGAATATGTTTGCTTCGGTGTCGCTGATTGGCTATGCGTATTAATGGTATTAAGCTGATTGGATTACGGCAAGTATCCGGATGTCGGGGGGGGGAGATTAGCTTAATATGCCTAGCGGCATGAATTTCCAGACTGTCAAATGACGTATTACCATTAATTAGCAATTATATCCTCCAGAAATAAGACAGATCTGTAGTCCAGTGGTAACACGCTGGACTGGTAATCCAGGGATCGCAGGTTCGATCCCCCGTCTGACCCTAATAAAATTAACAGTCTTTCAGATGGGACGTTAAACCGAGGTTTCGTGTCGGTGCTTTACACTGTGCACGTAAAAGAACCAGAGGAGACTCTGGAATGGGTCTCTGTCTGTATCACTGCACTATCCTTCAAAATCTAAAATGACTAATATCTTCAGGAGGCGTCGCTCATATGGGCAACTGGTAGCGACGATAAATAAACGTAAACACACACACACAGAAATAAGACGCAATGGATATCGCCCTGATGTCTATTGTCAGCGAAGTGGCGGAAAATAAAGGATCCATCACTGCTTTGCATATATACTCGTTAATTACACCTTACTCAGAGTAATGACATTATACATGTACACCAAGTGTATACACGCAAATTTGTTGAAATATCTCGGAAGACAGGCGGCCGATTATATTGAAATATTGTAGGAATCGAAATTGTCAATTTTCGTGGTATTTATCAAATAACCTATACAAAATGTTATTAGGAAGTCCTGATAGCGCAGTGGATGCGCGTTCACTTCAGGTGCGAAAGGCGAGTTTGCGCCTCACTGGAGCCGTTGCGATTGTGCCCTTAGGCATTTAAATTCCACGTTGCCTCTTCTCTTTCCCTAGTTGCAATAGATTCCATCAGGAATGAGGTCTCGAGAGTGATTAATTATAAGAACATGTTTTGCAATTGAGCTAAAATAAATTTGTATTAACTAAAATGTTATTAATCAAGCCTTCAGTTACTCTGATGCTCTGTACATGTATATATAGCTGCTACAATGAGTATAAAGGAATAAAAACGAAAATCAACTATAGAAACTCGATGATTCAAAATGGCGACACAATCTACCTAAATCTACACAAATCCTTTCCAAATACTAGTTTACAGTCAAACATGTGTTAGTGGTCACCTCTATTAAGCAGTCAGCCATCCTGCATTAAGCAGCCAGTTTCTAGATTCAAATTATGGTGTTTTATTATATATTTGACCTCCGCCTAAGACAGGTTTGACTGTACTTTTATATAATGTTTGTTTGTTTTTTTGGGGTTAAGAGTCAAACCAACGCTTAGTCTGATAAGTCATAATATTATAGCGACTCTCCAGCTATTATTGATGGAGGAAGGAAGACACTGGGTGCCCCTCTCTGCAGTATTTCAGACACGGCTAGAACCACTGACCTTCCACAAGCCAGCTGAATAGCTTTCCTCACATGAAAGAATCCGACACCCCCAGTGGGATACGAACCTACAGCAGTGAGGGACAAGTGATTCAAAGTCATCTACATTAACCACTCAGCCACGGAAGCCCCTAGAACAGTTTGTGCAGAGACTATCTGAGGGCAGTGTACATGTATGGCTGATCCGCCTCCATGGTCGAGTGGCTAAGGTCGCTGACTTGTATACCACTGTAACCTATCATCACTGATGGTCACGGGTTCGAGCCCCACTCAGACCGTGTCTCATCTATATGAAAAAGTTGGCAGTTTCTTATGGAGGTTGGTGCACCCAAGTACTGGTTAACCGTTGGAGCCTGCCCAGAAAAGGTGTTGTTAGGTAAACTGCCCGCCGGCGTTATAGCCCAAAATGGTGCTGATGCAGGCGTAAAACCCTAAATATAATAATATGACATGTATGGCTGAATGGTAAACACTTACCAGATTACTCTTAATACGATTTCTCCGATGCCTGGATAAACAAAATCATCGCTACCAATTGACCACTTTCTGTTAAAAGCAACTAGCTGTGGCATTGTATGGTTCTGCAAAATTAAATGGATAAGAGCTTTAGTTTAGGTGTGTACATTCAACTGAAACGTCTCAAGCAGCTTGTATTGGTGGTATGCTACTTGAAGCAGCTTGTCTTGGTGGTATGCTACTTGAAGCAGCTTGTCTGGGTGGTATGCTACTTGAAGCAGCTTGTCTGGGTGGTATGCTACTTGAAGCAGCTTGTCTTGGTGGTATGCTACTTGAAGCAGCTTGTCTGGGTGGTATGCTACTTGAAGCAGCTTGTCTTGGTGGTATGCTACTTGAAGCAGCTTGTCTGGGTGGTATGCTACTTGAAGCAGCTTGTCTGGGTGGTATGCTACTTGAAGCAGCTTGTCTTGGTGGTATGCTACTTGAAGCAGCTTGTCTGGGTGGTATGCTACTTGAAGCAGCTTGTCTGGGTGGTATGCTACTTGAAGCAGCTTGTCTTGGTGGTATGCTACTTGAAGCAGCTTGTCTGGGTGGTATGCTACTTGAAGCAGCTTGTCTTGGTGGTATGCTACTTGAAGCAGCTTGTCTGGGTGGTATGCTACTTGAAGCAGCTTGTCTGGTGGTATGCTACTTGAAGCAGCTTGTCTGGGTGGTATGCTACTTGAAGCAGCTTGTCTGGGTGGTATGCTACTTGAAGCAGCTTGTCTTGGTGGTATGCTACTTGAAGCAGCTTGTCTGGGTGGTATGGTACTTGAAGCAGCTTGTCTTGGTGGTATGCTACTTGAAGCAGCTTGTCTGGGTGGTATGCTACTTGAAACAGCTTGTCTTGGTGGTATGCTACTTGAAGCAGCTTGTCTGGGTGGTATGCTACTTGAAGCAGCTTGTCTTGGTGGTATGGTACTTGAAGCAGCTTGTCTTGGTGGTATGCTACTTGAAGCAGCTTGTCTGGGTGGTATGCTACTTGAAGCAGCTTGTCTGGGTGGTATGCTACTTGAAGCAGCTTGTCTGGGTGGTATGCTACTTGAAGCAGCTTGTCTGGGTGGTATGCTACTTGAAGCAGCTTGTCTTGGTGGTATGCTACTTGAAGCAGCTTGTCTTGGTGGTATGCTACTTGAAGCAGCTTGTCTTGGTGGTATGCTACTTGAAGCAGCTTGTCTTGGTGGTATGCTACTTGAAGCAGCTTGTCTTGGTGGTATGCTTTGGTATCGTGTTTATTCATTATGAGAACATTTCATATTGGAGCAATTTTGGTGAAAGCGGTTTCTAATGATATATTACAATACACACTTATCTTAAAATTAAAAAAAGGCCTGACACTGTTCTATCTATCTTCCTCTAATGTCTAACCCCTCGCGGGGATGTAGCCATGTTGCGTATCAAAAACCGCAAAGAAATATGTATGTATGTTCCATTAATGTCAAACCCCTTGCGGGGGACCTAGACATGTTTTCCTGGGTAGGCTTAGCCGACTTAAGTGGTTAACCAGTACTAAGCAATGTGAGTGAGATGCCTTGCTCAATGACACTACATATGTGGCCTGACCGAGTATCGAACCCGGGACCATTCGATTCCAAATCCTATACTCTACCACTAGACCACGGACGCCACACGATGTTAAAGTATGAGTAGTTAAAAGCATAAACATAAGAAAGTAATGAAAAAATAAGGTGGGTTAAGAGCAGCTAGACAGAACAACTAGGGGCTGGCATGATCAATACTGTTGAACAGCAAACTGCAACTTGTTACCCGTGAGGTGGATTTTTCACACGTATGGAACGTGCAGATAGGAACGTTATTGAACGTGACAAGACTAGGTTATTCAAGTCTGGAAAATTGTGTTCTTTCTAAACTAACTATATTCAGATAAAACCATTATTTCTTTAAAACTGTTCTTCCTGTTTTGACATGTTTTTCCCAAGTCGCCATGTTGTGAGTTAAGCCAAACAGATTTTATAACGAAAGCGTTGATTGGCTCCTGTAACTATTATTGACTAATCAAATTAAATGAAATATAGTATTCCTACAAAAGAACCAATACTGACACAAAGAGATGTTACTGACTCAAATAATAATTACTAACACAACTACACTCAATTTAAAATCGGTGACATCAAGACATACATCTATCATCCTCTAGGATTTTAAATCCAAAGCATACATGTATATCATTCTGACTGCATAGGCGATAATATGGATACGACAAAACCTCAAAACGAGCTCAATCATAGATCTATAACTTACCTCAATCCAATTGTGGAAGTCGTGATAGTGCAGTGGATGCGCGTTCTCTTCAGGTACGAAAGGTCCGGAGTTTGAGCCCCGCTGGAGCCATTACGATTGTGCCTTTATGCAAGGCATTTAAATTCCACAGTACCTCTTCTCTCTCCTTCATGGCGATATGTGTTTCAATGTGATAATGTGTTTACTATTTTCAGTGTATAACAACGATTATGATATTGTACATTTTTAATATACATCACTTTTAAACCAGAATTATGAAATCCCTGAAAAGACTTTGCGTGTGTGTGTTTTACGTTTATTTATCGTCGCTACCGGTTGCCCATATGAGCGACGCCTCCTGAAGAGATTAGTAATTTTAGATTTTTGGAGGATAGTGCAATGATACAGACAGAGACCCATTCCAGAGTCTCCTCTGGTTCTTTTACGTGCACGGTGTAAAGCACCGACACGAGACCTCGGTTTAACGTCCTATCTGAAAGACTGTTAATTTTATTAGGGTCAGACGGGGATCGAACCTGCGATCCCTGGATTACCAGTCCAGCGTGTTACCACTGGGCTACAGATCCATCTGTGTCTTTGCAGTATGAAGTTTAAAAATAATTATATTCATATAATTATGTAATTGTACACCTGATTTCCGGAACACAATGAATTATGAACTATTCAAAAATATTGGATAAATATTGACAATTAACCCTTTCCTTCATAGAGATTTAGGTTTATATACTATTATATCTCCATACAAAAGACAGCCATTTAGCTATCATGCAGTGGATAAGTAGTCTTCATACATTTTCCACCTCCATATATATTACTGGGACTACATGAGATTCTGGCCTTTATTATGAACATTGGTTTGGCTATAAGATTGTCAATGTGTGTTTTATTGGTAATGGCGTCAAGAGGTGCTTCTATGATGGAAAGGAAAGGAAACAGCTACAATTAATTACAAAATTAATGATATTCAACTAAAACGTGATTTCACATAAACTGTCCATCTTTATTGTGTTATATTATGTATCCTAAATACAACGACATACAGAAAATAGCAGACGGATACGCAGTCCTGTGGTTAACACGTTGTACTGTGAATCCAGGGATCCCCCGTCTGACCCTAATAAAGATAATATTCTTTCAAATGGGACTTTAAACCGAGGTCTCGTGTCGGTGCTTTACATTGTGTACGTCGTAGAAGAACCAGAGAAGATTCTGGAATGGGTCTCTGTCTGTACCATTGCATTATCCTCCAACTATCTAAAATGACTAATCTATTCAGGAAGCGTCGCTTATATGGGCAACCAATAGCGGCGATAAATAAAACGTAAAACACACATTACCCTCGCGACGTGTTATGCGAGCACCAATTTACCTGAGATAAGATAAATATTTTATTCGGTGTCTGGTTCTTACAATCAAAATAAAAAAACAATTATTCAACTTGTCGATCGGTTGAAACATTATATATTGAATTAAAAAATATATACTAGTATGCAATGTACCAATCAGTTAGTTTAACATTATTTATTTCAGTATTTTACATGTACATAACATAATTAACATTTTACATATAAATTAACAGCAATAGACTGAAAGGGATTAGAACGAAAGAAAACTTATATAGTTCTTCTCCCTACCAACCAATCAGTTCGAATGTATTCAATCCCCCGTCTGACCATAATAATACTAATAGTCTTTCAGGTGGGACGATAAACTAGACAGACAGACAGACAGACAGACAGAGAGATAGACAGATAGACAGATAGACAGATAGACAGATAGACAGATATACAGATAGACAGATAGACAGATAGACAGATAGACAGATAGATAGATAGATAGATAGATAGATAGATAGATAGATAGATAGATAGATAGATAGATAGATAGATAGATAGATAGATAGATAGATAGATAGATAGATAGATAGATAGATAGATAGATAGATAGATAGATAGATAGATAGATAGATAGATAGATAGATAGATAGATAGATAGATAGATAGATAGATAGATAGATAGATAGATAGATAGATAGATAGATAGATAGATAGATAGATAGAGATAGATAGATAGATAGATAGATAGATAGATAGATAGATAGAGATAGATAGATAGATAGATAGATAGATAGATAGATAGATAGATAGAGATAGATAGATAGATAGATAGATAGATAGATAGATAGATAGATAGATAGATTAGATAGATAGATAGATAGATAGAGTAGATAGATAGATAGATAGATAGATAGATAGATAGATAGATAGATAGAAGATAGATAGATAGATAGATAGATAGATAGATAGATAGATAGGATAGATAGGATAGATAGATAGATAGATAGATAGGATAGATAGATAGATAGATAGATAGATAGATAGATAGATGATAGATAGATAGATAGATAGATAGATAGATAGATAGATAGATAGATAGATAGATAGATAGATAGATAGATAGATAGATAGATAGATAGATAGATAGATACTTTTATTTCCTCCATTTCTGAAGAGCATAACATATTTACAAATCATTATTAATATGTATGTACAAACAGTATAATATAAATGCACAAATAACAGTGTTAATTGTCAGTAGAGTACTCGCAGCTGAACTATAAGTGCATTAGAAACATTGCAAGCACAGTTGTAGTACTCAATGAATGAATGCACAAACATCCTGATGCATCCAAGATAACAGAAACAATTAGTTTACGGTAAACCCATTAAGCGTGTCCTTACTCTATATAATAGTTGTGCTAAGAACACTCAATGTCTCCATATGTTGAGCTTGAGGTATACATACTTGAGGTAATGGTATCTTGGTAATATGAAAATAACAGAGGGGACCCCCCCCCCCCCCACTCGAATTATTAGTTTTGTGTATGCCTCTCTGGGCACACTTAGGGCAGTTTTATCAGTTTTCATATATACACGTCTGTCGTTACTTGCCAAATTCTAACCGAGACGAGTGCCTCATTTTCCTCAGTGTGGCTACGGGCCTGTATGACCTATAATAGTGCTGCTATACACCCAGGGATGCTTCTGGAATTGGGGCATCTTTTGTGTATTCAATATTCTCCAAAAAGTAAAATGACTAATACAGTCCTGGAGGCGTCAATCCGAGGCGACACCAGTTGGCGACGTTAAATATATATATCAAAAACAAACACCAAACAAATAATTTCCTCGTTGGTTACTTATAGGGCCACATACGGATCTGTAGTCCAGTGGTAACACGCTGGACTGGTAATCCAGGAATCGCAGGTTCGATCCCCGTCTGACCCTAATAAAATTAATAGTCTTTCAGATGGGACGTTAAACCGAGGTCTCGTGTCGGTGCTTTACACCGTGCACGTAAAAGAACCAGAGGATACTCTGGACTGGTCTCTTTCTGTATCATTGCACTATCCTCCACAATCTAAAATTACTAATCTCTTCAGGAGGCGTCGCTCATATGGGCAACCGGTAGCGACGATAAATAAACGTAAATCACACACATATCTCCACCTGAAAGACTATTAATATTATTCTTGGAAGTAAGCATAGGCTTGGCATATATGCTATGAACATTCTAATATTAGTTTTTATTTCATACTATGCTGTGTATATTATCGTGATTATTTATTTTGAAAATGTAATGATAATATTGCTGTATTAGGCTACAGAAGTTGCCTTAAAATTAGCTCGATTGCGAAACAAGTTCTTACAATATATATTAATCGCTCTCGATATCTCATTCCTGATATACCGCCTCCGTGGTCGAGTGGTTAAGGTCGCTGACTTGTATACCACTGTAACCTATCATCTCTGATGGTCACGGGTTCGAGCCCCCGCTCAGACCGTGTCTCATTTATATGAAAAAGTTGGCAGTTTCTTACGGAGGTTGGTGCACCAAGTACTGGTTAACCGCTGAAGCCTGCCCAGGAAAGGTGTTGTTAGGTAAACTGCCCGTCGCTCAAATGGGAAACCGGTAGCGACGTTAAATAAACTTAAAGAAAAAGAAAAATCATTCCTAATGGAAATCGTCGCCACGAGGGAGAGAGGAGACCATGTGGCAATTAAGCGAACTCCGCCATTGGGCTTCTCACACCCGAATAGAACGCCTTAATGCATTGTTATACCACAGACGAGTGGGGGTCTGGACACATGGTTTCGGGTTCAAGACAAATTTGATAAATCATAGGCTTGACACTATACATACAAACGATTTAGACCACATCCAAGCGTATTTCAAAATGATATCACTCTGATAGTGACGGGGTATTTGAATTAAAGGATCTTTCGTGAGAGTTGAGATTTCTAATTAAAAATAAATGCAAGCGCAGTTATATATGTCCAATCCAAATTTAAAAGAAACGTTTTCGATAATGTCAATAATTAAGTTTCTCAATCGATTGCCTTCTTTTGTCATGCAACATTTAATTCTCTGCTATTGATCTCTTATTTTATTTCAATTACTATACATTCAATCCCATACAGCCAAATATCGTATGTGGGAATTAGAAGGCAAGATTAAATAACTAATCTACCCCGCCGTGTGTATTATTATATCGTCAAGCCAGTTATATTAATCTCTGACTATCTATGCTCTATATATTGCGTCCCTAGTTACCGTCGTTTAACGCTTCGGCTAAAACGGGTAGTTCGGATAGTAGACTGTGTTCACGTCGTGCTGTCTATTTTGTATCTGTTGAACGGACGATTTCTTTCAATAACAATAACAACAGATTTCGGATTTTATTCACAGGTAAGAGGGGTACATTATTGTTAAAACATTTTAAATATTTCTATTATCCTTTACAAACAATTCTTATAATGCTAAACGAATCAACAAATGCGTATTTCGTCCCGTGTATAGATCTAGCTTTCAATTGATCTATTCATAAATATGTAAATCGGTTTCAAATAAGCACAACTAATTTCAGATTTCACTTAAGTAAATAAATTGCATCAGTGCATACAAGACTGGGGTCAACATGTATCCGCCCAGTATGAAATGCTCACAGACGGGTCTGTAGTCCAGTGGTAACACGCTGGACTGGTAAAAGAACCAGAGGAGACTCTGGAATGGGTATATGTCTGTATCATTGCACTATCCTCCAAAATCTAAAATGACTAATCTCTTCAGGAGGCGTCGCTCATATGGGCAACCGGTAGCGACGATAAATAAACGTAAAACACACACACGTATCCGCCCAGTCCGCCTCCGTTGTCGAGTGGTTACGGTCGCTGACTTGTATACCACTGTAACATATCATCACTGATGGTCACGGGTTCGAGCCCCGCTTACACCGTGTCCCATTTATATGAACAAGTTGGCAGTTTCTTACGTCGCTACCGGTTGCCCAAATGAGCGACGCCTCCTGAAGAGATTAGTCAGTTTTGATGTTTGGGGGGATTGTGCAATGATACAGACAGAGACCCATTCCAGAATATCCTCTGGTTCTTTTACGTGCACCGACATGAGACCATGGTTTAAAGTCCCAACTGAAATACTGTTTATTTTATTAGGGCCAGAATGGGGGATCGAACCTGCGATCCTTGGATTACCAGTCCAGCGTGTTACCACTGGACTACAGATCCGTGTGTGGCCCTATAAGTAACCAACGAGGAAATTATTTATAATTACTCTTTGTCATTTTCCTATTATTTATTTTTTATTAATAGCACGTATTGTGTTATTGTGTGATAACAACCATTATTAGTTTACCGTGTGTTTTACGTTTATTTATCGTCGCTACCGGTTACCCATATGAGCGACGCCTCCTGAAGAGATTAGTGATTTTAGATTTTTGGAGGATAGTGCAATGATACAGAAAGAGACCCATTGCAGAGTCTCCTCTCGTTCTTTTACGTGCACGGTGTAAAGCACCGACACGAGACCTCGGTTTAACGTCCCATCTGAAATTAGTTTACCTTGTGTAATTTCTTGTTATATAACAAGTGACGCTATAGTGGTAATTGGTGCAACAATAACTGTTCAATAGTTCAATCGAAATACAACATTTTTACCCCCACTTAAGGGGCAATTAAATCTTTTCCCCGTGCCGATTAAATAAGTGTCATGGATACAGTTCCCCGCCCCCGTTCAAGTATTTTGTTGGTGGATACCTTTGGCAGAACAGACGGACAGTGATCCAGTGCTTAACATGTTGAACTGCGAATCCAGTGATAGTGGGTTCGAACCCCGTCTTATAGTAATAATATTAATATTCCTTAGTTTATAAAAAAATTATTTTAGCTCGATTGTGAAACAAGTTCTTACAACTTATATTAATCGCTCTCGAGACCTCATTCTTAATGGAATTCATCGCCACGAGAGAAAGGGAAGAGGCAACGTTAAATTTAAATACCTTCCCTACGGGCACAATCGCAACTGCTCTAGCGGGGCTCGAACTCAGGACAGTTCTCACCTGAATTGGACGCGCTACCACTGCGCTATCACGACCTCCACATTCTTTTAGATGGCATTATAAACCGAGGTCTCATGTGTCGGTGCTATACACCGCGCATGTACAAGAACCAGGGATGCTACTGGAATTGGAGTGTCTTCTGTATATGGTACTATCTTTTGAACAAATAAAATGACTAATACATGTATAACTCTGAAGACGACGTCATGGTCAACCCATACATGATAGGCAGTTGATTGCATAGACATGCCCCATGCAACATGTATACACATGTATATGCGCTGTCAAAACTAGTCTGGGTTCCAGTCTGTCGATTCTTCACTTTTTCACTTCTGGCAAAATGGTGATATTATCAGAAACATAATCCCGCTCAATTAATGATCTCGGTGTTAATTATATTTATATGACTGACCAGGCAAACTATATCAGCGCCTGTTCCCAGGCTACGTCAAAACGTACCGTAGTCACTCCGACCCCATTGTACTCGGGGATTTCAAATAGCAACGCCTGTTCCCAGGCCACATCAATATCTACCGTAGTCACTCCGATCCCGTTGTACTCGGCGATTTCAAATATCAACACCTGTTCCCAGGCTACATCAATATCTACCGTAGTCACTCCGAACCCGTTGTACTCGGCGATTTCAAATATCAACACCTGTTCCCAGGCTACAGTTACCGTAGCAACCCCGACTCCGTTGTACTCGGCGATTTTCTATTTTAATGAATGACCCGGGCTCCAGTGTTCAAATTTAACACATTTTACAGTAAAACACCTTATTTTAGAAATGCTAAAATAACATCGATTGAACTATACTAGAGGACATAGAAAACGCACAGCTACATTATATACTAGAGGACATAGAAAACGTACATCTACATTATATACTAGAGGACATAAAAAACGCACACCTATATTATATACTAAAGGACATAGAAAACGCCCACCTACATTATATACTAGAGGACATAGAAAACGCATACCTACATTATATACTAGAGGACATAGAAAACGCACACCTACATTATATACTAGATGACATAGAAAACGCACACCTACATTATATACTAGAGGACAGAGAAAACGCACACCTACATTATATACTAGAGGACATAGAAAACGCACACCTACATTATATACTAGAGGACATAGAAAACGCTCACCTACATTATATGATTATTATTACATGAAAACGAAATACGAAGGATTCCATCAAAGATATATCACATCTTTATTACAAAACACAAACTGAACAACTAAAAATATTCCAAAATGTTCAAAACTATGTATTTATATAGTTATTGTTATTGTATTTATATAGTTATTGTTATTGTATTTATATAGTTATTGTTATTGTATTTATATAGTTATTGTTATTGTATTTATATAGTTATTGTTATTGTATTTATATAGTTATTGTATTTATATAGTTATTGTTTTTGTATTTATATAGTTATTGTTTTTCATGTAAAAACACACTTATCTGAAGTGTGCGTTTTCTATGTCATCTAGTATATAAAGTATATTTGTTAAATGAGTGTGCGTGTGTGTTTTACGTTTATTTATCGTCGCTACCGGTTGCCCATATGAGCGACGCCTCCTGAAGAGAGTAGTAATTTTACATTTTGGAGGATAGTGCAATGATACAGACAGAGACCCATTCCAGAGTCTCCTCTGGGTTTTTTTACGTGCACGGTGTAAGGCATCGACACGAGACCTCGGTTTAACGTCCCATCTGAAAGACTGTTAAATATATGTGTTAAAAAAACGTTTATTTCTTTATATACAACTAGTGTATATCCGGAGTGTATACACGTACACATGTATACAGATTGTGTAGTCAACCTCGAAATCTAATAGATCTAGTATGTCCATTGTTATACGTGATATGGCTTTGTAGTATCGGAGTATAGGCCGATTATAGCGTTACAATGGATTAAGATTAACTATCAGATATATCGACTGGCGGGTTTATCGGTTAATAATTCCAATACAAAATGTGAAATTGAAGACATTAACTAACAATATGTGTGCATTATACATTTATGCCGTGCATGCATTTCTAAGCTATACTTGTAGACACAGATATAACATAGTCTTTTAAAATATGACTGTGTTACATACAGTCAAACTGTGTTACATACAGTCAACCCTGTCTTAAGCAACCAGCCACGCGATTATAAAGATGTGAGATGGTACGATGGTCGCCAGATCGGACAGGTGGGTTTTCTCCGGATACTCCGGTTTCCTCCCACACGAATAACCACATTTACGCTTTCACCCGCGCCAACGAAAGTGATTAATATAAGTTGTTAAAAGTTGCTTCGCAATCGTTGTAAAATAAATAAGTTAAAGTAAAGCCAAGGGATTCACAGAAAGTGGCATCTTAGCACAGGTGGGTGATTAATAATCTTTATAATAAAACAATATATTGGGAATTTGGAAATTGACTGCTTAACTAGAGGTTGGCTGCTTAAAGGAGATGACCACTAACATAATTATATTTGACAGTACAGTCAAACCTGTCTTAAGCAGTCAGCCAAGGGAGTCAGAGAAAGTGGCTGCTTAGCACAGGTGGTTGCTTAATAGAAGTCAAATATATAATAAAACAACCGATTGGGAATCTGAAAAGTGGCTGCTTAATACAGGTTGGCTGCTTAATGGAGGTGACCACTAACACAGGTTTGACTGTACATGTATATAGTTATCAAACGGTCTCATCTGAAATTATTTTTTAGAAACTGGATAAGTTTATTTACAATCGCCGCTTAATCGGTTAATCGGGGCGACGTCTCTAGCAGTAGGTTAATCATATTATGATATTTTGGAGGATAGTGATGGTGGGTTCCCACTGCCGATCAGACGGGTCAGACGGGGGATCGAACCTGCGATCCCTTGATTACCAGTCCAGCGTGTTACCACTGGGCTACAGATCCGTCTGTAATATTATAATTTAGCAAAATATACTGTTTTACCATGTACCTGTATGACTGTCAAATTTCAAAGTTTATTCATTTCTGATCTCAGTTTGTATGTTTATAACAACACGAGACTCGAAATGAACCATTCGTAAATTTGAATGGTAAACTATCATATTTACGAATGTCAATGAACAAACCGATAAACTATCGTTTTATTATTAAAGTCTAAACATCGTCAAGCTGTCAACTTCAAACCGTTGTCGAGTCGGCTCATACTACGTCATTTCACGATAGCGGTAATTTATTAAATACATTATATTATATTTATCTATTAAAGCTTGAAATATATCTTTCTGTGCGACCTTTTATTTTCCATTCGCATGTATGTCAAACCCATTTGCACGTACCGAGACAAGTTTTCTTGTGCAGGCTCAGTCGAGCTATGCAGTTAATCAGTACTAAGCCATGTGGGTAAGGTACCATGTTCAATGACTATACATACTTGTCGTGATCGCGTATCGAACCCGGGACCCTCGATTCAAAATCCGACGCTCTACCACTGGGTCACCTACGTCACTATGTAGATACAGTCAAACCTGTGTTAGTGGTCACCTCTATTAAGCAGCCAACCTGTATTAAGCAGCCAGTTTCCAGATTCCCAATATGCTGTTGTATTATACATTTGACCTCTATTAAGCAGCCACCTGTGCTAAGCAGCCACTTTCTGAGATTCCTATGGCTGGCTGCTTAAGACAGGTTTGACTGTATACCATTCTATATATACAGTAAGCTGTTCAGTAGCCTGGGTTCCAGTCTGTCGATTTTTCACTTTTTTACTTCTGGCAAAATGACATTATCAGAAACTCAATGCGGCTCAACTAATGGTCTTGTGTGTGTGTTTTACGTTTATTTATCGTCGCTACCGGTTGCCCATATGAGCGACGCCTCCTGAAGAGATTAGTCATGTTAGATTTTCGGAGGATAGTGCAATGATACAGATAGAGACCCATTCCAGAGTCTCCTCTGGTTCTTTTATGTGCACGGTGTACAGCACCGACACTAGACCTCGGTTTAATGTCCCATCTGAAAGATTGTTAATTTTATTAACCTGCGATCCCTGGATTACCAGTCCGACGTGTTACCATTGGACTACAGATCCGTCTGTGTTAAACATATATTTATATGACTGACAAGGCAAAATATATCAATGCTTATTCCAAGGCTTTTTTTACAACGATTGCGAAGCAAGTTTTAACAACTTGTATTAATCACTCTCGTTGGCGCGGATGAAAGCGTATATGTGGTCATTCGTGTGGGAGGAAACCGGAATACCCGGAGAAAACCCACCTGTCCGATCTGGTGACCATCGTACCATCTCACATACTTTCCTGTCCGAGGATCGAACACGGGTCGCATTGGTGAGAAGCGAGCGCGCTAACCACTGCGCTAATCGGACATTCCTAGGCTAACTGTTCCGTAAAAATTGTAAATACATGCATTACTTATAGGAACCTTCTCAGTTTTATATATTGCATAAATCGTGATAGCGCCGTGAATGCGCGTTCGCTTCAGGTGCGAAAGGTCCGGAATTCGAGCCCCGCTGGAGCCGTTCCCATTGTGCCCTTAAGCAAGGCATTTAAATTCCACTTTGCCTCTTCTCTCTCCATCGTGGCGATGGATTCAATCGGGAATGATGTCTCGAGCGTGATTAATATAAGTTGAAAGTACTTGTTTCGCAATCGAGCGAAATACATGTGTACAAACAAATATATTGTATATACATGTACATACATGTACGCATGTATGACTGTACTCTATGTATCCCCATGGGCCAGTTTGGCTTCACGGAACAGTGGAAGTAAGCCTGTGAAAATTGTCATATAAGCGTCGGCACCATGCATATGTTTCATACAGACTGATCTGTAGCCACGTTGGACTGGTAATCCAGGGTTCGATCCCCCGTCTGACCCTAATGAAATTAACAGTCTTTTCAGTTGGGACCTTAAACCGAGGTCTCGTGTCGGTGTTGTACATCGTGCACGTAAACGAACAAGAGGATATTTTGGAATGGGTCTCTGTCTGTATCATTGCACTATCCTCCAAAAATCTAAAATGACTAATCTCTTCAAGAGGCTTCGCTCATATGGGCAACCGGTAGCGACGATAAATAAACGTAAAACGCATGTTTCATCCGTATGAAAGTCTCACGTTCGTACATTTTTAGATCAGATATACACACACTACAGATACAATAGAGAGGCCTCCGGGGCAGACTGGTCGGTGACTTCAAACAATTTGTCACTCACAGCTGTTCTAATCCACACTGTGGGTGTCGAATTATTTTATGTGAGGAAGCTATCCAGCTGGTTTACGGACGTTTGGTGGTTCTACCCGTTGCCCAGCCGTGTCTGAATGTCTAATCGGAGGGGCGCCTGGGGTTTTCCTCCCCAAATAATGCTTTACCCTCCCCCAATACACTTTATTAAAATCCCTACTATGTAAATGAGATATACACAAAATACAGTACACTAAAAACATAGCCATTCATTTAAAGCGGAATTACATCCGCAATAAGCCAACACATGCATTGTTCACGTATAAATGCATTGCTACTACAAATTCTTCCGAATACATTCGAACACTAACATTGATTCAATAAACAGTGTGTTTGTGGTCTACACACTTTCAAAAGTGAATAGGATTTCATATACCGGCCATCCACGCTCCTGAATTGACATTTCTTTGTCATTATAGTCAATACCAAACGCTTAATATTGTCGCTTAGAGATGATAAATTTAACTAAGATTAGATAATATGCATAGGCACAAATGTGAGATATAACGGTAAATCTGTACCATAAATCTCGCTATTCGGGATACACAGATTGTATTACGTTGTAAATTCAATATGTCTAATATCTCGATCAGGGGGCGTCACTCATATGGACAACCGGTAGCGACGATAAATAAACGTAAAGCACACATTGTATCATATATATCATGTAGATTGCATGATGATTAATTTGGTCACGTATTTGTATGATTTGTATGTTCAACCCGCTCAATCGACACTTTCAATATAACCAGTTCATTCACCGATACAACAGCTGCAGTTTTATTGACGTTTAGGTTATTTATCTGCGCATAGTATAATAATTAATAACACATGAACACCCTTGGCGTGGAATATTAAAATACACTCCACAGATATTTCACAGAGACCTACACATAAAACGGGGGCTACGTGGCCGAATGATCAAGGTCGATGACTGCAAATCACTTGCCCCTCACTGGTTGTGTCGAATTCTTTTAAGTGAGGTAGTTATCCCACTGGCTTGTGAGAAGTCGGTGGTTTTACTCGGGTAAGCTGGGTGTATAATAGTGCCTTTATAATTATGGTGATTAAAGTTGCACAAGCAGCTTCTTCCATATAGCGACTCTCCAGTTAGTATTGGTGCCCCTGGAACAGTATTGCAGACAGGGACGGGCACCAGGGTAGAAGCATCGACCTTCCGCCAGCCAACTGGATAGCTTCTTCAAATGAAATAATATGACACCCCAGTTGGATTCGAACATACAATGGTGAGAGTCAAGTGATTTGAAGCCATCGGCCAGCCCACGGAAGTCCATATACACATGTCAGTTTACATAACTTCATTTAGCTATACTGATAAACAGTATAATATTATATAGCTATTATGTTAAAGGACACTTGGTTTTCTATTAGTAAGCACGTGGCTATTTTAAATATTGACATACATTGAAAGCAAACAGCCCATGAACGTATAAGCATAGCTTCCGATGCACCAAACATACATAACTATATATGAGCATGACACACTGGCGACTTCCGTCTGAATAATACCGGAAGTACACTGGTTACTTCCGTCTGCATACTACCGGAAGTCTTAACAACGTTTTGTCCGTCTTTTAAAATACTTAGATGTAAATTTGAATATATTGTATCCACGCTATATTAAGTTATATTTACTTACCGAGTAAAGCTTTCTGCAAATATTTAAAGTCGACATTTCGAACAAATGAGGTAACCTGGTTAAGCAAATAACGGAAGAAATAACGTTTTTATCCATCGTTTATGTGTTGGTTAAATAACTGATAAGCACGTGTCAACGACATTTACAGACGGATCTGTAGTCCAGTGGTAACACACTGGGTTGGAAATCCAGGGATCGCAGGTTCGATCACCCGTCTGACCCTAATAAAATTAAGTCTTTCAGATGGGACTTTAAACCGAGGTCTCGTCTCGGTGCTTTACACCGTGCACGTAAAACAACCAGAGGAGACTCTGGAATGGCTCTCTTTCTGTCGATAAGCGACGATAAATAAACGTAAAACACACACAAACAGCATGTATGCCTCGGCGGAGGTGACTCTAATAAAAACACACATCAGCATCAGCACCATTTATTAACACTCAGGGTCCAGTGGTAAAGGGCCTGAAACGTAATACATTGGTCGCAGGTTCGATCCCCCGCCAGCTCCAATATACGAAGGACTCGTGTTTGGTGCTGTAGATTGTTTACGTAAGCGAACAAGATGCGCCTTTGAAACGAAGCGTTGTGTGTATGTATATATATATATATATATATATATATGTATATATATATATATATTTAAAGTCGACATTTCGAACAAATGAGGTAACCTGGTTAAGCAAATAACGGAAGAAATAACGTTTTCAATATATATATATATATATATATATAATACCTAATTCTCTAGATCACCGCCAGTCGTGGAAATACAAATGTTGGTGATCACTCGATGAAAAATGCTATCTTACACTAATACACACAAATGTCCTCTATTTCTTACTCGTTCACTCGCGATCCAAGAATTGAAGTAGGTGTAAGAAAAATATCACCGTGTACGTCAAAGTATATTCAATATTTTCTATGGGGTTTAACATAATAACATATGTCATCCTGGTATCATTAGTTACAATGTAAAAGACACCATAGATTAACATTTCATACTTGACTGCCTCTCAATAGACTCAAAGAATGTTCCATTAATCTGTCTTAGGTCTAAAAAATGCACACAGTGCGCTGTCTTCAGCTTAGTTTATATACATTTATTTTAGCTCCATTGCGAAACATGTTCTTACAACTTATAGTAATCACTCTCGAGACCTCATTCCTGGTGGAATCGTTGCCACCAAGGAGGGCGAAAAGGCACGTGGAATTTAAATGCCTCGCCTAAGGGCACACTCGTAACGCCTCCAATGGGGCGCGAACTCCGGGCAGTTCGCACCTGAAGCGAACGCGTTACCACTGCGCTATCACGACTTCCGCTGTCTTTATGCAAGCAGTATGCATGTATATATGAATTCATATCACTGATATAATGTCTTACGCAGCGGAGCAGCGGTCAAGTGACACGCTGGGGTCGCAAGTTCGATCCACCGCTATGCCATAATATCACTACTCATATCATAGTCATTCAGATGAGACATTACACCGAGGTGGTCTTGTCGGTGCTGTACACCGTGCACGTAAACGAACTGGGGAGAATCTGGAATGGGTCTCTTTTATTTAATCATATTTTATTGCAAATCAATCGTACATAAGTATGTCATACACGTAAAGATACAATACATGGCATGAAAATACAAAATGGTTTGGACCACAAGTTTTAACAACATTAAAACTTGTGGCCCAAACCATTTGTATTTTCATGCTATGTATATTGGGTCTCTGCTTGTAGCATTGCACTGTCCTCCACAATCTAAAATAACTAATCTCTTCAAGAGGCGTCGCTCAAATGGGCAACTGGTAGCGACGATAGATAAACGTAAAACATGAACATGCCTTACTAAGCCCACATAGAAAACGACGGTCATGTTGTTCAGGGTACATCAACAAATATAGTATTCTTTCTTTTTTCAGTAGAAAAGTTTGGTGCGCCTTTTAATACATTGAAAAGAAATACATATATTATGTGGCTGTTTCTTTCAAAGCTTTCCTTTCAAAGTCAGTCGTAGCGATTACATTTAGTTTATACAATTTTTTAGCTCGATTACGAAACAAGTTCGTACAACTTATATTAATCACTATCGAAACTATATCACATTCTTCTCGGTCAGAGGATCGAACCGAGGTTGCATTGGTGAGAAGCGAGTGCGCTAATCTGGCAGCTAACCTGTTTCGCAAATCGAGCTAAAATAAATGTGCATAAACGAAATCAATGTGCAGCGCACCTTATTGTATGAATAAACGCGGTGTAGGTCTTTAATAAATACAATTATATTCAGCAGTCCCACGGCATATCGATTGTGCAGCACAATCTGAACTTACGCACACTAGATCCACACTTAAAAGTAGTGTGGATCGATCTTCCAACGTTACCACCGCCACGTCAGAAAATCGTAGCGCATTAAAGTAATAAATTCTATATAATAGAAAGCGTTTAGACAAATGTTATTCAAATAAATGAAGTCATTCAGTTTCTATACTTTTCAATGTAAGCAATCGATTTTTAAATGCATTGCAAGTAGACATAGAATATCCATTAATCTTGCATTTGGAGTATTCCGATTCTTGTTAGCGACGCGTGGAACCCTTCTGTTCACATATTGATTACAAATATTATTAATCCGGTGTGAACAGTTTGTATTTTGAAGTCTGTTTTTTTAAAACAACGTCAATAATTCTTTTATGTTTTGTCTTTTCTAGTGTTCGTATTAGTTATTGGGTTTGATACTGACCCTCCAGGCCCGTAGCCACACTGAGGCACACCGAGGCAGTTGCCCCGGTTAATATTGCAAAAGAAAAAAAAGAAAATGAAAAATTGTATAAATAAAATGCAAAATATATCCCTCTGCTGTATACAGCTAGAGAGCTGATAGGTATGTACATATGTATACATATAAGCTGATTAAATCAGAAAACGCAGGAAATCTCTTCTATACCCCCAACAATTTTAATGGGGAACATGCCCCCATGACCACCCTAGATTTCCTCGGTTGAAATTTGCCTCTGGCTACGGTACTGCCCTCCAAGGAGTTATGTGGGGCCAGTAAAGTGGAGTTAGCCAAATGCCCTATATATTTTACTGACCCGCTCGGACAGAAGGGTTTTCTCCGGGTACTCCTGTTTCATCCCACACTGCTCCCTTGCAGCACTTTTGTGTTTTACGTTTATTTATCGTCGCTACCGGTTGCCCATATGAGCGACGCCTCCTGAAGAGATTAGTAATTTTAAATGTTTGGAGGATAGTGCAATGATACAGAGAGAGACCCATTCCAGAGTCTCCTCTGGTTCTTTTACGTGCACGGTGTAAAGCATCGACACGAGGACTCGGTTTAACGTCCCATCTGAAAGACTGTTAATTTTATTAGGGTTAGACGGGGGATCGAACCTGCGATCCCTGGATTACCAGTCCAGCGTGTTACCACCGGACTACATATCCGTCTGTTGCAGCACTTATGTTGCATATAATCTTATATACGCCCGCTTCCCACCAATGCAACCCGGGTTTGATCCTCGGACCGGGAAGTATGTGAGATGATACGATGGTCGCCATATCGGAGAGGTGAGGTTTCTCCAGGTACTCCGGTTTCCTTCCACATTTACGCTTTCATTCTCGCCAACAAGAATGATTAATATAAGTTGTTAAAGCTTGCTTCGCAATTGTTGTAAAAAACAAAATTTATATTTAACGTCGCTACCGGTTTCCCATTTGAGCGACGGGCAGTTTACCTAACAACACCTTTCCTGGGCAGGCTCCAGCGGTTAACCAGTACTTGGTGTACCAACCTCCGTAAGAAACTGCCAACTTTTTCATCTAAAGAGACACTCTCTGAACTGGGCTCGAACCCGTGACCATCAGTGATGATATGTTACAGTGGTATACAAGTCAGCGACATTAACCACTCGACCACGGAGTCGGTCTCTGTGATATAACCATATCATTTAACAGTTAATAGACCAAGCCGTTGTTAAATGCAAATATGTTGCTTAAAGCGACACTACATCAGTGAAAACACAAATTTCTACAGTATGTATTTTCCTATTATATGGTATATTTTTTTTCCAAATATTTGCCTCAAATACTGAGTATTTCAACTAATAAACAAACGTCGTATACGCGGTTTGTTGACCTAACAAAATAATGCAAATACTCATGCGTAATACAACTAGTGTATCCTGAATAACACGATTTATGGCAGATATGTACCGTTATATCTCACAGTCGTGCCTATTTATGTGTAGACTATTCTTAGTTAATTTATCTCTAACGACATTATCTCGCGTTTAGTACTGATTCCGATGACAAAACAAACGTCAAGTCAGGAGCGGTATATGAAATCATACTTTCAATCCACAAAAATACTGTTTATTGATTCAATGTTAGTGTTCGAATGTATTCGGAAGAATTTGTGGTAACAATGCATTTATACGTGAAAAACTGCATTAATTTGTATTTACTTTTTGCGATGTAATGTCGCTTTAAGTAATGAACCGACCAAAAGACTTTGTGGAAGTCGTGATAGCGCAGTGGATGCGCGTTCGCTTCAGGTGCGAAATGTCCGGAGTTCGAGCCCCGCTGGAGCCGTTACGATTGTGCCCTTAGGCAAGGCATTTAAATTCCACGTTGCCTCTTCTCTCTCCCTCGTGGCGATGGATTCCATCAGAAATGAGGTCTCGAGAGTGATTAATATAAGTTGAAATAACTTGTTTCGCAATCGAGCTAAAATAAATTTGTATAAACTAACCGACCAAAATCGATCAATTAACTGAATTTACTTTGTTACAATCGCGAATAATTTGGATTTCGTGTCCATTTTATGTTACCTTTGCATACGAATGGAATCTTTTCAAATACTCTGAATACATGACGGTTATCATAAACATCTAGCACATGCCACGTTTGTGTTCAAATTACCCTCTGCACGAAGTTATATTAACTTTGGGTATTTAAAAATATAACAAGTTATAACTTACAAATGTTTGACATGAATAGTGAATTAAACTTTAGCCCCTGTAGTTCGTTGGTATGTTTTAAGGGTTGCTGCTGCGGCGGCGCAATTTTAGAGTGACCAGTTATGCTAAGTTTACCGTTATACCGTAGCTAAGTGGGTTTGAACCGGATATGCTTATAGATAAAAAAATTTTTTTTTTGACTAATCACTTCAAGAGGCGTCGCTCACATGGGCAACCGGTAGTGACGATAAACGTAAAACATACACATTCCAATATTATCTAAACCAACCCAATGTTTTAAAGTCACAAAATTCATCTGAAACAATAGGTAGACAGGAAGTTGAGACTCACGACACGGACAGCACCATAGATAATGAGATACATCTATCAGTTACTGCCCCTGAATACTGTCTAAAAGTATGTAGGTCCTCTTAAGTTGTTTCCTCTGTTTTATCGTTGTTTCCTTTGCGCAAGATGCTATCAATTTTCTTCCACTTTCTCATAATTATAATGTTACTATATCTCGACAGATATCCTACAGTATCCAATGGAAAACAAATTTGCAATTTTTGTTATCGATTATCTAACATGATTTGGATAAAATCACATTTATCATAACGCAACATCTGGTTATGGAAATCCTGGGCAGACTCCAGTGGTTAACCAGTACATGGTGCACCAACCTCCGTAAGAAACTGCCAACATTTTCATATAAAGAGAAACGGTCTGAGCGGGGCTCGAACCCGTGACCATGATTGACGATATATTAGAGTGGTACAAGTCAGCGACCTTAACCACCCGACAACGGAGGCGGACACTGACCCGTCTATGTCATTAAACTACACCTATTTAGGCCTAAATACATCACGCTGTGTTACAGTCATTTATGTGTACACAATTTCAAATTTGAAATTAATTGGTAAATTCAGCAATTATGCCTCCGGCCACTTACAACAACAATAGACATGTCGAACAGCTACAGGTTTCAATTTCCAATTATTTCTTATATTTAGCTGTATTGACATGTATTATATTTCGAGACATACGTGAAAATACATAAACCATTAAACCGTTAAAGGTGTGTATTTTATGTTTATTTATCGTCGCTACCGATTGTCATATGAGTAACGCTGTGCTAAGAGATTTTAAATTTTAATTTAAACTTTATTTATTTTACAACGATTGCGAAACAAGCTTCAACAACTTATATTAATCATTTACGATGAAAGCGTATGTGTGGTCATTCCTGTAGGAGGAAACTGGAGTACCCGGAGATACTCCACCTGTCTGATCTGGCGACCACCGTACCATCTCACATACTTCCTCCATTTTAAATTTTGGAGGTTAGTGCAATGATACAGACAGAGGCCCATTCCAGTGTTTCCTCTCCTCTGGTCCTTGTACGTGTACGATGTAAAGCACCGACACGAGATCTCGGCTTAAAGAGCCATCTGAAAGACTGTTTATATTATTAGCACCAGACTGGGATCGAACCTGTGATCCCTGGATTCGCAGGAGTTTAATAACCATTCATATATGCAATATTTATATGAACCTTCTTGTATATACATGTTTTACACGTGCCCTGAATATACATGTATTAGATTTGTCTTGTATATACATGCAATTGGTTTATACAAATTTATTTTAGCTCGATTGCGAAACAAGTTCTTAAATTCTAAGCAACTAATATTATATTAATCACTATCGAAACCTCATTACTGATGGAATCCATCGCCACGATGGAGAGAAGAGGCGCGTGGAACTTAAATGCCTTGCCTAAGTGCACACTGGTAACGGCTACAGCTGGGCGTGAACTCGGGGTCTTTCGCACCTGAAGCGAAGGCGCTACCACTGCATATAAACTAAACAAATGATCAAATATAACTATTTATGCTGCCCGTACACTACACCGTATTTGCATTTACAGACGGATATGTAGTCTAGTGGTAACACGCTGGGCTGGTAATCCAGGGATCGCAGGTTCGATCACCCGTCTGACCCTAATAAAATTAACAGTTTTTCAGATGGGACATTAAACCGAGGTCTCGTGTCGGTGCTTTACATCGTGCACGTAAAAGAACCAGAGGAGACTCTGGAATGGGTCTCTGTCTGTATCATGCACTATCCTCCAAAAATCTAAAATGACTAATCTCTTCCCACATTATTAACATCCTCAATGAAAGTATCGCATAATAAAATAATAGCGTGCGCACCCAGACAAATATGACATTCAGAATAGATAATACCGCATTGATATTCAGGAAATAAATCAATCATTTTAAATTGAATGTGTTGTCTTAAAATACTCTGTGACTGGAATATAGCGCAGCTATGATTGTAAATGTTTTTGTAATTAAAGTTCGGCAGTCGTGAGTAAACTATATACATCTGTTACAATATTCACCAAAACAATTGGGTGGCTCCGTGGCCGAGTGGTTACGGTCGCTGACTGTAAATCATTTGCCCCGCTGAAGGTTCAAATCCCACTGAGGGGATGAAGCTGCCGAGCTGGCTTGCGGCAGGTCGGTGATTCTACCGGTGCCCGTACGTGCCAGGAACAGTGCTTGCAGGGGTACCCGGGGTATTCATTCGCCAATAATAGATGGAGAGTCGCCATATGACCTAAGTGAGAGAGTAGGGTGTTGAATTTGCATTCCATAACGGCGCAAGCGTAATGGCGTAACTCCGTGCTTTCCCACGTCTGAAGCGAACATATTCTGATTATATATATCATTATTATGCACGTGCGGTTCCAAGCGCTATGATTAAAACACTGTCGTGACGTCATACCTTTGCACATGCAGTCCATTATTATTAATACTGGGCTGCTCTCAAAATGTCAGAGTATTATATCAAATCCTACGCGTAAATAGACCGCATTAACACATTTAATTAGTAAGATCTTGTTATATATGCGTGTTTTAAGTAAGATATAAGCCACAATCGGATCCAATATGTAAAATAGTGGTACTATGTTCGGCGTTGCGCACCTCACAGTCCAATAATTTACATATTGGATCATTTGAGACTTATATCCTATGCATAAGTGTAGTACATGTACATATATTACTCAAATAATTCCATTTTAGTATAACAACACATCTTTAAATCATTGTAGGATGTCGGCGGAGGTGTTCAAGTCCATCCACGGGGATCTAATAACCCGGAGCGCCATAGGCGAGGGATATCCCCAGCCAGTCGACTCATTCAAGAAATCTACGATCAGCCGACCGTCCACACAGGGGGGATACAGATTTGGCCAACTAAGTCAAAATTCATTTTTCACCAGGCATAATCCACACCCTGTAAGAGTGAGACATTTAAAAGGTAAGACTTGTTGACACCACATCGTTTGTGTATTACGTTTATTTATCGTCGCTACCGGTTGCACATATGAGCGACACCTCCTGAAGAGATTAGTCATTTTAGATATTTGGAGGATAGTGCAATGATACAGACAGAGACCCATTCCAGAGTATCCTCTGGTTCTTTTACGTGCATGGTGTAAAACACCGACACGAAATCTCGGTTTAAAATCTCATTAGAAAGACTGATAATTTTATTAGGGTCAGACGGGGGATCGAACCTGCGATCCCTGGATTACCAACACCACATCGTTTGGTGTCTCAACAATAAATAAGGTAACGTTTTACCAAGCCACAACTACTGCCAATACGTAGTTGCCACAGCCTGTGAAAACACTGATAAGATCTTATCTTGGCCGCTATTTTGAATGGCAAATTTTATAAACGGAAATTGCAGCATTTTCTTAGTAATTCTGAAATTGCAATAACTTAATTAATTTCTGATGGAATGCACCCCCATGAGGGAGAGATAGCTGGCGATGTGGATTTAAGTGGCTTTGCCTAAGGACACCACCACCGTAGTTCTGACAAGGTTCGAACTCGCATCTTCTCTGTTGCAAGGCGCACAACGTATCTATTACACCACGGAGGCATATGTGCAAGTGCAATTTATGCAAATTTAGCATAAAGTTGGTGTCATTTAAAGTCTACGCTACATTCTAGGACATACGCATTAAGCTTGGTTCAAACCAAACGGTCTGTTACCAGTTGTTCAAAAGTGTGAATACAGCAGGTCTCCGTGACTGTTCCTTGTCAAAAAACGACCCGAACGCTCTATATTTGGACTACCCATAGCCATGCATATTTTGAACTCAGTTTTATTATGAGAAACGGTTCGTGTCCAGTCAATATAGAATTCCTAAACGTATATAGCTCATTATACCAGTACAGGCAAGCAACGATTACCAATAGCTATTACACCGCAAATGGGCATACTATGTCGTGTCTGAGGCGACCTACACACCACAGTCACTCGGCGCACACCCTTGACCCCCGGGTTACTACACCCCAGTATCCATTACATTGTATACTAGAGGACATAGAAAACGCACACTTCGGATAAGTGTGTTTTTACATGAAAAACAATAACTATATAAATACATAGATTAAAGCATTTTGGAATATTGTTCAGTTTGTGCTTTGTAATAAAGATGTGATATATCTTTGATTGAATCCTTCGTATTTCATGTAATAGTAATCATATCATGTAGGTGTGCGTTTTCTCTGTCCTCTAGTATAGCATCAAACCGAGGTCGCGTGCCAGGTGCCCGATCCGCACACGGTTGCATTTTGATCATATACTCAATATTCTCTATGTTGGTGTTTGCTTTTGAGTTTAAATAAATAATTACCATCCGTATGGTAGTGTTTATCAAACACTTTATACCTTCACATTGCCCGTATTTAAAGTTGTTATCTAAATTATCGTAGTGATGAAACACACTTGAAAATACTTGGTAAAATATTTAAATCAATTTGCGCCAAATAAGCAAAACTCCACCGTCTGATCGTAATAATATTAAGCTGTTAGGCAATGCATTAAAATTCCACATTGCCTCTTCGCTCCCTCGTGGTGATGGATTCCATCAGGAATGAGGTCTCGAGAGTGCTTAATATAATTTGTAAGAACTTGTTTCACAATCGAGCTAAACTAAATGTGTATAAACTGGTAATATTAAGTCTTTCAGATGGGACTATAGATCAAGGTCTCATGTACCGGTGCTATCCGATTATAGCGCAGTGGTTGCACGTTCGCTTCTCACCAATGCACCCCGGTTTCGATCCACGGACCGGGAACTTGAGTATGTGAGATGGTACGGTGGTCGCCATATCGGACTGATGGATTTTCTCTGGGTACTCCAGTTTCCTCCTACACGAATGACCACACATACGCTTTCATCGAAAGTGATTAATATAAGTTGTTGAAGCTTGTTTCGCGATCGTTGTAAAATAAATAAAGTTTAAATTAAAATTTAAAATAACTAATCTCTTAATGTAGTGTTTCTCATATGACAATCGGTAAACACGATAAATAAACGTAAAATGCACACATTGAACGGTTTAATGGTTTATGTATAGTGTGTGGCGTCCGTGGTCCAATGGTAGGGCATCGGATTTGGAATCGAACGGTTCCGGGTTCGACACTCGGTCAGGCCACGTATGTAGTGTCATTGAGCAAGGCACCTCACACACATTGCTTAGTACTGGTTAATCGCTTAGGTCGGCTAAGCCTGCCCAGGAAAACATGTCTAGGTCCCCGCGAGGGGTTTGACATTAAAGGAACATACATACGTATATATATACGCTTTCATTCCGCGCCAACGAGGGTGATTAATATAAGTTGTTAAAGCTTGTTTCGCAATCGTTGTAAAATATATAAAGCTTAGACATAAACACAGTTCTGAAAACGAACACGGGATGCTTCTGGAATATGGGCGTCTTCTGTATCTTGTCAGGGCAAAATAAAATTACTATATACTTATAAGAGTCGTCGTCACTCCCCGATTAACCAAGGGTCGCCGATAAATAAACGTGTGTGTGTTTTACGTTTATGACCCCGCCCCCCCCCCCCCCCGATAAAAAGGTTTTCATTCTGATGCCGTATAGTAAATATTAAAATAAACAGTTCATTACTTAAAATTACTTTAAAGTATGCGTATTCAAAATGTTTACGGGGAAGATTTTTGCGCATTCGATCTCCCCTACCTCGCATTGGTCCTAACCCAATATTCAAATAGTTTGATATTAATGTTGTAGATAGCTGTACATTGCATTGTGTTCATTATACTATGCCATCCAGGCTGATCTCTCTTGTGTTATTATCTTTCAAATGCGGAAGCTATCCAGCTGGCGTACAGAAGGTCGGTGGTTCTAACCAAGTACCCTTAGCATGGAATACTGCTCGTGAGAGCAGCCGGTGTCTAGCTGGTGTGCGGAACATCAGTTGTTCTACCCAAGTACCCTTAGCATGAAATACTGCTCGTGAGAGCAGCCGGTGTCCAGCTGGTGTGCGGAACATCAGTTGTTCTACCCAAGTACCCTTAGCATGGAATACTGCTCGTGAGAGCAGCCGGTGTCCAGCTGGTGTGCGGAACATCAGTTGTTCTACCCAAGTACTCTTAGCATGAAATACTGCTCGTGAGAGCAGCCGGTGTCCAGCTGGTGTGCGGAACATCAGTTGTTCTACCCAAGTACCCTTAGCATGGAATACTGCTCGTGAGAGCAGCCGGTGTCCAGCTGGTGTGCGGAACATCAGTTGTTCTACCCAAGTACTCTTAGCATGAAATACTGCTCGTGAGAGCAGCCGGTGTCCAGCTGGTGTGCGGAATGTCAGTTGTTCTACCCAAGTACTCTTAGCATGAAATACTGCTCGTGAGAGCAGCCGGTGTCTAGCTGGTGTGCGGAATGTCAGTTGTTCTACCCAAGTACTCTTAGCATGAAATACTGCTCGTGAGAGCAACCGGTGTCCAGCTGGTGTGCGGAATGTCAGTTGTTCTACCCACGTACCCTTAGCACGAAATACTGCTCGTGAGAGCAGCCGGTGTCTAGCTGGTGTGCGGAATGTCAGTTGTTCTACCCACGTCCCCTTAGCATGAAATACTGCTCGTGAGAGCAGCCGGTGTCCAGCTGGTGTGCGGAATGTCAGTTGTTCTACCCACGTACCCTTAGCGTGAAATACTGCTCGTGAGATCAGCCGGTGTCCAGCTGGTGTGCGGAATGTCAGTTGTTCTACCCACGTACCCTTAGCATGGAATATTGCTCGTATGAGCACCCGGTGTCCAGCTGGCGTGCGGAAGGTCGGTGGTTCTACCCGGGTGTCCGTCAGTGCATGAAATACTGCTCGTAGGAGCACCTGATATGCAGATGGTCGGTGGTTCTACCGGGTGTCCGTCAGTGCATGAAATACTGCTCGTAGGAGCACCTGATATGCAGAAGGTCGGTGGTTCTACCGAGTGTCCGTCAGTGCATGAAATACTGCCCGGAGAAGCACCCGTGTTCTTCCTCCACCAACAATAGCTGGAGAATCGCCATATGACTTAAACTATTGGTGCGACTTTAAACCACAAACAAACTCTCTTGTATTAACTAGGCTTATTAGATGTGCCAATCTGTGCCGTAAACGATGACGGATATTTCTCTAACCCGCGGTATTCCCTACAATTCCCACCCAACTATTTCAACCAGAAGAAGTTGGAGCGTATTCCGGTCAACGCCATCAATGTCAACTCACAGCTGCACCCGATCAACACTGTTACCGGCCTCCAGTACTTCACAGGTCTTCAAAACTACTCATTCAAAGAGCGAGCCATGCCGAGAATCGGACTAGGTAACCATTATTGTATTCACTAACAGAATATATCTGAGCGAGCCATCTCGATAATAGGACTAGGTAACCATTATTGTATTCGCTAGTAGAATATATCTGAGCGAGCCATCTCGATAATAGGATAGGTAACCATTATTGTATTCGCTAGTAGAATATATCTGAGCGAGCCATATCGATAATAGGATAGGTAACCATTATTGTATTCACAAACAGAATATATCTGAGCGAGCCATATCGATAATAGGATAGGTAACCATTATTGTATTCACAAACAGAATATATCTGAGCGAGCCATATCGATAATAGGATTAGGTAGCCATTATTGTATTCACAAACAGAATATATCTAAGCGAGCCATATCGATAATAGGATTAGATAGCCATTAGTGTATTCACAAACAGAATATATCTGAGCGAGCCATATCGATAATAGGATTAGGTAGCCATTAGTGTATTCACAAACATAATATATCTAAGCGAGCCATAACGATAATATGATTAGGTAGCCATTATTGTATTCACAAACGGAATATATCTAAGCGAGCCATGTCGATAATAGGATAGGTAACCATTATTGTATTCACAAACAGAATATATCTGAGAGAGCCATCTCGATAACATGATTACTAAATATATCAGAGTTTTTACGTTCATGAGTGAATTTACTAACACTTAAAACGAACACAATTTCGTTTTAGGTTAGACTGAAAAGTGTTTATTATGTAAGAAAACAATGCTTCCGTGAGCAAAATGGCGTAAGCGTTCAGCAGTGAGAAATAAAGTTTGTTACACCCAGTGTTATTCCACTGATTTTAACCAGTGGAATAACATATTTTATTTACCTAATACATTTCTATATTCATTGGAAAGCATACAAGCATTCGATCACTTTTCTAGTGCCAGTAACTGAAACGTGGAGAGACGAGCTGAAACACATCACTGACTCCCTGAAGGAAGTGCAACCTGAGCCGCCTCAGGAACCTAAGCTACCAGAGAGACCAAAGACACAATACTCAGAAACCACGGGACGGTTGATTCCACCTCCGTCACGTGCAATGTCACGCGCTTCATCTAGAAATGCGTCACGGCAGGGATCGAGGTCGGGACAACGTGACATGTTTCAGAGAACTTTCCAACATATATCTGAAGATCCGGATATGGAAACACATGTAAATAGCTACAAATAACATGCGTGTTTATTATTATTCACCCCTGATTCGTTATAGCTATCGACCGTAATCCAGCGCGACGTCACGCTATGTTGCCATGTTGGGATTACGGCAAATTTAATAAAACATGCGAAGAAATGTTCTTTGCTATTATAATTTGTTAAGGTGTGGTAAATATGTGTACAAACATTGTGTATGTGTAGCCAGTTGCATGCAGAATATAGTAAGATAGAGCCCGGTCTGTGTTCAGACAGGAAGATCGATCGCTAAATCCAATATGGCCGCCAAAATAATTACTAAATATCGATTATCTTAAAACCGCTTGCAAATTCATGAAATGTCTTACAGACGATCCTAAAGTAGTCAGAATAGTGCATGCACATTAAGAATGTTAAAATGGACGTATTTCTTTACCGTAAAACATGGCTAATGTTTGTTTTGTAACGAATACAATTGTATCGTAGCAACCGCCAGATAATCACCAACAACTCTTTCAGCGCCGAATAAATTCAAAGCATGTGCAAACAACAAAGATCCAGACCAGCCGCGACGTAACGCTGCCTCTGATCATGATCTATGTTGTTTGCTATTCCGACAGGTGCTTCAGCTCTGCTGTCTGAAGAGCAATCAGCATATATCCTGATCAGACGTCACGCTCTGTTCTGTCTGATCGGGTTCTCTGCTTTTTGCAAAGTCGCTTTTATGCGAAATTGTCGGTGAAAGAGTTCATGGATTGGTCCTAGAACCATGGGACGTGGCCACGTGGTTACGGTCGTTAACTTCATAGCACTCAAGCACATCACCGCTGGGGGTTCGAATGTCATTGGGGCTGTATAATTCGTTCAAGTAAGGAAGCTACCCAAATGGCTTTTGGAAGGCCGCTGGGGGTTCGAATGTCATTGGGGCTGTATAATTCGTTCAAGTAAGGAAGCTACCCATATGGCTTTTGGAAGCACCCTTTATATACATGTATTTGTACAGTACTGATGCTTTGCAGGTTATGATGATGTTGTGTCAAATCTTACAAACAGAAGATATAAATGCAGTAAAGGCCTGGCTGTGTTCGTCGGGAGAAAGAGGTAAGAGTGTGTGTGCATTGTGTTGTTTTATTGCCTAATTCCCTTTACGGAGTAACGAAGTATGGCCCGAGTGTGTTGATTTTTACTTTAAATTTATTTGTTGTCGCTACCGGTTGCCCATATTTATTTTTATGAATAGTGCAATGATACAGACAGATATCATTCCGGAGTCTCCTCTGGTTCTTTTACGTGCACGGTGTAGCACCGATACGAGACCTCGGTTTAAGGTGTTCGTGGCCGGGAACACTGAGAGACAGACGTGTCTAGATAAATATTGGCCAATGAAAATTACATATGTATGTGTGGCGTAGCTGATGGATTTACATTCACATTTCAATGCGTTTATATGGGCGCGTGTGTAATAATTTACCTACCTTGGAGTGGTAATCCAGGGATCGTAGGTTCGATCCCCCGTCTGACGCTAATAAAATTAACAGTCTTTCAGATGGGACGTTAAACCGAGGTCTCGTGTCGATGCTTTACACCGTGCACGTAAAAGAACCAGAGGAGAATCTGGAATGGGTCTCTGAGCCACAAAATTCAAATATACACATCATATCAATATCCCTTTCATAGAAAATTCAAATAGAGTTGCAATTAAATTTTAATCTTCTTTCCAAAACCATTATTTGAATGAACCGCCCAACGCTATTATGCATGGACAAAAGATAGACGGCCAGTGTTTTAACAAGAGATGTCACTTTTTTGACGGTCTGAAATTTCAATTACCAGAAAAAAGAGTCTGATTATGATCTGCACTGTTCGCAATGGAAAAAAATCAAACCAATCTGTAATACGACAAAACAAATATATCTAGTCAAATTATTTAAATAAAGTGTAAACAATAGATGGTTACGTTTTACGAAACATATTCTGTTTGCTCTCTGTAAATTAGATTTGCTATGTACCGCTGTTTCAAACCGTATTACTATATACAATGTATATATACCTCATGTTTGTATCATGTATGATGCACTGAGTGAATAAATTTGATTTGATTTGATTTGTATCATTGCACTATCCTCCAAACATCTAAAATGACTAATCTCTTCAGGAGGCGTCGCTCATATGGGCAACCGGTAGCGATGATAAATAAACGTAAAACACAAACACAAGCATACTGATTTTAAAATCAAACCACAACTTTATTTGATATTTGTCATAACGTGTTACGGTTGTAATACAGCACATAAATTGCATATTTAATAAATAGTTAAAAAAGTCAAATCATGCAGTCTTTTCATTTATAATTCCTTTCACTTTACTGATGCCACATCCACTGTGTAGAGGTATTCAAATAAAACTGAAAAACAGCAACATATTACAAATTTATTGACGAACATTGACAGCATTTACCTGTGAATGACGTCACTGTGTTTGTATACTGTATTCTTCCCTCCCAATACTACAGTACACCCCACCTTCAGTTTACAATTGCCTGACTTCTTATATTACAGTTGTTCTACACATAAGTATTCTCAAGTCACATCATTTGTAGATGCTTGGTGAATCTCGTGTTACATGTATGTTAGATTGCATGCAGATATATGGAATACTGTAGATGCTTGGTGAATCTCGTGCTACATGTATGTTAGATTGCATACATATATATGGAATACTGTAGATGCTTGGTGAATCTCGTGTTACATGTATGTTAGATTGCATGCATATATATGGAATACTGTAGATGCTTGGTGAATCTCGTGTTACATGTATGTTAGATTGCATGCAGATATATGGAATACTGTAGATGCTTGGTGAATCTCATGCTACATGTATGTTAGATTGCATGCAGATATATGGAATACTGTAGATGCTTGGTGAATCTCGTGTTACATGTATGTTAGATTGCATGCAGATATATGGAATACTGTAGATGCTTGGTGAATCTCGTGTTACATGTATGTTAGATTGCATACTGTAGATGCTTGGTGAATCTCGTGTTACATGTATGTTAGATTGCATGCATATATATGGAATACTGTAGATGCTTGGTGAATCTCGTGTTACATGTATGTTAGATTGCATGCATATATATGGAATACTGTAGATGCTTGGTGAATCTCGTGTTACATGTATGTTAGATTGCATGCAGATATATGGAATACTGTAGATGCTTGGTGAATCTCATGCTACATGTATGTTAGATTGCATGCAGATATATGGAATACTGTAGATGCTTGGTGAATCTCATGCTACATGTATGTTAGATTGCATGCATATATATGGAATACTGTAGATGCTTGGTGAATCTCGTGTTACATGTATGTTAGATTGCATGCAGATATATGGAATACTGTAGATGCTTGGTGAATCTCATGCTACATGTATGTTAGATTGCATGCAGATATATGGAATACTGTAGATGATTGGTGAATCTCGTGCTACATGTATGTTAGATTGCATGCAGATATATGGAATACTGTAGATGCTTGGTGAATCTCGTGTTACATGTATGTTAGATTGCATGCAGATATATGGAATACTGTAGATGCTTGGTGAATCTCGTGTTACATGTATGTTAGATTGCATGCAGATATATGGAATACTGTAGATGCTTGGTGAATCTCGTGTTACATGTATGTTAGATTGCATGCAGATATATGGAATACTGTAGATGCTTGGTGAATCTCGTGCTACATGTATGTTAGATTGCATGCAGATATATGGAATACTGTAGATGCTTGGTGAATCTCGTGCTACATGTATGTTAGATTGCATGCAGATATATGGAATACTGTAGATGCTTGGTGAATCTCGTGTTACATGTATGTTAGATTGCATGCAGATATATGGAATACTGTAGATGCTTGGTGAATCTCATGCTACATGTATGTTAGATTGCATGCAGATATATGGAATACTGTAGATGCTTGGTGAATCTCGTGTTACATGTATGTTAGATTGCATGCAGATATATGGAATACTGTAGATGCTTGGTGAATCTCGTGTTACATGTATGTTAGATTGCATGCAGATATATGGAATACTGTAGATGCTTGGTGAATCTTGTGTTACATGTATGTTAGATTGCATGCAGATATATGGAATACTGTAGATGCTTGGTGAATCTCATGCTACATGTATGTTAGATTGCATGCAGATATATGGAATACTGTAGATGCTTGGTGAATCTCGTGTTACATGTATGTTAGATTGCATGCAGATATATGGAATACTGTAGATGCTTGGTGAATCTTGTGTTACATGTATGTTAGATTGCATGCAGATATATGGAATACTGTAGATGCTTGGTGAATCTCATGCTACATGTATGTTAGATTGCATGCAGATATATGGAATACTGTAGATGATTGGTGAATCTCGTGTTACATGTATGTTAGATTGCATGCAGATATATGGAATACTGTAGATGCTTGGTGAATCTCGTGTTACATGTATGTTAGATTGCATGCAGATATATGGAATACTGTAGATGCTTGGTGAATCTCGTGCTACATGTATGTTAGATTGCATGCAGATATATGGAATACTGTAGATGCTTGGTGAATCTCGTGCTACATGTATGTTAGATTGCATGCAGATATATGGAATACTGTAGATGCTTGGTGAATCTTATGCTACATGTATGTTAGATTGCATGCAGATATATGGAATACTGTAGATGCTTGGTGAATCTCATGCTACATGTATGTTAGATTGCATGCAGATATATGGAATACTGTAGATGCTTGGTGAATCTCATGCTACATGTATGTTAGATTGCATGCAGATATATGGAATACTGTAGATGCTTGGTGAATCTCGTGTTACATGTATGTTAGATTGCATGCATATATATGGAATACTGTAGATGCTTGGTGAATCTCGTGTTACATGTATGTTAGATTGCATGCAGATATATGGAATACTGTAGATGCTTGGTGAATCTCGTGTTACATGTATGTTAGATTGCATGCAGATATATGGAATACTGTAGATGCTTGGTGAATCTCATGCTACATGTATGTTAGATTGCATGCAGATATATGGAATACTGTAGATGCTTGGTGAATCTCATGCTACATGTATGTTAGATTGCATGCAGATATATGGAATACTGTAGATGCTTGGTGAATCTCGTGTTACATGTATGTTAGATTGCATGCAGATATATGGAATACTGTAGATGCTTGGTGAATCTTGTGTTACATGTATGTTAGATTGCATGCATATATATGGAATACTGTAGATGCTTGGTGAATCTTGTGTTACATGTATGTTAGATTGCATGCAGATATATGGAATACTGTAGATGCTTGGTGAATCTCATGCTACATGTATGTTAGATTGCATGCAGATATATGGAATACTGTAGATGCTTGGTGAATCTCGTGTTACATGTATGTTAGATTGCATGCATATATATGGAATACTGTAGATGCTTGGTGAATCTCATGCTACATGTATGTTAGATTGCATGCAGATATATGGAATACTGTAGATGCTTGGTGAATCTCATGCTACATGTATGTTAGATTGCATGCAGATATATGGAATACTGTAGATGCTTGGTGAATCTCATGCTACATGTATGTTAGATTGCATGCATATATATGGAATACTGTAGATGCTTGGTGAATCTTGTGTTACATGTATGTTAGATTGCATGCAGATATATGGAATACTGTAGATGCTTGGTGAATCTCATGCTACATGTATGTTAGATTGCATGCAGATATATGGAATATTGTAGATGATTGGTGAATCTCGTGTTACATGTATGTTAGATTGCATGCAGATATATGGAATACTGTAGATGCTTGGTGAATCTCATGCTACATGTATGTTAGATTGCATGCAGATATATGGAATACTGTAGATGCTTGGTGAATCTCATGCTACATGTATGTTAGATTGCATGCAGATATATGTAATACTTGTCATGAAAATGCATCTTTCACCAAAAAGAAAAATTATTCTATATTATTTACTAGGACTACATTCCTCTGTTTTTATCGTTGTTTCCTTTGCACAACATGCTAGCAATTGTATTCATTCTTTCGCTTCTTAATATTATTAAATTACTATATCTCGACAGATCTCCTGCATTATATGCAATTTGTACTTATTTGTAAAACAATGTTATCAGTTAATTAACACGAATTTGATGAAATCACATATTATCATATCGCAACATTTGGTTATGGAACAATAGTAAAAACAAAGGATTCCAACTAAAAGGACATATTTACATTGTGCGATAAATCAGACTTTATTTGCCAAGGGAGGTAATAGAATGCTAATAAGCTGACACATTTCAGAGAAGGCCATGGTATTGGAGATGATCCGGACGGCGATTGGTTCAAAAGATGATTACTATCAGCGGGACTATAAAGCCGAATATGTGGAAAATGACGTAACTAAGTTACCGCCAATAACTGAAAATGACGGAAGGCCCAAATCAATCCAGAGGTAACTAACCACATTAAAACTGATTAAAGCGACACTAAATCAATCCAGAGGTAACTAACCACATTAAAACTGATTAAAGCGACACTCGGTGAAACAAGTAAACATTCTACGGAATGTAATTTCCTATTATATTGTGTTATTTCCTCAAAATATTTGCCACAGAAACTGAGGTTTCAACTAATAAACAAACATCGTATACGACGTTTCTTGACATAACATCTTTATATAAATACGTTATAAAGCATTGCGTTTTACAACACGTGTATCATGTCAGAGGTTATGGTATCAATGGTCACGAGTGGTTTTAGCGCGCTCGCTTCTCACCAATGCAACCCGGGTTCGGTCCTCGAACCGGGAAGAATGTGAGATTGTACGGTGGTCGCCAGATCGGACAGGTGGGTTTTCTCCGGGTACTCCGGTTTCCTCCCACACGAATGACCACAGATACGCTTTCATCCGCGCCAACGAGAGTGATTAATATAAATTGTTAGAACTTGCTTCGCAATCGTTGTAAAATAAATAAAGTTTAAAACGAGTGTTCGTACACATTTACCGTTCTATCTCACCTGTTGCACTTTATTCTCCGAATAATGGGAATTAACCTACATCTAACCGGCGGTGTATATATCACGTGATTATCTCCCCTGTATAGAAGTGTTGAGTAATAAACAAATGTCTCTTCCGGATCGTTTCGAAAATTCCTACTTTCAAGTTTGCCTGTATGTACATCTCAAATATAGTCTAACACAAGGGTATACCGGGCTCCTGGTGTCCTATGGATACACGTACAGGCTCCTGTGGTATTCATCCAACGCAATTCGATATATATACACCTGGCTACTTCTAATTTGCATTGGGGACATCCGTGACCCGAGTGGTTACTGTCGTTGATTTCAAATGACTTGCCACTCACAGCTGCATGTTCGAATCCCACAGGGGCGCCGAATTATTTTATATGAGGAAGCAATCCAGCTGGTTTGCGGAAGGTCGCTGGTTCTACCCGGGTACCCGTCCATGCCTGAATTACTGGTCGGATGTCGTGCCCAGGGTCTTCCTCCACCAATAATAACTAGAGTCGCCATATGGTCTAAGCTGTGAAACTTTAAACCGCCAAAACAAAGCATACTTGCATTGCAATGGAATGACATCATGTGATCTCATTATCAACAGACTGACGGTGGAAGATGACGGTAGCGAACACGTGGAGTCATGGAACCAACCGGCTGATGCAACTTGGTCCCAGCAGAGATCAACACAGCCACAGCCGAATGCTGTTCCAGGTTTGTTAATGCATAACACAACATAAAACGTGGACCTTTTATGCTTTCATCCGCGCCAACGAGAGTAATGAATATAAGTTGTTAGAACTTGTAAAATAAATAAAGCTTAAAAAATAAAACGTGGCTGTCCGATTAGCACAGTTGCTCGCTTCTCACAAATGCAAACCGGGTTCGATCCTCGAACCGGGAACTATGTAAGATGATACAATGGTCACCAGATCGGAAAAGTGAGTCTGCTCCGTGTGGTCCGGTTTCCTCCAACACTAATGACCACATATGTCATCCGCGCCAACGAGAGTGATTAATATAAGTTGTTTAAGCTTGTTGTTTCGCAATCGTTGTAAAATAAATTTATTTTTACTAACATAAAACGTTCAACGCTTTTTTCACATCTATAGGGTTAGGGTTAATTAAAACAATGAGAATCATTGGTCAGTTAGTTACAGCCCATTGGATACTCTTTAGGGGGATATGGGTTTTAATTGGTGCCCTCTGTTATAGAGGATGGGGTCCTAGGATAGGATACGGCTCTTGGTGAATTATGAATAAAATTTCAGTTCCTGTTGTGGCATCGGCTAGAAAATCTATTTTTAGAATATGTTAATAAACAAGTAAGCGCTATTTAAACGTGTAGTTTAAATGTTGTAGTTGCCATCGTGTCAAATGAAAGCAAAATGTCACCTTAAGACATAAACATGATCACCCGCAAAACATAGTTATTGATGGCTAGAAATGTTTGCCACATCAAGGTTGTTAAAACCAGAGTAACTAAAACCGCTAAATATATCGTAACCAATCTAAAACATGTCAGGATATGGGCGTTTTACGTTTATTTGAAATTAATTCAGCATTATTATACCTCGGGCCATTTCCAACAACGATATATATGTGGAACCATTACAGGTTTCAATTTCCAATTATCATGTTTCGAACATACTTGAAAATACATAAACCACTAGTAAGCTCTGTCTGTCATAGAACGTTCAATGTGTGTGTTTTACGTTTATTTATCGTCGCTACCGGTTGCCCATATAAGCGACGCCGTCTGAAGAGATTAGTCATTTTAGATTGTGGAGGATAGTGCAGTGATACAGACAGAAACCCACCCCAGAATCCCCTCTGGTTCTTTTACGTGTACAATGTAACACACAGACACTGGACCTCGCATTGAACGCTTGGTCGTCATGGATAAATTGGACCGACTCATTGTCCCAGGTGACAATTAGCCAGTATGATGTGTTTATTGCAGACCGGAAACAGGCGTAAACAAATGTGTATACCTTATCGAGGGATTATATTTACCAATTTAGGTTTGTTAGAAACATTTATTTGACCGATTTCTTGGCTTTTTCAACAATTTTTAGACAGATTTTTATGACAGTTTAAAATTCGGTCCTGGACCGGAAGACCGGAGTTTTTAGAATACCCCGTATATGGCCTAGTGGTTATGGCGTTCGCCTATGAAGCGGGATGTCGAATGTTCGCACCTCGTCAGGGTATCATTCTGATATGGATAAGGCATTGAAATTCCACATTGCCTCTCCCTCGTGGCGATGGATTCCATCAGGAATAAGGATTCGAGAGTGATTAATATAATTTGTAAGAACTTGTTTCACAGTCGAGCTGAAATAAATTTGTATAAACAATGCATGATCCATTTGATTCCAGAAACCATACGACCACCAACGTCCGATGCATTTAGAATCCCATCGACCCGTCCAAGAAGTCAGCAGATTGGCCGAGCACAGACACCCAAAGCGGAGCCAACAGAGCAGCCCGTACTTAGACTAACCACATCAGCACAGGGAAACCGAATGGTAGCTTCACCCGTTGCCCCGGCAACGCAAGTAGAACAAAGTCAGAACACGTTCTAATGAAAGACGACTCATATATAGAGTTTAATACGATTATTGTTACATTACGGAAATGGATCTGAAAACGGAAATCATTTTAATAATTTAAATAAAGACATTTGAAAAAAAGAGTTCAGGGTAATTACTTGAATATGGGTCATGTTCTTCGGTACTCATTGGTATGTGTTTTAGGCCTGAAACACCCAGTACATACAGTGAAACCCCTATAAACCAGAACCTAAACTGGAATCCCCTCTAAACCGATAAAATGTTTGTGTCTCGAATTATTCCCTTCTTTGTTCATTGTAATTAAATCTCTGCACCCACTCTTTTCCCAAAACCGAATTTTCTAATATATACCTGCATTTTTAACTGTAATTTATCCCCTGTAAACCGAATAGCAAACCGACCACAGTCAAACCTGTGTTAGTGGTTACCTCTATTAAGCAAGCAAATTATACATTTGACCTCTATTAAGCAGCCGACTTTGCTAAGCAGCCACTTTCTGTGATTCCCTTGGCTGGCTGCTTAAGCCAGGTTGGACTGTATTCTGTTAAACAAAACACGTTCAACTGTTTTTTACGGTATAATGTATTGTACACATACAATTAACCAGTCCATTACAAACTGCAATATACTATAAGCATTTATCAACCTCCATCTATGCATTGAAGAGTTGAATTGTTAATCTATGAGAAATCTACGCCGCTATGAAACCCCTAACCTGGGTTCCAAGTCTGTCTATTTTTCTCGTTTTTACTTCTGGCGTTGATACTATCACAAACACAATACGGCTCAATGAGAGACATTGCTGTTTTTTTCTATTACCTCCCTTGATGGATAAAGTCAGATTTATCCCTAAATGTATATTGTCCTTTTAGTTGGAATCCTTTGTTTTTACTGTTGTCGTCTAAACACATGTTGCGTTAGGATAAATGTAATTTTATCAAAATCGTGTTAATTAATTGAACCAATTTTTACAGTAAGGTATCCATTGGACATGCTAAATGATATCGGTCGAGATTTCATAATTATAAGACGCGAATACGGATAAGAATGGAAAACATGTGGTGCAAAGGAAACAGCGATAAAACAGAGGAAACCAATTAAGAGGACAACTATACTATTAGGAGTATTCAGGGGCAGTAACTGACTAATGTTTCTCATTAATGGTCTCTGTGTTAAAGATATATTTATATGACTGATCAGGCAAAATAGACCCACGCCTGTTCCCAGGCTATGAAAATCACACTAAACCCCTAACCCCTTCTAACCGAACTTTACCTCTGGTCGGATGGCTGTTCAGTTTAGAGGGGTTTCACTGTATCACATTAGCATTATGAAGGATGTTCAAATAAAATAATGTATATTTAATGTTATAATTATTCCTGTTCAGAAGTACCGACTTGCACTGACTGAGAGTGTCCCGTTTGTTAAGCTAGTACTTGTGATAAAACATGCTGAATGTAATTTATTTCAACTAATAAACAAGCGTCGTATACGCGGTTTGTTGACATAACAAAATAATGCAAACATGGTCGACATACATGCGTAATACCATCTGTGTATCCCGACTAACGAGATTTATGGTACAGATTTACCGTTATATCTCAAATGTGTGCCTATGCATATTTATGTGTGTAGACTAATCTTATTTAAATTTATTATCTCTTAAGCGACAATATCAAGCGTTTAGTTTTGACTACAATGACAAAGAAATGTCAATTCAGGAGAGTGAGTGACCGGTATATGAAATCCTACATTCACTTTTTGAAAGTTTGTAGACCACAAAACACTGTTTATTGGTTCAATGTTAGTGTTCGAATGTATTCTGAAGAATTTGTAGTGGCAATGCATTTATACGTGAACAATGCGGGTTTTGGGGGATTTTTGCGATGTATTGTCGCTTTAAGTTTATTTAACGTTGCTACCAGTTGTCCATTTGAGCGACGGGCAGTTTACCTAACAACACCTTGCCTGGGCAGACTCCAGCGGTTAACCAGTACTTGTTACACCAAACTCCATAAGAAACTGCCAATGTTTTTCATATAAAGAGACACGTTCTGAGCGGGGTTCGAACCCGTGACCATAATTGATGATAGGTTACAGTGGTATGCAAGTCAGGGACATTAACCATTCGATCACGGAGGCGGGTATCCTACCCTCATAATTTGGTACTCCGATGAAATACACAGGACACTGTATTGACCTGAAAGTACATTATTTTATGTTAGTTTATACACATATATTTTAGCTCGATTGCGAAACAAGTTCTTTCAACTTATATTAATCACTCTCGAGACCTCATTCCTGATGGAATCCATCGCCATGAAGGAGAGAGAAGAGGCATGTGGAATTTAAATGCCTTGCCTAAGGGCACAATCATAACGGCTCCAGCGGGGCTCGAACTATTTTATTGTGGAAGTCGTGATAGCGTAGTGGATGCGCGTTCGCTTCAGGTGCGAAAGGTCCGGAGTTCGAGCCCCGCTGGAGCCGTTACGATTGTGTCCTTAGGCAAGGCATTTAAATTCCACGTTGCCTCTTCTCTCCCTCGTGGCGATGGATTCCATCAGGAATGAGGTCTCGAGAGCGATTTATATAAGTTGAAAGAACTTGTTTCGCAATCGAGCTAAAATAAATTTGTATAAACTATTTTATGTTAGTTATTAGCTGTTAGTATTTCCAAATATTTTTATAAACAGTTTTTAGTGATTAGCCGTTGCTTTTGCACTATTGAGATTTTTTTTTGATTATATATTTATTTTTGAATTGTCAATTTTAGATATGCCTGTTGCTAGATTAACTGGTGCAATGTATTCAGCATAGTTAAAGTATATGCTATGTTTATCAGTATTACCGTAGACTGTAAATAGAAACACTAATAAAACTCACCTACTCGTGGAACCATCCCATCTACCCGTGGAATTTCCAATCTACCCATGGAACCATCCCATCTACACGTGGAACCTCCCAGATACCTATGGAACCTCCCACGTACCCGTGGAACCTCCCATCTAACTATTGATCCTCCCATCTACCTAGGAAACCTCCCACATACCCGTGTAATCTCCCACATACCCGTGGAACCACTCATCTACCTATGGAACCTCCCACATACCCGTGTAATCTCCCACATACCCGTGGAACCCCCCATCTACCTATATAACCTCCCACTTACCCGTGGATCACCCCCAAGGTAACACTAAGCCAATTCCGTTTCAGTCTTTCACAAACGCCCTGTCAACAACGGTGGATTATTTGGCGCATAATTTAAATATATTGTGGCTAAAAAATGAATATTTTATCTTTTCTGAAGGATTTAATGAGAGAAGGAAATAAAGCAAAACAGCTATGGCTATGTTGAATTCATAGGCAGCCGATTGCATAGATACGCACCACGCAGCTCTGACATATGTATACATGTCAGAGCTGCATGGGGGTATTTATGCAATCGGCTGCCTATAATTGTATATAGGCACTTTCAGGTGGGTGGGGTACGTTTAAATCTACTTATAATATGAACAACAACACGCGGTTCAACGGGGAGGTGGAATAGTCTTTTTCAACACTGTTGTTGACACCGTATCTTGTTTAAAGTCATATTCCGGTTTTCAAAAAAATAAATACACTACGCGATTGTCCCGATTTTTAATGTCAACCATTTTAGTAAAGCATGGACACGTGATTTACGTGCAATACCTTCATTGCTCTTACGATGTGTTTGAGAGAAGCAGAACTTCGAATAGAATCGAACGAAAAATATACTGTCTTAGTCAAAATAGGATTATACATATTTCAATAATGTTCAGGTATTGGTAAAAAGAACATGAAACGGTTCGATTTCTTCTGCAAAACGTGGGTAATACTTAGAGCCTGAGACTCAGTTTGATATCAAGTTTCCTCTTGTCGATGCCTAGGCTGATATGAAACTAGCCACGCAATAACGTCATTATTACTTTAATGTGCATTTGAACATTTAATAATCGAAATCACGCTCTCCATTATCCATTGATCAGGAATAACTCACAATTACTGAATTAGATACACGAAAACGATTGAAATATTACCACAAAACTACAAGCATCTGTTATCTATCAAATTTGACACACTGAGACGCTACAGGAAGTAAACAAATTAGCACTGAGTGCACATGCGTTATTTCTCAGGAACTAGTTATGATGTGACTTTTTTCTGGTTTGATACGAGCTCGTGACCGTATCAAGCCAGCAAGCGTATAATAACACGCTGGAAAATACAGCGTATCGACCTGGGTGGTAAACAGTATTGTTGTAGGCAAATAACGGAAAAAATAGGCTAATATTAATATCTAAGTAATACTGGTTTTGGTAACACACGTTAGTCAATTTAAACGGGAATATGACTTTAAGAATGTGTGCACTGGTTACAAGTTGTATCGATATATAGAATAATGCACATATTATCAGATTGAAGGGCCTGGCCTCATGGTAGATTAACTTTTGTTACATGAGTTCTCTCGTAAAATAAAGTCTTTATTATTATTATTATTATAAGCGGAAAACAGTGCATAACCCATTTTAGCCTACTTTCATGCGTAATAATGGTCAGAAACTGCATGCCTAATAAACCTTTCGTGTCGTCATAATGCTACGTGTATGACGTCATATGTTCAAATATGGTATGATGGACTTATGGTCATATTCGGTAATCTTCCCCTTTAAAACATCTTTTTTCCGAAGATAGGATAAATAAAATATTAGGTTACTGTCTCATAAATTTTAAATTATTAGACTCGTCTCCGAAAAAATACAAGTAGAGCCTCGCACTGTATATTTTCTCCAACTCGCCTAATACATTAAAATTTATTAAGACAGTAATCTAATATTCTCTATGTATTTCACTGATAACATTCAACATTTCACAGGGAAGCAGAACACATATATGTACACAAATCATGAATATAAATGTATGTATTTAATTCATGTAATAATTGTGTATTTAAATTATATAATATCAATGGAGATGCATAATCATGTTTCTGTTACATTTGTTGTGTTTGCTTTGTTATTTATTTTATTATTTATTTTTCATGAATCATTTAACTATATGTATAATATATATATATACATGTATATAGGCCTACATTTGTTTTTAATATTCGATTTGTAATTTTTTTTAAATGAACATCTGTATAATAGATCTACGCCCTTCAATAATTCCTAGATATGCTTCCAAAACATATAATTAATACCATAGAGTAATATGTTATGTGCAGAAGCATAGGCTCCCCTATACATATGGATGGACGCATATACTGTGATATAATGTATACACACTAGTTATATATTGCATGTGTATATGTTCTGTCGACTTCTGTCCAATTGTTCTCATATTCAAACGAAGTCGTCATATTCAAATAAAAGCTCTTTGCATAAATGATGTGATTATTTAATTCCCCATTTCCTTACCATGTGCACAATTAGGTGTTTGTTTATTATAGTGTCATCCCCATTTAACAGTGTTTAAAGGGCCAGTCATTTCTGACTTATGAGACACCTCTTTTTATGAACATCAGTACTTCCCGAATCATATGCCTGTGGCTGGTAGGCAATCGGTAACCATTATTTAACTAGCTAGCGGCTCACCAACCGGCCATATCAGAACGAACCCCTGACGAGATTCGAACCTTCGACCTCCGTAGGCAGACGCCTTAACCACTAGGCCACGGAGACAATTAATGTGCACTGAAAAATAAATCGTTTTAATTTTGTATGGGAATTTGGAACATACATGAATACATATATCCGAGTGAGATACCCGTATATTTCAATGATATTCTTATATACAGATATACACGGTACAGCCAAACATGACCTATCCGATTGGCTTGTGGTAGGTCGGTGGTTCTACCCGCTAATTAGATCGTGACTGAAATACTGCTCGGATGGGCATCCGGGGTCTTTCTTCACCAATAATAGCTGGAGTCGCCATATGACCTAAGCTGTTGGTGCAACTTTAAACGCCCAAGACAATACCCCCAAACATGACCATATATACTGTTTACCTATGCACTTGTACCTTCCACATATGGAATTGGCAGTCGTGTCCGCCACCATTGTCGAGTAGTTAATGTCGCTCACTTCTATATCACTGGAATATATCATCATGGATGGAAACTGGTTTGAGCCCCACTCAGACCGTGTCTCTTTATATGAAAATGTTACGAAGGTTGATGCACCAAGTACTGGTTAACCACTGGAGCCTGCATATGAATGGTGTTGTTAGGTGAACTGTGCGGCAACCGGTAGCGATGTTAAATAAACTTTAAACAAACAACAACAAAAGAAAAACTGGAAGTCGTGATAGCGCCGTGGTAGCTACTTCGCTTCAGGTGTGAAAGGCCCGTAGCTGTCGGTAGTCGTTACGATTGTGCAAGGCACTTCAATTCCACATTACATCATCTCTCTTCCTCTTGGCGATGGATTCGATCAAGACTGATGTCTCTCTCGAGATTACTCTAATGTGGTAAACAATTGTTTCGCAATGGAGCTAAACTAAATATATGGAGAGTTTGCATTGATTGTTTGTTTTACGGTTGTTTGTGTATAGAAATACCCCAGATGGAAGTCGTGATAGCGCGTTCGCTTCAGGTGCGAATAGCCCGGAAGTAGTATAGTAGGGTTTTTATTCCCATCTCTTGTGGTGCTGTGGTTCGATTCAAGATGGGACGCTCCCGGCAAGATGTCGGCACTTTCGGTTCCGACACAAGATGGCGATGCTTCCGGTAAGATGGCGGCTTTTCCTGCAATATGTCTGCACTCTCGGTTCCGACACAAGATGGCGTCACTTCCGGCACAAGATGGCACCACTTTCGGTTCCGATACAAGACGGTGCGCCCGACATCGGTTGTTGTAAACACTACTATAATCATAGATGTTGGTAATGGGGTTATGGTGTATTTTTCATTAATTTTGAATGGCGATATTTTAGGGGGTCAAATTAGGGGTCAAAAATAAATATGCGATGTCATATACCGATTAGCATTAGTTTTTCCCCAGAAAGAGGATGGCGTTATTTTAGGGGTCATCAGGGGTCAAATTAGGGCTCAAAAATAAATATGCGATGTCATATACCCATTAGCATTAGTTTTTCCCCAGAAAGAGGATGGCGTTATTTTAGGGGTCATCAGGGAGCATCGCCATCTTGAATCGAACCACAGCATTACAAGAGATGGGAATAAAAACCCTACTATACTACTCCCGGAGCTCGAGCACCACTGGAGCAGTTACGATTGTGTCCTTAGGCAAGGCATTTAAATTCCACGGTGCCTCTTCTCTCCCTCGTGGCGATGGGTTCCACCAGGAATGAGGTCTCGAGAGTGATTAATATAATCTGTAAGAACTTGTTTTGCAATCGAGCTAAAGACTCCGTGTTCCACTACGAGAGGTGTTTCTGTCCCGCCTTCATGTCGAATACAGTTTTAGTCAACTCCATTTCCAATTTGTTGTTGTCAAATTCAACTTGATTGTCCAAGGCCAGAAAGTCAAATGATGTTGAAAACATATCATTGTCCCCTTAATTTAACAAGATGGCTCAACCTAAAAGATCAAATACCCTATCTGACACTAATAAAATTAACAGTCTTTCAGATGGGACTTTAAACCGAGGTCTAGTGCCGGTGCTTTACGCCGTGCACGCAAAAGAACCAGAGGAGACTCTAGAATGGGTCTCTGTCTGTATCATTGGCATTATCCTCCAAAAATCTAAAATGACTAATCTCTTATGTCATTATGTCTAATGGAATAGGAAATATAGTCTAGAACTGTTTCACGGATTTTTTTTATTATTATGCTTTATTTATTTTACAATGATTGCGAAGCAAGTTTTAACAACTTATATTAATCACTCTCGTTGGCTCGGATGGAAGCGCATATGTGGTCAGTCATGTGGGAGGAAACCGGAGTACCCGGAGAAAACCCACATGTCCGATCTGGCGACCAGCGTCCCATGCTACATACTTCCCGCTCCTAGGATCGAACAGGGGCTGCATTTGTGAGAAGCGAGCGCGCTAACAACTGCGCTAATCGGACAGCCATTAATATATGAAGTTTAAGAGAACATCGTACCATCTCACATACTTGCCTCTCCGAGGATCGAACCAGGGTCGCATTGGTGAGAAGCGAGCGCGCTAACCACTGCGCTAATCGGACAGCCACGGATTTGACACGCTGTATATGCTGTAAAGATATATTACTGTTCAAACTGACTTTCTAAAAATGATGCTATTCATTACAATATTAGTATTACACAAGTTTTGCAGCAATCCATCATGTTTGACATTTTAAATATACTTTAACATTGTTAAAACATATATAATCTTATTTCGACCAGCATAACCTTTTTTTCAATAGACTCTCTTCGTAGCCCCAATTTTAGCATGTTTTATTAATGTGTCTGGCATACAAAACGAGACACTCGCATGCAATGCAATTTTCGTGTCAGGGTTATATCTTTACGGTCATAGCAACCATAGTGTAACACCCTAGGTGTTAGCTTACCCTCTGAGCTTTATTATCCACCATGTATGTTTCCATAGAGTGTGGTGGTGCATTTTTACTGACAGCGCTATAGGAATTTGACTGTTGCTCTATGAAGCAAACAGAACAACAGATCGCCTTCGAATATCACGCCAGTGGTAATCTACTACCTGGTTTACATGAGGTCCAGTTTTGTGTATTCTTGCTGGTTCTGATATGATACTCCTCAAGTATTGTTCTGTTTATATTTATGAATATCCCTGGTGTAGTTAATCCTACCTGTGTTACTGAATAGTTAAGTGATCGATGTATGTAAACGTGTGTAATTTGCTGTTTAGACCCAACTGTATTTTGTTTAGCATGTAGGCCGCCATCTTGAATGCACATTGTGTAATAGATGCTACGCGGCGGTGTTCAATATACCGCATTGGTAAACAAAGAATATCGCTTATATGCGGTAGTTGTAGCGGGCATACTTGCTGAAACGTACGTTTCGAGTGCTTTTTATAAGTATGTGTATGTTGTTGGTGTGTGTGCAGTGCTTGGTTGACGCAGCAGTCTTATTTTAGTACCTGTTGCACCACAAATGTATGTGTGACGTAATACAACATGTGGGCAGCATCGTGCGGGGCACGCGCGTGCAATGCGACATGTGGATTACAGTGTGCACACACCCCACACGTTGCATTGTCTGTACCGAGCAGAACTTCATTCTAAGCCTCCAGCACTCTAAGATAGCCGAGAATCCATGCCAGTTTGTATTACATAGCAGCCGTCATATTATCAGCATTGGTGTGTTTTATTAGGTGTCATACCGAGGAGTTGCGTCAGCTAGGCGTTTTATGATATAATTCGGGTTTCTGAAAATAGTATAGTGATCGTTAGCATCCACGTATGCGCATAGCAGTTGGTGAAGAGTAAAACAAGTAAAAGTACAATGTATCGTTGTCATCACTGTCAATTGTCCACTGTGACCCACCTACGTCCGTCCGTGCCAACTAGATTGAACCCGGTTGGCGCGTAACAATATTTTAGCATGCGGCAAACAGCTATACTTTGATATATCCACATGCCGATAAGTATCTGTATGTCTTCAAGTAGTGAACATATGGTTCAGATATGCCGGGTGTGCAATGTGCAGTTATACTGAATTCGCTTGAGTGAAGAGCTATAACATGAACACAATTCTGAGTGAGTATATTTCTACGTTCTTTATTCTGTGATGTCTCTGTTTCTAACGCACTATAACATTCCTAAGTTTCTTAGGTTCGAACTCACATATCTACAAAGACGGGAGAATCTAATATAGTATATATACAAATATTTTACAACATGGTAATAAGTTGATTAAATCTTCATTTAAAATCTAGTGTATATTTGAATGTACGAAACGTCATTCCATTCCTTATTGACCCCGGGATTTCCTATCTGGTACTCTGCAATACTTTCAACACTTCACCTCATGGTTATAAAACATTTCTCAAATTCCAAACTTGAACTTACGTGTTTTGATTGGTTGATTCTGATACATATAGATGAATAAATCAGAAGCCTCTTTGAACAGAAATACATATTCAATTGCATTCATTGATGTATCTAAATTGGTGTTCGGACTATGATTTCTCAAACGGACAGATGATCCTAATTAAAACAACAAAGTTACTACTAGCTTTCAAATATCTTATAAATAATTCACCAAAATTACTAGTAGAGTTCTTACAAATATCTTATAAATAATACAATAAAGTTACTACTAGCTTTCTAGCAAATATCTGATAAATAATTCATCCGATAGTGTGTTTATAAAAATGTCATTGTAACACCACAAATAAAATGTGTTCGATTCAAGCTAAGTATCTTCATGTATCTTATAATTTAGAGCTTTTAGTAACCGTTCCATAAAACATGGATCTGTTAAACTGGCTGTAACGTATTTGTTCAAATAATGTTGAAGCTCATTATTCAGGTTAGTTTCCTGTATGGTGCCTGATGTAAACAGCAACAAATGGTTACCATTGCCCAGTATTGATTTGGATATCGCTGTGGAAAGAATAAACATTTTAACATTCATCTTCAAAGACTTCATTTGATAGAATATACAGTAGATGTTCTGACTGGTCTAATTTCTCATGAAGTTCATCACGAATGTCGGCACCAGGGGTAAAGTCGTGTTCTAACACTCTGACATTGTGATTCAAACTTTGCAGATCAGGTACAAGTTTTCTTCTTATCCTATCATCAAGTTCATCGGGATATGTAACATAGACCAGTTTGTCGGTTATGTCATTTAATAAATCAGATCTAGGATCAATCATTGGAATGGCGTCCTCTTCTATGCTTTCCCCATCATTCACATCAGTATCTCTGTGTAGTTCAAGTGTTGGCATAAAGTATTCAATACTTGCTTGTAGTATTTTCGAACGTTTCCTAATGAATTTCCCTCTCTTTATGTACTTGCTCAATTTCACATCGGGACAATTGTTTTCAACATCATTATATATCAGTAGAATAATGGAGTCAAGAGAAAACTCTACAGCTTGTCCATGGGCTATGTTCCATGCATACATAAGCAGGTCATCAGAAAACATTTCCTCACTCCATGAGAAAATGGTTCTTCTAGAGGCGTTAATTGCATGTTCAACACTTTCCAAAAATGAAAAGCCAACTAATACATCCGTATACAAGTTACATACTTTATAACCTTTAGTTATTAAATTATCCACAACATCATTCTCTATGAATGTCTTGTCCGGATGTGAATATACTACAAAAATATCAAATTCCATATATGTGTTGTTGTCTATTTGTTTATCAAATGAATGGATACCACAGTACATATAGAGCAATACTTTGATTAGAAAACGTTGAAAATAAATGAGAAGAGAGAGAGAAACAAGCACAAACAAGATGCATCCTATTATTATAGATGGTAACAGAACATGTTCTGAAACACTAAATGATGACTTTGGCGCACAGACGAACATTGAATCTGGTACCGATATTATTTGCTTTACTGTAGTTTTATTGTACGTGCATTCTAACGCATTCCAATCCATAACTGGGTTTGTTCTTTTAAGGAGCCACATTTTAATCCATGTTGTGTGACAGTCGCAAATAAAAGGGTTAGCTCCAAGAATAAGCTTCTGAATATTTGATGATAAAATCTGAATAGGCAAAGTGGTTAAATTGTTATGATCTAATTTCAGTGTGCCAACATTTCTCAGTGCTATTACCGCTGGTGCTGTCAACACATTTATTCTGTTGTTTGAGGCATCGAACACAGTTGTATTTCTGAAATAGTCCCTTGGTGTAATTTGATTCAAGTTCGAATTTTGAAACCATAGTTCGAGCATTCCTGTTGGCATCTTGTCTGGCATACCTGTAATATCACTATTTCTGCAGTCGACGATAACACTACCAGTCATTGAAATAGAAATGTTGAATGCGTAGTCATTTGACCGTTCAAAACATCTACACTTTTGTGGACAATTATATACAGCAACAGGACAATAAATGTCGTCTGGGCTTAGGTTTGAGACCAGTTTGCCCTTTAAATCTGACGGATAAGCACATGACCAGGTTCTGCCACTTTCGAGAAGAGGCCTCATGGCTGGTTTAAGGTAGTATTGGGGTAGATACAGAAAGCATGTACAATCTAAGGGATTTCCTTTAAGATTAATAAAGAATGTCTGAAGCAACGCTTGGAATGTATCGATGACTGCATCATTTTCAGCGGTTAAATTAATATATCTGATTTTACCATATGATATGTCCAATATCGCTCTTCAGTGTAGTAAATGGGAACTGTCTTGGAATGAATCCAGTGTGCTGTCGATGTAACTTGCATGCACATCTTGATGGTTTAAATGTTCTATTAAAGACATAAATACACTGGAATTGATTCTACAGTGACTGATATCTATATATTTCAGTCCTGGTGCATACATTGGATACACCGGTATGGTTACTAGAGGATTTCCAGCGAGTACAAGTCGCTTGATGGAATGCATTTGATCTTTTAAGAACTCTGCAGGAAACGTTGTCAGCTCGTTGTTTTGGAGAAATAGCTCCTGTAATTTCAACAGCTGCTTAAGCAGGTGTTGGTTGATCGAGTTGATTTTATTGTTGGATAAATCGAGAAGCAGTATGCTATGTAAACTGTTAAACACACTTTCAGGAAGAGATGTTAATTCGTTCGATTTGAGATAAAGATACTGCAGACCACTGACATTCCTGAATGTGTTGCTATCGAGATGACTCATATGAACCTGATTTATTGCAATGCTATTAATATCTCCATTAAAGTATAAGTTATCATTAATGTTGACATCACTCGTTCGTATTTCAATACTTCTTGGAAATGACCTTGAACTTTTTCTCACGCTTTTGTAGTGTGATGTTAAATATGACACATATACGTCTTCTGGTGTATCAATATAAACAGGTGTCCATGGACATGTGATATTTACTTCTGTCAGACTTGTAAGCTCCAATATTAATGTTTGAAGATTGGGAAATGTGCCTTCTAGTAGATTTTGCTCGATTTCGTAATACTCGGATGCACAACCGTACAGATGCAGGTTGAACAGTGTTTCAAAGGATTGTTCACAAAACTCCCAGAAGAATCGACTACCACTGCCGTTCTTGTTGTTTGTCTTATTTTCTGAACACACAATCTGTGCTGAAAGTATTTGTATTCCACTTATACAACTGCAGTTCGAATTCGGATATATTGTTGAAGTATTTGATTGCACGATGGACCAAATTCTCCCGTAATTCTGAAACAGATGTAATTCCTGCATAAACACGTTACATGTAGCTAACGCGATCTGTACCGATATTACCTTTTGACTTTGTTTGTCAATAGGTCGAAAGGAGGTAAAGTGAATATCGTTTCGTTGGTAACAATGAAAATTTAAAGTAACGAACAGTTCATTTCTGTCAACTGTTACATCGGATGTAATGTTGTTATAAGCGTCAGTCAAGTTAAACACACATCCAGTTTGATTGTCCTTGAATATGTACACAATTTCTGCATCTATTGCACTGTTTGATTTGATGGTCGGATTTCACAAATACGTAGCTACATGGCGTTCTTATATCGTTACTAGCCGCCATCGTTAATCCAAAGCAAATTAAAAATACAGATACCATATGTATCATTTCCATTCTTAAGCATTCCAACATACTGGAGAGAGATAGATACTGATCGGTTAAGACATTCAACACAACACTGAACACTAAAATAACTGTTTATTACATTCTATTGCTTGAGTGAAATATTATGTCCTCAAAAGTTGTTACTGAAGCTTAACGGTGTATTATTAAAGTTTGGCTATCCCCGTATATTTTACTTGAATATCAGGACACGGTAATTTGTAGAATAAATATAACCTGTCGGTCGTGGGTACTTGACGTTTAAGTTTAAACTTTATTTATTTTACAACGAGTGCGAAGTTCTAACAACTTAATATATTAATCACTCTCGTTGGCGCGGATGAAAGCGTATATATGGTCATTCGTGTGGGAGGAAACCGGAGTACCCGGAGAAAATCCACCTGTCCGATCTGGCGACCAGCGTACCATCTCACATATTTCCCGCTCCGAGGATCGAACAAGGGTTGCATTGGCGAGAAGCGAGCGCGCGAACCACTGCGCTAATCGGACAGTCATTAATATATGAAGTTTAAGAGAACATAATTATTGTTCAAATTAGTTTCCAATTACAATATTTCTTAAATGCTTCACTGATATTGAGGTATGTATTAGGCTCGCCATATATGTGGCTGCTTAACAGAGATAAGTGTAGAAGTCGTGATAGCGCAGTGGATGTGCGTTCATTTCAGGTACAAAAGGTCCTGAGTTCGTGCCCTGCTGGAGCCGTTACGATTTAAATTCCACGTTGCCTCTTCTCTCTCCATCGTGGCGATGGATTCCATCAGGAATGAGGTCTCGTGTTTCGCAATCGAGCTAAAATAAATTTGTATAAACTATACCAGAAATCAAATTGTTCACAAGGTCTCACAACTAAGTTTAAAAATTATTGATGCAGTTTGCTAAAATGTACAGAAAACAAATCGAAATAATAATATAGATTGACCTGTGATATATACGCCCGTAGTAAAACCCTGTATATTCACATGGGATATATAGTAATGTGATAACGGCCATATAGATTGACCTGGGATATATACGCCCGTAGTAAAACCCTGTATATTCACCTGGGATATATAGTAATGTGATAACGGCTATATAGATTCACCTGGGATATATACGCCCGTAGTAAAACCCTGTATATTCACCTGGGATATATATTAATGTGATAACGGCCATATAGATTCACCTGGGATATATACGCCCGTAGTAAAACCCTGTATATTCACCTGGGATATATACGCCCGTAGTAAAACCCTGTATATTCACCTGGGATATATACGCCCGTAGTAAAACCCTGTATATTCACCTGGGATATATATTAATGTGATAACGGCCATATAGATTGACCTGTGATATATACGCCCGTAGTAAAATCCTGTATATTCACCTGGGATATATATTAATGTGATAACGGCCATGTATATTGACCTGTAATATATATTAATGTGATAACAGCCCTGTATATTGACCTGGAATATATATTAATGTGATAGCAGCCGTGTATATTGACCTGTAATATATATTAATGTGATAGCAGCCGTGTATATTGACCTGGAATATATATTAATGTGATAGCAGCCGTGTATATTGACCTGTAATATATATTAATGTGATAGCAGCCCTGTATATTGACCTGTAATATATATTAATGTGATAGCAGTCATGTATATTGACCTGTAATATATATTAATGTGATAACAGCCCTGTATATTGACCTGTAATATATATTAATGTGATAGCAGCCGTGTATATTGACCTGTAATATATATTAATGTGATAGCAGCCATGTATATTGACCTGTAATATATATTAATGTGATAGCAGCCGTGTATATTGACCTGTAATATATATTAATGTGATAGCAGCCGTGTATATTGACCTGTAATATATATTAATGTGATAGCAGCCCTGTATATGATAACAGCCACCTGTATGTTAAATTGAATATAAATTCATGTCATATCCATGTAGATTGAAATGGCGTATATATTAATGTGATAACAGCTATGTAGATTGACCTGGGATATATATGCATGTGATAACAGCTATGTATATTGACCTGGGATATATATTTATGTGATACACTGTATATTGACCTGTATATATCATGTGATAACAGCTATGTAGATTGACCTGGGATATATATGTATGTGATAACATATATGTAGATTGACCTGGGATATATATGCATGTGATAACAGCTATGTAGATTGACCTGGGATATATATGCATGTGCTAACAGCTATGTAGATTGACCTGGGATATATATGCATGTGATAACATATATGTAGATTGACCTGGGATATATATGCATGTGATAACAGCTATGTAGATTGACCTGGGATATATATGCATGTGCTATCAGCTATGTAGATTGACCTGGGATATATATGTATGTGATAACAGCTATGTAGATTGACCTGGGATATATATGCATGTGCTAACAGCTATGTAGATTGACCTGGGATATATATGCATGTGCTAACAGCTATGTAGATTGACCTGGGATATATATGCTTGTACTATCAGCTATGTAGATTGACCTGGGATATATATGCATGTGATAACAGCTATGTAGATTGACCTGGGATATATATGCATGTGATAACAGCTATGTAGATTGACCTGGGGTATATATGCATGTGATAACAGCTATGTAGATTGACCTGGGTATATACTGACAGCTAGTGATTGAGGATAATATGCATGTGTACACTATGATTGCTGGGATATATATGCATGTGATAACAGCTATGTAGATTGACCTGGGATATATATGCATGTGATAACAGCTATGTAGATTGACCTGGGCTATATACATGTGCAGCTAGTAGATTGACGGATATATATGCATGTGCTCTCAAAGATTGCTGGGCTATGTGTGCATGTGATAACAGCTATGTAGATTGACCTGGGTATATATGCTTGTATTATCAGCTATGTAGATTGACCTGTGATATGTGTGCATGTGATAACAGCTATGTATATTGACCTGGGATATATATGCATGTGCTATCAACAATGTAGATTGACCTGGGCTATGTGTGCATGTGATAACAGCTATGTAGATTGACCTGGGATATATATGCTTGTACTATCAGCTATGTAGATTGACCTGGGATATGTGTGCATGTGATAACAGCTATGTAGATTGACCTGGGATATATATGCTTGTACTATCAGCTATGTAGATTGACCTGGGCTATATATGTATGTGCTATTAGCTATGTAGATTGACCTGGGCTATATATGTATGTGATAACAGCTATGTATATTGACCTGGGATATATATGCATGTGATAACAGCTATGTAGATTGACCTGGGATATATATGCATGTGCTCTCAGCTATGTAGATTGACCTGGGATATATATGCATGTGCTAACAGCTATGTAGATTGACCTGGGATATATATATATATGTATATACATGTGATAACAGCTATGTATATTGACCTGGGATATATATGCATGTGCTCTCAGCTATGTAGATTGACCTGGGATATATATGCATGTGCTCTCAGCTATGTAGATTGACCTGGGATATATATGCATGTGCTCTCAGCTATGTAGATTGACCTGGGATATATATGCATGTGCTAACAGCTGTGTAGATTGACCTGGGATATATATATATATGTATATACATGTCCTATCGGTTATGTAGATTGACCTGGGATATATATGCATGTGCTATCAGCTATGTAGATTGACCTGGGCTATATATGCTTGTACTATCAGCTATGTAGATTGACCTGGGATATATATGTATGTGATAACAGCTATGTAGATTGACCTGGGATATATATGCATGTGCTCTCAGCTATGTAGATTGACCTGGGATATATATGCATGTGCTAACAGCTATGTAGATTGACCTGGGATATATATATATATATGTATATACATGTGCTATCAGCTATGTAGATTGACCTGGGATATATATGCATGTGCTAACAGCTATGTAGATTGACCTGGGATATATATGCATGTGCTAACAGCTATGTAGATTGACCTGGGATATATATGCATGTGATAACAACTATGTAGATTGACCTGGGATATATATGCATGTGATAACAATTATGTATATTGACCTGGGATATATATGCACGTGCTATCAACTATGTAGATTGACCTGGGCTATGTGTGCATGTGATAACATCTATGTAGATTGACCTGGGATATATATGCATGTGATAACAGCTATGTAGATGGACCTGGGATATATATGCATGTGATAACAATTATGTATATTGACCTGGGATATATATGCATGTGATAACAATTATGTATATTGACCTGGGATATATATGCATGTGATAACAGCTATGTAGATTGACCTGGGATATATATGCATGTGCTCTCAACTATGTAGATTGACCTGGGCTATGTGTGCATGTGATAACAGCTATGTAGATTGACCTGGGATATATATGCTTGTACTATCAGCTATGTAGATTGACCTGGGATATGTGTGCATGTGATAACAGCTATGTAGATTGACCTGGGATATATATGCATGTGCTATCAACTATGTAGATTGACCTGGGCTATGTGTGCATGTGATAACAGCTATGTAGATTGACCTGGGATATATATGCTTGTACTATCAGCTATGTAGATTGACCTGGGATATGTGTGCATGTGATAACAGCTATGTAGATTGACCTGGGATATATATGCTTGTACTATCAGCTATGTAGATTGACCTGGGCTATATATGTATGTGATATTAGCTATGTAGATTGACCTGGGCTATATATGTATGTGATATTAGCTATGTAGATTGACCTGGGCTATATATGTATGTGATAACAGCTATGTATATTAACCTGGGATATATATGCATGTGATAACAGCTATGTAGATTGACCTGGGATATATATGCATGTGCTAACAGCTATGTAGATTGACCTGGGATATATATGTTTGTACTATCAGCTATGTAGATTGACCTGGGCTATATATGTATATGCTATCAGCTATATAGATTGACCTGGGCTATATATGTATTGCTATCAGCTATATAGATTGACCTGGGCTATATATGTATGTAATAATGAATGAATGGTGTTTTACGGCGCATCGACATCTAAGGTCATGTAGCGCGCATTAAAGTTATGTTTATTGTCGAGTGTATGAAATAAAATTCTATATAAGTATATGCATTACGTAAAAATTAATACTAAGAAGTTATAAAGACGTAAGATTAATTACAGGTAATATATGAATGAATGATTACTACAAAGGCATAATTAACAATTGATATCACAGCTTATTATAAATTCCTATTGCCTTGATAAATGATATGATGGACTCTACTCTGATAGAGTCGAAGAGTTTTTTAATGTTGTCCACATTGTAGTACTGTAACCGGATTGGTTGAAGGTCAACACAGTGTATTAAGATATGCTCCACCGTGTATAGAGTATTGCATGGGATACATTCTGGTGCATCATCTCGTGACAACAGCCATGAATGTGATATTCGAGAATGACCAATCCTGAGACGGGCAAGAATGACTTCTTCTCGACGAATAGGCCTGTAAATTGGGCACCATTCGCCAAGTGATGGTTTGATCGAATGAAGTTTGTTAAAAATTTCACCATCCCATTGGGCCTGCCAAGAGGATTGAATTAAGGTAAGAATTGTAGATTTAAAATCGTTTTAAAATCGGTATAACACACTTTAATCCTAGAAATTGATAATGACAAAGCCAGCTTTGCATTCTGGTCAGCAATTTCATTACCTTTTATTCCCATATGACTCGGAAGCCAGCAGAACACAAATGTATTTGTTTCTGAAAGGGAAGAAATCCTTTCAAGCAAAGTACAAACAATAGGATTTTCAAACTTTTCATAATACAAAGCCTGTAAAACAGACAAGGAATCAGAGAAAATGATATATTGAACATAGTGTGATTCCACTGCAAGATCTATAGCGAGATCTATCGCCTTCAGTTCGGCAGAGAAAATTGAGGACTTGTTTGGAAGTCTACATTTCCGAATTTTATTCCCAAAGATTGCTGCTGACGCAACAGTGTCACCAGCTTTTGAACCATCTGTGTATATGGCTTTGAAGTCAGAATAAAATTCCCTGATTTCATGATATTTTGTTTGAAACTGGCTCCTGTCTGTAATAGACTTTTTATCAGAAGTGAGATCAAAGCGAAACTCGGCAGTTTTAAGGGTCCAAGGAGGAGAATCTGGGATGTTATACTGTGCAATAGATTTCATGTCAATATGTAGGTCATCTAGACATTGTTCCATGCGTATACCTAGTGGGGCAATAGCTCTCGGTTTTCTTTGAAACTGCACTTTAAATTGGGGTTGAAAGACCACTTTGTGAGCTGGGTTTAGAGGATTTGATTTGAGTTTCAGTAGGTATTGAAGAGCTAGCTTCTGTCGTCTAGCATACAGAGAGGGTTCATTTGGTTCAGCATAAAGACTTTTAACAGGGGAAGTTCTGAAAGCTTCAAGGACTAATCGTAGACCGTGATTATGTATAGGATCAAGTATTTTCAGGTACGATTTTCGTGCAGATCCGTAAATTATCGAACCATAATCCAGCTTAGAGCGAACCAATGACCGATAGAGCCGTAGAAGTACCTTTCTACCAGCTTCCCAATCGGAATGTGCCACAACCTTTAAAATATTTAGAGCTTTTTGACATTTCTTTTTTAAATTATTGATATGAGGAATGAATGAGAGTTTTTTATCAAAGATAACACCTAAAAATTTGTATTCTGAGACTACTTCTACACGTGAGCCATCCAGGTAAATTTCTGGGTCTGGGAAGTCCACGTAGATTACAAAAATGCATACATTTAGTTTTTGATTTAGAAAATTTAAAACCATTTTCATCCGACCAAGTCTGAAGTTTATTCAGACATTGCTGGAGTTGGCGTTCTATTATGTTCATATTACTAGACCTGAAGCACATAACAAAATCATCTACATAAAGGGAGCACTCAACCCCTGGATTTATTGATTTAACAATATTGTTTATCTTAATACTAAACAATGTAACGGACAAAATACAACCCTGTGGTACACCCATCTCCTGTTCCCGAGCATCTGATAGGGTATTACAAACACGAACACGAAAAAGTCTTTCATTTAAAAATGCAGAAATAAATAATGGAAGGCGTCCTCTGAGGTCAAAGTCGTGAAGATCTTTTAAAATGCCATATTTCCAGGTTGTGTCATAAGCACTCTCAAGGTCGAACAATACTGAAGCAACATGTTGTTTATTGACAAAGCCCTCTCTTATAAATGTTTCGAAACGAACTAGATGATCCAGTGTGCTTCGCTGCTGACGAAAGCCACTCTGGACATTAACAATTAAATGATTTGATTCGAGAAACCATACAAGCCGGGTGTTTACCATTCTTTCCATAGTTTTACATATACAACTTGTTAACGCTATGGGTCTATAGTTGTTTGGATCCTTTTTATCCTTATCTGGTTTTGGTATTGGGATGACTAAAGCCTCCCTCCAAGATGTAGGAAATTCACCAGTTTGCCATATAGAATTAAACATGTCCAATAATATAAAGAGGGAGGAGTTAGGTAGATGTTTTAAGAATTTATAGTGGATTGTATCTGGACCTGGGGATGTATCATGTGCTTTTGACAAAGCAGACTTTAGTTCTTTAAGATTAAATAGTTTGTTGTAATGTTCTTTGTTCTTTGAATTGAAGTTTAGTTTTTTCTTCACTTTAGTGTCTTTGAATTTCTGAAATTTTTCTGAATAATTATTTGCTGATGATTTTTGTGCAAATGTTTCTGCTAAGGTGTTTGAAATTTCCAGAGGTGTGGTGATTTGTTTGTTGTTTGCAGTGAGGTGGTTAATAGGTGAAGTACCTTTGCCATTAATTTTCCTTATCATGTCCCAGGTTTTCTTAGTTGTTGTTCTGTTATTTAGTCTTGAGATGTATTTGTTTCCAACATTTGCGTTTGCTGCTTTGTATTGTACGTCGTGCTTTTGCTCTATATATGCGAATGTTGTTTAAATTTTCTGTGGTGGGTCTCAAATTGAATTTTCGTATGGCCGATTTCCTATTTTGGATGGCTTTCTTACAATCATCATCATACCAGGGTTTGTATGGTCTCTTTGGATTAGGTGAAGTCTGAGGTATGGATTGTTCTGCTGCTTTTATTAGTAATGTAGTGAATAGCTGTGTTTGATCACGACAATCTTTGAATGTTTCATATGAAATTGTTTGTTCACAAAGTTGTTGGAATTTAGTCCAATTTGCTTTAGAAAGTTTCCATCTTCTGGGTTGACTATAAGCTGTTGGCTGATTTTCAGATATGAGGATGGGGAAGTGGTCGCTTCCGTGGAGATCATCATCGACTTTCCATGAGAAATCTGGAAGTATGACTGGGCTACATAGTGTAAGATCTATTGCAGAATATTATATATATATGTATGTGATAACAGCTATGTAGATTGACCTGGGATATATATGCATGTGATAACAGCTATGTAGATTGACCTGGGATATATATGCATGTGCTATCAGCTATGTAGATTGACCTGGGATATATATGCATGTGCTATCAGCTATGTATATTGACCTGGGCTATATATGTATGTGATAACAACTATGTAGATTGACCTGGGATATATATGCATGTGATAACAGCTATGTAGATTGACCTGGGATATATATGCATGTGATAACTACTATGTAGATTGACCTGGGATATATATGCATGTGATAACAGCTATGTAGATTGACCTGGGATATATATGCATGTGATAACAGCTATGTAGATTGACCTGGGATATAAATGCATGTGCTAACAGCAATGTAGATACCATGTTTCCCTTTGGGTTTTACAGGTAATGAAGATACCATGTTTCCCTTTGGGTTTTACAGGTAATGAAGATATCATGTTTCCCTTTGGGTTTTACAGGTAATGAAGATACTATGTTTCTCTTTGGGTTTTACAGGTAATGAAGATACCATGTTTCCCTTTGGGTTTTACAGGTAATGAAGATACCATGTTTCCCTTTGGGTTTTACAGGTAATGAAGATACCATGTTTCCCTTTGGGTGTTACAGGTAATGACGATACCATGTTTCCCTTTGGGTTTTACAGGTAATGAAGATACCATGTTTCCCTTTGGGTTTTACAGGTAATGAAGATACCATGTTTCCCTTTGGGTGTTACAGGTAATGACGATACCATGTTTCCCTTTGGGTTTTACAGGTAATGAAGATACCATGTTTCCCTTTGGGTTTTACAGGTAATGAAGATACCATGTTTCCCTTTGGGTTTTACAGGTAATGAAGATACCATGTTTCCCTTTGGGTTTTACAGGTAATGAAGATACCATGTTTCCCTTTGGGTGTTACAGGTAATGACGATACCATGTTTCCCTTTCGGTTTTACAGGTATTGAGGATACTATGTTTCCCTTTGTTCTTCGTAGCATAATAGCTAACAAATATGTGGTAAATCACTTTGGAATGTTTATCTCTTTGCACGCTAGCGGTGACAATAACTCCAATCTCGCATGGAATTTAATTAGAAATGTGACGTAACGACACAATTGTAATGCAATTGCATGCCATATTCTATTGTTTTAAGTTACAAATCAGAAAAACGCATTAATGAATTGTCGTCTGCTACAATTATTTGAACTATTGAATGCCTTCATTTTACCCAGCCTGTAAAGAGTTAAAGTTAACGGTCTAATAAACGGGTCACTCGCATACAGTGTTATTCCATGTTTGTGAACAGGAATTATGACTTTAATAATTACGGTATGCATGGAATTTATCAACCTCTCCTGATATTTGGCTCGACTAAAGCAGAAATAAGTAGAGCTATTCTACTGATCGTCGGCATCAATAACCACTACATGTATTCCATTGAAACTGCATTTGCCACTCGTCATAAGACCTTGGTTTAATGTCCCATCTCAAAGACTAAGGATCGAACGTGCGATCATTGGATTCACAGTCCAACGTGTTAACAATTGGAATACTGACCCATCTATAAAAAAACAAGAAATACAAACAAACAAAAACAGTCTGGTGTTACGCCTAATCAGCACCACGTTGGGCTTTAATCGCCGGTGGGCAATTTACCTAACAATGCCTTTCCTGTGCAGGCTCCAGTGCACCAACCTCCGTAAGAAACTGCCAACTTTTTCATATAAATGAGACACGGTCTGAGGCAGCTCGAACCATAGCCACTAGGCCACAGAGACACACGACATACAGCTCTTGTTACTTGCCCTACTGAATCTGCTTCCATTCACAAACATATTATAATAAATGATAATGTACTCGCCTATAAGACCATCTCATATATCTATAATGCCAAGCTGTGACTTTTGTACTGAAATCGATGGTCATTGCATAGCGTCGCATATAAGACGGGCTGCATAAAAATGAACACTTATATAAAAATGTGCGGTTGCTGAAATTAAATTGTTTCTACCGGGTTACATTGTGTGATGAATAGAAAACAATGATATTTTATAAGACTGCTGTATTATTACCCAAGTCAGGAGTGGTTTGTTAAACTAATGATATGCATAATGTGTATTCTGTATACATAATTATAAACATAACTATATTTCTGATGTAGATCAATGAGCGAAGCTTCGAGGATTTGCTGAGTGGTCTTAGTGAGAAGTCGGAACCAGACCTTGATGATATGATTGCAGCAAATGTAGAGGTACGTATATTGTCGTTACTTGCTTAATGACTAGAATTTATTATTTTCTTGGCACTCCTCTGACGGGTAGCTAGTGTTAGCTCGTTGTCCAGTATGATCATGGGGTGGAGGTCGGAGTGAAGGGGTCAGTAATGATGTCACTGATGCCTAGAGTGTTGATAGAATACATTCAATCATAACTTATGGACACATGTACAGGTATGGATAGCCTGGGTTCCAGTGTGTCGATTTTTCACTTTTTAACTTCTGGCAGAAACTCAATACGGCCCAATTAAATAGTTTCGGTGTTAAAATATATTTATTTGACTGACCAGGCAAAACTTTTTATATCGACGTTCTCAGGCTAAGGTATGGGTGACGATTGATAAGATACTAATACCTCTCGTTGAGTCCCATGTATATAACACTATGATGTTTGATATTAAGTTACCTCATATAAGCCAGAAAAGCTAATTTACCGTTGAAGTTTATAAAAAAATAAAAATGTTAATATACCGTTTTACATTACACAATTTCATACATACATATTATTTACATATAACATGGCTGTCCGATTAGCGCAGTGGTTAGCGCGCTCGCTTCTCACAAAATGCAACCCACCCGGGGTTCGATCCTCGGACCGGAAAGTATGTGAGATGGTACGGTGGTCGCCAGATCGGACAGGTGGGTTTTCTCCGGGTACTCCGGTTTCCTCCCACACGACTGACAACATTTACGCTTTTATCCGCGCCAACGAGAGTGTTAAGCTGTTAAAACTTACTTCGCAATCGTTGTAAATTAAATAAAGTTTAAATTGTTATTACATAAAAGCCCTATACGCTGCATTTATTAAATACGATATTATGATCTTTTTATTATCAAATATGCCCATGTCGCAGTTAAAACCGACAATAAACTATCCGTTTAGCGCAGTGGTTAGCGCGCTCGCTTCTCACTAATACAACCCGGGTTCGATCCTCGGACATGGAAGTATGTGATCTGGTAACGGTGATCACCAGGTGGGTTTTCTACCGGTACTCCGGTTTCCTCCTACATGAATGACAACATATACGCTTTCACCAGCGCCAACAAGAGCGATTAATATAAGTTGTTAAAACTTACTTCGCAATCATTGTAAACTAAATAAAGTTTAAACTTTATAACCGACAATAACAATCTGGAAACGTGTAAGGCTATCAATTGATCTCCGAGAAACAATATCTCGGGAAATTTGGTCAATACCGCTCTTGTGAAACTTTGATTATGTCGAAGTATTTTTTTCGGTCGACATAATTGGACATAATGGGGTCATTTCACAGAGAAATCTTCCCGGAAGACTGAGCTGCGATCTCAGAGAGTGGCTTGGTCGCCGAAGGTCGTTCGTAGTCGACCGAGGGTTGGTCACGTCTTGGTCTCCCGTGGTTGCACATGGTTGAGGAGTGGTCTCCGCGAACAACTGATCGTAGCTCGGTTTTTTGACATGTCAAATAACTGAGCCTTGACCTAGAAGTCGCACAGAGAGCGTCGATAGAGCAAGCAAGGTCAATCGAGGGACAATCGAGGCTAGAGCGTGGATGAGCGAGACTCAGTCTTCTCGAGCGAGAAGTGATTGCGAGCATGGTGGTACTGCTCGACCCGTCCTCGACACTCGCTCGATCTAGCTTCGCTCTTTTGCGATCAAGCCTCGCTCCGCCCGACTTGTCCCAGACCCTCCATAGACCCGTACACTACCTATTCATCCCATGGGCACAACTGGATTAAGATAAGAGTATTAATGTGCGACCTGTGCGCTTAAGCGTCAACCAATAAAGATCGACCCTCGCTTAAGTTGCGACCTACTTTCGCCTAACCCGATTAAGCCACGCCTACTGAAAACAATATAAATAGGGCGCAAAACCAAGCAGCGATCATTCACATGTTCGATCCCCCGTCTGACCATAATAAAATTAACAGTCTTTCAGATGGGACGTTAAATCGAGGTCTAGTGTCGGTGCGCCTAAAAGAATCAGAGGAAACTCTGGAATGGGTCTGTATCACTGCACTATCCTCCAAAACGACTAATCTCTTCAGTAGGCGTCGCTCATATGGGCAACCGGTAGCGACGATAAATAAACGTAAAACACACACGCAGCTATCATAACACGCTCAGCTCTCGACCACGACACATAATATCGTTCTTTACAGCCTCGATCAGATACAACCTACTTCGCCGCCATCTACAGCTCCGTACTTCCCTGATCTACTTTTTGTAATTATAGTACAGTGATCCAGAACTGACTGGTTTTCTGATATGTACATGCTTACCATCGAGAGCTCCAATTGCATGTGGCACATTCCACCTTCTCTCAAAGTCATCAGCAATGGACTTCCACTCTGCAGCTGTGCTTGGACAGGGAATAACTTCATGATTGTATTCATCCACAATAGCTTGACACACTAGTGGAAGGAAGGTGGCTACCGTATGGCGTGATACCCTGTAGTCATAGGACATGCGTGGGTAGTCTATGCCGCTTGCAATGTGTCTCAGGGTGGCAGTAAACTTCCCACCAGGTTCTATTGCTCTTCTATAGTTAGTGTCCATCTTCGCCATTCTGGGGCCCTCCCTGCTCGTCCACAACGACCCACGCTCGTTCACAACGACCCACGCTCGTTCACAACGACCCACAACTACCCACGCTCGTCCACAATGACCCACGCTCGTCCATAACTCCGCGCTCGTCCACAACGACCCACGCTCGTCCGTAACGACCCACATCAATCCATAAATAAACGACTCCATGGTACAATTTATAACGTCTATTCAGATATGATGGTCTCCCTCATGTTCCATACAATAAGTAACAAGTATTCTTTTACAAGTTTACTGTATCTATATATATAGATAGATATAGATAGATATAGATAGATATATATATATATCTATCTATATATATATCTATAATAGCATACGAAATTCGAAAGTCTTTTTTCATAAAGCAGAATCTACATTTGTATAGCGCAGGACTAAGCCTATGTAATGGGATATTCCTGATAACAATATGTAACTTTAAGTATTTTATAGAAAAGTTACAACATGGCACTTTAACTTAACAACAAAAATGCGCAGTCCAGTGCAACATTTTGCATCTGCAATCACATCGTAGTTTAACATTGTCATTTATTACTGTATGTAGTATTAATTTAAGATAAATGCATAATTCCGCATGGTTACCTCTCTAGTAAAGTTTTTATGTCCAAAGAGATGTATATAAACCTTCAGATTTTCAAGCAAGTTATGTTTCCGAAGATCTTAGAAGATGTTGAAAATGATAGAAATTCATGAAGAATATGAAAATGTGAACTGTGTGTGTTCTACGTTTATTTATCGTCGCTACCGGTTGCCCATATGAGCGATGCCACCTGAAGAGATTAGTCATTTTAGATTTTTGGAAGATAGTGCAATGATACAGACAGAGACCCATTAAAAGTACTAGTATCTGTTACTTGTTATTTACAATATCCGTTACTTGTTATTTACTAGTATCCTTTACTTGTTATTTACTGTTAATTTTATTAGGGTCAGACGGTGGATTAAACTGAGGTTCTGTCTTGTATTTATATCTTCCCGAGAGATACCATGTGACTATTCATCCAATCAAAAACCTAATCTATGGTTACTGTGTGATTCAATTCAGTCCCCAAATAAAATCAATCACAAAACAATAATAGACCAATTCCACACGCGGCTTCTCGATAATATTTTAACAGCTACCATTTGTGCCTAAAAACCACTAGATAAAGTACAGATTAGTCAAAGAGCAGCAATTCAGATTTAGTACAATTTAGTGATACATCAAAAGGTTCTTACAATATACATATGCAATATACACAGAAAAAGTAATTCTCTTTGGCTAAATTGCTTAAACAACTGTATAGTACAAGGCTCTAAGCTGGCTTTTCCCTATTTTTATTACAAATAGAATATTCAATAACCTTTAAACAAAAATAATTCATATTCATAAATGGCCAGCCAACAAGCTCACAACAAAAGTAGTTCCTATGGTCTCATGAACCAGTTTCTTGTGAATAAAGATCACCTGGCTACCACCATACTTGGAAACTTGTAAGTATACTAACATCTCTGGTTGTTTGGATGAAGATTTCAATGTCCCATAATTTATTTGAGTCCACTGATGCAGCCGAATTCCACATTCCTTCACGAGGATATACATTGTGCATACGTTGACCTAGATGTGTACATGTCAGTTTAGGAATGTGGTTTTGTGTAATTAAAACTGAACCCACCACCTCATTCATGATTGGCACTAATTGTCTGTTTCTCTCACACAATATGTGGAAATTACTGATAATTGCACTGTTTCTACTTCTAGTATCAAATTAGAGACCAACATCAAAATAACAAAAAATTAACAGTCATTATTACAATATTTTAATAATTGTGTATTTCTTGGATGGAGAAACTGGTAACTTCTATAGTCTCGTGTGTTTTCCATAATAAAATATTTGTAAACTTATTATTCTGTTTCAGGTTTTGCTGAGAAATCAAGGTAAACGTCTAAGAGATTTCAAGGTGGACTCACTTGATAAAACTTCCGATTCATTGGAGGTGACGGTCACTGTCCCAGAGGTGAAGGTTGTAATACCTACATATGTTGATGCCAAGGTATGTGAAATTCAGCATGCTTATATTAATGTTATGATATACCATAACACACAACTCAACATAAACAATAAGAGAGTACAATAAAGTAGAAAGGCAATTTGTGATTAGAGCTCAACACGTCTTAACCCAAAAACACCAAGTAACTGACATGGACTGGTGCAAAGTATTATTAGTCCAATAAATTAATCAGAAAATTAGATTTGGACCAGTTCATTTATCAAAATGGGTAATTGTGTCTAAAAATAGTAATTACTGGCAGATCCTGATGAGACGGCTCATCACAAGGTAAGAAAATAATTTATAAATGGAATAACAAAACAAAACATGTAGTAAATCTTTATAAATCTATTTTACACCAAAGTGTTTGTAGTATTAAAAAATAATATTATGCGAGATGATGTAATAACTCTGACACGAAGTAGTAAGATTTACACGACGAGGTAATAAGTGTATATGATTTGCATAGCACATACAGATATATCATATGAATGATTATTAATAAAATGTATTGTAAAACAATCTAATAGTTTGTTTAAAATGTGTATTACTTATGTTTTTCGGTCAGGGTCAAACACAACGGATACTACTCACCCCAAGAGTAAGTAGAAAAAGGAGGTAAGATTGGGGTTTATTACCGAAATCGTCTATTAAAAAATTTATATTTTTAAAAACGGAATAGGCATCAAGTTATCACTTTCATATATTTCATGTTTAAAAAAAAATATCAAATTAAGATTATATCATCACTCAACACTTTAAATGCAAAAGTAAAAACCAACGCTATATAAAACACAAATAAGTATGTCCTATACAGCACAGAACCATAGCTAGGATCCCGCGGGAAAGTCTATACCTAGTGACCATAGGCATATCAGAACTCCAAATATTCATCCCGTCATTATAAAAACTGGAACCCTGAATGCAGATGCACATACCCAGACGTCGAAAATGTTATTAATAAATATGACCTATTGTTTCTTACAGAAACGAAAATTGATACAACTGACATTATTTCCATATAAGCAAACCAAGGAAACAACAATATGATAGAAAACCAGGTGGGCTTGGCGTCTTTGTTCGCAATGAAATGATCAAAGTTAGAGAAACAATTGAAACCGACAGTGACTATGTACAATGGATAAAATTAAGCAAAGTATATTGCAATACGATTGATGATTTACTTTTTGTTATTACATATGTAATCACGTGTTAATAGTAATGATGAATGTAGTTTATTTGAATCTGAAATATGTCCATGTGTGATAAACATGAAACTATATATATGTGCGGCGATTTTAATAGTCGGACCTCAAATCTTCCAGATTATTCGACTATTGATGATTTTTTGTCAAATTTCATTGACTTTGATACAGAATTAACAAACATTATTGATCAAAAAAGTAATCTTGAAACACGTAATATTAAACTAGACAGGAGATCCCAGGATCACAAAACAAATACTCGTAGATACAGGCGCATTGATCTATGTAAAAATAATAACCTAGTAATAGTGAATGGAAGATTTGGGGCTGATGCCCTTGTTGGTAAAATGACGTTTAGAAACACATCTGTACTAGACTATTTTCTCATTTCGGTTAAAGCCTTCTCTATACTGAACAGTTTTGAAATCGTATCACTTGACAGCCTGTACTCAGACGGGCACTCTGTGATAAACTTTAACATTACTACAAATAATAGCATACCTGTACCTGACACAGACACCCACACTAAACACACTAGAAATATCAACCCACCAACACATTGTAGGTGAAACTATCACAGAGACTCATATATACATAATATTAATACAACTGAAATAACACATACATTAAACAGCATGCAAAATAATCCTACACAAGAACAAATGGATCTATTATCCTGTAAATTATCATCAATGTTTGTTAATACAGCTGAAATAACATTCTCACATAAACCACATAGTCAATTTCAAAGAAACAAACATACAATTAATGGTATGGTCCTGACTGCAAAAAAGGCCAAGAAAATTAAACACTAAGGCAAGGAAACGATATAATAAATATCCTTGTGTACATAATAAACTGACTCTAACAAACTCTTGCAAGTTTTATAAAAATACAATGCATAAATATATCAATAAATTTAACAAAGCTAATGAGTGCAAACTCAGAAACATGCATAGAGGCAAGCCAGAGGCTTATTGGCATGTTTTAATAAAATTAATATAAAACACCGCATACAATCTCCAAACCTGCAAGATCTCTATGACCATTTCAAATCTGTAAATACTGACACTACAGATACACCCTCTGATGAATGTCATTGATGAGAACACTAACAACGATTTAAATAACCAATTTACAGAAGATGAAACAAGTAAATGTATTAAATCATTAGAAAACAATAAATCCCCAGGTATTGATGGTGTAATAAATGAATACACCAAGAACACTAGCAATCAATTGTTACCTATTTATGTACAGATATTTAACATAGTTCTTAATACAGGTATAATACCACTAGTCTAAATTGGTCAGAGGGTATTATAATACCAATCTATAAAAACAAAGGTAGCCCCAAAGAACATCAATTACAGACCAATAACACTACTGGCGTGTATTGGCAAACTATTTACGTCTGTACTTAACTTATTCTGCACAGGTGTTTTGCACGTGCACTGTACAGGTGAGTTGCCAAACAATATAAATTTAATACATTCGTGACCTCTTACGAAAAATGTAACTAAAAGATCAACAATTGTTTCATTTTGTATAAATAACGACAACACAATATGCCTCTACTTCCGGATAATATTCGGGCCAGCGCTATCGCCCGATCTTGCACCAATAGTACAAAAGAATAGTAAGAGAAAGACAATCAAACAAGTAATATATAAAGATCATTGTGAAATAGATGAAGCAACAATCTAGGCGTTCAGAAAGGTCCATTTTATATATTACGAAATGCTATGGAACAACGACGTACGCTAGAAAGTGAGAGGCGTGGTAAGAAAAAGGCACAGAAAAAGACTTTTTTTATTATTAATAATATTGTATTGCATTTTTTCATACAATACATTACATATATACATACAATACTAAGAAACAAATCAGATTAATATGTAATTATATGGTTGCAGTATACGATACATTTGTTTTGTCGAGGGGAAAAAAGCAAATGGGTTGGAAGTTATAACAACATTATTTACAGCCCTCCCTGTCACTTCGAACTAAATAATGTATGATCTAATGTAGAAAAAGAACACATAAAATTAAGTTTCGTGGTGAATATTTGTTAATTATAATATCATATGCGGAAAAAAAGAATAAAAAAAGTAAAAGACTGTAATTAGATTGGAGATATCTTCGTGATGCGTGTCATTTCCTGTTATACATTCATTCAATCAACATGAATGTGTCGGATAGTATAGCTTTTCAACAAGCTCGTAATAACAATTTATTATATTAGGAAGATAGATTATCTTCATTTTTAATGTGGCCTAGACAGATCGTCGCCTTAATCTTATAGTGCGCTATCTACATATTTTGACTTTTTTAGCTGCGCACACTGTTGGATTCGTCTCAAAGAGAGCTATCTCCTGGTGCCCGCCGTTTTTGCGGATGTGACCTACTTAACGAGTTCACGCCTAATGACTTGAGCTAAGTCATTGATTCGCAAGAACATTTCAATATTATACTGCGCTATGTCATGGAGATAGAACACTATAACAGTAAGTATTTTCTAAACCAATCGCAATGCGACAATAGTCATGTGACATTATTTTCATTAATCACATATTGAGCTATCTCGTAAACAGTTAAATATTATAATGAGGCATGTCAGTCTAACCCAATGAAAACGTTGTATTCTAGCCACGTGTTCGGAAGAAAAAGTCTGACATTTTATACTTGTTTGATTCTGAATAAAACTATCTATGCACTCTGTCAGCTGTATGCATGCATGTGATGTGAGTTTTAAGCCTACGTTGTTTGAAATATTGATTGATTTGTTTTAGCTACAGCAATACACAGCTGATTCACATGTTGAGACAGAATAAAGAAATTGTTTTTGTGGATACATATTCGGATGATAACGATTCAAATGAAATTTATTTTTGCGGATTTATTTAAGCTCCTGGCTAATTTCTATAATATACTACACTCAAATTTGCTCGAGAGACCACTATATATTGCCAAGACTCTCGTATGCTATGATCAAGAACATTTGTGTTGTATTTGTAAGAGACCATTTTAATATGTGTAACAACTTACTAGTGTGTAATTCTTGTTCTTTTAATTTATTTCAGGCCTGATTTGACGTTACTTCCACCGCTTGTATTGGTGAAAATTCTGAGATACATCAGCATCTACGAGTTACTGACCATAGTGAACAGGACATGTAAAACATTATACACATTAATCGCTCAAACATCTGTTCTATGGGAACATTTTGAAATTGAGCAGGTAGATGGACCATTGTCGATCGGCAAAGAGGATCTAGTAGCTATATTGAAACATGCTTCAGCTTTCAAAACATTGATCTTACCACCGTTGTCAGTGATTTGTGAAGGATTTGTAATTGATTTATTGTTTTCAAACTTACTAAAGAGTTTCAAGTTACATTGGCTTACATTAACAGATCTAAGTTTATCGACACTTTGCTTCATGGTGAACACTCAGAACGTTGAAATATTAAACTTATCGGGATGCACTAACTTACATGATGAAGATTTTCTAGTGTTGAAGCTTACTACACAAATACATAAGTTATATTTATCTTTTACCAATATTTCGGGCACCACTTTGTGCGAAATTGTGAGAGGAAAATCACTATTGGTACTGGATTTTTGTGGAGTGCCGCTAACAATTCAGGAGTGTCAACATGTGCTAAGATTGTGTCACACTACGTTAATCACATTTGATCTTTCTTTGGAGGAAGGTGTGCCAGACGACCAATTCAATCGGGAAATAAGGGATTTGTATATTAACATTGGGTTCCACATCTATAAGAAATGAGTAAATTCGGGTTAGCTAAAGCGTTGGAATTGCTAGAAAGCAATGACTGTGACATGTTGACTGATACCAGCAGTGCGTGTGATTCGGATGTGGAGCCTAATGAACCAAACAATGAGTTATTCGGGCTGGAGTGTTCCACAGACACACAAACAATTTCTACGGACTTGGGTACCCCACAGACACAGGGAGTGATTTGTCAGACAATACAACCCATTGTTGTGTATATTGAAGAACAAAACAGTTTTGAAAATGAAACAACAATGCCTGACATTGAAAGTATCAACGAATACACGACAAACGAAACCAACATAGCAACTGATACAAACAACAATGCGAATGGAAGTGAGATACCTAAACGAGGACGAAAACGAATTAAAGATGACACTCTATGGGCCCAAAATGTGAGAAAGCGACAGCGGCAGAGTGGACAGGAGTATATAAACAGTCGCGGTTTGAAAACCAGAGCTAGAGAAATTAAAACAGTAAAGGATTGTAAGGGGCATTGCAAGTACATATGTACTACACATTTTACTGCTGTAGAAAGGAAAAACATTTTTGACAGTTTTTGGGAACTAACAGATACAGAAAAAAATACATTCTATGCGCAGACAACAGATAGAACAGTCAAAGCAACCAAGAGAACACTAAGAGAAGAGTCCAGAAGAGCATATAGTATAAAGTATCATCTACCGAAAGACACGGACAGAATTCGTGTTTGTAAACAGTATTATCTATCAACACTGGACATAAGTTCTAAGCGTATATAATATTTCTACAAGAGGCAAGGCGTAGAAGAGGTGAGGTTTGAGGACAGGCGAGGAGGACATTCTAAGAAAAGAGTTCATGAAAGAGATCGTAAACGAATTCAAGATCATATTGACATGTTCCCTAGAGTCCCATCACACTATTGTAGGGCAACAACTACAAAGGAGTACCTGGAAGCAAACCTTACCATTTCAAAGATGTATAGAGATATGTGTGTATCAAATGAAGTAGAGCCTCAGACTGAATGCATTTACCGCAAAATTCTGAAAACGGATTTCAACTTGGGATTTTTTAAGCCTAAAAAGGACAGGTGTGATACGTGCGAAGAATTTAAAGTTTCACAACCACAGGTACCTATATTGAAAACAAAGTATGATGCCCATGTAGCAGACAAGCATAGTACTAGAGAGGAACGCAAAACAGATAGAGAAAATACAGATGACGTAGTGACAACAGTTTGTTTTGACATGGAGAAAGTACTGGTCTGTCCACGGTCTAATGTTTCTAATTTCTTTTATAAACGCAAGCTCAACGTATACAATATTACTGCCCATTGTTCCACGCTTAAAACTGCGTATAACGTATTATGGACCGAATGTATCGCAGGCAGGGGTGCGAATGAGATAGCGAGTGCTTTGGTAATTATTTTAGAAAAGGTTATTGAAAATTATCCACACATACAGAAGTTTGTATTGTGGTCGGATTCCTGTGTGCCACAAAATAGGAACAGTATCATGAGCATAGCCCTTATGCTGTTTGTGCATAGGCACACGCAACTAGTGTCCATTGAACAGAAATATTGTACCCCAGGCCACTCATGTATCCAGGAGGTTGATAACATTCATTCTCATATCGAAAAGCATCTGTCTAAAGTAGATATATACAGTCCATTGAGCCTCATTAGAAACATGAAAGAAATCAGGAAGGAAGTGATGGATATTCATCAGATGAAGGCAGATGAGATTTTCGATTTCCAGGATGCAGCTTCAAGTTTCAAGAAATCACTTATACTCGAGTAAAATCGCTTACTTATAAAGCATCACACCCATTTCACATTGATTATAGAGTGTCCTTTCACTTGGTTCCGCAATTACTGAAGCTAGCTTACGGCGACAGACGAGGTCTACATGCAATCTAAACTTACCAGTCGCACGTGTACTTAATAAAGTACCAGTGATATGTGAACTTAAGAAAAAAGACATCGAGAGCATGTTGCGATTTATGCCTCTTGTTGATCGATATTACATGGAACGCCTTCTGCAAATTGGAGACCAACGACAGCAATAACTGAATACTAGATGGAGTTACATGTATGGTGTGCAACGAATGAACTACCAACATTGTCTAACTAAACTGTTCAACAAACTATTTTCCAGCTTAATATATGGTTCATCTATTGTTTTAATATGTTTTGGATTGATCCAGTATACAATGTATATTATTAAACTGTTCTGCCTTAGTTTCAAGATATAGTGTGCGTGGCTCATGATTAATTGATTAATACTATGAATGACTACAGTCTAATTATGCCATGCTTACACAATTATGATTTGTTTGATTGTTATGTAATGCCAGTTACATTTCAGGAACTGCGTGTATTTACTATTGGACAATTTTTAATACCTATTCATTAACTGTTGTGGATTTGTTCTATTACTGTGAAGCTATACAGATTGATGTTTAAGTGTTTGTTCTGTGTTTTAAGTTCAGTTAATAAATATTTCAACTTATATTGTTATAATTATCATACATTAATTAGTATATATACATCTATTAGCATAATTTAATAATGGAATATTTGTACAAGTGCTAGACTGGATATTGTGCATGGTGACTATGAACGACAATATTGGAAATATACTACCTGGGTTAAAACAGTTATTGTCACATTTCAAACGACAGATTATCCTTCCCACCTGCATCAGAGGATTGCGTCGAGAATCGAACCTCACAATCGAACCTCACTTTTCATCTTTGGGAATGGCGTCCCATTGTTTGCGCTTACACTCGAGAATCAATCACTGATTTCCAGTCATAATTACCTGGTTATGGTGCTCCAATATTTCCAACTTGTATCAGTGGAAGGCAATTGACTTTAAACAAATTCCTGATCAATCTATGCGGAGATTGTAACAGCAGTATTAGTATATTTAATTAATTCAGACTCAATTATGATTATCTTATAGCACAATGTTCCAGTCTTGCATCCTGGGAAAACCATATACACAAATGTGGATAAACTTCTTGTTCAAAGAAAAACATGGTACTAATGGTAGGCTTCAAACTCACATTCCTATGGTAGGTCGTACCTCTAACCATTCGGGTATATGTAATAGGATGGACTGAACGCAGATCATAATTGTGCACATACAGTGTGGAGATAGGTATAATGTTCGTTAAATGAATTCGTTTATGTGACATATAGGGCTCAACACTGCGCTATGTACCAGAACGCATTATAACATTAAAAAAATCTGATTTATTTTTTCAGTTTTGAGCTATCTCCAAATTTAAATGTTAAATTATTAAACAATCCTGGTATGAAATACTTAGTCATACTGGAATATAAGCGAACATTGTTAAACCTTTCAATGTGTGTAAAAAATGTTTACAAAAGATCAACAAATACAGAAATATTTGACTTTGAATATTTGACATCAATTATCTCGGAATGGAAAATTTGTAGATATCGCACTATAAGATTAAGGCGACGAGATGTCGCCAAAAGCAGATTTAGATAGCGCAGGACTATATTATACGGGTCAGAGTGATCTCGTTAAGTGCTTTATATGGAGTTATGTCGGTGGAACTGTACCGATACTGCTCATCGGAAGTGGTCCCCGCAATGCGTATTCTTGAAAATGATTGGACAGTCATTGTCGGAAAATGACACGTGTAACGAAAATTCGTACACTAAATGCTCTAGGTATACGACAGTCGACGCGGGGATTCACTTTCGATAGACGTTAGCTAGGCGGAACGAACAAAACAAATTAGGGATTAACGCCGTTTCATTACTAGAATCCTACTTTGATTTCGTGTATGCTTGGGAAATATTCAAAAAGATATATTCGGTGATAAAACGTGAATGTGCGGTATTTCAAGAAGGATATCTATCTCAGAGGGAACACGCTTGTCCGATTCAAAAACTGTGCAGTTGGAACTATAATTCGACGAAATTGTTAAGTATACGACTAAGATGATAAAAAATTGGATGTAAAGACTGGCGTGATACGGAAATGAAGACTCTAGTTTGGAAATGAAAAATGATTAGCATGGCGAGTGATATTATTAAGCTGGAGAATAGATTCGTATAAGAAACCAAATCCAGCGAAATGTGTTCACACCATAACTCTTAGCAAATATTATAAACGTTTTGTATACTGAATTATATGCTCTTTGTTAAAAATCCATGTCTTTGTATTGAAATGTTTGTAATTGCTATAAACATATATATACATGTGTTATGCAATAAATTGTTGAATTGAATTGTATACGTAAATATTTAATCAGCCTTTATTAAACAAAACATTTTTAAAAAAATGAATATGTGTACTTTGTAATTATAATTGTGCATACATTGTAATTAGAATTTTGTATACATTGTAATTAGAACTTTTTAATTAGGAGTTTGATGACTGTAATCAACTTTTTAGGTATGACTGTGAAGTGTGAATGGACATATTAAAGCGGTAGAATTAGAGATGCGTTATTATTTATTGCATACAAATTATAGTGCGTACAACTCGCAATAAACGTCTCACTGATAAATTATGCGCATGCATGAAAAAAGATGGTCAGACATTTTTATCGAAGAGAAAAAACTACAGTTTAATAATAATAAATCGAAGCATTTATAGCATTTGTGTATATACGCGTGTTTATGAGGACTATATAGTGGTCATCCATGACAAAAAAGAGGGAAAAGGGTAAGGACTCGCCAGATAACGCCCAAACTCTTTCCAAACAATCCAATACAACAATAACAACAATGGCGTCCGGTTGCAAAAAATTATTGCTCTGCAAACAATAGAGATTTCACAGTTATTAATGTGTTACCTACTGGTGAAAAATTGTAAAGTTGGTTCATAAACTGAGGTGTTGCATTTAGTGTACACAGGTAAAACAGAGAACAATGGCTGAAAAAGTTGATGAAATATTTTCACAGCAAGAAAAACAAAATGGCCGCGCCCATGATGGAACAACAACAAGAAGAAGACAAACAAACAGTGTTACAAGAGGGATATCAGAATCTAGGGACACAACAAATACACTAAGGAAGAATTCCCCATCACAAAGTGATAGTTGGGAGTGTGACTTATGCAAAGAAAATTTCACTGACAACAATGATAAACTTTTGACATGCGAGTACTGTGCTAATCACAGATGCATAACTTGTCTAGGCATGAAAAAACAGTGTATAAAGCTATAAGTGTAAGGCCAAATTTACCCTGGTTCTGTGGTGATTGTGTTGTTAAATCACTTGAATCAATAAAGCAAACAAAATCCATTGAGGACAGATGTTCAGACTTCATTTCTGAGTTTCAAAAAAAAGTTGATGAGCGGATGTGTAGAATTGAGGAAGACGTAACTACCATGAAAGTAAGCATGGAAACAATGAAAGATGAGATTGTAAAGGAAGTGAAAGAAGTTGTAACTGCAAACACGGAGCAAATTTCTGCTGAGGAATCTGTCAGTAAGCCAGACACAGATACAATAGTAAAACAGGCGACAAACGAAATGCAAGCGAGAATGGAACGCAAAAACAATATAGTTATGTTCAATGTCAAGGAGCCCTCCGGATATCTCAAGGATGACATTCGAACGCAAGAGGTAGCGCAGGTGCTGGCTATAGGATAGGAGCAGACTTGAAGGATGATGATATTCTCTCACTGAAACGAGTTGGCAAAAAGGGTCAGATTAGAAAAGTTTTTGGAAAGGACACAGAAGTACCTAGACTGCTAATTGTTACATTCACAGAGACTGTGAAAGCAATTGTGATGAAGAAAGCACATATACTACAGTACTCAGAATCTGAATATTATAAAACAGTTGGTTTGAAACATGATATGAGTCAAGAGGAACGAAAGGAGGCCTCTAGGCTGCGGAGAGAGGCAAGGCAAATGCAAGAGGAGGCTGATGATGAAAATGTTGTGTTCCTGGTCAGAGGCCCAAGTTGGGAAAGGAAAATAATAAAGATAAAGAAATCAGGCGGGGGAGCACGGCTTCCTGTGCCAGAAAAGTAAATAGCGGTGACCGGAATAGTGCTAATGTAAATAATGTAAATGCGTTGAAGTTAATGTTCAGTAATGTTGATACGTTTACTAATGAGAAGTTGTGCGAGCTGAAATTCAGATTAGAAACTATGACCACTGAGCCGACTATTATAGCTATTCAGGAAGTGAAGCCGAAAAACTTTAGATTTGAAAGAAAATGCTGCAGAATACAACTTGGATGGATATGAATTTGTACATTGCAACTTAGGCAAAGCGGATCCAGGAAGAGAGTTGCTTATTTATATAAAATCTACAGTGAAATATACACCAGTATCTGTTGAAAGTAACTTTAACGAGTTTATGTCTGTGGAGATTAATCTTGCGAATAAAGACAAATTGCTATTCACATCCATATACAGGAGTCCAAGCTCAGAGGACAGCAATAACAACGAATTGTGTGATTTGTTAAAAACATTGAATGAGTTGAGATATTCTCATTATATAGTTGTAATGAATGAATGAATGAATGGTGTTTTACGGCGCATCGACATCTAAGGTCATGTAGCGCGCATTAAAGTTATGTTTATTGTTGAGTGTATGAAATAAAATTCTATATAAGTATATGCATTACGTAAAAATTAATACTAAGAAGTTATAAAGACGTAAGATTAATTACAGGTAATATATGAATGAATGATTACTACAAAGGCATGATTAACAATTGATATCACAGCTTATTATAAATTCCTATTGCCTTGATAAATGATATGATGGACTCTACTCTGATAGAGTCGAAGATTTTTTTAATGTTGTCCACATTGTAGTACTGCAACCGGATTGGTTGAAGGTCAACACAGTGTATTAAGATATGCTCCACCGTGTATAGAGTATTGCATGGGATACATTCTGGTGCATCATCTCGTGACAACAGCCATGAATGTGATATTCGAGAATGACCAATCCTGAGACGGTCAAGAATGACTTCTTCTCGACGAATAGGCCTGTAAATTGGGCACCATTCGCCAAGTGTTGGTTTGATCGAATGAAGTTTGTTAAAAATGTCACCATCCCATTGGGCCTGCCAAGAGGATTGAATTAAGGTAAGAATTGTAGATTTAAAATCGGTATAACACACTTTAATCCTAGAAATTGATAATGACAAAGCCAGCTTTGCATTCTGGTCAGCCATTTCATTTCCTTTTATTCCCATATGACTCGGAAGCCAGCAGAACACAAATGTATTTGTTTCTGAAAGGGAAGAAATCCTTTCAAGCAAAGTACAAACAATAGGATTTTCAAACTTTTCATCATACAAAGCCTGTAAAACAGACAAGGAATCAGAGAAAATGATATATTGAACATGGTGTGATTCCACTGCAAGATCTAGAGCGAGATCTATGGCCTTCAGTTCGGCAGAGAAAATTGAGGACTTGTTTGGAAGTCTACATTTCCGATTTTTATTCCCAAAGATTGCTGCTGACGCAACAGTGTCACCAGCTTTTGAACCATCTGTGTATATGGCTTTGAAGTCAGAATAAAATTCCCTGATTTCATGATATTTTGTTTGAAACCGACTCCTGTCTGTAATAGACTTTTTATCAGAAGTGAGATCAAAGCGAAACTCGGCAGTTTTAAGGGTCCAAGGAGGAGAATCTGGGATTTTATACTGTGCAATAGATTTCATGTCAATATGTAGGTCACCTAGACATTGTTCCATGCATATACCTAGTGGGGCAATAGCTCTCGGTTTTCTTTGAAACTGCACTTTAAATTGGGGTTGAAAGACCACTTTGTGAGCTGGGTTTAGAGGATTTGACTTGAGTTTCAGTAGGTATTGAAGAGCTATCTTCTGTCGTCTAGCATACAGAGAGGGTTCATTTGCTTCAGCATAAAGACTTTTAACAGGGGAAGTTCTGAAAGCTCCAAGGACTAATCGTAGACCGTGATTATGTATAGGATCAAGTATTTTCAGGTATGATTTTCGTGCAGATCCGTATATTATCGAACCATAATCCAGCTTAGAGCGAACCAATGACCGATAGAGCCGTAGAAGTACCTTTCTATCAGCTCCCCAATCGGAATGTGCCACAACCTTTAAAATATTTAGAGCTTTTTGACATTTCTTTTTTAAATTATTGATATGAGGAATGAATGAGAGTTTTTTTATCAAAGATAACACCTACACATTTGTATTCTGAGACTACTTCTACACGTGAGCCATCCAGGTAAATTTCTGGGTCTGGATGAAGTCCACGTAGATTACAAAAATGCATACATTTAGTTTTTGATTTAGAAAATTTAAAACCAGTTTCATCCGACCAAGTCTGAAGTTTATTCAGACATTGCTGGAGTTGGCGTTCTATTATGTTCATATTACTAGACCTGAAGCAAATAACAAAATCATCTACATAAAGGGAGCACTCAACCCCTGGATGTATTGATTTAACAATATTGTTTATCTTAATACTAAACAATGTAACGGACAAAATACAACCCTGTGGTACACCCATCTGCTGTTCCCGAGCATCTGATAGGGTATTACAAACACGAACACGAAAAAGTCTTTCATTTAAAAATGCAGAAATAAATACTGGAAGGCGTCCTCTGAGGTCAAAGTCGTGAAGATCTTTTAAAATGCCATATTTCCAGGTTGTGTCATAAGCACTCTCAAGGTCGAAAAATACTGAAGCAACATGTTGTTTATTGACAAAGCCCTCTCTTATAAATGTATCGAAACGAACTAGATGATCCAGTGTGCTTCGCTGCTGACGAAAGCCACTCTGGACATTAACAATTAAATGATTTGATTCGAGAAACCATACAAGCCGGTTGTTTACCATTCTTTCCATAGTTTTACATATACAACGTGTTAACCCTATGGGTCTATAGTTGTTTGGATCCTTTTTATCCTTATCTGGTTTTGGTATTGGGATGACTAAAGCCTCCCTCCAAGATGTAGGAAATTCACCAGTTTGCCATATAGAATTAAACATGTCCAATAATATAAAGAGGGAGGAGCTAGGTAGATGTTTTAAGAATTGATAGTGGATTTTATCATGTGCTTTTGACAAAGCAGACTTTAGTTCTTTAAGATTAAATAGTTTGTTGTAATGTTCTTTGTTCTTTGAATTGAAGTTTAGTTTTTTCTATTCTTTAGTGTCTTTGAATTTCTGAAATGTTTGTGAATAATTATTTGCTGATGATTATTGTGCAAATGTTTCTGCTAAGGTGTTTGAAATTTCCAGAGGTGTGGTGATTTGTTTGTTGTTTGCAGTGAGGTGGCTAATAGGTGAAGTACCTTTGCCATTAACTTTTCTTATCATGTCCCACGTTTTCTTAGTTGTTGTTCTGTTATTTAGTCTTGAGATGTATTGTTTCCAACATTTGCGTTTGCTGCTTTGTATTGTACGTCGTGCTTTTGCTCTATATATGCGAATGTTGTTTAAATTTTCTGTGGTGGGTCTCAAATTGAATTTTCTTATGGCCGATTTTCTATTTTGGATGGCTTTCTTACAATCATCATCATACCAGGGTTTGTATGGTCTCTTTGGATTAGGTGGAAGTCTGAGGTATGGATTGTTCTGCTGCTTTTATTAGTAATGTAGTGAATAGCTGTGTTTGATCACAACAATCCTTGAATGTTTCATATGAAATTGTTTGTTCACAAAGTTGTTGGAATTTAGTCCAATTTGCTTTAGAAAGTTTCCATCTTCTGGGTTGACTATAAGCTGTTGGCTGATTTTCAGATATGAGGATGGGGAAGTGGTCGCTTCCGTGGAGATCATCATCGACTTTCCATGAGAAATCTGGAAGTATGACTGGGCTACATAGTGTAAGATATATTGCAGAATAGGATCCTATTCCTGGGTGTAAATATGTTTTGGAAGATGGATCGTTCATGTAAGAAAGAGAATTATCAGAGATGAAATTCTCTATCAGGAGACCTCTTTGATTTGTATTATTACAACCCCAGATGATGTTATGTGCATTGAAATCACCTATTAGAATATATGGAGTGGGTAATTGTATTATAAGATCATTCAGCCTATGTTCTTCAATTGGTTTACTTGGGGGAAGATATAGTGAACACAGTGTGATATTGCTATGTAATGACAGTCTTACAGCAACAGCTTGTAAGTTTGTATTTAACAGTAATTCCTTATGTGGAACACTATTATTGACGATGATAGATACCCCACCCTGGGCTTTATCACCGTCACTGTATATTTTATTGAAAATGGTGTGATGTTTTTAGAAAGTGTATCATTTTGTTTCAAAAATGTTTCTTGAAGGCATAACGCAGCCGGTTTATGTTCTTGCACTAAAAGAGAAAGCTCTGCAAAATTAGATTTTAAACCTCGACAATTCCACTGGATAATTCCATTGGCCATTATGGAGAGATTAATTATTAAAAATACTATACCGATATTTACATAATTATTATTCATAGATAAAATATAAAGTTAAAAATATATTAAGTGGCATCCTGCAATGACTGGAGGTTCTTGCTCCAGCCACCCTCGCCATCTTGCCAGGTCATAGACTCGGACTTGTCCGAGTCTGATGCCTCGCCCTCCAGATTGTCATCGTCCGTGTCCAAATCCGAGTATCTATTGCTTGTAGACACTGGACTGGACACTGTGTGTTTATCTGATTGTTTATCTGATTGCATAGGTTTATTTTTCTGCTGTCTGGAAGTGACAGCAGATTGCTTTTTTGTTGAGGTTGATGCTTGTTGAGTTGTAGGTTCTTTAGTAGGTTTTAGTTTTGATGAAGTTGATGTTGTTTTTGGTTGAATGTGTTTTTCTTGTGTATTGCTGTTTCGTGTGTTTTTTGTTGTTGGATTCTTGTGTATGTTCGTTTTTGCTTGTTTTTGTTTGTCTGCTGTAGGTTTAGGTGTTTGTGGTGTATTTTGATTTGTAAGCTGGTCAAGATGAGATGTAGGTTTAGGTGTGTGTGGTATATTTTGATTTGTAAGCTGGTCAAGATGAGAAGAACTATCAGAACCAGGGAATAACTGCATTATTTCTGGTTTTTTGTCTGGAAATATTTGGCAAAGTTTGGTCAACAAGTTTTTGCAAGTTTTGCATTCAACAGAAGCTGTTTTAGCAACACTTGCATAGCTTGGCTGATTTTCGGATTTGTACCGAGATTCATAAATTTTTCTTGCATCCTGGAATGAAATGTTTTCCGAATATTTGATCTTAACAATTTCTTTTTTCCAGGAGTCACAGTCTTTAGAATTGGATATATGATCAGCGCCACAATTGGCGCATTTATTTGTGTTGGGGCAGTTGTTCTCTTGATGTTGTGGAGCAGTCTCAGCACACTTGGAGCATACAGACTCGTTCCGACACCTATCCTCATGATGACCATACTTCTGGCATTTAAAGCATCTAAGAGGGTTAGGTACATATATGTCGACGGTACAATCTGGTAGCCGACTTTGATACGTGACGGGATGACTGGTGTGTCACATGTAATTATATATGCGTTTGTGGATTTTATTTAAACAATCAAACATCAAACTTTCACCCGATTAGCCCATGAGCCACCGCCTTCTAGGGCATCAAAAAGAAGACAATGAAAGAGTATAAATATTTAGAGAATCAATATTTGTTTTCAAGACAAATTTTGAAAATATGTGTTTAAGATTAACGATGCCCTAGGGCTCGGCATGACCAGCCGATTGATCAAGGACGGGCTTTCCTGACCTCCCGTTTAACCCAACTTAAGGCCGAAGTGGTGTGTTGTGGAAACGGTATTATTTGCCAACACTGATTCTACTCAACCACCAGGATCCTCTCATCAGGCGACACAGGTCTCCGCCCACGGCAAACAGGCAGGCACATTTGGGGGGGGGGGTTGTACCCCTCTGTAGTGCGACAGCTGGGATATTCTAACCCCTGCCCAGCTGGGGGGATGTAATGATAACAAGATCTATAAAGTGATGTGTTGAATTACCTGTGTCGACCCATTTCCTGTAGAACCAGTCATTGAAAGTGCCATAACTGGCCCCAATTCCGCCGGAAACATAATTATCAATGTATTGTGTCAATGTTGAAACTACTGGGGTACGTTAATTATGGTCATAACATATATTTGGGTCGGTGACAAATCTACCCCCTGGACATATATTTTGGTGGAGACATGAAATTTATTCAAATATTTCTTGGACTATCAGGTGCGACTAGCAACTACGCCTGTCCATGGTGCTATGTACATAAAAATGAACGCACCGATCTCAGTAAGCCTATGAACTATTTCGAATCTCGGTGTCTATGAAGAGAACGGCAAATAGTCTAGAAGAAAATGCTAAAAACAACCAGTTCAGTTGCAAACACCCGCCACTTGTAAAGATTGAGCCATCAAAAATCATCCCCGATGAACTTCATTTACTTTTACGAATTTCTGACATTCTTCTAAAAAATCTCATTGATAACCAACTAGATGCTAAGCTGCAAGTATTACGCCAGAAACCTCACCATTTAAATGACCTTGTGTTAAAGATCAATAGCTGCGGGGATCCATTCCAGACATGGACTGATAAATCAAATAATGAGCTTCAGTGGACATCATTGACGGGTAAATCTTACAAAGTGTTACTCAGATGTTTACTAGACAGGTTGCTATTTGTGATAGCGAATGATACGCACGATGAAGTTGTGAACGTGTGGCGACGTTTTGGTGAAATACATTCACTAATAACATCAGAGAGCATTACAAATATGAAAGCAGAAGACATTTTTGATCTGACACACACATGGGGTACGAACTTTCAGAATGTATCCAAGAAAGGACGGCTTGGCTATGATAAAGTAACGCCGTACATGCATTGTTTCATTTATCACATTCCATCTTTTGTGCAGAACGTTGGCTCTTTAGCGAAATTTAGCGGTCAGGGGATTGAAAAACTAAATGACGAGATTAAATCAACACATATGAAGAAAACAAATAAAAACAACCAAACGGTGGATGATCTAGCGACACGAAAAAGATTGGAATTTCTATCTGAGACTCACATTAATAGAAAAAAACAAACATACACTAAGAGAAACACTGATTATTGGGAAATACAGAAATATACGCGGAATTCAGAAAAACGACAAAGAATTGAAATGGAAATTAAGCATGCCGACGAGGAATACCAAATAGTAAAGCAATCACAGGAAACACCTATTGAACTCATGACCGATAATGAGTTAAAACAAAAACTCAGGTCTCTCGGAATGCCTACCAAAGTGAGAAAAAGGGACAAACTCCTTAGCATGCTGCGCCAAGCACAGTACATTTACATAGTAGCAACCACTTTCCTATACAGCAGAATCTTATTTCGTCAACTTGTCAGCCTCTTCGCCAAGTTTTGGACATTTAGTGTACTGAGTCATCAGATCAAAGAATACAATTAAATGTTAAAAAGCTTTTATAAAATATGCCGTTACTCATTTCATACATGTATATAATTTTGAATAAACTATTTCTGAAATGGGGATCGGGCTGGTATGTTCCTGCACCTGCTGTCCTCGATACACAGTCAAACCTGTATTAAGAGGCCAGCTAAGGGAATCACAGAAAGTGGCTGCTTAGCACAGGTGGCTGCTTAATATATGTTAAATATAGAATAAAGTAACATGGGGAATCTGAAAACTGCCTGCTTAATGCAGGTTGGCTGCTTAATAGAGGTGACCACTAACACAGGTTTGACTGTAGATAAATTCTTTTATTCCTCCACTATAAAGAGAAGTAGCACATTTGCATAATATACAAATTTTACGTACAATTTGTGACAAAAACATTAAAATATATACAATATTTATATCTTTATTTCAGTCTCATAGATCTATGTACAATACAAGATATCAAAATATAACATATATTCACATAAACACACGTGCATAGCCATGCTTAGATAGAATTACAAGAGACTATGGTCATAATTATCACACTTGTTATAAAATTATCATTGCACAAATAGAGCATTAAATTATTAATATATACTGTGTAAGACTGGTACAATGTACTAATAGGCATTACCTTGCGCATTATGAACAATCTCTTATAACCGTTACCAATACATAATACGGTTTTTATTTTTTAAGTATCACAAAAAGCAGCTGCTAATTAGTTCACTCTCGATCTGATCGAGGTTGATAATTGATCTTTTAAAATATTTCTTAATCGGCTAGTGCATTTGTTATTAATTACAGTGTGTGAAACGTATGTATTTTAATTTATGTAATGTACATGGATGAGCGGTAAATAAAGATCAAAACTTCAATGACCCGGACCATAGAAATGTTTTCTTATCTATAATATTGTTTGTTAATACACGTCTATGTATAATAAAAAATAAAAATGGTAGTACAGTTTTATAATCTATTTTGTTGTTTATGCAATGAAGGTTATCCTCTTTCACGAACAATGGCATAATTATATACACTGACAAAACATGATACCATTGTGTTTACGTCTGCAACAACATCCTCTATACAAGCATTATACGGTATTATCTACCCAGCAAAAACGAATCAACGCGAATTTCATAATTCATGCTTCATTGTCTTTTATTGCCTTAGGCCAATTTACAGATATCCGCGGATACAATAACCATAAATCGCGTTGATCAAAGGTAGAAAACTCCTACAATGTGATCGCTCGAAATGAACAAGGGACGCTACCTAGTCAAATCTGCTAAAATTGTCGCTATTGTATATAAAAAGGGGGACAATACAGAACCAAATAATTACAGAGGAATTACACTGTTAAGCTGCTTCGCAAAGTTGTTTACGGTTATATTAAACGAACGAATGAAAATTTGGGCCGAAAAATATGATATTTTGACAGACGCACAATTTGGTTTTAAACCAAATTTTAGTACAGTTTATGCACTTAATTCTTTAATTGAAAATGCTTTACATAATAGAAGGAAGCTATTCTGCTGCTTTGTAGATTATCGACGGGCTTATGACGTCATCAATAGAAGCTATCTATGGTGTAAATTATTGATAGTTGATGGAAAACTGTTCTCCCTTATCCGCTCAATGTATGACGAAATTAAACTGTGCGTTAAGCATATGAACAGTCTATCCGACTTCTTCACTAGCAATGTGGGTTTATTGCAAGGGGAGATCACTTCCCCGATCATGTTCAGTTTATTCCTGAATGATATAGAGCTATATTTACAAAATGGTTTTAATGCGGGAATATCGATCGAACAAATATCTATATATCTTTTACTGTTCGCCAATGACGCTGCGATATTTTCAGAAACATGTGAAGGTCTACAAGAATCGTTAAATAATCTTCAACAATATTGCGCTGAACCCGTTTCAAAAATGGGTAGAAGCTAGCTTCCTAACTTCAGAGGTAACCTGCGGTGGACTAGATTCCCGTCCAGGGGGAGCGGTTGCTCCTATTCGCCCAGCACTACTTAAACCGATGATGGGCTCCAGACTAAAACTAATTTCAAGAGTTTGTGGTACAATTACTACTGTATTCATGTTAATAATCAGATTTTTTATATTTCATAGTCTGTTAGTGAGCATTAATTTTTGTGTTTGTCCTTTTTTCAGGAAAGCCAACAGAAGACAAGCCTGGACGACATGGCAACCATCCCAACAAGATGGAGGAGAGGGATCTCATACGTGAACATATTTCGTCATTCAAAACTCGCCGATCTCATTATAGTCTCAACAAAAGCAACCGATTGTATTTGTCAGAGGATCTTAATATAAGCAAATTATATGACATGTACAACACAATGCACCCAAACGCAAGTGAGCTACCAGTTTTACCGTACCGTGTTTAATTCTGATTTCAACATAGCATTCGGATACCCGAGATCTGACACATGTTCGACCTGTGACGAGTTTATTGCAAACATCAAACATGTTGACGAAAATTTGACAACAGAGAAAGACAAAAGTAAGATTGAAACGCTATTGGCAGAAAAACATAAGCTAACTTTGGATAATTCATTACACAAACGTAAAGCCAGTGTATTTTATGACCGTAAACGAAATGCCAAAAAACGCGCAGCTTCCGATCCATTATTCACAGCGATCGCAATGGACTACCAAAAGAACTTAAATGCTCCGAACAAATCCACCAATGATGTTTACTACAGACGTCAGCTGACATGTATATCGTTTAATATACACGAGTTGGCTTCAAATGATGTGTACTTTTATTGTTATGATGAAACCACTGCGAAAAAAGGTGCAAACGATGTTGCGTCGCTACTGTATGATTACACGATGAACCGTCTGAGTAGGTCAGTGAACCACCTCGAAATATGTTGCGATGGATGTTGCGGCCAAAATAAAAACTACACTGTTATACGTTTCCTGTTTTGGCTAGTTCATGGTATTGCAAGATTTGAAACGGTAAAGATCACATTTCCAGTTCGTGGCCACTCATACCTCGAATGCGACAAAGACATGGCAGCCATCAACCAAAAATCAAACATCGACCTGCCCGGTGAATGGTGGGAAATCTTTAGGTCGGCCCGTACCTCGCCATTGCCGTATAACGTTGTTGAATGCGAACAACGAATGTTCTATGAGTTTGGACTTTTTCTTAAGTCACACTTCAAGCCGAAATGTCCCATACCGACCAGACCGATACGCGAGTTATTTATCGAAAAGGTGCACCCCAGTATGTCAAGTACCGTAACACGTTCAATGGAGCTTTCGAAACAAGCGTACTTGTCACAAAATCCAAACTTCCGATTGCAACCGCTAAACTGAAGCGTTCATACCAAGCACCGCTGCCTATCAAAAAGGCTAAATACGACGATTTGCAGGTCCTAAAGAAATTCTGTAAGCCTGATGCAAGGGTCTATTATGACAACTTACTACATGACAAACCTGCAACTACTGGTCCTAACAATGATAGTGACACTGATGAATAATTTGAGTAGAACTGTGCTTTGGATTAGGTTCAATTAAAGCGAGTACTTGAAAAACCATCACAACAACGGAATAGAATAAAATTGAAGAATGATCAGAGTCCATCGGTAGCTATTGGAACGGTATCATTAATATACCATATAAAGGGATATTAGTTAAGAAATGACTGATTTTGCATAGTAAGATAACTAGCAAACAGTTTTTTTTATATTATATTTCGGGTTTTACGCCTGCATCAGCACCATTTTGGGCTATATCGCCGGCGGGGAACTAACTAGCAAACAGCAAAAACATGATTAAAACATTACATCATTATATATTAGGTACTTATTAGATATCAAACTTTAAAAACACAATTTCTCGAATCTAATACAATGTGACACTGATCGTTTTACGTTTTTACTCTTCATGTGTATCAATACATTTTTACTTCATAGTTTTTATTAAAGTGTTTTTTATTCTATCATTCATAATCATCTGTCTTTTCTCGATTGGTGATAAGATGACATTGTAAATGACGGACACCGATTCATTGGTGATGCATGTACAATCAAAAGATGTGTATCAATACATGAAGGATAGCATAGATATTTTCGATACATCAGACTACGCACGTGATCACTTCTTATACAGTGACAAAAACAAAATAGTTGTAGGTACAATGAAAGACGAGACCAATGGTATGCCTATCTCATAATTCGTCGGATTAATATCTCAAATGTACAGTTTTACGTGCGGAGACTAAGAGGATAAAAAGGCTAAAGGAAATACAAGGGAGGTGTTGAAAAGACATCCGTTTTGAAACTTATAAAGACATTATATCCTCGGAAAAGGAATATATGGTGACAATGATGTCACTTGGAGCTCATTCTCACGAATTAGTTTGTAGTAAAATCATTTTATGACAAACGATACCTACTAAACATTACAGAGAGCCTATGGACATTATTCCTTGAGAGACACGCAATGCGAAGGATTGATTACAAACACTCCAGTTTTCAGTGAGAAGGACAGTTTCTTTATCAACGATTTTAAAGTAACTCCTGTATGTAATGCGCGATATGTACAATATATGTAATGCGCGATATGTACAATGTGTAATGCATGATGTGTAAGTGATATGTACGTGATATGTATGCACAAACTTCCTTCATTCTCGATTGGTGATAAGATGACATTGTTAATGACGGACACTGATTCATTTTAACAGGAAAAATAAATAAAATACACGTTATGTTCTTGTATTCTTTTGTTTTCCCCTAAAGAAAGAAGCAAAACAAAAATATTGTTTTAATATTCCTTTATTAATGGTTTACAAGTCTGATTATATACGCACGCATTCTTTATACAATCTGAATTGCGGCATGTAATTGAAAATAAAAGTTTGATAGTAAAGTTTGAATCATCAAAATAAGAAATAATGTCATTCATAGAGAGTCCACGCAACCTCTGATGAAGATCAAACAAACAATATAATCCACAAACGTTCGAATAATCGCTCTGTATCTGAACATAATTATAATTGGTTGCTTAGTGTATTGTCATTCAATCATTTTTTAAAGTATGCCGAAATATGTTCAGACGAGAGCTCATAGGAATCGAAAAAGTCCACTTGTTTATAATTGTCTACGAAAAAGGCACACCAATGTCTCCCTTCCTTGGAATGAATGTTGGTATTAGCAATGAATCCAACCGATAATTTCAACAATTTCATAGGCAGTCTATCCGCAGCAAAAATGCCATAAACACGTGTCTTCAACAGCAGGTCACAATGCAACATTGTAACACCGTCGTATTCATTATACAACACTGTCCCTCTCCTAATTGATTTTGAAGTAACCCGAACCTTCACTGTAGACTATGCAACTTATAGTATCTAAAACGATATTAAAAGAAGATAGTTTAACGGTATAATAAATTGGACATAAAAACATACGTTTACCAATCGGCAATCCGTCCGCGTATAGACAGATACTCTGTATGTTGCAGTTCTGAAAGTCAAATGGATTGGTGGCATAGTCCCCCAACACGACTTTTGAACTCGTAGTATACATCCATTACGCCAGTTTGTGTGTTGGGTAAGTAAAACAATGACAATTCTGACACAAGTCCCTCGTGAAAACTTTCTACATTAAACACAGACATGTTATTTTTTCTTTCATATTATACCAAATATGTCCGTCCTGGTATTATTAGATTTCCGTAGAGAATAGTTTTTGTACGTTTTTGCACGCGCTCGCAGTAGTTCGCCTTAGTAGGACTTTGTGTGGTGAAAAAGTATATGTTTTCGTCGTTCATAAGTTTCTTAAACCACCGATTTACGAACTCCGACCCTTATCAGAACGAAGGCTTGTCTGGCTTATGATCCTTCAGAATCGCTTTCATGGCTTTCAATAATGACCTCGCAGTTTTATCCTTTAGTGGCTTAACCCAGAGCTTTCTAGAAAACACATCGATAGCGAACAAACGATGATAGATTCATCTTACTAAGTAGATCAATGTCCCACATTAAATGTTCATTGATGTAAGTCACACGTACTTAAGTTTTAATCCTACGTCGAACTTGCTTTTGACAAGAATACGAATCTTGGTTGTTCAACCAGCCTTTGACTAAATTCACAAGGATGCTTTTTCCTGAGCACTTTAAGCAATTTGTCCGGACCCGCGTATGAGGCTGGATTATCTGCATCGAAATAATGCTTCCTTAACAATTCCTCTTTTTCAGATTGATCCATTCTAACAGTTTGCACAATAATGAGCTGAATGCACAACGATCGTTTATAAATACAAATCCACGTAGCAAGAGGTGATAAAAATGTCGCCAAAAATCAACTCCTCTGCTCAGGAAACACGCCAAAAAAGAGCCGGAACCGGATGGGGAAGTTTCCCTCAAATGAGTAAATATGCCATAACCATCCTTTTGGAGTAGCTTCCCTCGTAAGTAAATTGCCCCCTCACCCATTTGGGGCAAAACCCCTCATGAGTAAATGTGCTCACCTTAGACCAGCCATCAAACACAGCATCAGATATATCTACAGTATCTGATCTGCCGGCAATATCCGATCTACAAGATGTGCAGACACCAATGAGTTATGGAGCTACTGATGTAGACACAGGTCTACCAGTAACAGCTGATCTAACCACAACAGCTGGTATACAATCTGATCGGGTAGTAGATGAAGAACCAGTACAAAAGGTAAAAACTAATTCTGACAGATATATCGTTTAGTTTTGTTTTCTCTACTTTGATAGCAGAGTGTAGGAATATATATATTACACATGTAGTCGTTGAACAATAAACATATATATTAACACAGCACTAGTTTATACCTAGTATTAATACATCACAATGGTGACGAGGATAATTTGGAATTAAATTCTTCGAATAAATGTTGGACATATACAAACTATTAAAATGTATGTGGACTTATTAATAATATTGATATTTTCACAAATTAAAGAAATGGCGACAGCATTGTCAACATTTAGTGCACACCAGTCATCTGCTGACAGTCGATGGAAAAAGTGGATTAACCGATTACAAAACTTGTTAATCGGACTAGACATCAAGGACGAACTAAGGAAACGTGCGCTTCTTTTGAGGTGAGGAGGTCAAATCCTGCTAGAATATACTTTTTCCACTTTAAACCTTATTCTGGCGTGAAAATCCAAAATGGCCGCCAATTACAGTTAGTAAAATGAACAAAAATGAAAATGCTGGGTACAAGGTAGAGTAGAAATAGTAAATTTGTGTGTTCGTTAGCTTCCTTGTCATACTAACCATGCTAGAATTATTCATTTCACTTTTAATCGAAATATAACTTGAAAAGAATTCAAAATGGCCACCACACTAATGCACTAATAAACATACATATATACTATATATAACAATCTTGGGCACATGGTTAGCTAGAAAGACAAACATTGTATATTTTTCACCTCCATTTACTATTACAACACTCTACATACGAAATGTTTACATTCACATATATATACAGATATATATGTGAATTGGTAGATTCAAGATGGCCGCCATATGTGGTTCTTAATTGGTATTTTTTTAGATATCCACTACAAGTGGTACTTCAATATGAAACAATGAACATGATATTTATCCAGGCTAGTCGGGGCATGTGTACACATTCCAAATAGTTTAGCATAGCCATGTGTTATGCACAGTAGTAAAAAACTTATAATTTCTCAGAACACTCATGCTAATATCTTGTGAATATGCATATTTATATACATGTATTATGTCAATGGTTTTCCTATAGCAAATATGAAAGACGTGAATTATATACATATTCGCAAGATTCGCTCAATTATTCTGAGAAGAGACATGTTTAACTACTGTACATATCACCCCCCCCCGCCCCAACTGTGTCATCTTCTACTTATAATTTTCTTGTTTCAGATACAGAAGCTGACGAGCTGCTCTCCCGTGTTCAACAGTTACATAAACTATACATGCGTATCAGTGACATTTCATGAAGGCGTATAAACTTGTTCAGAAACTTAATGGTCCAAAATGGCAGAACAATTGGACGTAACAAACAAGAAACAAGTGAACAAATGTATTTTACTTTGTGGTAGGCCCTGTAGTAAGATCGATAGTTTGGACAAAACCACAAGTGTTAAATGGAGCTCTATTCAAGAAAAGGCTTTAAAATGGAAAGACATTAATCCATTTTCAAATATTCATAGTTCTGTGGATTGGGAAAAAGGCCCAAAGGAACAGCACATGCATAACGCATGCTATGCAACACTCTCCAGCAATACATATTACTCCAAAGCCAAGAGACGCACACTCACAACCACTCAGAGTGTGGATGATGATGGGCAAGAAGTTGAAAGTGTATGAAAGGACAAAAATTTAACACATTCAATCGTGATAAGCAGATTCTCCTTCTCTCAACATTGGATGCATGGACTAAGTTCAAGGTCCACACAGTGCGTTTAGTAGACGAACCGATGAGAGAGAGACTTTCGACTTTGATAGACTCTATTCCTGACGCTGAAAGTGCTTTTGGAATTGAAATCCGATATCATCGTGCATGCTGGCGTAAGTATATCAGTGATCAAAAGCCGCTCACCGATGAAGCAGCACAACATCTCCAAAGAGTGAGTCTCCGAGAGGCACAGGCACTATTCTTCAGTCACGTTCGCCAGGTCATTTTCCATGACCACGAATTTCGCACATTGCAAGGTCTTGTTAATGACTACACGCGCATTATTTCCAATTACGGACATACATCAATAGTGAGATCAAGCTACCTGAAAATGCTGCTTGTCAATGAATTCGGAGATACAATTGGTTTCCATGAACGACAACAAAAGAATGTGAGTGAGTTAGTGCATGATACTACTGCAGGAGGTACATACATTGAGGCTGCAATATCATCATTGGGTGTCAGTAACGATCAGTTAATTAAGAACATCGCGTCACGCATCAAACAGGATGTAATTGGTACAGATACTGTTGCCTGGCCGCCATACATCCTCGAGTTGGAGAAGGAAGAGAACACGAGTGAACTGCTAATGAAGCTGATCAGTTGGATGAAACGTCCGAACATGTCTGACATTGATGATACACCCACTGTGCGGTCAATTGTGTCCCTAGTCACAAGCTATATTACAGGCAAACGCACTGCATTCTGCACAAACATCTCTGTTATGCTACATGGACTGTCAAAAAGTAGAGAAATAGTTGACATCATCCACAAGAATGGTTTGGGAATCAGCTACAATGACACCATGATGCTGCGGGATTTCTGGGTAGTTAATGACCTAAAACACTCTTTGAATTGTCCATTTGAACTTGCTGATGGAACTCCAGCCATTGCAATTGTGGACAATGATGACTTTAAAAGCGATACTTTGACAGGTGCGGGTCAACCCCACCGCACCAATGTGATGTTTATACAACCAGAATCACTCGATAAAGACATTTCGTCTGCAACTCATCAAGACCGACCAGTCACCAGTCCATACAACTAAATTGGCTGCAACACTCTCAGCAGAACTGAATGAATTAGGACGTGAAATGCGTTCGGTCAGACCATATAAGACATTAAAACGCGGAGAGCCACCCATCAGAAAGCAGTCTGATGACAATTTACCTGACACATCTGCTCAAAGAACACGCGGTGTAATCCATGAACTAACAAGGTCAGACGATGATCATTCCAGACCACACCCAAAGGACCAAAGTGTACCTGTAATGCCCGCGTTTCATGCAAATATGTCTGAACCAGACAAGAAGAGTCGTGCAATATACCACATGACATATCCAGATCCACCTAGTAAGACAATTCTCTATGATGTGATGAGCAATCTAGCCAAATCGGTAAATGAAAAAGAAATGCCATTCGCCATCATTGTTGGTGATCACCCAGTGTATGTGCTTCTTCTCGAGTTGAAAAGTGAGAATCCTGACCCGTTCAGCAAATTGTTGCCATTCATGGGACCTTTCCACATACAAATGTCATTCATCTACGCTATGTACAAGCGGTTTAAGGGATCAGGACTTTCAGATGTCTTGGTGGCAGCTGGTGTCATTGCAGAAGGCTCTGTAGATCAGGCACTCCGTGGAAAGCATTTCAAGCGCGGTGTTCGTTGTTTAAGGCTCTTCTATGAAACGTTGATCCATCATGCTCTTGACAGGCGGCTCAGAGATGTGTCTTTATCGAACGATATCAAGGTCTCACTTGACAAGCTCAGACAGCAAGTAGATGCAGATAACGTGGAACTGGCAGATGCCTATACTGAGCTTGAGAACAATGAAGAATTGAAAATTCTAGTGGGCACTCTGTTTGAGGACTGTGATGATGCTCCACTAGCCGAGTACTGGATATCATTCATGGAGATGGTTGAAATCCTGACGCAAAATATCCATGCTATCAGAACAAGTAATTGGGGTGAGTTCAAATCATCCCTAAAGCTCATGCTTCCTTGGATGCAAGTTTATGATAACGATAGATATGGTCGCTATCTTCCGGATTTCACCACTGTTCTCGACAACCTGACCGATGAACAAGCAGCATTCATGGACAGTGGTCTCTTTGCACAATCAATGACGGGAAACCCATACTCTTGTGTCGCTCTAGATATCTGGATAGAGTCGACTATGAATAAGGGCTCTAAATTGAAATCTGGCTGGTTGGGCATTCTCAATAACGAGAAGCAGTTGATTGCAAACACTCGCAATGTGAACAATGTCAATCGGGTAAGGGCAAGTGTCCATCGGCATGCTGATCACAAGGTAGTAGCAAAGGTTAAGCATGCTGATTCATCTGCTAGCAAATTGAAGAAAGACGAACAGGCAATTCAGGATATTCATGATTGTCTCACAGAATTCACATGTGACCCATTTGACCTCACAAATCAGACACTTAGATCTCTGCAATCAGGAATACCAGCTTCAGAAAAACTTGCTGGTGATTTCAAAACTGCACACGCCGATGGTATCACCAAGATGACTATGTTCTTACAAGATAGGGTGTTTTCAAAGACCAAGTGTCTAACTGACAGAGTTCCTCGCAGTAATCGGCAAAACTTTTCAAAGCAAGAACTGAAAAAATCTGATGGTGAGCGTCTAACTGGAAAGACAGCCGATATGGAGTCCAAAGCTATGACAGCAGTCCTTGGTCTCGTAGAGAATAGTGGTGCACTCAAACTGGAGGAAGTGCTGCAGCATCGCGTCACAGATGAGTGCCTTCCTATATTCAATGTAAATGGAACCATGCGAAAGGTACAGAAAAGCAAGCTTCAAGAAAAGCTTACCATGACGATAGTACCAGAACCTGAATTGAGCACATCTATTGTTGATATGGGTCTTATCTGGCACCTTGCAGCACCAACCACCGAAGACAGGGAAAAGGGCGATGGTTCCAAATACACATGGGGTGATTATGGAGAGAAAGTATTCAACCTAATTCTCGCACGACACAAACATGCAGATCAGATCATTTGCATTAACGATGCATATGATCAGAAGTATTCCATCAAAGACAGTGAACGCATCTTACGTCAGAAAGGAACACCTATAAGTAATGTCTACATGAAGTCTGAAGACAAGTTTCCTTCAATAAAAGACTTTCATGCACTTCTGCGTAGTCCAGGAAACAAGATCCGCCTACAAGCATTTTTGCAAACATCATTCGAGCGTACTGTGGCTAAAACAAACATTCAGCTAATCTACTGTGTGGTAGGTGGAATCGCAAAGAATCTGACAACGGCAACACTTGTCCCAGAGTTCCAATGTTCTCATACAGAGGCCGACACGGCAATGTTCACTATATATAACATTCTTCGGTCCCAGGGCTGCAAACAAGCCGTCGTTCTAGATACTGAGGACACCGACAATTATGTTCAAGCTGCCTATGTTGCTCAACAGACATCAGGTCTCCTGTGTGTGAAACGCAAACGTGAAATTATCTCTGCCAGGTGTTTGTGCAATGAAGAAATGGCTGCATCTATCATACAGCTACATGTACTCACTGGATGTGATCACAACTCAGGTTTCTATGGTGTAAGTAAGAAGCTTGTTGCCGATCGGGTCAATGACTCAAAGGAAGCACGTGATCTCCTTGCATCATGTGGCATGGAGCTGCCAGTGACTGAATATGTCCTCAACGATTTGGAGCTGTTTGTTATTCGGTACATATATAACGATCCGAAAAGTACGACACTGTGTGACGCTAGGTCGGCAAAGTGGCGGTCCATGAAGAAGAAAAACACAATCCGACTAGCACCTGACACTGATAGTCTTCGTCCTCATTTGGAGAGGGCAAACTACCTAGCTTATTTGCAAAGACATTTCGACCTCCTATCTCACCCCTCACCGATTGGAAATGGATGGCAACTGAAAGATGGTGTATGCCTTCCTGTACGTTACACTCAGTCTCCCCTCCCTCTGACGATCTGCCTGCCAGTGTGTCCATCCAAAGACCCAGACGAGGACAGTGATACTGACACAGATTCCTGCAATGACAGTGACTGTAGCTCTAGTGAAAACAGTGTTCGTGAAGACTGACCAATGTATTATTGAATACACATTAAACTAGTGGATGTCATCCATCAGATAGCTTTGCAATTATGTGTGAATATACAATTAGGTAATGGTATCTTAACTTTTGAAATGCTAGGTAAATATTGAGCAACAATAGTTGACCAGCAGACGTCTTTTCATATTTTATGTTTTGTCATATATCTATGAAAACTAAATTTGTTGTGGAATTCCATTGGAATTGCATTTTATTGATGCAATTCCCACGAAATTGCACAACATATTTGGATATTGTGTTAGCCGCTAGCGTTCAGTGAGTTGTAATTAAAATAAAGTTTAGATAACAGGGTGTGAATTTATTAGTACTTAGCCACACTATACTTCAAAACCATAGTTTACCACCAATTCACAAGGGAAATACGGTGGCCATTTTGTATTTTCAAGTCCAAACATGACTGAAAGAAATACAAACATAACTACACAAGGATTAATACAATGACAAAAGTAGAAAAGGACACAAATTGTGTATATTTAGCTTGAAATGTATCATTGACAGTTCTCTTTTGTTATTTAATTAAAAAACATGGCGGCCATTTTGGACTTATTTCACGTCAAAACTAGATGGAAATTTGAAATAATAATCATAGCATGGTTAGTGTAACAAGAGAGTTGTCAAACACACAACTTTTCTATTTCTATCCCACCATGTACCCAATATATTTCATTTTCGTTCGTTTTTCTAACTGTAATTAGCGGCCATTTTGTATTTTCAAGCCAGAATGAGGCTCAAAGTGACAATAAATAATTCTAGCAGAATTATCATAATGAAATTAATTTGAAAAGACACAAATATTGTATTTCTAGCTTATCCTGTGCCCAAGATAATTTATTTTTTATTTTTCAAAATGGCGACGGCGGCCATTTTGGATTTTGTGCTCTATGGAGTTACTTCGCAATTTCCCAGAGGGTCATGGGCGCTCATTTTCTTCTAAAATGGTCCAGGTAGCATTATCAACAATAAAAAAAAGGTAGGAACATAATAGTCACGGAGCCTTGGGAAATGACCCTACATAGTTAATACCTAGTATTGATACATCACACAGCTGATCTGTCATCTACAGCAGATGAGCACACACCATCAGACCAGCCATCTACGACAGATGAGCACACACCATCAGACCATCCCATCTACGACAGATAAGCACACACCATCAGATCAGCCATCTACGACAGATAAGAACAGATCACTAGATCAGCCATCTACGACAGATGAGCACACACCATCAGACCAGCCATCTACGACAGATAAGAACAGACCATCAGACCTGCCATCTACAACAGATAAGCACACACCATCAGACCTGCCATCTACAACAGATAAGCACACACCATCAGATCAGCCATCTACGACAGATGAGCACACACCATCAGACCTGCCATCTACGACAGATAAACACACACCATCAGACCAGCCATCTACGACAGATGAGCACACACCGTCAGACCAACCATCTACGACAGATAAGCGCACACCATCAGATCAGCCATCTACGACAGATGAGCACACACCATCAGATCAGCCATAAATCACAGGCTCCACAGCATCAGATCTATCTACAGTATCTGATCTACCGGCAATATCAGGTCTACAAGATGTGCAGATACCACAGGTCTACCAGTAACAGCTGATCAAACCACAACAGCGGGTGTACAATCTGATCGGGTAGTAGATGAAGAACCAGTAAAAAAGGTAAAATCTAATTCTGACAGATATATCGTTTAGTTGTGTTGCATGCTCTGACTCTCTACTTTGAGAGCAGATTGTAGGGATATATATATTACACATGTAGTCGTTGAACGATAAACATATATACATGTATATATACACAGCACTAGTTTATACCTAGTATTAATACATCACAATGCTGACGAGAATAATTTGGAATTAAATTCTTGGAATAAATGTTGGACATATACAAACTGTTAAAATGTGAGACGTAAAATTAAAGAAATGGTGACAGCATTGCCAACATTTAGTTACACACCAGCCATCTGCTGACAGTCGATGGAAAAAGTGGATTAACCGATTACAAAACTTGTTAATCGGACTAGACATCAAGGACGAACTAAGGAAACGTGCGCTTCTTTTGCATCATGCGGGTGAGGAGGTCAATGACATAGTTGACACATTGGCTGAGACAGTAGAGGATTTCAAAACAGCTGTTACGAACGAAGCTAACAATACTATGTCGCTCCCAAAAAGTGCACTGAATTTGAAATTAACAAATTTCGACAAACGAAGCAAGAATCTGACGAAATGATAGACTAGTTCCATACACGACTACAGCAACTCTCATATTAACATAGCACTAGTTAATACCTAGTCTTGATACGTCACACAGCCTATCTGCCATCTACAGCAGATGAGCACACACAATCAGATCAGCCATCTACAACAGGTGAGCACACACCATCAGATCAGCCATCTACGACAGATAAGAACAGACCATCAGATCAGCCATCTACGACAGATAAGCACACACCATCAGACCAGCCATCTACAACAGGTGAGCACACACCATCAGACCAGCCATCTACAACAGGTGAGCACACACCATCAGATCAGCCATCTATGACAGATAAGCACACACCATCAGACCAGCCATCTACAACAGATAAGCACACACCATCAGACCAGCCATCTAGGACAGATGAGCACACACCATCAGATCAGCCATAAACCTCAGGCTCCACAGCATCAGATCTATCCACAGTATCTGATCTACCGGCAATATCAGGTCTACAAGATGTGCAGATCATTTTGTGTATCATGGACACATAAGACATAAAACTCTTAATAGCTAAGTCTATTTTATCAAAGCCATTTAGTCTTATATTGTTATCATCTTTCTTCTTCATACTCTGTTTATGATCTCTAGCGTAGTTTTAGTTATTTTCATTCTCTGTACTTTTGTTCATCAGTGTAGTAACATTCAGCGATTAATCTACTATTTTGAGAATCGGAATGGTGTAGGTGCTGGTGATGTTCCAGCTGATCTGCCATCAACAACAGATCTGCTTACACCATCAGACGAGCCATCTACGACAGATAAGCACACACCATCAGACCAGCCATCTACGACAGATAAGCACACACCATCAGATCAGCCATCTACGACAGATGAGCTCACATCATCAGACCAGCCATCAAACACAGCATCAGATATATCTACAGTATCTGATCTGCCGACAATATCCGGTCTACAAGATGTGCAGACACCATCAGATCAGCCATAAATCACAGGCTCCACAGCAACAGATCTATCTACAGTATCTGATCTACCGGCAATATCAGGTCTACAAGTTGTGCAGATACCAAGTTATGGAGCTACTGATGTAGACACAGGTCTACCAGTAACAGCTGATCTAACCACAACAGCTGGTGTACAATCTGATCAGGTAGTAGATGAAGAACCAGTACAAAAGGTAAAAACCAATTCTGACAGATATATCGTTTAGTTTTGTTGCATGCTCTGACTCTCTACTTTGAGAGCAGATTGTAGGGATATATATATATTACACATGTAGTCGTTGAACGATAAACATATATATATATATATACACAGCACAATACAAACTGTTAAAATGTGTGTGGATTTATTAATAATATTGATATTTTCACAAATTAAAGAAATGGTGACAGCATTGCCAACATTTAGTGCACACCAGTCATCTGCTGACAGTCGATGGGAAAAGTGGATTAACCGATTACAAAACTTGTTAATCGGACTAGACATCAAGGACGAACTAAGGACACGTGCGCTTCTTTTGCATCATGCGGGTGAGGAGGTCAATGACATATTTGACACATTGGCTGAGACAGTAGAGGATTTCAAAACAGCTGTTACGAACGAAGCTAACAATACTATGTCGCTCCCAAAAAGTGCACTGAATTTGAAATTAACAAATTTGACAAACGAAGCAAGAATCTGACGAAATGATAGACTAGTTCCATACACGACTACAGCAACTCTCATATTAACATAGCACTAGTTAATACCTAGTCTTGATACATCACACAGCTGATCTGTCATCTACAGCAGATGAGCACACACCATCAGACCAGCCATCTACGACAGATAAACACACCATCAGACCAGCCATCTACGACAGATAAACACACCATCAGACCAGCCATCTACGACAGATAAGCGAACACCATCAGATCAGCCATCTACGACAGATAAGCACACACCATCAGATCAGCCATCTACGACAGATGAGCACACACCATCAGATCAGCCATAAATCATAGGCTCCACACCATCAGATCTATCTACAGTATCTGATCTACTGGCAATATCAGGTCTACAAGATGTGCAGATACCAAGTTATGGAGCTACTGATGTAGACACAGGTCTACCAGTAACAGCTGATCTAACCACAACAGCTGGTGTACAATCTGATCGGGTAGTAGATGAAGAACCAGTACAAAAGGTAAAAACTAATTCTGACAGATATATCGTTTAGTTTTGTTGCATGCTCTGACTCTACTTTGATAGCAGATTGTAGGGATATATATATATTACACATGTAGTCGTTGAACAATAAACATATATATTAACACAGCACTAGTTTATACCTAGTATTAATACATCACAATGGTGACGAGGATAATTTGGAATTAAATTCTTGGAATAAATGTTGGACATATACAAACTGTTAAAATGTGTGTGGATTTATTAATAATATTGATATTTTCACAAATTAAAGAAATGGTGACAGCATTGCCAACATTTAGTGCACACCAGTCATCTGCTGACAGTCGATGGAAAAAGTGGATTAACCGATTACAAAACTTGTTAATCGGACTAGACATCAAGGACAAACTAAGGAAACGTGCGCTTCTTTTGCATCATGCGGGTGAGGAGGTCAATGACATATTTGACACATTGGCTGAGACAGTAGAGGATTTCAAAACAGCTGTTACGAACGAAGCTAACAATACTATGTCGCTCCCAAAAAGTGCACTGAATTTGAAATTAACAAATTTCGACAAACGAAGCAAGAATCTGACGAAATGATAGACTAGTTCCATACACGACTACAGCAACTCTCATATTAACATAGCACTAGTTAATACCTAGTCTTGATACGTCACACAGCCGATCTGTCATCTACAGCAGATGAGCACACACAATCAGATCAGCCATCTACGACAGATGAGCACACACCATCAGACCAGCCATCTACAACAGATAAGCACACACCATCAGACCAGCCATCTACGACAGATAAGCACACACCATCAGACCAGCCATCTACGACAGATGAGCACACACCATCAGACCATCCCATCTACGACAGATAAGCACAGACCATCAGACCAGCCATCTACGACAGATGAGCACACACCATCAGACCATCCCATCTACGACAGATAAGCACACACCATCAGACCAGCCATCTACGACAGATAAGCACACACCATCAGACCAGCCATCTACGACAGATGAGCACACACCATCAACCATCCCATCTACGACAGATAAGACAGACCATCAACCAGCCTCTACGACAGATAAGAACAGACCATCGATCAGCCATCTACGACAGATAAGCACACACATCAGACCAGCCATCTACAACAGGTGAGCACACACCATCAGATCAGCCATCTACGACAGATAAGAACAGACCATCAGACCAGCCATCTACGACAGATAAGCCACACCATCAGACCAGCCTCTACAACAGATAGCACACACCATCAGACCAGCCATCTACGACAGATAAGAACAGACCTCAGACCAGCCATCTACGACAGATAAGCACACACCATCAGACCAGCCATCTACAACAGATAAGAACAGACCATCAGACCAGCCATCTACAACAGATAAGCACACACCATCAGACCAGCCATCTATGACAGATAAGCACACACCATCAGACCAGCCATCTACAACAGATAAGCACACACCATCAGACCAGCCATCTAGGACAGATGAGCACACACCATCAGATCAGCCATAAACCTCAGGCTCCACAGCATCAGATCTATCCACAGTATCTGATCTACCGGCAATATCAGGTCTACAAGATGTGCAGATCATTTTGTGTATCATGGACACATAAGACATAAAACTCTTAATAGCTAAGTCTATTTTATCAAAGCCATTTAGTCTTATATTGTTATCATCTTTCTTCTTCATACTCTGTTTATGATCTCTAGCGTAGTTTTAGTTATTTTCATTCTCTGTACTTTTGTTCTTCAGTGTAGTAACATTCAGCGATTAATCTACTATTTTGAGAATCGGAATGGTGTAGGTGCTGGTGATGTTCCAGCTGATCTGCCATCAACAACATATCTGCTTACACCATCTGACGAGCCATCTACGACAGATAAGCACACACCATCAGACGAGCCATCTACGACAGATGAGCTCACATCATCAGACCAGCCATCAAACACAGCATCAGATATATCTACAGTATCTGATCTGCCGACAATATCCGGTCTACAAGATGTGCAGACACCATCAGATCAGCCATAAATCACAGGCTCCACAGCAACAGATCTATCTACAGTATCTGATCTACCGGCAATATCAGGTCTACAAGTTGTGCAGATACCAAGTTATGGAGCTACTGATGTAGACACAGGTCTACCAGTAACAGCTGATCTAACCACAACAGCTGGTGTACAATCTGATCGGGTAGTAGATGAAGAACCAGTACAAAAGGTAAAAACTAATTCTGACAGATATATCGTTTAGTTTTGTTGCATGCTCTGACTCTCTACTTTGAGAGCAGATTGTAGGGATATATATATTACACATGTAGTCGTTGAACGATAAACATATATACATGTATATATACACAGCACTAATACAAACTGTTAAAATGTGTGTGGATTTATTAATAATATTGATATTTTCACAAATTAAAGAAATGGTGACAGCATTGCCAACATTTAGCACACCAGTCATCTGCTGACAGTCAATGGAAAAAGTGGATTAACCGATTACAAAACTTGTTAATCGGACTAGACATCAAAGACGAACTAAGGAAACGTGCGCTTCTTTTGCATCATGCGGGTAAGGAGGTCAATGACATATTTGACACATTGGCTGAGACAGTAGAGGATTTCAAAACAGCTGTTACGAACGAAGCTAACAATACTATGTCGCTCCCAAAAAGTGCACTGAATTTGAAATTAACAAATTTGACAAACGAAGCAAGAATCTGACGAAATGATAGACTAGTTCCATACACGAATACAGCAACTCTCATATTAACATAGCACTAGTTAATACCTAGTCGTGATACATCACACAGCTGATCTGTCATCTACAGCAGATGAGCACACACCATCAGACCAGCCATCTACGACAGATGAGCACACACCATCAGACCAGCCATCTACGACAGATAAGCGCACACCATCAGATCAGCCATCTACGACAGATGAGCACACACCATCAGATCAGCCATAAATCACAGGCTCCACAGCAACAGATATATCTACAGTATCTGATCTACCGGCAATATCAGGTCTACAAGTTGTGCAGATACCAAGTTATGGAGCTACTGATGTAGACACAGGTCTACCAGTAACAGCTGATCTAACCACAACAGCTGGTGTACAATCTGATCGGGTAGTAGATGAAGAACCAGTACAAAAGGTAAAAACTAATTCTGACAGATATATCGTTTAGTTTTGTTGCATGCTCTGACTCTACTTTGATAGCAGATTGTAGGGATATATATATTACACATGTAGTCGTTGAACAATTAACATATATATTAACACAGCACTAGTTTATACCTAGTATTAATACATCACAATGGTGACGAGAATAATTTGGAATTAAATTCTTGGAATAAATGTTGGACATATACAAACTGTTAAAATGTATGTGGACTTATTAATAATATTGATATTTTCACAAATTAAAGAAATGGTGACAACATTGCCAACATTTAGTGCACACCAGTCATCTGCTGACAGTCGATGGAAAAAGTGGATTAACCGATTACAAAACTTGTTAATCGGACTAGACAGCAAGGACAAACTAAGGAAACGTGCGCTTCTTTTGCATCATACGGGTGAGGAGGTCGATGACATATTTGACACATTGGCTGAGACAGTAGAGGATTTCAAAACAGCTGTTACGAACGAAGCTAACAAAACTATGTCGCTCCCAAAAAGTGCACTGAATTTGAAATTAACAAATTTCGACAAACGAAGCAAGAATCTGACGAAACGATAGACTAGTTCCATACACGACTACAGCAACTCTCATATTAACATAGCACTAGTTAATACCTAGTCTTGATACGTCACACAGCCGATCTGTCATCTACAGCAGATGAGCACACACAATCAGATCAGCCATCTACGACAGATGAGCACACACCATCAGACCAGCCATCTACGACAGATAAGAACAAACCATCAGATCAGCCATCTACGACAGATGAGCACACACCATTAGACCAGCCATCTACGACAGATAAGCACACACCATCAGACCAGCCATCTACGACAGATGAGCACACACCATCAGACCAGCCATCTACGACAGATAAGCACAGACCACTAGATCAGCCATCTACGACAGATGAGCACACACCATCAGATCAGCCATAAACCACAGGCTCCACAGCATCAGATCTATCCACAGTATCTGATCTACCGGCAATATCAGGTCTACAAGATGTGCAGATAATTTTGTGTATCATGGACACATAAGACATAAAACTCTTAATAGCTAAGTCTATTTTATCAAAGCCATTTAGTCTTATATTGTTATCATCTTTCTTCTTCATACTCTGTTTATGATCTCTAGCGTAGTTTTAGTTATTTTCATTCTCTGTACTTTTGTTCTTCAGTGTAGTAACATTCAGCGATTAATCTACTATTTTGAGAATCGGAATGGTGTAGGTGCTGGTGATGTTCCAGCTGATCTGCCATCAACAACATATCTGCTTACACCATCTGACGAGCCATCTACGACAGATAAGCACACACCATCAGACGAGCCATCTACGACAGATGAGCTCACATCATCAGACCAGCCATAACATAGCATCAGATTATCTACAGTATCTGATCTGCCGCAATATCGGTCTACAAGATGTGCAGACAGCTGATCTGTCATCTACAGCAGATGAGCACACACCATCAGACCAGCCATCTACGACAGATGAGCACACACCATCAGACCAGCCATCTACGACAGATAAGCGCACACCATCAGATCAGCCATCTACGACAGATGAGCACACACCATCAGATCAGCCATAAATCACAGGCTCCACAGCAACAGATCTATCTACAGTATCTGATCTACCGGCAATATCAGGTCTACAAGTTGTGCAGATACCAAGTTATGGAGCTACTGATGTAGACACAGGTCTACCAGTAACAGCTGATCTAACCACAACAGCTGGTGTACAATCTGATCGGGTAGTAGATGAAGAACCAGTACAAAAGGTAAAAACTAATTCTGACAGATATATCGTTTAGTTTTGTTGCATGCTCTGACTCTACTTTGATAGCAGATTGTAGGGATATATATATTACACATGTAGTCGTTGAACAATAAACATATATATTAACACAGCACTAGTTTATACCTAGTATTAATACATCACAATGGTGACGAGGATAATTTGGAATTAAATTCTTGGAATAAATGTTGGACATATACAAACTGTTAAAATGTATGTGGACTTATTAATAATATTGATATTTTCACAAATTAAAGAAATGGTGACCGAATTACAAAACTTGTTAATCGGACTAGACATCAAGGACGAACATGCGGGTGAGGAGGTCAATGACAGCATTGCCAACATTTAGTGCACACCAGTCATCTGCTGACAGTCGATGGAAAGATCAGCAAGAAGTTGCTAAATCAAATCAACACAAAAGTGCTTGAAAAAACCGGACTTAAACAATGGAAGAATATGGCAGCAACACTGTGGTTCAAAAACATTGAAAACATTGCGTTTGATGTGGTGGATTTCTATCCTTCGATTTCTGCTCAACTACTAAATAAAGCATTCGACTTTGCGTCAAAATACAACATATCAGTTCGGAAGAAAGAGAAATTATCCTACATACCAAAGAATCACGACTTCACAAAGAAGGTGAAACATGGAGTAAAAAAGAAAGAGCAAGCCTATTTGACGTAACTATGGGCGGTTTCGATGGGGCGGAGACCTGTGAGTTGGTCGGATTGTACATCTTAAACGAGATAACACAGAAACATGGGAACAATTTCGGATTATACCGTGACGATGGACTTGGAATCTCAAATGCAACCCCACGTCAAATTGAAAACATTAAAAAGACCTATGTTCCATATTCCAATCGTTCGGCTTGAATGACTATTGAGTCTAACAAGAAAATTGTAAAGCTTTTGGATGTAACCTGCAAAATGGCAAATATATCTCATACAACAAACCGAACAACACCCCCGATGTATGTACATACCAAGTCCAACCACCCACCTAATATCGCCAGAAGCATACCCATAGGAATCAACAAACGTTTAAGTGAAATATCATGTGATTAATACTCGTTCAACGCAGCAATTCCCACCTACCAACATCTCTTAACAGCAATGGATACAAGCATGAACTTAAACACGCAAGAACAGAAGTAGAAACATAATCTGGTTTAATCCACCTTACAGCAAGAACGTAGAATCTAACATCGGATGTACATTCCTCAAAATACAAGATGAAAACATTCCCAATGCACACATACCCTATAAACTATTCAACAGAAACACAGTGAAAATTAGTTACAGTTGTATGAGCAATATCAAGCACATAATCGATGGACACAACAAATATATACTTTCCAAAAACAAACTAAAGAAACAGCCCATATGTAAAACATGCAACTGGGCAGTTCCATGCAAACATCAACCAGTACTGTAATTTTTAAAAATTAATTTAATCAATCACAAATGATTTTTTTTTTTACTTAAACACCTGTATATTTGAAATAACAGCTGCATTTTAATTTTAATATTATTTATGATCATATAAAATATATGAACTCGAGCGGAACTTTACACTAAAAAAAATTGTGAAAATGACATCTGATGAATTACTGTATACAACACATTACTAATAACTAAATGGTTTGTCTAGATCAACTAATTTGTAGTAGAAGACTTATATTTTAACATAATAATTTTATTTTGTCCGTTTGAGTAGAAATAATGTCATTATCCACGATATATCATATTCAATGGAATATGTACGTCCGACACCGAAATACACCTTTCTTTCTACATACAAGTTTTCTCTGCTGTCTCATATCTATTACTGATCAGGTACAAAGCACACTTGGTATCCTCAATATATATGCCAGTTATTAAGAAATTTCAAGTTCATGCAACACCTGAGTAAGTACAGGTAATATCTGTACGTCTGACACCGTACGTCCGACACCAAATTCATGATAATAGTTTCCACTTCATTCACCAGGTGTCTCTTTTTTTCAACTTCCTGTTGACATACATGCAGTTTTAAAATTTGAATCGTTTTGCACCACATGCTGCATTGCTAAATCCACAGACATCCTTGCCATCTGAAGAAACAAGGTAAAGTATAATAGTCCTACATATATTCTATAAGAATAAATACCGGTAAGTAAAAATATACATTTATTACCTGCGCAAGATACTATTTTCCTGAAAATGATATGTAACTTGCAATACCCTAAATGGCCATTATCTTGTTTTTAGCTAGCAGGCCAACAAGCCAATAAGCTTATATCATATAGGAATAGGCATTGTATAACATATGTTGTCCCTTTAGCATGTTTAGCCATCCTTTGTATATGACCTTGAGTGATATTGAAAATTCGGGTTCGGGTCAAAACGTACCCGAGTCAAAACGTACCTTGGGCATCGGGTCAAAACGTACCCATATCTCGGGTCAAAACGTACCCAAGGTCGGGTCAAAACGTACCCATGGTCGGGTCAAAACGTACCCTTCGATATATCAATATATTATACCAATATATCCACATTTTATTTATCTTTTTGGCATTTGTGAGGTTAATTTACCAATTTATATATCAATAATGGGATTAAGTGGAAACCAATCAATGATCAAAGAGAGAGTATACTGCTTTAATGATTACTTAATGGGATTATGTGTACGGCGGAAACCAATTACCAATCAATGATCAAAGAGAGATTATACCAACTATTTTAATTTCAATCGCTCGTTAAATAACGTTGATATAAAATATCCTGTCCCAGATATGAAAATATCAAACTCTAACATGACTTCGTTATGTTTGTATTGCGAGCGGGTCGTGGGGAGTCGTCACCAGGCCATAGATTGCGACGCTTGTGGTGGATGGCAGCACCGTGCATGTGGAGATACAGGTAATTAAGCTTATTAGGTAATTAAGCTTATTAGGTCTTGCAATTGAATATCGTACGTGTTTCTATTAAGTTTATTTACCACTGCGATATATGAACATGGTCTCACGAGTGGTCTTACGAGAGACTAATAGCAACATAATGATACTATAGACTGAACATATGATTACATTGTACATGTTTATATTACATGTATCGCAACATATATACGATAAATAAAATAGGCTGAACATCTAATTACATTGTACGTGTTTCACAAGCAACATATATACTATAAATAAATTAGCCTGAACATCTAATTACATTGTACGTGTTTCACATTTCAGGGTTGACTAAGTACATCCGACTACGAAAGGGTCTCATCGACTTCCACTTCACTTGTCTGCGATGTACCATGTTATCACATCTACCGCGTTTGGAGAGTACGCGATTGTCAACTGCGATGGACATCACAGAAGAAGACATAGATCCACGGGACATATCAGACATTTCAACCGACGAGACCCCGTCTATTGCTGCGACCGTCGACGATTCTATGATATCAGAAGTTTCCGCCGATGATTCTATGACGACGGAAATTCCTACTGCGACCACAAACGAGACCCCGTCACAAACTACTA
>CM026390.1:22325671-22355671 GCA_014843695.1 Archivesica marissinica
ATCCTGCTAGAATATACTTTTTCCACTTTAAACCTTATTCTGGCGTGAAAATCCAAAATGGCCGCCAATTACAGTTAGTAAAATGAACAAAAATGAAAATGCTGGGTACAAGGTAGAGTAGAAATAGTAAATTTGTGTGTTCGTTAGCTTCCTTGTCATACTAACCATGCTAGAATTATTCATTTCACTTTTAATCGAAATATAACTTGAAAAGAATTCAAAATGGCCACCACACTAATGCACTAATAAACATACATATATACTATATATAACAATCTTGGGCACATGGTTAGCTAGAAAGACAAACATTGTATATTTTTCACCTCCATTTACTATTACAACACTCTACATACGAAATGTTTACATTCACATATATATACAGATATATATGTGAATTGGTAGATTCAAGATGGCCGCCATATGTGGTTCTTAATTGGTATTTTTTTAGATATCCACTACAAGTGGTACTTCAATATGAAACAATGAACATGATATTTATCCAGGCTAGTCGGGGCATGTGTACACATTCCAAATAGTTTAGCATAGCCATGTGTTATGCACAGTAGTAAAAAACTTATAATTTCTCAGAACACTCATGCTAATATCTTGTGAATATGCATATTTATATACATGTATTATGTCAATGGTTTTCCTATAGCAAATATGAAAGACGTGAATTATATACATATTCGCAAGATTCGCTCAATTATTCTGAGAAGAGACATGTTTAACTACTGTACATATCACCCCCCCCCCGCCCCAACTGTGTCATCTTCTACTTATAATTTTCTTGTTTCAGATACAGAAGCTGACGAGCTGCTCTCCCGTGTTCAACAGTTACATAAACTATACATGCGTATCAGTGACATTTCATGAAGGCGTATAAACTTGTTCAGAAACTTAATGGTCCAAAATGGCAGAACAATTGGACGTAACAAACAAGAAACAAGTGAACAAATGTATTTTACTTTGTGGTAGGCCCTGTAGTAAGATCGATAGTTTGGACAAAACCACAAGTGTTAAATGGAGCTCTATTCAAGAAAAGGCTTTAAAATGGAAAGACATTAATCCATTTTCAAATATTCATAGTTCTGTGGATTGGGAAAAAGGCCCAAAGGAACAGCACATGCATAACGCATGCTATGCAACACTCTCCAGCAATACATATTACTCCAAAGCCAAGAGACGCACACTCACAACCACTCAGAGTGTGGATGATGATGGGCAAGAAGTTGAAAGTGTATGAAAGGACAAAAATTTAACACATTCAATCGTGATAAGCAGATTCTCCTTCTCTCAACATTGGATGCATGGACTAAGTTCAAGGTCCACACAGTGCGTTTAGTAGACGAACCGATGAGAGAGAGACTTTCGACTTTGATAGACTCTATTCCTGACGCTGAAAGTGCTTTTGGAATTGAAATCCGATATCATCGTGCATGCTGGCGTAAGTATATCAGTGATCAAAAGCCGCTCACCGATGAAGCAGCACAACATCTCCAAAGAGTGAGTCTCCGAGAGGCACAGGCACTATTCTTCAGTCACGTTCGCCAGGTCATTTTCCATGACCACGAATTTCGCACATTGCAAGGTCTTGTTAATGACTACACGCGCATTATTTCCAATTACGGACATACATCAATAGTGAGATCAAGCTACCTGAAAATGCTGCTTGTCAATGAATTCGGAGATACAATTGGTTTCCATGAACGACAACAAAAGAATGTGAGTGAGTTAGTGCATGATACTACTGCAGGAGGTACATACATTGAGGCTGCAATATCATCATTGGGTGTCAGTAACGATCAGTTAATTAAGAACATCGCGTCACGCATCAAACAGGATGTAATTGGTACAGATACTGTTGCCTGGCCGCCATACATCCTCGAGTTGGAGAAGGAAGAGAACACGAGTGAACTGCTAATGAAGCTGATCAGTTGGATGAAACGTCCGAACATGTCTGACATTGATGATACACCCACTGTGCGGTCAATTGTGTCCCTAGTCACAAGCTATATTACAGGCAAACGCACTGCATTCTGCACAAACATCTCTGTTATGCTACATGGACTGTCAAAAAGTAGAGAAATAGTTGACATCATCCACAAGAATGGTTTGGGAATCAGCTACAATGACACCATGATGCTGCGGGATTTCTGGGTAGTTAATGACCTAAAACACTCTTTGAATTGTCCATTTGAACTTGCTGATGGAACTCCAGCCATTGCAATTGTGGACAATGATGACTTTAAAAGCGATACTTTGACAGGTGCGGGTCAACCCCACCGCACCAATGTGATGTTTATACAACCAGAATCACTCGATAAAGACATTTCGTCTGCAACTCATCAAGACCGACCAGTCACCAGTCCATACAACTAAATTGGCTGCAACACTCTCAGCAGAACTGAATGAATTAGGACGTGAAATGCGTTCGGTCAGACCATATAAGACATTAAAACGCGGAGAGCCACCCATCAGAAAGCAGTCTGATGACAATTTACCTGACACATCTGCTCAAAGAACACGCGGTGTAATCCATGAACTAACAAGGTCAGACGATGATCATTCCAGACCACACCCAAAGGACCAAAGTGTACCTGTAATGCCCGCGTTTCATGCAAATATGTCTGAACCAGACAAGAAGAGTCGTGCAATATACCACATGACATATCCAGATCCACCTAGTAAGACAATTCTCTATGATGTGATGAGCAATCTAGCCAAATCGGTAAATGAAAAAGAAATGCCATTCGCCATCATTGTTGGTGATCACCCAGTGTATGTGCTTCTTCTCGAGTTGAAAAGTGAGAATCCTGACCCGTTCAGCAAATTGTTGCCATTCATGGGACCTTTCCACATATGTCATTCATCTACGCTATGTACAAGCGGTTTAAGGGATCAGGACTTTCAGATGTCTTGGTGGCAGCTGGTGTCATTGCAGAAGGCTCTGTAGATCAGGCACTCCGTGGAAAGCATTTCAAGCGCGGTGTTCGTTGTTTAAGGCTCTTCTATGAAACGTTGATCCATCATGCTCTTGACAGGCGGCTCAGAGATGTGTCTTTATCGAACGATATCAAGGTCTCACTTGACAAGCTCAGACAGCAAGTAGATGCAGATAACGTGGAACTGGCAGATGCCTATACTGAGCTTGAGAACAATGAAGAATTGAAAATTCTAGTGGGCACTCTGTTTGAGGACTGTGATGATGCTCCACTAGCCGAGTACTGGATATCATTCATGGAGATGGTTGAAATCCTGACGCAAAATATCCATGCTATCAGAACAAGTAATTGGGGTGAGTTCAAATCATCCCTAAAGCTCATGCTTCCTTGGATGCAAGTTTATGATAACGATAGATATGGTCGCTATCTTCCGGATTTCACCACTGTTCTCGACAACCTGACCGATGAACAAGCAGCATTCATGGACAGTGGTCTCTTTGCACAATCAATGACGGGAAACCCATACTCTTGTGTCGCTCTAGATATCTGGATAGAGTCGACTATGAATAAGGGCTCTAAATTGAAATCTGGCTGGTTGGGCATTCTCAATAACGAGAAGCAGTTGATTGCAAACACTCGCAATGTGAACAATGTCAATCGGGTAAGGGCAAGTGTCCATCGGCATGCTGATCACAAGGTAGTAGCAAAGGTTAAGCATGCTGATTCATCTGCTAGCAAATTGAAGAAAGACGAACAGGCAATTCAGGATATTCATGATTGTCTCACAGAATTCACATGTGACCCATTTGACCTCACAAATCAGACACTTAGATCTCTGCAATCAGGAATACCAGCTTCAGAAAAACTTGCTGGTGATTTCAAAACTGCACACGCCGATGGTATCACCAAGATGACTATGTTCTTACAAGATAGGGTGTTTTCAAAGACCAAGTGTCTAACTGACAGAGTTCCTCGCAGTAATCGGCAAAACTTTTCAAAGCAAGAACTGAAAAAATCTGATGGTGAGCGTCTAACTGGAAAGACAGCCGATATGGAGTCCAAAGCTATGACAGCAGTCCTTGGTCTCGTAGAGAATAGTGGTGCACTCAAACTGGAGGAAGTGCTGCAGCATCGCGTCACAGATGAGTGCCTTCCTATATTCAATGTAAATGGAACCATGCGAAAGGTACAGAAAAGCAAGCTTCAAGAAAAGCTTACCATGACGATAGTACCAGAACCTGAATTGAGCACATCTATTGTTGATATGGGTCTTATCTGGCACCTTGCAGCACCAACCACCGAAGACAGGGAAAAGGGCGATGGTTCCAAATACACATGGGGTGATTATGGAGAGAAAGTATTCAACCTAATTCTCGCACGACACAAACATGCAGATCAGATCATTTGCATTAACGATGCATATGATCAGAAGTATTCCATCAAAGACAGTGAACGCATCTTACGTCAGAAAGGAACACCTATAAGTAATGTCTACATGAAGTCTGAAGACAAGTTTCCTTCAATAAAAGACTTTCATGCACTTCTGCGTAGTCCAGGAAACAAGATCCGCCTACAAGCATTTTTGCAAACATCATTCGAGCGTACTGTGGCTAAAACAAACATTCAGCTAATCTACTGTGTGGTAGGTGGAATCGCAAAGAATCTGACAACGGCAACACTTGTCCCAGAGTTCCAATGTTCTCATACAGAGGCCGACACGGCAATGTTCACTATATATAACATTCTTCGGTCCCAGGGCTGCAAACAAGCCGTCGTTCTAGATACTGAGGACACCGACAATTATGTTCAAGCTGCCTATGTTGCTCAACAGACATCAGGTCTCCTGTGTGTGAAACGCAAACGTGAAATTATCTCTGCCAGGTGTTTGTGCAATGAAGAAATGGCTGCATCTATCATACAGCTACATGTACTCACTGGATGTGATCACAACTCAGGTTTCTATGGTGTAAGTAAGAAGCTTGTTGCCGATCGGGTCAATGACTCAAAGGAAGCACGTGATCTCCTTGCATCATGTGGCATGGAGCTGCCAGTGACTGAATATGTCCTCAACGATTTGGAGCTGTTTGTTATTCGGTACATATATAACGATCCGAAAAGTACGACACTGTGTGACGCTAGGTCGGCAAAGTGGCGGTCCATGAAGAAGAAAAACACAATCCGACTAGCACCTGACACTGATAGTCTTCGTCCTCATTTGGAGAGGGCAAACTACCTAGCTTATTTGCAAAGACATTTCGACCTCCTATCTCACCCCTCACCGATTGGAAATGGATGGCAACTGAAAGATGGTGTATGCCTTCCTGTACGTTACACTCAGTCTCCCCTCCCTCTGACGATCTGCCTGCCAGTGTGTCCATCCAAAGACCCAGACGAGGACAGTGATACTGACACAGATTCCTGCAATGACAGTGACTGTAGCTCTAGTGAAAACAGTGTTCGTGAAGACTGACCAATGTATTATTGAATACACATTAAACTAGTGGATGTCATCCATCAGATAGCTTTGCAATTATGTGTGAATATACAATTAGGTAATGGTATCTTAACTTTTGAAATGCTAGGTAAATATTGAGCAACAATAGTTGACCAGCAGACGTCTTTTCATATTTTATGTTTTGTCATATATCTATGAAAACTAAATTTGTTGTGGAATTCCATTGGAATTGCATTTTATTGATGCAATTCCCACGAAATTGCACAACATATTTGGATATTGTGTTAGCCGCTAGCGTTCAGTGAGTTGTAATTAAAATAAAGTTTAGATAACAGGGTGTGAATTTATTAGTACTTAGCCACACTATACTTCAAAACCATAGTTTACCACCAATTCACAAGGGAAATACGGTGGCCATTTTGTATTTTCAAGTCCAAACATGACTGAAAGAAATACAAACATAACTACACAAGGATTAATACAATGACAAAAGTAGAAAAGGACACAAATTGTGTATATTTAGCTTGAAATGTATCATTGACAGTTCTCTTTTGTTATTTAATTAAAAAACATGGCGGCCATTTTGGACTTATTTCACGTCAAAACTAGATGGAAATTTGAAATAATAATCATAGCATGGTTAGTGTAACAAGAGAGTTGTCAAACACACAACTTTTCTATTTCTATCCCACCATGTACCCAATATATTTCATTTTCGTTCGTTTTTCTAACTGTAATTAGCGGCCATTTTGTATTTTCAAGCCAGAATGAGGCTCAAAGTGACAATAAATAATTCTAGCAGAATTATCATAATGAAATTAATTTGAAAAGACACAAATATTGTATTTCTAGCTTATCCTGTGCCCAAGATAATTTATTTTTTATTTTTCAAAATGGCGACGGCGGCCATTTTGGATTTTGTGCTCTATGGAGTTACTTCGCAATTTCCCAGAGGGTCATGGGCGCTCATTTTCTTCTAAAATGGTCCAGGTAGCATTATCAACAATAAAAAAAAGGTAGGAACATAATAGTCACGGAGCCTTGGGAAATGACCCTACATAGTTAATACCTAGTATTGATACATCACACAGCTGATCTGTCATCTACAGCAGATGAGCACACACCATCAGACCAGCCATCTACGACAGATGAGCACACACCATCAGACCATCCCATCTACGACAGATAAGCACACACCATCAGATCAGCCATCTACGACAGATAAGAACAGATCACTAGATCAGCCATCTACGACAGATGAGCACACACCATCAGACCAGCCATCTACGACAGATAAGAACAGACCATCAGACCTGCCATCTACAACAGATAAGCACACACCATCAGACCTGCCATCTACGACAGATAAGCGCACACCATCAGATCAGCCATCTACGACAGATGAGCACACACCATCAGACCTGCCATCTACGACAGATAAACACACACCATCAGACCAGCCATCTACGACAGATGAGCACACACCGTCAGACCAACCATCTACTACAGATAAGCGCACACCATCAGATCAGCCATCTACGACAGATGAGCACACACCATCAGATCAGCCATAAATCACAGGCTCCACAGCATCAGATCTATCTACAGTATCTGATCTACCGGCAATATCAGGTCTACAAGTTGTGCAGATACCAAGTTATGGAGCTACTGATGTAGACACAGGTCTACCAGTAACAGCTGATCTAACCACAACAGCTGGTGTACAATCTGATCGGGTAGTAGATGAAGAACCAGTACAAAAGGTAAAAACTAATTCTGACAGATATATCGTTTAGTTTTGTTGCATGCTCTGACTCTACTTTGATAGCAGATTGTAGGGATATATATATTACACATGTAGTCGTTGAACAATTAACATATATATTAACACAGCACTAGTTTATACCTAGTATTAATACATCACAATGGTGACGAGAATAATTTGGAATTAAATTCTTGGAATAAATGTTGGACATATACAAACTGTTAAAATGTATGTGGACTTAAAATTAAAGAAATGGTGACAACATTGCCAACATTTAGTGCACACCAGTCATCTGCTGACAGTCGATGGAAAAAGTGGATTAACCGATTACAAAACTTGTTAATCGGACTAGACAGCAAGGACAAACTAAGGAAACGTGCGCTTCTTTTGCATCATACGGGTGAGGAGGTCGATGACATATTTGACACATTGGCTGAGACAGTAGAGGATTTCAAAACAGCTGTTACGAACGAAGCTAACAAAACTATGTCGCTCCCAAAAAGTGCACTGAATTTGAAATTAACAAATTTCGACAAACGAAGCAAGAATCTGACGAAACGATAGACTAGTTCCATACACGACTACAGCAACTCTCATATTAACATAGCACTAGTTAATACCTAGTCTTGATACGTCACACAGCCGATCTGTCATCTACAGCAGATGAGCACACACAATCAGATCAGCCATCTACGACAGATGAGCACACACCATCAGACCAGCCATCTACGACAGATAAGAACAAACCATCAGATCAGCCATCTACGACAGATGAGCACACACCATCAGACCAGCCATCTACGACAGATAAGCACACACCATCAGACCAGCCATCTACGACAGATAAGCACAGACCACTAGATCAGCCATCTACGACAGATGAGCACACACCATCAGATCAGCCATAAACCACAGGCTCCACAGCATCAGATCTATCCACAGTATCTGATCTACCGGCAATATCAGGTCTACAAGATGTGCAGATAATTTTGTGTATCATGGACACATAAGACATAAAACTCTTAATAGCTAAGTCTATTTTATCAAAGCCATTTAGTCTTATATTGTTATCATCTTTCTTCTTCATACTCTGTTTATGATCTCTAGCGTAGTTTTAGTTATTTTCATTCTCTGTACTTTTGTTCTTCAGTGTAGTAACATTCAGCGATTAATCTACTATTTTGAGAATCGGAATGGTGTAGGTGCTGGTGATGTTCCAGCTGATCTGCCATCAACAACATATCTGCTTACACCATCTGACGAGCCATCTACGACAGATAAGCACACACCATCAGACGAGCCATCTACGACAGATGAGCTCACATCATCAGACCAGCCATCAAACATAGCATCAGATATATCTACAGTATCTGATCTGCCGACAATATCCGGTCTACAAGATGTGCAGACACCATCAGATCAGCCATAAATCACAGGCTCCACAGCAACAGATCTATCTACAGTATCTGATCTACCGGCAATATCAGGTCTACAAGTTGTGCAGATACCAAGTTATGGAGCTACTGATGTAGACACAGGTCTACCAGTAACAGCTGATCTAACCACAACAGCTGGTGTACAATCTGATCGGGTAGTAGATGAAGAACCAGTACAAAAGGTAAAAACTAATTCTGACAGATATATCGTTTAGTTTTGTTGCATGCTCTGACTCTCTACTTTGAGAGCAGATTGTAGGGATATATATATTACACATGTAGTCGTTGAACGATAAACATATATACATGTATATATACACAGCACTAATACAAACTGTTAAAATGTGTGTGGATTTATTAATAATATTGATATTTTCACAAATTAAAGAAATGGTGACAGCATTGCCAACATTTAGCACACCAGTCATCTGCTGACAGTCGATGGAAAAAGTGGATTAACCGATTACAAAACTTGTTAATCGGACTAGACATCAAGGACGAACTAAGGAAACGTGCGCTTCTTTTGCATCATGCGGGTGAGGAGGTCAATGACATATTTGACACATTGGCTGAGACAGTAGAGGATTTCAAAACAGCTGTTACGAACGAAGCTAACAATACTATGTCGCTCCCAAAAAGTGCACTGAATTTGAAATTAACAAATTTGACAAACGAAGCAAGAATCTGACGAAATGATAGACTAGTTCCATACACGAATACAGCAACTCTCATATTAACATAGCACTAGTTAATACCTAGTCTTGATACATCACACAGCTGATCTGTCATCTACAGCAGATGAGCACACACCATCAGACCAGCCATCTACGACAGATGAGCACACACCATCAGACCAGCCATCTACGACAGATAAGCGCACACCATCAGATCAGCCATCTACGACAGATGAGCACACACCATCAGATCAGCCATAAATCACAGGCTCCACAGCAACAGATCTATCTACAGTATCTGATCTACCGGCAATATCAGGTCTACAAGTTGTGCAGATACCAAGTTATGGAGCTACTGATGTAGACACAGGTCTACCAGTAACAGCTGATCTAACCACAACAGCTGGTGTACAATCTGATCGGGTAGTAGATGAAGAACCAGTACAAAAGGTAAAAACTAATTCTGACAGATATATCGTTTAGTTTTGTTGCATGCTCTGACTCTACTTTGATAGCAGATTGTAGGGATATATATATTACACATGTAGTCGTTGAACAATTAACATATATATTAACACAGCACTAGTTTATACCTAGTATTAATACATCACAATGGTGACGAGAATAATTTGGAATTAAATTCTTGGAATAAATGTTGGACATATACAAACTGTTAAAATGTATGTGGACTTATTAATAATATTGATATTTTCACAAATTAAAGAAATGGTGACAACATTGCCAACATTTAGTGCACACCAGTCATCTGCTGACAGTCGATGGAAAAAGTGGATTAACCGATTACAAAACTTGTTAATCAGACTAGACAGCAAGGACAAACTAAGGAAACGTGCGCTTCTTTTGCATCATACGGGTGAGGAGGTCGATGACATATTTGACACATTGGCTGAGACAGTAGAGGATTTCAAAACAGCTGTTACGAACGAAGCTAACAAAACTATGTCGCTCCCAAAAAGTGCACTGAATTTGAAATTAACAAATTTCGACAAACGAAGCAAGAATCTGACGAAACGATAGACTAGTTCCATACACGACTACAGCAACTCTCATATTAACATAGCACTAGTTAATACCTAGTCTTGATACGTCACACAGCCGATCTGTCATCTACAGCAGATGAGCACACACAATCAGATCAGCCATCTACGACAGATGAGCACACACCATCAGACCAGCCATCTACGACAGATAAGAACAAACCATCAGATCAGCCATCTACGACAGATGAGCACACACCATCAGACCAGCCATCTACGACAGATAAGCACACACCATCAGACCAGCCATCTACGACAGATAAGCACAGACCACTAGATCAGCCATCTACGACAGATGAGCACACACCATCAGATCACCATCAGACCAGCCATCTACACAGATAAGCACAACCATAGACAGCCATCTAGGACAGATGAGCACACACCATCAGATCAGCCATAAACCACAGGCTCCACAGCATCAGATCTATCCACAGTATCTGATCTACCGGCAATATCAGGTCTACAAGATGTGCAGATAATTTTGTGTATCATGGACACATAAGACATAAAACTCTTAATAGCTAAGTCTATTTTATCAAAGCCATTTAGTCTTATATTGTTATCATCTTTCTTCTTCATACTCTGTTTATGATCTCTAGCGTAGTTTTAGTTATTTTCATTCTCTGTACTTTTGTTCTTCAGTGTAGTAACATTCAGCGATTAATCTACTATTTTGAGAATCGGAATGGTGTAGGTGCTGGTGATGTTCCAGCTGATCTGCCATCAACAACAGATCTGCTTACACCATCAGACGAGCCATCTACGACAGATAAGCACACACCATCAGACCAGCCATCTACGACAGATAAGCACACACCATCAGATCAGCCATCTACGACAGATGAGCTCACATCATCAGACCAGCCATCAAACACAGCATCAGATATATCTACAGTATCTGATCTGCCGACAATATCCGGTCTACAAGATGTGCAGACACCATCAGATCAGCCATAAATCACAGGCTCCACAGCAACAGATCTATCTACAGTATCTGATCTACCGGCAATATCAGGTCTACAAGTTGTGCAGATACCAAGTTATGGAGCTACTGATGTAGACACAGGTCTACCAGTAACAGCTGATCTAACCACAACAGCTGGTGTACAATCTGATCAGGTAGTAGATGAAGAACCAGTACAAAAGGTAAAAACCAATTCTGACAGATATATCGTTTAGTTTTGTTGCATGCTCTGACTCTCTACTTTGAGAGCAGATTGTAGGGATATATATATATTACACATGTAGTCGTTGAACGATAAACATATATATATATATATACACAGCACAATACAAACTGTTAAAATGTGTGTGGATTTATTAATAATATTGATATTTTCACAAATTAAAGAAATGGTGACAGCATTGCCAACATTTAGTGCACACCAGTCATCTGCTGACAGTCGATGGGAAAAGTGGATTAACCGATTACAAAACTTGTTAATCGGACTAGACATCAAGGACGAACTAAGGACACGTGCGCTTCTTTTGCATCATGCGGGTGAGGAGGTCAATGACATATTTGACACATTGGCTGAGACAGTAGAGGATTTCAAAACAGCTGTTACGAACGAAGCTAACAATACTATGTCGCTCCCAAAAAGTGCACTGAATTTGAAATTAACAAATTTGACAAACGAAGCAAGAATCTGACGAAATGATAGACTAGTTCCATACACGACTACAGCAACTCTCATATTAACATAGCACTAGTTAATACCTAGTCTTGATACATCACACAGCTGATCTGTCATCTACAGCAGATGAGCACACACCATCAGACCAGCCATCTACGACAGATAAACACACCATCAGACCAGCCATCTACGACAGATAAACACACCATCAGACCAGCCATCTACGACAGATAAGCGAACACCATCAGATCAGCCATCTACGACAGATAAGCACACACCATCAGATCAGCCATCTACGACAGATGAGCACACACCATCAGATCAGCCATAAATCATAGGCTCCACACCATCAGATCTATCTACAGTATCTGATCTACTGGCAATATCAGGTCTACAAGATGTGCAGATACCAAGTTATGGAGCTACTGATGTAGACACAGGTCTACCAGTAACAGCTGATCTAACCACAACAGCTGGTGTACAATCTGATCGGGTAGTAGATGAAGAACCAGTACAAAAGGTAAAAACTAATTCTGACAGATATATCGTTTAGTTTTGTTGCATGCTCTGACTCTACTTTGATAGCAGATTGTAGGGATATATATATATTACACATGTAGTCGTTGAACAATAAACATATATATTAACACAGCACTAGTTTATACCTAGTATTAATACATCACAATGGTGACGAGGATAATTTGGAATTAAATTCTTGGAATAAATGTTGGACATAGACAAACTGTTAAAATGTGTGTGGATTTATTAATAATATTGATATTTTCACAAATTAAAGAAATGGTGACAGCATTGCCAACATTTAGTTACACACCAGCCATCTGCTGACAGTCGATGGAAAAAGTGGATTAACCGATTACAAAACTTGTTAATCGGACTAGACATCAAGGACAAACTAAGGAAACGTGCGCTTCTTTTGCATCATGCGGGTGAGGAGGTCAATGACATATTTGACACATTGGCTGAGACAGTAGAGGATTTCAAAACAGCTGTTACGAACGAAGCTAACAATACTATGTCGCTCCCAAAAAGTGCACTGAATTTGAAATTAACAAATTTCGACAAACGAAGCAAGAATCTGACGAAATGATAGACTAGTTCCATACACGACTACAGCAACTCTCATATTAACATAGCACTAGTTAATACCTAGTCTTGATACGTCACACAGCCGATCTGTCATCTACAGCAGATGAGCACACACAATCAGATCAGCCATCTACGACAGATGAGCACACACCATCAGACCAGCCATCTACAACAGATAAGCACACACCATCAGACAGCCATCTACGACAGATAAGCACACACCATCAGACCAGCCATCTACGACAGATGAGCACACACCATCAGACCATCCATCTACGACAGATAAGCACAGACCATCAGACCAGCCATCTACGACAGATGAGCACACACCATCAGACCATCCCATCTACGACAGATGAGCACACACCATCAGACCAGCCATCTACGACAGATAAGCACACACCATCAGACCAGCCATCTATGACAGATGAGCACACACCATCAGACCATCCCATCTACGACAGATAAGCACAGACCATCAGACCAGCCATCTACGACAGATAAGAACAGACCATCAGATCAGCCATCTACGACAGATAAGCACACACCATCAGACCAGCCATCTACAACAGGTGAGCACACACCATCAGATCAGCCATCTACGACAGATAAGAACAGACCATCAGACCAGCCATCTACGACAGATAAGCACACACCATCAGACCAGCCATCTACAACAGATAAGCACACACCATCAGACCAGCCATCTACGACAGATAAGAACAGACCATCAGACCAGCCATCTACGACAGATAAGCACACACCATCAGACCAGCCATCTACAACAGATAAGAACAGACCATCAGACCAGCCATCTACAACAGATAAGCACACACCATCAGACCAGCCATCTATGACAGATAAGCACACACCATCAGACCAGCCATCTACAACAGATAAGCACACACCATCAGACCAGCCATCTAGGACAGATGAGCACACACCATCAGATCAGCCATAAACCTCAGGCTCCACAGCATCAGATCTATCCACAGTATCTGATCTACCGGCAATATCAGGTCTACAAGATGTGCAGATCATTTTGTGTATCATGGACACATAAGACATAAAACTCGTAATAGCTAAGTCTATTTTATCAAAGCCATTTAGTCTTATATTGTTATCATCTTTCTTCCTCATACTCTGTTTATGATCTCTAGCGTAGTTTTAGTTATTTTCATTCTCTGTACTTTTGTTCATCAGTGTAGTAACATTCAGCGATTAATCTACTATTTTGAGAATCGGAATGGTGTAGGTGCTGGTGATGTTCCAGCTGATCTGCCATCAACAACAGATCTGCTTACACCATCAGACGAGCCATCTACGACAGATAAGCACACACCATCAGAGCAGCCATCTACGACAGATAAGCACAGACCATCAGATCAGCCATCTACGACAGATGAGCTCACATCATCAGACCAGCCATAAACCACAGCATCAGATCTATCCACAGTATCTGATCTACCGGCAATATCAGGTCTACAAGATGTGCAGATCAGTGTGTGTATCATGAACACATAAGACATAAAACTCTTAATAGCTAAGTCTATTTTATCAAAGCCATTTAGTCTTATATTGTTATCATCTTTCTTCTTCATACTCTGTTTATGATCTCTAGCGTAGTTTTAGTTATTTTCATTCTCTGTACTTTTGTTCTTCAGTGTAGTAACATTCAGCGATTAATCTACTATTTTGAGAATCGGAATGGTGTAGGTGCTGGTGATGTTCCAGCTGATCTGCCATCAACAACATATCTGCTTACACCATCAGACGAGCCATCTACGACAGATGAGCTCACATCATCAGACCAGCCATCAAACACAGCATCAGATATATCTACAGTATCTGATCTGCCGACAATATCCGGTCTACAAGATGTGCAGACACCATCAGATCAGCCATAAATCACAGGCTCCACAGCAACAGATCTATCTACAGTATCTGATCTACCGGCAATATCAGGTCTACAAGTTGTGCAGATACCAAGTTATGGAGCTACTGATGTAGACACAGGTCTACCAGTAACAGCTGATCTAACCACAACAGCTGGTGTACAATCTGATCGGGTAGTAGATGAAGAACCAGTACAAAAGGTAAAAACTAATTCTGACAGATATATCGTTTAGTTTTGTTGCATGCTCTGACTCTCTACTTTGAGAGCAGATTGTAGGGATATATATATTACACATGTAGTCGTTGAACGATAAACATATATATATATACACAGCACTAGTTTATCCCTAGTATTAATACATCACAATGGTGACGAGAATAATTTGGAATTAAATTCTTGGAATAAATGTTGGACATATATAAACTGTTAAAATGTGTGTGGATTTATTAATAATATTGATATTTTCACAAATTAAAGAAATGGTGACAGCATTGCCAACATTTAGTGCACACCAGTCACCTGCTGACAGTCGATGGAAAAAGTGGATTAACCGATTACAAAACTTGTTAATCGGACTAGACATCAAGGACGAACTAAGGAAACGTGCGCTTCTTTTGCATCATGCGGGTGAGGAGGTCAGTGACAGCATTGCCAACATTTAGTGCACACCAGTCATCTGCTGACAGTCGATGGAAAGATCAGCAAGAAGTTGCTAAATCAAATCAACACAAAAGTGCTTTAAAAAAACCGGACTTAAACAATGGAAGAATATGGCAGCAACACTGTGGTTCAAAAACATCGAAAACATTGCGTTTGATGTGGTGGATTTCTATCCTTCGATTTCTGTTCAACTACTAAATAAAGCATTCGACCGTGCGTCAAAATACCAACATATCAGTTCGGAAGAAAGAGAAATTATCTTACATACCAAAGAATCACGACTTCACAAAGAAGGTGAAACATGGAGTAAAAAAGAAAGAGCAAGCCTATTTGACGTAACTATGGGCAGTTTCGATGGGGCGGAGACCTGTGAGTTGGTCGGATTGTACATCTTAAACGAGATAACACAGAAACATGGGAACAATTTCGGATTATACCGTGACGATGGACTTGGAATCTCAAATGCAACCCCACGTCAAATTGAAAACATTAAAAAGACCTATGTTCCATATTCCAATCGTTCGGCTTGAATGACTATTGAGTATAACAAGAAAATTGTAAACCTTTTGGATGTAACACTCAACCTGCAAAATGGCAAATATATCTCATACAACAAACCGAACAACACCCCGATGTATGTACATACCAAGTCCAACCACCCACCTAATATCGCCAGAAGCATACCCATAGGAATCAACAAACGTTTAAGTGAAATATCATGTGATTAATACTCGTTCAACGCAGCAATTCCCACCTACCAACATCTCTTAACAGCAATGGATACAAGCATGAACTTAAACACGCAAGAACAGAAGTAGAAACATAATCTGGTTTAATCCACCTTACAGCAAGAACGTAGAATCTAACATCAGATGTACATTCCTCAAAATACAAGATGAAAACATTCCCAATGCACACATACCCTATAAACTATTCAACAGAAACACAGTGAAAATTAGTTACAGTTGTATGAGCAATATCAAGCACATAATCGATGGACACAACAAATATATACTTTCCAAAAACAAACTAAAGAAACAGCCCATATGTAAAACATGCAACTGTAGAAATTCACCAGAATGCCCCATGTCTGGACGATGTTTGAGGTTGTATATACGTAAATAGGCAGAAGTGCATCCGCGGTGCACTCGAATATAATCCCAATAACTATTATAGTAAGTTTTTCTTTTTGGAAACAATGCATTTTCATGACAGGCAGTGTATAGATAGTGTTTGTGTTTTTTGAGAAATTATGTGACTTGAGAAGACTTCAGACTAATTGATGTGTAGAAAAGATGTTGTATACGAATTCAGGCCATTGCAAGGTGAAGGTTGGTATACAGTATTATTTGGCGGAGGAATACAGTGTGTAAACACAGTGACGTTATTCACAGGTGAGCATTGGCTATTTCAAACCATAAAACGTGAACTATTCTTGGTGTGTTTCAGGCTGATTTGAATACCTCTTCACAGTGGATGTGGTATCAGAAGAAATGAAAGATTGGAAAAAATGTAAATGAACAGACCGTATGTTTTTACTATGTATTACACAGGCAATTTATTTGTTGTTTTACAACCTTGACGGAATCAGTAGTGTACAGAGCCACAGTAAAAACGAACGATAATGAACAGACGCAAACGTACGTGGGATTGACCGAAAACACCTTCAAAACTCGATACAAAAGAAATGAACTGATATCGGCCTGCAGACATTTCAGAAAATATCTATTATGTAACTTAAAACACAAACCACCGTGAAAATAGTACTAACATAGTTACGCTCCTTATTTGCTAAAATCCATTTGTACTAAATCGCTTCCGAAGATTGCTTGCATAAGCAAGTATGAAACTGATCAGTTAAGCGATCCATATAACCCTTTTATGTGTTGATTCATCATTCACCAACATATATGTATGAATATATAGGTTATTTTTAAATATAATATGATACTTTGTATAACTGTGTCTGCGTAGAGAATTATCTCATGCATGAAGCTATCGTCTTCTGACATAACTTCATATGAACTGCTAAATCATCCACTTTGAATGTTCAGAACACTAGCATAATGAATCGCCAAATAGTGAGGTTAGGGTTTATGATAATTGCTAGAATCATTCATTTTGGATGTAATGCTAATATGATATCGAAGTATGGCATTTTTCCTTGTGAAAAGCCAAGTCAGAAAATATCCTGTCCAGTTTGAAACAATTTACCATAATTTGTATATAAACAATATGAATTTGTCATAGTGATGTTGAATGTTCTAACAAGGATATTTAAATGATTTTAGTGAATCATACATGGATATAGTACCTTTATATATCGACACATACGACAAACTCAATCAAATTGTTAATCTTGGCTTCTCAGTTTAAGAATTGGCTATTTCTTCATTGAAATTGGTAACTTAAAGACATCGACTTATGTGCGAGTATTTGTGGTACTGCCTGTTGTCTACTATTTCACAGCCAAGCGTATAATTCCCCATTATTAAGTTAATGTTAAATAGTAGTAGAATATGAAATGTTTGACAAGTTGAAAAAGATATTTCATTATCATTTTGGTACCTCTCATTGCTAAGCAATATATATAATTCCCCCAGATTATTGTTATTCAAGCCAAAAACTTATAATTGGAAATTAATAATTAAATTAAAGTTTTGTTATTCCTACAAGTTGTTGTCAGAATCAACAATAAATATTAGACCATAATGTATATACAGGGTGATGCTAAATAGTTAAAATACCGGTTTACATATATATATATTCTAAAAGGAATGTATTATGGTCTTGACGTTATGTATGCACATTGTGTTTTTGTAAATATGACATGTCAAATTGTTTCTATTATTGTAAACAAATCAATGTGTGTGTATCACATTCAATACTTGTATGTGTACACACATAAAAAAATATAATAAAAAAACAACACAAATTAGTAGGAAATACTATCACTCTTCAATTGACACAAGTTATATGTCGTTCGATCAGTGAATATGAGTTCCCTCTATTGGCATAATGATCCACATATTTGTAAACAGCTTTAGCTTTGGATCCAAAGCTAAAGAACTTCGGAAAAATTATTATGATCTACATTTTGCAATCATTTTATATTGCATTGTTATTATTTGTATAATTATGCAATAATATATGAACCTATTGTTAACAATTTTCATAATAATCAACATGTTTTATATCAATAGTGTTGGTTTTTTATATAGATTTCAAATCTAATATTACTATTTTGGTATTTTGAAAAATATTCCCACAGTTAGATATTTTGAACATTTCAGTTATAGTTCTAATTAAATTATTTGATTGGTGACAGGTTGCAAATTGCTTTAGGTATTTAATATAACAGATTTCTGCCACCACCATTTGTTCATACCACCAAATATATGTCGGCTATAAAATAGTAATCTGCTACTTATCACTATTTAGGCGGATCTAATCCGCGAGAACAACGAATTGTATAATGTATAGGTTAGAAATGCCTATTTAGGTGACATCAATAGACTTGTTGATTATCAACCCGAGTTAGACTACTAAAATGTGATGACAAGCTTGTTGACATTTCCTGCTACTTTACTCACAGAATCTGTATTAACCATGTTTCAAATGTTCAAGGTATCATTCTTATACTGGACGTTGGAAAGTTTTTATTATAAATAAATTCTGTAGATTCAACAAGCTTGTCTTCTGTTATTCCAGTGACCGACCTATAGGTGAAGTATGTTGGTGTGAGCGCGGCGAAAAATAAAAACGTGCCTCAGAATACAATTTCCAAATAAAATAATTCAAATAAAGATGTAAACATCTCACTGAATTGGTCACTACTATTTCCTGTTACCGGTACGCTTCTTCTTGTTTCTCTACACGGCTCTGCAGTTTCATCTTTTGACAACACTACCGCACACACCTGTAAGTTCCTTATCTCTTAATTCTTCAGTACATTTCACTTTATTGCAGTCACTGTTTACAACTTCGTTTTCATCAGACAATATACCAGCCTCATCTTCTATAACCATATTGTCATCCTTTCTCACACTGTCTTAACACATGTCCAGACAGGTCCCGTCGGTTGCTAATACATCTAGATTGGTTTCATCTGAATTTTGTTTATTTTGCTCCTTTTCTCGGAGGTAAAACAGAATAGAATGCTTTCTGCCAGTCGTGGGTTTCAGTATGTCGTAGAAGAATTTCAAATACTGCAAAAAAGATGCAATCTGAAGGTTTGTGAAAGTGGAGCATTCGACTGTGTGGTCAAATGTGTTTATTGATATGTGATGTAATTTCAAAGTATGTCTTATAAAGTTGTTTCTATATAATAAATGCTGTTTTCTACACCGGACATAAATGGAACATACATACATAAATTCAACTTCATACAGGTGAATAAGTAGTAATGAGTATAACTCTTGATACAGGCAGACAATGGTAATTTCACAAAAGCAGGTTCGTTTGTGGGCATATTTTCTAAATTTTTACTTTTTATTGTAATGATTTATTATTGAAAAATGACAATATCAGATAATAATCTCAATATCTAATCATCCGCTCTTTACAAATTCTCAATGTGCAACACATTTTAAGTAAATGCATAATGGGGATTTAAATGTGTAGCGTTTGTTTGTGTAAGTTTATTCCTTTAATTTTAAAACAATATCAGGGCGTTCATTTGACCCGAGCTCCCGGGTTTTGACGCATGAAAATAGGTAAAGACGCTTGTTTGACTCTTGGTGAAAATGCGTGGTGCGTCAACTTTGACCCGGGGCGATAAGCGGTCAAGCGTCATCGAACATTAATTTTTATCAACAGGGTAATTATCCTAATCTGCCTGTCAAATGCGATCGGAGAGGGTGGAGTCCGTCTAAAAATAAACGCCATAACTCCGGCCAATGAACGAAGATGTCTGTAAAATGTGCCAACAACCATAAGCCTAGATATATTCTCGTAAAATTGGAGCCAAATTTACATGAAAATACGACTTTTCTGCTAATTTAATGAATTTTATTAAAAGGTCATGCTTTTATCTTATTGCCGATACCAAAATCATGTTCCGGAACAAACAATAAGCTACCCGAATTTGGTTTTTAAATCGGTGACTCTAGCCGTAAATCTAAGCGCGTCCATTTTGAATATACTGATGCCGCATATTATACGACGCCAGTGAATGATAAAACTTCTTTGTAGCCAATAAACAATTTAATTTACGAGTTTATATGATTTAATGCAATTCGTAACTAAATATATTTTATGAAAATCACTTTTTTTCATAGTAATTCTGAGTATTCACGTATTTTACATTATCATTATGAATGAACATTTTCAGATTCGTCCCAGTTTGGGAACAGCTGATCAATAACCACAAAGTAACTTAAATACTTGTAAGGTTGAACCATTCTAAATCCAGATGCAAAGCTCAGCAAACTAGTCAATGTTTTCTCTAATTATGATAACAAAATTACTGGTTGCACCCAAGACACACCTTGGTCCAGAGGTCGGGAAAATGTTATCTGTACGGATATTGACTCATGAAAAATCCAGTTTGACTCTTAAAAAATCCAGTTTGACTCTTCAAAAATCCAGCTTGACTGAGATTTTGACCTCAAGGGTCATTGACTCTTGACTTTCAAAGTCTAGTGAACGCCCTGAATATTATATATAAGTGTAATCTTGTGCTACACAAGTAAATCCTATACATTTAGTAAATCCCGTAAATGTTAATCCCGGTGAAGTAAGCCATTAATAAAACCCTGTGAGGATAACACAATGAAGAAAACCCTGTGAGGATAATCCAATGAAGAAAACCCTGTGAGGATAATCCAATGAAGAAAACAATGTGAGGATAATACAATGAAGAAAACACTGTGAGGATAATCCAATGAAGAAAAACCATGTGAGGATAATCCAATGAAGAAAACCATGTGAGGATAATCCAATGAAGAAAACCATGTGAGGATAATTCAATGAAGAAAACACTGAGGATAATCCAATGAAGAAATGCATGTGAGGATAATCCAATGAAGAACACCGTGTGAGGATAATCCAATGAAGAAAACACTGTGAGGATAATCCAATGAAGAAACACTGTGAGGATAATCCAATGAAGAAAACACTGTGAGGATAATCCAATGAAGAAAACATTGTGATGATAATCCAATGAAGAAAACCCTGTGAGGATAATCCAATGAAGAAAACCATGTGAGGATAATCCAATGAAGAACACCATGTGAGGATAATCCAATGAAGAACACCATGTGAGGATAATCCAATGAAGAAAACACTGTGAGGATAATCCAATGAAGAAAACACTGTGAGGATAATCCAATGAAGAAAACCATGTGAGGATAATCCAATGAAGAAAACCATGTGAGGATAATCCAATGAAGAAACCAGGTGAGGATAATCCAATGAAGAAACCAGGTGAGGATAATCCAATGAAGAAAACCCTGTGAGGATAATCCAATGAAGACAACCTTGTGATGATAATCCAATGAAGAAAACCCTGTGAGGATAATCCAATGAAGACAACCTTGTGATGATAATCCAATGAAGAAAACCCTGTGAGGATAATCCAATGAAGAAACCAGGTGAGGATAATCCAATGAAGAAAACCATGTGAGGATAATCAAATGCAGAAAACCCTGTGAGGATAATCCAATGAAGAATACCCTGATCTGCAATTATACATTACGTATAATAACTATTAGGTATACACATAGTACATCAATACATTTATCAACAGTTATTGTAACAGTTTAGACAACTTACAACTTTATCATTACCGACCATGTACATAACTTGGTTAACTGTTTCTAACCTTCACAGACATTCTTCAGCTAATTACATATTAAAACATATATGGTCAGACACTGTTATTAAAATGACGGCCTCAGAGTCGGATTAGTTCGCAAAGTGTAGGGAAGCCCTTTACAGATATTAAAACATGAGCTGATTGGCTGAGCAGGTATTGGCATCAATAGTGAAAGTGACATCTAAATATTAAAATACAATATATGAGCTGCATTTTGGAATACTTAATAATATTTGCAACATTATTTGCCTATTATAAATGCAGGTTTACAGACTATTATAAATGCAGGTGTACAGCCTATTATAAATGCAGGTTTACAGACTATTACAAATGCAGGTGTACAGCCTATTATAAATGCAGGTTTACAGACTATTATAAATGCAGGTGTACAGCCTATTATAAATGCAGGTTTACAGACTATTATAAATGCAGGTGTACAGCCTATTATAAATGCAGGTGTACAGCCTATTATAAATGCAGGTGTACAGCCTATTATAAATGCAGGTGTCAGTACAACATTCACCTCCAAATCACATGTACGTCACAGAGTATGTTCAGCAGTAAGGAAATATAGTTTTACCATGGCTTATTTGGATTCCGGATAGCATTTCCAACACCAGGTTCGGTAACCGGCCGGCTACGCAGGAGCTTGAAATTCACGTGCTCCTTGTCCAAGCTTGTGGTATGCGGCACAAGTGTATAGGCCGCTGCTCAACCAGATTGCACATTTCTTAGCTCAGCCTAACATATTCCACTCTATTCTCCGGAACAATATTCCTAGAATGTTTATGCACAGCACTGACACCGGTCTTTGTCCTTGGAGACACGGCATTACCCTTGCTGAAGTGAATGAGTTTCCTTCTATAGAAACCATTTCCAAATCATGGCATCTTTTTTGTTTTAATTTGTATAAAACACTGACATTTGGTATATGTAACACCTCTTCTGATGTGATTTTGACTGTAATTTGATACATATATAGACATATACATTGTAGGCCACAGAGTCCAGCATTGCAGGATTGTTTATCTGATGCATAGTTGGATGTAAGTCTGTGAAGGCATATTTTCCTTCTGTTCTGTCACAGTTTGTATGATCATCAGGTGGGATTCCATTTTCAGGCATAGCACCACTTTTGCACATTTTATATATCAATAATATGTGTATTGTTTGATTGGATGCCTTGCTTGTCACACAGACCCATATAAAAAGTGAAATTTGACAAAAGTGTCATTTACAGACGGCTCTGCAATCCAGTGGTAACAAGCTGGACTGGTAATCCAGGGATCGCAGGTTTAATCCCCCGTCTGACCCTAATAAAATTAACAGTCTTTCAGATGGGACATTAAACTGAGATCTTGTGTCGGTGCTGTATGCAAGTAAAAGAACCAGAGTAGACTCTGGAATGGGTCTCTGTCTGTATCATTGCACTATCCTCCAAAAATCTAAAATGACTAATCTCTTCAGGAGGCGTCGCTCATATGGGCATATAGCGACGATAACTAAATGCAAAACACACAAGTGTCATTTACTGTCTAAACTTGGTGGGTGGTGTATAAAAAATATCCCATAAATACAACAAGAAACATGCTACAAAAAGTGCGCACATATTCCTTACATATGCCCTTATAAACATATACATTCAAAATTTCAAATGAATTTCAAATGGCCAATCATTATTTATGTAAAGAAAAATAGGAGTTTCAATAAGATCACTAGTCATTATTTCATATCATTTTACAGGGCCCTAGTCTTGTAATGCACTAGTGACTGGGATATATGGGGTCATAAGCGTTGCCATTAAGGGCTCAATATTTGCTGGAAATGCATGCATGATACATTTGATGTGTAATTGACCTTTCTGCCGATTTTGATTGACAGCTGGCGTTAGCCAATCGCATCGCACCATTCGCGCACACCCCCGGCAACGGTTTATCGCCGCCATCTTGTTAGACAAACAATGCATATTAGACACACTAGTAACGAGTAGACAAATTTGAAAAGGCGTGAATTTGATCGAAAATACGGGTTTAAAATTGTTTTAATGATGTTGAAAATGTGTAGCTTTGGTGTGTGGGTTAGTTATAGTACAAAATTAGTCGATATCCTGGTGATCGACGTTAAATTCAACCCATTTCAAAATCCTTGGACAAATCTAAGTGTGTATATGAACCACAAAATACCAGACAGCTGCTTTAAAAACAATGCATCTATAAAAACACCGACTGACCCCATATAGTCATTCTTTTCTCACAAACACAGCAATCAAATTTAAGCGTGTCACACTGTTTATTGGGAGCAATCAACAACTTACCCACTAACGGTACATCACAGAGACCGCCGAGTTATAATACCCGATAGGGGCCACTGCTATCAAGATCAAAGTATTTCACATCGGAATTTAGCACTGATTGTGCTAATTGGTCAATTATAAAATGTGTGCACATAATTATATAATTGATTACTACACCGAGTCATTGTTTTATCGTTCTGTTAGATAAACGAGTTATGTAGTAACATTTTAATCAAATCTGATAACGAGTGATCGTGATCTGAAATTATTTTTTGAAAAATATTTAAAATTAATTAATGCTGTCTGTCATTGACAATGGTGAAAAGATGTAGTTACGGGCTGTGTGACAGTGATGTAGATATCCAGATCGATTGATAGGTGACGTTAAATTCGTGCCATTTTCAAAACCTAAGACAAATCTTGAAAACATGTCTAAGGTGGATTAAGTTGTGTGAACGACCAAACGACCAGCTGAATACATCCAAAATTAATGCAAACAGATATATTTGCACAAAAGTAAGTTGAAATTAATTTATTTATGCATAATAAAATATTTCGAAAAAATATATTCTGCATTAATAGATCTACCGTTCACAAGAGATATGTGAGTATAGTGGTGATTATACATGTGGTTCATACATATTGTCGTGGATGGTGGACTAGGGATCAGATAGTAGTAATAGTACCCATGCATGTGCAGAGCTGTGGGATTCCCATATTAGCTCAGTGAACGTACTGGTGTTCAGTTTTTGGGCCTAATGTTCGAGTCTTCTAGGAGGCATAGGGTCGAGTCTCTCAAGACGGTGGCATATTTCATTTCTTTTGATGTCAAAGTTGACACGATGTGGTTGTTCACTCTTCCGTTGACTGCGCAAGCATTTACCACGAACACTTAACACGTCCTCATCCGTATATCTGTACTTTAGAGAAATAACCTTCACACCTACGTCTATTATGAGATGGGCTGTTGACTTTTTTGGAGAATATATTATTTTTCACACCTTGATTGGTCGGCTCAAACATTTGTGATGCTGGCTTGTATGCCCGTGTTTTATCAGCTTTAGAGCTGAGCCGTGCCATATGTCCAAGCCCTTGAATCATGTATAAATATCATGCTCTTCACATCAATTTCATTACAACCATGGCGTCTATTTTTCCATGCGTTTTTTGCTCTCGTTACGTTTCCAGCCGTATGCATGCTCTTAGCTGGAATCATCGAAAATGCGGAAAGATTTTATTTATTCTCCCCCATTCACTTTAATTAATCTTGATTAGTGGCCTGAAACCTAGATAGATAATCACTCCTGGTATGGCAAACACACGGCTACATAGTCCCATTCATAATTGTGTCTAATTACCTAAATAGCTAATAATAGCATTATTATAATGGGCCTGTATAGTGCAGTACTATACACTTAACAACTCTTATAAGTGTGCATGTTTGATTTCCGTATAACTTTTTTATTAATCAATATTTTTGCACGAAATTTTGTGTACTGGCTATTGACTACATTTCGAGTATTATCCCGTGCTCCACGTGTTCAATTTAATCGATACGGCGCGTTGAACGACGCAACGTCAAAATCAACACAATGCACGAGAAAATGGTGCGCTGGCACAAAATAAAACTGCATTTGGTCGTTGTGGACTTGATTACGATCCACACATCAGAAAAACATGACATGGGCAGGCTGACCATAGCGGAACGGGGAATAGCCGTCGGCTTCATCAACGCCGGTATACACCAAACAGAGGTACGTCTCAAAGTTAATTCAATGTCATTAATTAATTAAGTTTCGTTGTGTTATAAAAATTGAAAGTCACTAACATTCAGTTTTTTATCGAAAATATCCATAAAAAATAAATTATATATTTTAATTACTAATTTCATGTTATCTGTATCATTTGCAGGTTGCGCGACGCATGGGTGTACACCGCAACACCATCAGAAAGCTGATGCTTAAGTACAGAGCGACTGGCAACGTTGGTAACCTCCCTCGCAGACCACGTGGGCGTTGTACAACAGCTGCACAAGATAATCACATCGTACATGTACATCGTCAGCAGAGAACACGTACAGCTGTCAAGACGGCCGGAGAAACGCGCGGGACGCACGGACGCCATATCTCTGCGCAGACCGTTAGAAGGCGTCTTCGATCGCTCGCCAACATGCAGTGTAGACGGCCCTTTAAGGGTATTGTATTGACTCAACGGCATAGGGCACTGCGAGATCGTTGGGCTCGGCGTAATCTTAGAACCACACAGGCAGAATGGGGGCAGGTCCTGTTTACTGACGAAAAGAAGTTCTGCCTACAGGAAAACGACTGTCGTTCACGGGTATATCGACAACGGGGAGAACGGCTCAACGACAACTGCGTCATCGAACGAGATAGGTACGGGGGTGGGTCAGTAATGGTATGGGCTGGTGTCTCCTTGCATCACAAGACTAACATCGTGTTCATTAACGGTAATCTAAACGCCGCCCGGTACCAACATGACGTGCTTCAAACTGAGGTAGTACCCATGTTTAGGAACAATAGAGGATTGCGGTTGCTGCAGGATGGTGCACCAGCCCACACGGCTAGGGCGACAAGATTCTTTCTGAATGCTAACCACATCAATGTGATGGACATACCACCGAAGTCTCCCGACTTAAACATTATAGAAAATCTATGGGATGAATTGAATCGCCGCGTAAAAAGGACCGGCGCAGTGCCACAGACCATCGCCCAGCTCCGTGCGAAGATTGGGCAAGAGTGGGCAAATCTACCCCAGAACTATGTACGACGTTATGTCCCTTCCATGCGACGACGTTGCCAAGCTGTGATCCGCAGTCAGGGTGGGCATACGCGATATTAGAATAATTAATTCTCATTGGCTTCATGTTTTATCATTGACATTATCATTTTGCAACATTGACTTTTTACGCACCATCACATTACTTAGTCATGTGTGTTAAATTTGTGTTTGTTATGAAATAAAATAAATGGAATATCATGAAATATATCTCAACTGTATTTGCTGAAAATTTCACCATTATCGGGCCAATATTGACGGAGATATGATACCATTTATACATGCACACTTATAAGAGTTGTTAAGTGTATATATATAAAATACGAACCTGTGATTATACGAATGCACTAGTATACGAAACTAGCATTAGATGAACAAAGGATTATACGAAATCACCTGAATTCACCTAAAACCCTTGCCTTCTTGCTTTCAACGAGATATTCTTATCTGGGTGAAATAAAACCGAGAAATTCGACGGAATTTTATCTAGATTAACTCGATGCAGGTCTGCGTTAGACGCCATTTTGTTAGATAGCTTGTCTCGCGTGGTTACAGCGACCACCTGTAACTATGGGGGGCGTGCCTAAGTAGCGTTTGCAGAAAGGTCAATTGTACATTGTGTTGTAAAAATAGGTGATGGTAATGAACCGCCGAAATAAATATTATCATTAGGTCAGACACTGTTATTGAAATGACAGCCTCAGATTTGTTCAAAAAGTATATTAAGAGATAGTTTATACAAATTGTTTTACCTTGAATACGAAACAAGTTCTTACAACTTATATTAATCACTCTCGAGACCTCATTCAGTTGGAATCCATCGCCACGAGGGAGAGAAGAGGCAACGTGGAATTTAAATGCATTGCCTAAGGGCATAATTGTAACGGTTCCAGCGGGGTTCGAATTCCATGTCTTTCGTGCCTGAAGCGAACGTGCTACCACTACGCCTTAAGAGATATTAAAACATGTACTGATTGGCTGAGCAGGTATTGTCACCAATAGTGAAAGTGACATCTAAATATTAAAATACAATATATGAGCTGCATTTTGGAATGAATACTAGTAAAAAATAAACAGCATATTATAATGCAGGTGTCAGTGCAACATTCACCTCCAAATCACTGTCAGAATAGAAGGTATGTGTTTTTAGGCGCAAAACCGTAATCGGTCAACCACATTGAAATTTGTCCTTTTCGTGTTGCTCAAAGGTAAGTCTATTGATAACCATAGTCGTTTATGCCAAACTATTTTTGGGGAACATTCAATGGGACTGTATGTTATAATGTAGGCCTATGGAGATTTCAATAGCGTGTCTGGCCATATGCACATAGATTATGCCATTCTCTCAGGGTTCATTCTAGGTCAGAATTTTTGGGAGAAGTGAGAAAGCACGTGAATGCTTCCTTAAATGTGTTCTTTAATATACTTCTGCAAAATACGGTTAAAATGCACAGTATAACCACCAAATACAACAATTTCGCCCACATCGCCCTCTAAACTGATCCCTGTTCTCTACATACCTTGTCTGTATGACAACATCCTCTTCATCATTATACCACAACTACATGTCGCTCATCTGCTCACATAATCAGGCTGGGATCCAGTTAGAATCGGTCTATAATAGATAAATATGTCTATAATAGATAGATCTGTCTATAATCTTATCAATAGAAACGTGCAAAATCCTCCACTACCATTATCCGGAAAGTCACCGTCCCAATGCATACAACTTCAGAGTGACCCAAATATTAGATTTCGGAAGATTTCTCCGAAATCCACACCCGGCAGAAATGTGCGTTTTGGGGAAAAATTCGACAATTACCTACTTATTACTTATTTTCGTGGTTTTAGAAACTGTGTACCTTGTCTGTATGACAACATCCACTACATGTCGCCCATCTGCTCACATAATGTGCAGTTACTGTAAATACCAAAACCACATCATGACATGCATTGTTAGAATAGAAAGAAGCACAACAGTAATGGTCAGACGGTGTTATTGATATAGTGGTCTGGGATTGGTTGGAAAAGTGTAGGGAAGCCCTTAAGAGTTATTGATACATGAACTGATTGGCTGAGTAGGTATTGTCACAAATAGTGAACATGACTTCTAAATATTAAAATACAATATATGAGCTGCATTTCGGAATTTAAAAATATTTGCAGACAATATGGTGACAAATAAACAGCATGTTATAAATGCAGGTGTCAGTGCAACATTCACCACTAAATTACCTTCAGAGTAGGGGGTGGGCAATTTTAAAAACCGCAATCGGTCAACCCCATTGAAATTTAACATTTTCCTGTGGCTCAAAGGCCAGTCTGTTGAAAACTACTGTCTTTTGCGCCAAGCTATTTTTCGGGGAAATATAATGGCACTGTATGTTATAATGGTGGCCTATGGAAATTGCAATAGCGTGTCTGACCTAAAAGACAAGTCAATCATTAACACCCATC
>CM026390.1:22358262-22472808 GCA_014843695.1 Archivesica marissinica
GCACAAGTCTGCTGGATGTTTGCCATGTACTGGACAATGCACAAGTCTGCTGGATGTTTGCCACGTACTGGACAATGCACAACTTTGCCGGATGTTTGCCACGTACTGGACAATGCACAAGTTTGCTGGATGTTTGCCATGTACTGGACAATGCACAAGTTTGCCAGATGTTTGCCACGTACTGGACAATGCACAAGTCTGCTGGATGTTTGCCACGTACTGGACAATGCACAACTTTGCTGGATGTTTGCCATGTACTGGACAATGCACAACTTTGCCAGATGTTTGCCACGTACTGGACAATGCACAACTTTGCCAGATGTTTGCCACGTACTGGACAATGCACAACTTTGCCGGATGTTTGCCACGTACTGGACAATGCACAACTTTGCCGGATGTTTGCCATGTACTGGACAATGCACAACTTTGCCGGATGTTTGCCATGTACTGGACAATGCACAACTTTGCCGGATGTTTGCCACGTACTGGACAATGCACAACTTTGCCGGATGTTTGCCACATACTGGACAATGCACAACTTTGCCGGATGTTTGCCATGTACTGGACAATGCACAACTTTGCCGGAAGTTTGCCACGTACTGGACAATGCACAAGTTTGCTGGATGTTTGCCACGTACTGGACAATGCACAATCTGCTGGATGTTTGCCACGTACTGGACAATGCACAACTTTGCTGGATGTTTGCCACGTACTGGACAATGCACAACTTTGCCGGATGTTTGCCACGTACTGGACAATGCACAACTTTGCCAGATGTTTGCCACGTACTGGACAATGCACAACTTTGCCGGATGTTTGCCACGTACTGGACAATGCACAACTTTGCCGGATGTTTGCCATGTACTGGACAATGCACAACTTTGCCGGATGTTTGCCATGTACTGGACAATGCACAACTTTGCCGGATGTTTGCCACGTACTGGACAATGCACAACTTTGCCGGATGTTTGCCACATACTGGACAATGCACAACTTTGCCGGATGTTTGCCATGTACTGGACAATGCACAACTTTGCCGGATGTTTGCCACATACTGGACAATGCACAAGTTTGCTGGATGTTTGCCACGTACTGGACAATGCACAATCTGCTGGATGTTTGCCACGTACTGGACAATGCACAACTTTGCTGGATGTTTGCCACGTACTGGACAATGCACAACTTTGCCAGATGTTTGCCACGTACTGGACAATGCACAACTTTGCCGGATGTTTGCCACGTACTGGACAATGCACAAGTTTGCTGGATGTTTGCCATGTACTGGACAATGCACAACTTTGCCAGATGTTTGCCACGTACTGGACAATGCACAAGTCTGCTGGATGTTTGCCACGTACTGGACAATGCACAACTTTGCTGGATGTTTGCCACATACTGGACAATGCACAACTTTGCCAGATGTTTGCCACATACTGGACAATGCACAAGTCTGCTGGATGTTTGCCACGTACTGGACAATGCACAACTTTGCCGGATGTTTGCCACGTACTGGACAATTCACAACTTTGCCGGATGTTTGCCACGTACTGGACAATGCACAACTTTGCCGGATGTTTGCCATGTACTGGACAATGCACAAGTCTGCTGGATGTTTGCCACGTACTGGACAATGCACAACTCTGCCGGATGTTTGCCACGTACTGGACAATGCACAACTTTGCTGGATGTTTGCCATGTACTGGACAATGCACAAGTCTGCTGGATGTTTGCCACATACTGGACAATGCACAAGTCTGCTGGATGTTTGCCATGTACTGGACAATGCACAAGTCTGCTGGATGTTTGCCACGTACTGGACAATGCACAAGTCTGCCGGATGTTTGCCATGTACTGGACAATGCACAACTTTGCTGGATGTTTGCCACGTACTGGACAATGCACAAGTCTGCTGGATGTTTGCCACGTACTGGACAATGCACAAGTCTGCCGGATGTTTGCCATGTACTGGATAATGCACAACTTTGCTGGATGTTTGCCACGTACTGGACAATGCACAAGTCTGCTGGATGTTTGCCATGTACTGGACAATGCACAAGTCTGCTGGATGTTTGCCATGTACTGGACAATGCACAAGTCTGCTGGATGTTTGCCATGTACTGGACAATGCACAAGTCTGCTGGATGTTTGCCACGTACTGGACAATGCACAACTTTGCTGGATGTTTGCCACGTACTGGACAATGCACAACTTTGCCAGATGTTTGCCACGTACTGGACAATGCACAACTTTGCCGGATGTTTGCCACGTACTGGACAATGCACAAGTTTGCTGGATGTTTGCCATGTACTGGACAATGCACAACTTTGCCAGATGTTTGCCACGTACTGGACAATGCACAAGTCTGCTGGATGTTTGCCACGTACTGGAGAATGCACAACTTTGCTGGATGTTTGCCACGTACTGGACAATGCACAACTTTGCCAGATGTTTGCCACGTACTGGACAATGCACAAGTCTGCTGGATGTTTGCCACGTACTGGACAATGCACAACTTTGCCGGATGTTTGCCACGTACTGGACAATGCACAACTTTGCCGGATGTTTGCCATGTACTGGACAATGCACAAGTCTGCTGGATGTTTGCCATGTACTGGACAATGCACAAGTTTGCTGGATGTTTGCCATGTACTGGACAATGCACAACTTTGCCGGATGTTTGCCATGTACTGGACAATGCACAAGTCTGCTGGATGTTTGCCATGTACTGGACAATGCACAAGTCTGCTGGATGTTTGCCATGTACTGGACAATGCACAAGTCTGCTGGATGTTTGCCACGTACTGGACAATGCACAACTTTGCTGGATGTTTGCCACGTACTGGACAATGCACAACTTTGCCAGATGTTTGCCACGTACTGGACAATGCACAACTTTGCCGGATGTTTGCCACGTACTGGACAATGCACAAGTTTGCTGGATGTTTGCCACGTACTGGACAATGCACAACTTTGCTGGATGTTTGCCACGTACTGGACAATGCACAACTTTGCCAGATGTTTGCCACGTACTGGACAATGCACAACTTTGCCGGATGTTTGCCACGTACTGGACAATGCACAAGTTTGCTGGATGTTTGCCATGTACTGGACAATGCACAACTTTGCCAGATGTTTGCCACTTACTGGACAATGCACAAGTCTGCTGGATGTTTGCCACGTACTGGACAATGCACAACTTTGCCGGATGTTTGCCACATACTGGACAATGCACAACTTTGCCGGATGTTTACCACGTACTGGACAATGCACAACTTTGCCGGATGTTTGCCATGTACTGGACAATGCACAAGTCTGCTGGATGTTTGCCACGTACTGGACAATGCACAACTCTGCCGGATGTTTGCCACGTACTGGACAATGCACAAGTTTGCTGGATGTTTGCCATGTACTGGACAATGCACAACTTTGCCAGATGTTTGCCACGTACTGGACAATGCACAAGTCTGCTGGATGTTTGCCATGTACTGGACAATGCACAAGTCTGCTGGATGTTTGCCACGTACTGGACAATGCACAAGTCTGCCGGATGTTTGCCATGTACTGGACAATGCACAACTTTGCTGGATGTTTGCCACGTACTGGACAATGCACAAGTCTGCTGGATGTTTGCCACGTACTGGACAATGCACAAGTCTGCCGGATGTTTGCCATGTACTGGACAATGCACAACTTTGCTGGATGTTTGCCACGTACTGGACAATGCACAAGTCCCATGTACTGGACAATGCACAAGTCTGCTGGATGTTTGCCACGTACTGGACAATGCACAAGTCTGCTGGATGTTTGCCACATACTGGACAATGCACAAGTCTGCTGGATGTTTGCCATGTACTGGACAATGCACAAGTCTGCTGGATGTTTGCCATGTACTGGACAATGCACAAGTCTGCTGGATGTTTGCCACGTACTGGACAATGCACAAGTCTGCTGGATGTTTGCCACATACTGGACAATGCACAAGTCTGCTGGATGTTTGCCACGTACTGGACAATGCACAACTTTGCTGGATGTTTGCCACGTACTGGACAATGCACAACTTTGCCGGATGTTTGCCGGATGTTTGCCATGTACTGGACAATGCACAAGTTTGCCGGATGTTTGCCGGATGTTTGCCATGTACTGGACAATGCACAAGTTTGCCGGATGTTTGCCGGATGTTTGCCACGTACTGGACAATGCACAACTTTGCTGGATGTTTGCCACGTACTGGACAATGCACAAGTCTGCTGGATGTTTGCCATGTACTGGACAATGCACAAGTCTGCTGGATGTTTGCCATGTACTGGACAATGCACAAGTCTGCTGGATGTTTGCCATGTACTGGACAATGCACAAGTCTGCTGGATGTTTGCCACGTACTGGACAATGCACAACTTTGCTGGATGTTTGCCACGTACTGGACAATGCACAACTTTGCCAGATGTTTGCCACGTACTGGACAATGCACAACTTTGCCGGATGTTTGCCACGTACTGGACAATGCACAAGTTTGCTGGATGTTTGCCATGTACTGGACAATGCACAACTTTGCCAGATGTTTGCCACGTACTGGACAATGCACAAGTCTGCTGGATGTTTGCCACGTACTGGACAATGCACAACTTTGCTGGATGTTTGCCACATACTGGACAATGCACAACTTTGCCAGATGTTTGCCACGTACTGGACAATGCACAAGTCTGCTGGATGTTTGCCACGTACTGGACAATGCACAACTTTGCCGGATGTTTGCCACGTACTGGACAATGCACAACTTTGCCGGATGTTTGCCACGTACTGGACAATGCACAACTTTGCCGGATGTTTGCCACGTACTGGACAATGCACAACTTTGCCGGATGTTTGCCACGTACTGGACAATGCACAACTTTGCCGGATGTTTGCCACGTACTGGACAATGCACAAGTTTGCTGGATGTTTGCCATGTACTGGACAATGCACAACTTTGCCAGATGTTTGCCACGTACTGGACAATGCACAAGTCTGCTGGATGTTTGCCACGTACTGGACAATGCACAACTTTGCTGGATGTTTGCCACGTACTGGACAATGCACAACTTTGCCAGATGTTTGCCACGTACTGGACAATGCACAACTTTGCCGGATGTTTGCCACGTACTGGACAATGCACAAGTTTGCTGGATGTTTGCCATGTACTGGACAATGCACAACTTTGCCAGATGTTTGCCACGTACTGGACAATGCACAAGTCTGCTGGATGTTTGCCACGTACTGGACAATGCACAACTTTGCTGGATGTTTGCCACGTACTGGACAATGCACAACTTTGCCAGATGTTTGCCACTTACTGGACAATGCACAAGTCTGCTGGATGTTTGCCACGTACTGGACAATGCACAACTTTGCCGGATGTTTGCCACGTACTGGACAATTCACAACTTTGCCGGATGTTTGCCACGTACTGGACAATGCACAACTTTGCCAGATGTTTGCCATGTACTGGACAATGCACAAGTCTGCTGGATGTTTGCCACATACTGGACAATGCACAACTCTGCCGGATGTTTGCCACGTACTGGACAATGCACAACTTTGCTGGATGTTTGCCATGTACTGGACAATGCACAAGTCTGCAGGATGTTTGCCACATACTGGACAATGCACAAGTCTGCTGGATGTTTGCCATGTACTGGACAATGCACAAGTCTGCTGGATGTTTGCCACGTACTGGACAATGCACAAGTCTGCCGGATGTTTGCCATGTACTGGACAATGCACAACTTTGCTGGATGTTTGCCACGTACTGGACAATGCACAAGTCTGCTGGATGTTTGCCACGTACTGGACAATGCACAAGTCTGCCGGATGTTTGCCATGTACTGGACAATGCACAACTTTGCTGGATGTTTGCCACGTACTGGACAATGCACAAGTCTGCTGGATGTTTGCCATGTACTGGACAATGCACAAGTCTGCTGGATGTTTGCCATGTACTGGACAATGCACAAGTCTGCTGGATGTTTGCCACGTACTGGACAATGCACAACTTTGCTGGATGTTTGCCACGTACTGGACAATGCACAACTTTGCCGGATGTTTGCCACGTACTGGACAATGCACAACTTTGCCGGATGTTTGCCACGTACTGGACAATGCACAACTTTGCCGGATGTTTGCCATGTACTGGACAATGCACAACTTTGCCGGATGTTTGCCACGTACTGGACAATGCACAAGTTTGCTGGATGTTTGCCACGTACTGGACAATGCACAACTTTGCTGGATGTTTGCCACGTACTGGACAATGCACAACTTTGCCAGATGTTTGCCACGTACTGGACAATGCACAAGTCTGCTGGATGTTTGCCACGTACTGGACAATGCACAACTTTGCCGGATGTTTGCCACGTACTGGACAATGCACAACTTTGCCGGATGTTTGCCACGTACTGGACAATGCACAACTTTGCCGGATGTTTGCCATGTACTGGACAATGCACAAGTCTGCTGGATGTTTGCCACGTACTGGACAATGCACAACTCTGCCGGATGTTTGCCACGTACTGGACAATGCACAAGTTTGCTGGATGTTTGCCATGTACTGGACAATGCACAACTTTGCCAGATGTTTGCCACGTACTGGACAATGCACAAGTCTGCTGGATGTTTGCCACGTACTGGACAATGCACAACTTTGCTGGATGTTTGCCACGTACTGGACAATGCACAACTTTGCCAGATGTTTGCCACGTACTGGACAATGCACAACTTTGCCGGATGTTTGCCACGTACTGGACAATGCACAAGTTTGCTGGATGTTTGCCATGTACTGGACAATGCACAACTTTGCCAGATGTTTGCCACGTACTGGACAATGCACAAGTCTGCTGGATGTTTGCCACGTACTGGACAATGCACAACTTTGCTGGATGTTTGCCACGTACTGGACAATGCACAACTTTGCCAGATGTTTGCCACTTACTGGACAATGCACAAGTCTGCTGGATGTTTGCCACGTACTGGACAATGCACAACTTTGCCGGATGTTTGCCACGTACTGGACAATGCACAACTTTGCCGGATGTTTGCCACGTACTGGACAGTGCACAACTTTGCCGGATGTTTGCCATGTACTGGACAATGCACAAGTCTGCTGGATGTTTGCCACGTACTGGACAATGCACAACTCTGCCGGATGTTTGCCACGTACTGGACAATGCACAACTTTGCTGGATGTTTGCCACGTACTGGACAATGCACAAGTCTGCTGGATGTTTGCCACATACTGGACAATGCACAAGTCTGCTGGATGTTTGCCATGTACTGGACAATGCACAAGTCTGCTGGATGTTTGCCACGTACTGGACAATGCACAAGTCTGCTGGATGTTTGCCACGTACTGGACAATGCACAACTTTGCTGGATGTTTGCCACGTACTGGACAATGCACAAGTTTGCTGGATGTTTGCGGTGTTTGCCACGTACTGGACAATGCACAACTTTGCCGGATGTTTGCCACGTACTGGACAATGCACAACTTTGCTGGATGTTTGCCATGTACTGGACAATGCACAACTTTGCTGGATGTTTGCCACGTACTGGACAATGCACAACTTTGCTGGATGTTTGCCACGTACTGGACAATGCACAACTTTGCTGGATGTTTGCCACGTACTGGACAATGCACAACTTTGCTGGATGTTTGCCACGTACTGGACAATGCACAAGTCTGCTGGATGTTTGCCATGTACTGGACAATGCACAAGTCTGCTGGATGTTTGCCATGTACTGGACAATGCACAAGTCTGCTGGATGTTTGCCACGTACTGGACAATGCACAACTTTGCTGGATGTTTGCCACGTACTGGACAATGCACAACTTTGCCAGATGTTTGCCACGTACTGGACAATGCACAACTTTGCCGGATGTTTGCCACGTACTGGACAATGCACAAGTTGCTGGATGTTTGCCATGTACTGGACAATGCACAAGTTTGCCAGATGTTTGCCACGTACTGGACAATGCACAAGTCTGCTGGATGTTTGCCACGTACTGGACAATGCACAACTTTGCTGGATGTTTGCCATGTACTGGACAATGCACAACTTTGCCAGATGTTTGCCACGTACTGGACAATGCACAACTTTGCCAGATGTTTGCCACGTACTGGACAATGCACAACTTTGCCGGATGTTTGCCACGTACTGGACAATGCACAACTTTGCCGGATGTTTGCCATGTACTGGACAATGCACAACTTTGCCGGATGTTTGCCATGTACTGGACAATGCACAACTTTGCCGGATGTTTGCCACGTACTGGACAATGCACAACTTTGCCGGATGTTTGCCACGTACTGGACAATGCACAACTTTGCCGGATGTTTGCCATGTACTGGACAATGCACAACTTTGCCGGATGTTTGCCACGTACTGGACAATGCACAAGTTTGCTGGATGTTTGCCACGTACTGGACAATGCACAATTTGCTGGATGTTTGCCACGTACTGGACAATGCACAACTTTGCTGGATGTTTGCCACGTACTGGACAATGCACAACTTTGCCGGATGTTTGCCACGTACTGGACAATGCACAACTTTGCTGGATGTTTGCCATGTACTGGACAATGCACAACTTTGCCGGATGTTTGCCACGTACTGGACAATGCACAACTTTGCTGGATGTTTGCCACGTACTGGACAATGCACAACTTTGCTGGATGTTTGCCACGTACTGGACAATGCACAACTTTGCCAGATGTTTGCCACTTACTGGACAATGCACAAGTCTGCTGGATGTTTGCCACGTACTGGACAATGCACAACTTTGCCGGATGTTTGCCACGTACTGGACAATTCACAACTTTGCCGGATGTTTGCCACGTACTGGACAATGCACAACTTTGCCGGATGTTTGCCATGTACTGGACAATGCACAAGTCTGCTGGATGTTTGCCACGTACTGGACAATGCACAACTCTGCCGGATGTTTGCCACGTACTGGACAATGCACAACTTTGCTGGATGTTTGCCATGTACTGGACAATGCACAAGTCTGCTGGATGTTTGCCACATACTGGACAATGCACAAGTCTGCTGGATGTTTGCCATGTACTGGACAATGCACAAGTCTGCTGGATGTTTGCCACGTACTGGACAATGCACAAGTCTGCCGGATGTTTGCCATGTACTGGACAATGCACAACTTTGCTGGATGTTTGCCACGTACTGGACAATGCACAAGTCTGCTGGATGTTTGCCACGTACTGGACAATGCACAAGTCTGCCGGATGTTTGCCATGTACTGGACAATGCACAACTTTGCTGGATGTTTGCCACGTACTGGACAATGCACAAGTCTGCTGGATGTTTGCCATGTACTGGACAATGCACAAGTCTGCTGGATGTTTGCCATGTACTGGACAATGCACAAGTCTGCTGGATGTTTGCCACGTACTGGACAATGCACAACTTTGCTGGATGTTTGCCACGTACTGGACAATGCACAACTTTGCCAGATGTTTGCCACGTACTGGACAATGCACAACTTTGCTGGATGTTTGCCACGTACTGGACAATGCACAAGTTTGCTGGATGTTTGCCATGTACTGGACAATGCACAACTTTGCTGGATGTTTGCCACGTACTGGACAATGCACAAGTCTGCTGGATGTTTGCCACGTACTGGACAATGCACAACTTTGCTGGATGTTTGCCACGTACTGGACAATGCACAACTTTGCCAGATGTTTGCCACGTACTGGACAATGCACAAGTTGCTGGATGTTTGCCACGTACTGGACAATGCACAACTTTGCCGGATGTTTGCCACGTACTGGACAATGCACAACTTTGCCGGATGTTTGCCACGTACTGGACAATGCACAACTTTGCGGATGTTTGCCATGTACTGGACAATGCACAAGTCTGCTGGATGTTTGCCACGTACTGGACAATGCACAACTTTGCCGGATGTTTGCCACGTACTGGACAATGCACAAGTTTGCTGGATGTTTGCCATGTACTGGACAATGCACAAGTCTGCTGGATGTTTGCCATGTACTGGACAATGCACAAGTCTGCTGGATGTTTGCCACGTACTGGACAATGCACAACTTTGCTGGATGTTTGCCACGTACTGGACAATGCACAACTTTGCCAGATGTTTGCCACGTACTGGACAATGCACAACTTTGCCGGATGTTTGCCACGTACTGGACAATGCACAAGTTTGCTGGATGTTTGCCATGTACTGGACAATGCACAACTTTGCCAGATGTTTGCCACGTACTGGACAATGCACAAGTCTGCTGGATGTTTGCCACGTACTGGACAATGCACAACTTTGCTGGATGTTTGCCACGTACTGGACAATGCACAACTTTGCCGGATGTTTGCCACGTACTGGACAATGCACAAGTTTGCTGGATGTTTGCCACGTACTGGACAATGCACAACTTTGCCGGATGTTTGCCACGTACTGGACAATGCACAACTTTGCCGGATGTTTGCCACGTACTGGACAATGCACAACTTTGCTGGATGTTTGCCATGTACTGGACAATGCACAAGTTTGCTGGATGTTTGCCACGTACTGGACAATGCACAACTTTGCGGATGTTTGCCACGTACTGGACAATGCACAACTTTGCTGGATGTTTGCCACGTACTGGACAATGCACAAGTCTGCTGGATGTTTGCCACGTACTGGACAATGCACAAGTCTGCTGGATGTTTGCCACGTACTGGACAATGCACAAGTCTGCTGGATGTTTGCCACGTACTGGACAATGCACAAGTTTGCAGGATGTTTGCCACGTACTGGACAATGCACAAGTTTGCTGGATGTTTGCCGGATGTTTGCCACGTACTGGACAATGCACAAGTTTGCTGGATGTTTGCTGGATGTTTGCCACATACTGGACAATGCACAACTTTGCCGGATGTTTGCCACGTACTGGACAATGCACAACTTTGCTGGATGTTTGCCATGTACTGGACAATGCACAACTTTGCTGGATGTTTGCCACGTACTGGACAATGCACAACTTTGCTGGATGTTTGCCACGTACTGGACAATGCACAACTTTGCTGGATGTTTGCCACGTACTGGACAATGCACAACTTTGCTGGATGTTTGCCACGTACTGGACAATGCACAAGTCTGCTGGATGTTTGCCATGTACTGGACAATGCACAAGTCTGCTGGATGTTTGCCATGTACTGGACAATGCACAAGTCTGCTGGATGTTTGCCACGTACTGGACAATGCACAACTTTGCTGGATGTTTGCCACGTACTGGACAATGCACAACTTTGCCAGATGTTTGCCACGTACTGGACAATGCACAACTTTGCCGGATGTTTGCCACGTACTGGACAATGCACAAGTTTGCTGGATGTTTGCCATGTACTGGACAATGCACAAGTTTGCCAGATGTTTGCCACGTACTGGACAATGCACAAGTCTGCTGGATGTTTGCCACGTACTGGACAATGCACAACTTTGCTGGATGTTTGCCATGTACTGGACAATGCACAACTTTGCCAGATGTTTGCCACGTACTGGACAATGCACAACTTTGCCAGATGTTTGCCACGTACTGGACAATGCACAACTTTGCCGGATGTTTGCCACGTACTGGACAATGCACAACTTTGCCGGATGTTTGCCATGTACTGGACAATGCACAACTTTGCCGGATGTTTGCCATGTACTGGACAATGCACAACTTTGCCGGATGTTTGCCACGTACTGGACAATGCACAACTTTGCCGGATGTTTGCCACATACTGGACAATGCACAACTTTGCCGGATGTTTGCCATGTACTGGACAATGCACAACTTTGCCGGATGTTTGCCACGTACTGGACAATGCACAAGTTTGCTGGATGTTTGCCACGTACTGGACAATGCACAATCTGCTGGATGTTTGCCACGTACTGGACAATGCACAACTTTGCTGGATGTTTGCCACGTACTGGACAATGCACAACTTTGCCGGATGTTTGCCACGTACTGGACAATGCACAACTTTGCCAGATGTTTGCCACGTACTGGACAATGCACAACTTTGCCGGATGTTTGCCACGTACTGGACAATGCACAACTTTGCCGGATGTTTGCCATGTACTGGACAATGCACAACTTTGCCGGATGTTTGCCATGTACTGGACAATGCACAACTTTGCCGGATGTTTGCCACGTACTGGACAATGCACAACTTTGCCGGATGTTTGCCACATACTGGACAATGCACAACTTTGCCGGATGTTTGCCATGTACTGGACAATGCACAACTTTGCCGGATGTTTGCCACATACTGGACAATGCACAAGTTTGCTGGATGTTTGCCACGTACTGGACAATGCACAATCTGCTGGATGTTTGCCACGTACTGGACAATGCACAACTTTGCTGGATGTTTGCCACGTACTGGACAATGCACAACTTTGCCAGATGTTTGCCACGTACTGGACAATGCACAACTTTGCCGGATGTTTGCCACGTACTGGACAATGCACAAGTTTGCTGGATGTTTGCCATGTACTGGACAATGCACAACTTTGCCAGATGTTTGCCACGTACTGGACAATGCACAAGTCTGCTGGATGTTTGCCACGTACTGGACAATGCACAACTTTGCTGGATGTTTGCCACATACTGGACAATGCACAACTTTGCCAGATGTTTGCCACATACTGGACAATGCACAAGTCTGCTGGATGTTTGCCACGTACTGGACAATGCACAACTTTGCCGGATGTTTGCCACGTACTGGACAATTCACAACTTTGCCGGATGTTTGCCACGTACTGGACAATGCACAACTTTGCCGGATGTTTGCCATGTACTGGACAATGCACAAGTCTGCTGGATGTTTGCCACGTACTGGACAATGCACAACTCTGCCGGATGTTTGCCACGTACTGGACAATGCACAACTTTGCTGGATGTTTGCCATGTACTGGACAATGCACAAGTCTGCTGGATGTTTGCCACATACTGGACAATGCACAAGTCTGCTGGATGTTTGCCATGTACTGGACAATGCACAAGTCTGCTGGATGTTTGCCACGTACTGGACAATGCACAAGTCTGCCGGATGTTTGCCATGTACTGGACAATGCACAACTTTGCTGGATGTTTGCCACGTACTGGACAATGCACAAGTCTGCTGGATGTTTGCCACGTACTGGACAATGCACAAGTCTGCCGGATGTTTGCCATGTACTGGATAATGCACAACTTTGCTGGATGTTTGCCACGTACTGGACAATGCACAAGTCTGCTGGATGTTTGCCATGTACTGGACAATGCACAAGTCTGCTGGATGTTTGCCATGTACTGGACAATGCACAAGTCTGCTGGATGTTTGCCATGTACTGGACAATGCACAAGTCTGCTGGATGTTTGCCACGTACTGGACAATGCACAACTTTGCTGGATGTTTGCCACGTACTGGACAATGCACAACTTTGCCAGATGTTTGCCACGTACTGGACAATGCACAACTTTGCCGGATGTTTGCCACGTACTGGACAATGCACAAGTTTGCTGGATGTTTGCCATGTACTGGACAATGCACAACTTTGCCGATGTTTGCCACGTACTGGACAATGCACAAGTCTGCTGGATGTTTGCCACGTACTGGACAATGCACAACTTTGCTGGATGTTTGCCACGTACTGGACAATGCACAACTTTGCCAGATGTTTGCCACGTACTGGACAATGCACAAGTCTGCTGGATGTTTGCCACGTACTGGACAATGCACAACTTTGCCGGATGTTTGCCACGTACTGGACAATGCACAACTTTGCCGGATGTTTGCCATGTACTGGACAATGCACAAGTCTGCTGGATGTTTGCCATGTACTGGACAATGCACAAGTTTGCTGGATGTTTGCCATGTACTGGACAATGCACAACTTTGCCGGATGTTTGCCATGTACTGGACAATGCACAAGTCTGCTGGATGTTTGCCATGTACTGGACAATGCACAAGTCTGCTGGATGTTTGCCATGTACTGGACAATGCACAAGTCTGCTGGATGTTTGCCACGTACTGGACAATGCACAATTTGCTGGATGTTTGCCACGTACTGGACAATGCACAACTTTGCTGGATGTTTGCCACGTACTGGACAATGCACAACTTTGCCAGATGTTTGCCACGTACTGGACAATGCACAACTTTGCCGGATGTTTGCCACGTACTGGACAATGCACAACTTTGCTGGATGTTTGCCACGTACTGGACAATGCACAACTTTGCCAGATGTTTGCCACGTACTGGACAATGCACAACTTTGCCGGATGTTTGCCACGTACTGGACAATGCACAAGTTTGCTGGATGTTTGCCATGTACTGGACAATGCACAACTTTGCCAGATGTTTGCCACTTACTGGACAATGCACAAGTCTGCTGGATGTTTGCCACGTACTGGACAATGCACAACTTTGCCGGATGTTTGCCACATACTGGACAATGCACAACTTTGCCGGATGTTTACCACGTACTGGACAATGCACAACTTTGCCGGATGTTTGCCATGTACTGGACAATGCACAAGTCTGCTGGATGTTTGCCACGTACTGGACAATGCACAACTCTGCCGGATGTTTGCCACGTACTGGACAATGCACAAGTTTGCTGGATGTTTGCCATGTACTGGACAATGCACAAGTTTGCTGGATGTTTGCCACGTACTGGACAATGCACAAGTCTGCTGGATGTTTGCCATGTACTGGACAATGCACAAGTCTGCTGGATGTTTGCCACGTACTGGACAATGCACAAGTCTGCCGGATGTTTGCCATGTACTGGACAATGCACAACTTTGCTGGATGTTTGCCACGTACTGGACAATGCACAAGTCTGCTGGATGTTTGCCACGTACTGGACAATGCACAAGTCTGCCGGATGTTTGCCATGTACTGGACAATGCACAACTTTGCTGGATGTTTGCCACGTACTGGACAATGCACAAGTCCCATGTACTGGACAATGCACAAGTCTGCTGGATGTTTGCCACGTACTGGACAATGCACAAGTCTGCTGGATGTTTGCCACATACTGGACAATGCACAAGTCTGCTGGATGTTTGCCATGTACTGGACAATGCACAAGTCTGCTGGATGTTTGCCATGTACTGGACAATGCACAAGTCTGCTGGATGTTTGCCACGTACTGGACAATGCACAAGTCTGCTGGATGTTTGCCACATACTGGACAATGCACAAGTCTGCTGGATGTTTGCCACGTACTGGACAATGCACAACTTTGCTGGATGTTTGCCACGTACTGGACAATGCACAACTTTGCCGGATGTTTGCCGGATGTTTGCCATGTACTGGACAATGCACAAGTTTGCCGGATGTTTGCCGGATGTTTGCCATGTACTGGACAATGCACAAGTTTGCCGGATGTTTGCCGGATGTTTGCCACGTACTGGACAATGCACAACTTTGCTGGATGTTTGCCACGTACTGGACAATGCACAAGTCTGCTGGATGTTTGCCATGTACTGGACAATGCACAAGTCTGCTGGATGTTTGCCATGTACTGGACAATGCACAACTTTGCCAGATGTTTGCCACGTACTGGACAATGCACAAGTCTGCTGGATGTTTGCCACGTACTGGACAATGCACAACTTTGCTGGATGTTTGCCACGTACTGGACAATGCACAACTTTGCCAGATGTTTGCCACGTACTGGACAATGCACAACTTTGCCGGATGTTTGCCACGTACTGGACAATGCACAAGTTTGCTGGATGTTTGCCATGTACTGGACAATGCACAACTTTGCCAGATGTTTGCCACGTACTGGACAATGCACAAGTCTGCTGGATGTTTGCCACGTACTGGACAATGCACAACTTTGCTGGATGTTTGCCACATACTGGACAATGCACAACTTTGCCAGATGTTTGCCACGTACTGGACAATGCACAAGTCTGCTGGATGTTTGCCACGTACTGGACAATGCACAACTTTGCCGGATGTTTGCCACGTACTGGACAATGCACAACTTTGCCGGATGTTTGCCACGTACTGGACAATGCACAACTTTGCCGGATGTTTGCCATGTACTGGACAATGCACAAGTCTGCTGGATGTTTGCCACGTACTGGACAATGCACAACTTTGCCGGATGTTTGCCACGTACTGGACAATGCACAAGTTTGCTGGATGTTTGCCATGTACTGGACAATGCACAACTTTGCCAGATGTTTGCCACGTACTGGACAATGCACAAGTCTGCTGGATGTTTGCCACGTACTGGACAATGCACAACTTTGCTGGATGTTTGCCACGTACTGGACAATGCACAACTTTGCCAGATGTTTGCCACGTACTGGACAATGCACAACTTTGCCGGATGTTTGCCACGTACTGGACAATGCACAAGTTTGCTGGATGTTTGCCATGTACTGGACAATGCACAACTTTGCCAGATGTTTGCCACGTACTGGACAATGCACAAGTCTGCTGGATGTTTGCCACGTACTGGACAATGCACAACTTTGCTGGATGTTTGCCACGTACTGGACAATGCACAACTTTGCCAGATGTTTGCCACTTACTGGACAATGCACAAGTCTGCTGGATGTTTGCCACGTACTGGACAATGCACAACTTTGCCGGATGTTTGCCACGTACTGGACAATTCACAACTTTGCCGGATGTTTGCCACGTACTGGACAATGCACAACTTTGCCAGATGTTTGCCATGTACTGGACAATGCACAAGTCTGCTGGATGTTTGCCACGTACTGGACAATGCACAACTCTGCCGGATGTTTGCCACGTACTGGACAATGCACAACTTTGCTGGATGTTTGCCATGTACTGGACAATGCACAAGTCTGCAGGATGTTTGCCACATACTGGACAATGCACAAGTCTGCTGGATGTTTGCCATGTACTGGACAATGCACAAGTCTGCTGGATGTTTGCCACGTACTGGACAATGCACAAGTCTGCCGGATGTTTGCCATGTACTGGACAATGCACAACTTTGCTGGATGTTTGCCACGTACTGGACAATGCACAAGTCTGCTGGATGTTTGCCACGTACTGGACAATGCACAACTTTGCTGGATGTTTGCCATGTACTGGACAATGCACAAGTCTGCAGGATGTTTGCCACATACTGGACAATGCACAAGTCTGCTGGATGTTTGCCATGTACTGGACAATGCACAAGTCTGCTGGATGTTTGCCACGTACTGGACAATGCACAAGTCTGCCGGATGTTTGCCATGTACTGGACAATGCACAACTTTGCTGGATGTTTGCCACGTACTGGACAATGCACAAGTCTGCTGGATGTTTGCCACGTACTGGACAATGCACAAGTCTGCCGGATGTTTGCCATGTACTGGACAATGCACAACTTTGCTGGATGTTTGCCACGTACTGGACAATGCACAAGTCTGCTGGATGTTTGCCATGTACTGGACAATGCACAAGTCTGCTGGATGTTTGCCATGTACTGGACAATGCACAAGTCTGCTGGATGTTTGCCACGTACTGGACAATGCACAACTTTGCCAGATGTTTGCCACGTACTGGACAATGCACAACTTTGCCGGATGTTTGCCACGTACTGGACAATGCACAAGTTTGCTGGATGTTTGCCATGTACTGGACAATGCACAACTTTGCCAGATGTTTGCCACGTACTGGACAATGCACAAGTCTGCTGGATGTTTGCCACGTACTGGACAATGCACAACTTTGCTGGATGTTTGCCACGTACTGGACAATGCACAACTTTGCCAGATGTTTGCCACGTACTGGACAATGCACAACTTTGCCGGATGTTTGCCACGTACTGGACAATGCACAACTTTGCCGGATGTTTGCCACGTACTGGACAATGCACAACTTTGCCGGATGTTTGCCATGTACTGGACAATGCACAAGTCTGCTGGATGTTTGCCACGTACTGGACAATGCACAACTCTGCCGGATGTTTGCCACGTACTGGACAATGCACAAGTTTGCTGGATGTTTGCCATGTACTGGACAATGCACAACTTTGCCGGATGTTTGCCACGTACTGGACAATGCACAAGTCTGCTGGATGTTTGCCACGTACTGGACAATGCACAACTTTGCTGGATGTTTGCCACGTACTGGACAATGCACAACTTTGCCAGATGTTTGCCACGTACTGGACAATGCACAACTTTGCCGGATGTTTGCCACGTACTGGACAATGCACAAGTTTGCTGGATGTTTGCCATGTACTGGACAATGCACAACTTTGCCAGATGTTTGCCACGTACTGGACAATGCACAAGTCTGCTGGATGTTTGCCACGTACTGGACAATGCACAACTTTGCTGGATGTTTGCCACGTACTGGACAATGCACAACTTTGCCAGATGTTTGCCACTTACTGGACAATGCACAAGTCTGCTGGATGTTTGCCACGTACTGGACAATGCACAACTTTGCCGGATGTTTGCCACGTACTGGACAATGCACAACTTTGCCGGATGTTTGCCACGTACTGGACAATGCACAACTTTGCCGGATGTTTGCCATGTACTGGACAATGCACAAGTCTGCTGGATGTTTGCCACGTACTGGACAATGCACAACTCTGCCGGATGTTTGCCACGTACTGGACAATGCACAACTTTGCTGGATGTTTGCCACGTACTGGACAATGCACAAGTCTGCTGGATGTTTGCCACATACTGGACAATGCACAAGTCTGCTGGATGTTTGCCATGTACTGGACAATGCACAAGTCTGCTGGATGTTTGCCACGTACTGGACAATGCACAAGTCTGCCGGATGTTTGCCATGTACTGGACAATGCACAACTTTGCTGGATGTTTGCCACGTACTGGACAATGCACAAGTCTGCTGGATGTTTGCCACGTACTGGACAATGCACAAGTCTGCCGGATGTTTGCCATGTACTGGACAATGCACAACTTTGCTGGATGTTTGCCACGTACTGGACAATGCACAAGTCTGCTGGATGTTTGCCACATACTGGACAATGCACAAGTCTGCTGGATGTTTGCCATGTACTGGACAATGCACAAGTCTGCTGGATGTTTGCCACGTACTGGACAATGCACAAGTCTGCTGGATGTTTGCCACATACTGGACAATGCACAAGTCTGCTGGATGTTTGCCATGTACTGGACAATGCACAAGTCTGCTGGATGTTTGCCATGTACTGGACAATGCACAAGTCTGCTGGATGTTTGCCACGTACTGGACAATGCACAAGTCTGCTGGATGTTTGCCACATACTGGACAATGCACAAGTCTGCTGGATGTTTGCCACGTACTGGACAATGCACAACTTTGCTGGATGTTTGCCACGTACTGGACAATGCACAACTTTGCCGGATGTTTGCCGGATGTGTGCCATGTACTGGACAATGCACAAGTTTGCCGGATGTTTGCCATGTACTGGACAATGCACAAGTTTGCCGGATGTTTGCCGGATGTTTGCCACGTACTGGACAATGCACAACTTTGCCGGATGTTTGCCATGTACTGGACAATGCACAACTTTGCCGGATGTTTGCCATGTACTGGACAATGCACAAGTTTGCTGGATGTTTGCCACGTACTGGACAATGCACAAGTTTGCTGGATGTTTGCCATGTACTGGACAATGCACAAGTTTGCCGGATGTTTGCCGGATGTTTGCCACGTACTGGACAATGCACAAGTCTGCTGGATGTTTGCCATGTACTGGACAATGCACAACTTTGCCGGATGTTTGCCATGTACTGGACAATACACAACTTTGCCGGATGTTTGCCATGTACTGGACAATGCACAAGTTTGCTGGATGTTTGCCGGATGTTTGCCACGTACTGGACAATGCACAAGTCTGCTGGATGTTTGCCATGTACTGGACAATGCACAACTTTGCCAGATGTTTGCCATGTACTGGACAATGCACAACTTTGCCGGATGTTTGCCATGTACTGGACAATGCACAACTTTGCCGGATGTTTGCCACGTACTGGACAATGCACAACTTTGCCGGATGTTTGCCACGTACTGGACAATGCACAACTTTGCCGGATGTTTGCCATGTACTGGACAATGCACAACTTTGCTGGATGTTTGCCATGTACTGGACAATGCACAACTTTGCCGGATGTTTGCCACGTACTGGACAATGCACAAGTTTGCTGGATGTTTGCCATGTACTGGACAATGCACAACTTTGCCGGATGTTTGCCATGTACTGGACAATGCACAAGTTTGCTGGATGTTTGCCATGTACTGGACAATGCACAACTTTGCCGGATGTTTGCCATGTACTGGACAATGCACAAATACGACCAGAAACCAGAAAATATCATTGCTCTACAAAAAGGGCAATGAGGAGCTGAAGGAGTGTGAGGGAGTAATGGTTGTGTTGAAGGACATTGAGGATGTCAACAAGTAATGGTCAGTGGAGTTCTGCACATATGAGAATAAACATTTCAATGTAATGAGAATAGACAAACACACAGTATTTGTAAGGCTACATTGGCTACCGGCATATATCACGGACCAATGAGTGAAACATATAATGGTCAGATATGGCAAAGTTATATCGGTAGAAATGCTATAGCATTCCATGGGCCAAACAATGCTAACATTTACACTGGGGTCAAACTTGTTCAATTGGAAGTGACAGAGCTAGAGAGAACTGCCATGCCTCATATTATCGAGGTTAAATGTGTGAACAATGTATTGATTATGGGTGGAGGTCGTCCACCGATATGTCTTAAATATAACATGGTTGGCCACATGAGACGGGACTGTCTCGCAAAAACACATTCATATGTGACGCCTCCTGAAGAGATTAGTTATTTTAGATTTTTGTAGGATAGTGCAATGATACAGACAGAGACCCATTCCAGAGTCTGCTCTGGTTCTTTTACGTGCACAGAGTAAAGCACCCGACATGAGACCTTGGTTTAAAGTCCCATCTGAAAGACTGTTAATTTTATTATGGTCAGACGGTGGATCGAACCTGCGATCCCTGGATTAACCACTGGACTACAGATCTGCCTGTTATTAATTAATATGTTCCTTTCTAGAGCTAGGCATATATATAGCATTTTGCTCGATTTATTAATGGATTTTCTCCAAACTTCAATGGATATTTATACTTTTGAAAAATAGTTGCAATTTAATGAATGTAGATTTAAATTATCATGTACAGTCAAACCTGTCTTAAGCAGCCAGCCAAGGGATTCACAGAAAGTGGCTGCTTAGCACAGGTGGCTGCTTAATAGAGGTGAAATGTATACTAAAACAACATATTGGGAATCTGGAAACTGGCTGTTTAATACAGGTTGGCTGCTTAATAGAGGTGACCGCTAACACAGGTTTGACTGTATTTAAATATGATGTACCTTTTGCTGCTGTTGTGTTTTTTCTTCTGTCTGTTTTCAGGTTGATGTCTCAACTCTCAACATGGCCTGAGTCGCTTGTGGGCACTGGGTCATCTTCCTGTAAGTAGAGAGAGATCTGTACTATATAATCACTGTAAAGCACCACGCGTTATAATATTATTTTTATCGCTCACTGGACTCACTGGTGTGAGTGATGGTGTGCAGGGATTGTGGCTTGCATAAGTGCTGGTCTGTGCACGGTGGTCTCGCGTTACTTTGTGACGTGGTATATACCTGTAGCGTATTACTGTTCCCTTATATCACTCATTTTCATATATATATGTAACCCACTGACTCGTATCACTCATGCATATTTCCATTTCATGCAAACATGTAACTCAGTTTTCGGGACCATTTCAATACTGTTTTAGTCATAGACTCAGAGTAGAATATGTGAACATGTTCATATTAAAAGTGATGGAGACATTTAATGTTTACGGCTGGCAAACAACATTTTTAGAACTATTTATATCTTCTAAATCGATCTAGCGGGTTTGCCCAGCGGTACTTTCAACGGTTAACCCATAAACGTGACAAATCCAAAATGGCTGCCACCGCAATGTGACAAATTCATTTTTTGTCATGTCATAACCTTGGTACCAAATGTGGTAAGAACATAAGATCATTATTTAACCCTAAATATGCCAAGAAATCAATATGGCTGCCATAGTGCCAATTTGATCAATGATTATGTGCAATTAATACAGATACTTATATTAATTAGTGATTTAACTTCATCATAAATGTTGTGGTTCTGATTTGGGATATATTAACTGTCAAGGATATAGTTACAGTTTATGTTGTCACTATAATCAACTTTGTACAGGAATGCAAACTAGCTTAGGGTAACTTGAGTTCATGTGCCATCAGGTAGAATGTTCAGACATTCATCGCCAGGCTTGTGACATTTGCAAGCTTCAATACACGGCAAGGTCAATATTCTGCAACTGTAGGAGCCTACTCAAGTATCCCTTGGTACATCCACATGACATGATATATTTGAATATTTCAAAAACTAGAGTGGTGGAACCTGTTCTTGGCATAAAGTCTACATATATAATGGCCAGTAAAAAATGTTAATTGCTCTTGTCGTATATTCTTAAAACAACTTTCAAAAAGCTCTTGTTGACAGTTTTAGATTCATCACGTAACCTTGCTGCTTAATTCAGATATTGCAACGGCACCCATATATATGAGGAACTCAAGACTTCAGGGCACCTATGCACGGCGTACTTGTTATATTTTTTATTTATGCATCAGCACTTGTTGAATATCTCATTTTAATGTAATAACATCATTGAATAAAGACGCTTATTGGTGTTTAATCAGAAATGGTAGATAAACTACGGTATGTTTCGGGTTAGTTGTAGATTTTTTAAATTCTGATAGCTACCTGAATTGCTCACACACCATATGAGTTTCGGTGGAAATATTCTCCCAATGATTTGTTTGTTTATATTCGTCTGGTCCAGTCATGTGACAGTTGCATCAGGCTACCGATAACCGTAAGTGAAATTAACCTAGAACTATATAAATATTTTAAATATGGATGTAAATGGACAAATACGCCCAGCATAGGAATACACCAAGCATAGGTTCCACCACTCTAATATTATTGATGCGTTGGGCCCAATTAATGTTCTTACTAATGGTGACTCCGAGATATTTGTAGGGTTCAGTTGACCTTAATTGTGTGTTATGTAACATGTATGGGTAAATGATGGGGTTTCTTTGCCTATAGATTCCTATGAATATTTCGCATTTATCAGAGTTGAATTCCATTGACCATTCATTTTCCCAAGATTCTAAGAGGTGTAGGTCATCCAAGTCCAATGCTCTACCACTGTTCCACAGACGACATGCATATTATGCTATGGAATAGCCAATACGCATTATTATAAACTGATAAAAATGACGCTACATAGATATATGATCATAAACGTCAAACAATCACTGAACGCACTTTTTTTCCTGAAATCCGCTTGGGTGCCAGGCGACTTTCAAGTTTAACTTGACCTCTTTGAACGAAATAGTCCTCATCGTCTTCATCGCTACTTACGTACTCTGATCACACTGGCCCGAATGCCATTCTGTTTGTTTTCCGAATAGGAATTTGGGTACCCTGTGTGAATTGTGTAAAAGAAAATGAGTAGGCCTAGTTTTCTTGTGCGAGTAATTCTTAGCACCACACATTTATTGATTGCCTCTATTATTTTCAGTTTCTGGCTATGGCACTGGTATGAATACAAATATAGTCCTTTGTGCCAAACTATTTTTGGGGAACATATAATATCACTGTATCACATGTATGTAATAATGGTGGACAATGGAGATTTCAATAGCGGTGTCTGACCTATAGTATACAGAAATTATATCACTAGATTTCGCGATAAAATCTTAAAACACAATTTCTATTAAAATGAAGACTACCATAAAGTGTGGTAAATCTTAAACAAGAATGCTATGAGATCATATTGCCCATCAATCAGTATCTCAACACGAATTTTCAAATAAAGCTTTGTTCAAGATTCTTTTCAAAATTTTCATGCCAAAAAGGTTTGCCGTTTTTACATCTTATTACAAGCACCATTTTAATACTCGCTATTAATGCACACAGTATTAGGCAGAGAGCCGTCTTTTCGACGGCCTATCACCTAATAAGACGGTCAATTATATTGGCGACGGTTACCGACGGCCAGTTAAAAAAATGGCTGATAACAGTTTTTTGTTTTTGTGTGTTATTTTTCTCGTTTTTTTCTCTTGAGACCTCACTAGGTTTGTTAACATATATATGCAGCTGTAAAACAATGACAAGAACTGGACCCTATAATAGGCTAATATTGTTCGCAATTCCTTTTTGGAGAGGCTTTCCCAGTTTCTGCCGCATTTCGATCACGTCAGTTCGCCATTCTCACATTGAGTCCGTGCGGCAATTTCCGTCATCATTCGGGTCCCGCTCTGGGGCTGGACTTATTTTTTTAGACTCCCATTTGGATATTTCTGCCTAATACTATGTTAATGCATCATATTGGTTTTGGCATTTATCGACTTGTCACGTGTAAGTTGAATATGTATTTGAAGACTACCGCTATAATATACATATGTCGTAAGATAAGTGTAAAGTGCGACCTTCAACTTCTCACAATTTTCATCGGCTATTGGTCGCCACTTTACGATAGTGTTCAGTTGCGATAGCAACCACCATCTATCTGCAGACGACCCTATCATCAAGGACGATATATAAATTGCATACATAGTAACAAACAGATAAAGTACATAAATACATCTTAATAGGTGAGTTAAAACACTTATTTAGAGCTGTGGAAAAAATAAGCAGAGCATAGAAATATGCCGAGTATAGGTTCCACCACACTATGTGAGTTAAAACACTTATATATGTTCTAAAACAATATAGCCAGTGGTAAATTTACATCCCATATTAGTGAAAGAAGTCCGATCAAGGCATTTAAATTCCACGTTGCCTCTTCTATCTCCCTTGTGGCGATGGATTCCATTAGAAATGAGGTTTCGAGAGTGATTAATATAAGTTGTAATAACTTGTTTCGCAATTGAGCTAAAATAAATATGTATAAACTGTATTAGACTCTATAGATAATTGTGATCAATTTTCATTAGATCTTTATTAAAAAAATGGCAGAACAAATCCTATCGCCTGTCAAATTTTAATCTTGGTCAGGTATAATTTCCAGAGAATCAAGCAAGTTTCAGAATAAACAATCATATTTAGCATAAAATTACTTATAAATACACTCGCATACAGTGTTATGTCTGCGAAACAAACCAGTGTTTGTGTTTTACATTCATTTATCGTCGCTATCGGTTACCCATATGAGCGACGTCTCCTGAAGAGATTAGTCATTTTATATTGTTGGAGGATAGTGCAATAATACAGACAGAGACCCATTCCAGAGTCTCCTCTGGTTCTTTTACATGCACGGTGTAAAGAACCGACACGATACCTCGGTTAAAGTCCCATCTGAAAGACTGTTAATCATATTATTGTCAGATGGGGGATCGAACCTGTGATCCCTGGATTACCAATCCAACGTGTTAACCACTGGACTACAGATCCGTCTGTAACAAACCAGTGCGAGTGTTTTACATTTATTTATCCTCGCTACCGGTTGCCCATATGAGTGACGCCTCCTGAAGAGATTAGTCATTTTAGATTTTTGGAGGATAGTGCAAATACAGACAGAGACCCATTCCAGAGTCTCCTCTGGTTCTTTTATGTGCACAGTGTACAGCACCGACACGAGACCTTGGTTTAAAGTCACAATTGAAAGAATGTTAATTTTATTAGGGTCAGACGGGGGATCGAACAACAAACCAGTGAGAAAACATTTGGCTTTTATACTTAGTAATTCAGGTTAAAAGTTTTGCATGCATTCATTCACACCTGTCTGCCCATTCAAAGACCTAATAATTAGGGAGTCATTATTATATGCATGGAAATGTGACTCCCGTCTCCCCATTCAAAGACCTAATAATTAGGGAGTCATTATTATATGCATGGAAATGTGACTCCCGTTTCCCCATTCAAAAACACACAAATGGCGGAAGCATTTAATTATTGACAGTGCTCGGTGAATCTGCAAGTAGTGAGATTGCATAACATTAAAAAACACACAGAAGCATTCTTTAAACTCTCTGAAAATATACAAACAAGGGGTCATGCATTTAAACTTAAACTCGTGCGTGCGTCGTGTGTGTGTGTGTGCGCGCTCGCGCGTGTGTATTCAAACAATGGCTGAATCGTAACCCTCCCAACCCTAACTTAAACCTAACCCAACCCCTAACCTGGCACTGTGAAATCACCATGCAACCTATCTACTTAATTTCTTCCGGCACAAATGACAACACATATATAATTATGCTTTCATCAGCGCCAACGTGAGTCTTTAATATAAGTTGTATGTATGCTTTTACGTTTATTTAACGTTGTTATCGGTTGCTCGTATGAGCGACGCCTCCTGAAGAGATTAGTCATTTTAGATTTTGGAGGATATACAATGATACAGCCAGAGACCCATTCCAGAGTCTCCTCAGCGTGCTAAGCAATTCAATGGCCGTAATATGCCAGTACCTAAATGTTCAGTATATAGCTTTGATAGTGACAGGGTATCATCTTAAAACTTGCTAGGATATGTCCTAACACATTGTATGTATATAGTGTCAAGACTATATTGTATCATAATATTTATGAAAATGCATTTTTACGAAAAAGAAAAATTAACTATATTAATTAGTGGGACTACATTCGACCGCGGATGCACTTCTGCCTATTTTCGTATATACACAACCTATAGCAAAAACAAAACATGAGCTATGTAATTATTTCTTGCTTTTTATGTAATACAATCATTAACACACTATCATAACGCTTTTTAGCCATGTGGAACCAGTAATTTCAACAGAAACAATGATTTAAAGAAGTCACTAAAACCACGTGTAAGAAGTGACATTTTTTTTTACATTTTGACCATGTGAAATTTTGATCCCATTTTGCAAAACGCGGCATTTGTTAACACTGAACTGGCCTGGCTTTATGCGTATGTGTATGTTATTCAATAATAAATGCTTCTCAATAACAAAACTCCCCATATAAAAAATGTTTGCATTGCATCTATTTGCAAAAAATGGAGAAATGGCGTATTTTTGGGACAAAAATGCATTATTTTCCTGATATTTTCACAGTGCTCTATAATTAGTTGCTGTTTGCCATGTAATATAATCAATAAGAAACTACTATGACAAATTTGAGCAATGTGTGACTAGTATTTACAACAAAAAGTTTTTAAGAAGTGCCTCTAAATTTGTACATTTCTGCCCGTGAGCAATTTGATACCATTTTCCAAAATTCTTCATTTTTTAACATTAATCTGGCCATTCTGCATGCGTATGTATATGTTGTTAAATAATAAATGCTTCTCACTACCAAAATTCCCTGTATAATTTTTTTTTACATTGCACATATTTTAAAAACGATGGAAAAATCATGTATTTTTGGGGTTACAATCTGTTTGTTTTATTTTTCCCTGACAATTTCGATGCGTTCTATAATTATTTGATGCTTGTCAAGTAATATTATCAATAACAAACTACCATGACAAATTAGAGCCATATGCAAACAGTATTTACAACACCAATTAAGTTATTATGAATTCACTAATATTGCCCAGGCCAATGTCAAATTTGGTACATTTTTTAAGCAAAGCGTGTATGCACCCAGGCTAAGATTAAAAATACTACATCGGCCATGACTATGCGCTAGTCATGCATCGAGGTACTAATCGACCCTGATAGTCTAGAGAACACAAGTTTCCTAACATCAAGAAACAACTGTGAAACAGTGAACCGGGCATATCTATTCAGTACTCCGAAATCGACACAATTCTAAAGAAATGCTGTCTACCGTACTCATGCCACTATAATTCTAAAGCTGTACTTGCTTCCTTCGAGCTCTGTTTTAAGGCAGCCGGAATACCTGTGTAACTCTGGCAACAGGCTGATCTTTTATTAGATGAGGACAAGAAGGTCTCAATGCTGAAGACTCAAGTTTAAAGAACACTTACCGCGCACAAATGCTTCTCGGTATGGTTCACGCCAGAGACGTCACAGTGTACACACATATTTGCACTACTCCAAGCAGCTGAAGTGATCCTACATACAAAGTTGTAGCAGTGTCACAGGTAAAGCATCATGGATTCTGCTGAAACATATATGCATATGCGCCTCAGCTAAACAGATGCTCAAGATAAACAATTTAACAATGCATACATTTGTACAATGCCATACAGTTGGTCACATGGAATGTGTTGATGCTCACATTTTGCAAAATCATTTATGCATGCTCCATATCAGGCTGTACATATGTAAATATATGCTTTGAAATATTGCTGAGTGCTCACATGCATACAGGATCTAAATAAATATCAACAGAATAAGTATCAAATTGTACAATATGAGTTTCAAATTGCCTTTCGCCATTCGGGTATGTCCGAAGCAGTAATCGTACATGCCGCAGTCATTCATTGCGTACAAGCTGTGCTCTAAATCCACATTACAACACAAGTTTAAAGATACTTTTTTTGCGTTTCATTTAATATAAAAGATATATACCATTACAGTAAACATTTCTGCACATACATATGACTTTCTTATGTCTTCCACATCACCAGTGCAGTGCACAGTACATACATTCAAATGGGACACTATGCAGTGTGCTTAACATAGATTGTTGGCCATTTTAGCAATAAAACTATAAATAAGACATTTATAATGTCGTCACATATTAATCTTTACACTAACAGTGTAATATTTCTCATGAATATATGAAATAATGTCTGCCTGAGACAGACATACCACATTTATAGTATTAGATAAGACATTGTGGTGATCATGGGCAATTATTTTACTCCACCCCCTGCAAAACAAGGGTTTTTTGAAGAATGGAACTAAATCTTGCACAAGGAAGCTACTGAAAGGAAATAATTATTTGCATGGATGTCACACAGACAAAAAGGAAGACAACAAACATGGAAAATGATGGTCATTACAAATGCTGAGTGGGTCAGGCAGCTTACTGTAGGCCACATGACAGTAAGAAATGGCAGACAAGTAACTACAAGATGCATTTAACTTCAGCTAGTGTGTCTTGAACAAGCACTGTAAGAGGACTACAACTGTGCATTGCCACTTGAAATATGACATTTCATCTTAGGGAGGTGAAGTTTGTTGCAAATATTAATAAATTACTGAAATATAACCAATCAAACGCAATGAATATTCATATTTGTGCCATATATTTTACTGATATTCTTTTTGTGAGGCCCTTGATAGCTACTGGAACCAATTGCAAGCTTGTTTCAATTAAACAAAACTATTTCCTAATGAAAAAACAAACAAATGTTACCATAACATACTCACACTGAAGGACAGAGATATCAACTATAAAGTATTAACACTAATAAAGGGAGGTAATGTGAACATAACAGCCTGCTTATAGGTTCCTATATGCCATTATTTACTCAGTACAATGAATTATTTATCATTTTTTGGGTTCATTTTATATCAGGCAATGTAAAATTACCATTTTTCATTGATTAACTGCATTCACATTGGGCTTATTGTGCCATAATAGGCATCATTAGTGAAATTTCAATAAATCAAATCAAATGTTGTAGGTCTGTATCAGCATAGTAATTCTTATCAACAGTAATTAGAATGAAAGCTCCCTGGAAAATTGCACCACAATAAGTACTGCGAAGGAAACTGACAAATTTTAACAAGCGCACATGGAACCTAGGTGACAGAATTTGCGACATTTGTCGCTGAAGTCATATATTGACTTGCGGTTATGTGAAAAACTGCATTTTTCCAGGCCCTACTGTTGTATGTATTAGGAACCAATTTGAATTATTATTTAAGCTTAAAATGGTTCTCAATGTACACCATGAAGTAATTCCCAACTTGATAAACTAGTATATGTGATTCAGATGTTGCAAATATCTCAGCATAGTCTTTGTATCACAGAGAATAAGGACTAATCTTCATTGTAATCAATACATAAACACCTCAGAACTTAGTTATACAACACCCTGTCTGGGCTCATATTGCATAGCTTCCCAGGCAGCATTTTGGTGTGTAGTACTTTTTAAATAACATCATTCTTTACATTGTCCTTTAAAGACATTTTTTGGCATTTAATATAAAAGATATATACCATTACAGTAAACATTTCTGCACATAACTATGACTTTCTTATGTCTTCCACATCACCAGTGCAGTGCACAGTACATACCTTCAAATGGGACACTATGCAGAGTGCTTCATAGACTGTTGGCCATTTTAGCAATAAAACTATAAATAAGACATTTATAATGTCGTCACATATTAATCTTTACATTAACAGTGTAATATTTCTCATGAATATATGAAATAATGTCTGCATGAGACAGACATACCACATTTATAGTATTAGATAAGACATTATGGTGATTATGGATAATTATTTTACCTCACCCCCTGCAAAACAAGGGTTCTTTTGAAGAATGGAACTAAATCTTGCACCAGGAAGCTACTGAAAGGAAATCATTATTTGCATGGATGTCACACAGACAAAAAGGAAAACAACAAACATGGAAAATGATGGTCATTATAAATGCTGAGTGGGTCAAGTAGCTTACTGTAGGTCACATGACAGTAAGAAATGGCAGACAAGTAACTACAAGATGCATTTTACATCAGCTAGTTTGTCTTGAACAAGCACTGTAAGAGGACTACAACTGTGCACTGCCACTTGAAATATAACATTTCATCTTAGGGAGGTGAAGTTTGTTGCAAATATTAATAAATTACTGAAATATAACCAATCAAAAGCTATGAATATTCATATTCGTGCCATATATGTTACTGAAATTCTTTTTGTGAGGCCCTTGATAGCTACTGGAACCAATTGCAAGCTTGTTTCAATTAAACAACACTATTTCCTAATGAAAAAATTTTTTTTTTACCATAACATACTCACACTGAAGGACAGAGATATCAATTTTATGTGGCGTCCGTGGACCAATGGTAGAGCGTCGGATTTGTAATCGAACGGCCCGGGTTCGATACTCACCACGTATGTAGTGTCATTGAGCAAGGCACCTCACACACATTGCTTAGTACTGGTTAACCGCTATGGTCGGGTAAAGCATGTCCAGGAAACATGTCTAGGTCCCCGCAAGTGGTTTGACATTAATGGAACATACATACATACATACATTATAAAGTATTAACACTAATAAAGGGAGGTAATTTGAACATACCAGACTGCTTATAGGTTCCTATATGCCATTATTTACTCAGTACAATGAATTATTTACCTTGGCGAGTTCATCGAGCGATGGTTTGGTGTCGCGGTCGGACATTTTTGGGAGTCGCTCGATGGCATCCAGGGCTGACTGGTGGACGTTGTTTTCTCTCGAGTACAGCTCTGAATAATGTTCTACCCATCTTTCCATCTGCTTTGTCTTATCTGTGATGATCTCTCCAGAGGTAGACTTCAATGGTGCTGTCTTCTTTATGCTTGGGCCCGTTGCTTTATTGATACCGTCGTACATGGCCTTGGTGTTACCAGTGTCGGACGCACTCTGAATAGAGGACAATGGAGATTTCAATAGCGGTGTCTGACCTACAGTATACAGAAATTATATCACTAGATTTCGCGACAAAATCTTAAAACAAAAGTTCTATTAATTCTACATTAAAATGATGACTACCCTAAAGTGTGCTAAATCTTATACAAGAATGTTGAGATCCTATTGACCATCAATCAGTATCTCAACACGAATTTTAAAAATAAAGCTTCACTTTTGTCCAAGATTCTTTTCAAAATGTTCACGCCAAAAGGTTTGACGTTTTTACGACATCTTATTACAAACACCATTTTGACATTCGTTATTAATTAATCATATTGCTTTTGCCATGTATTGACTTGCCACGTGTAATTTGTGTATTTGGAGACTACCGCTATAATATACATATGTCATAAACCAAGTGTAAAGTGAGACCTTCAACGTCACACGTTATTGGTTGCCACTTTACGATAACGTTCACGTTGTGATAGCAACCACCATCTATCTGCAGACGACGCTATCATCAAGGACGATTTATAAATTGCATACATAGTAACAAACAGATTAAGTGCATAAATACACGTTAATAGGTGAGCTAAAACACTTATTTATGTTCTAAAACAATAAAGTCAGTGATAGACCTAGTATTTATATCCCATTTTAGTGAAAGAAGTCTATATTATTGATAATTGTGATTAATCAATTATTTTTCATTAGATCATTATAAAAGAAATTGGGAGAAAAAATCCTATCGCCTGTCGAATTTTAGCCGTGGTCAGGTATAATTTCCAGAGAATCAAGCATGTTTCAGAATAAACAATTATGTTTAGCATGTTTTTATTAAAATTACTACTACTTGTAGATCTAAATCTAAATACATTCGCATACCGTGTTACCATTGGTGTACCGGTAATCGGCCGTCTAAAGCTTTTCGGTGAATGGCTTCTTGTCAGTCTATTTTACAGCAAGTGAAATACTATTACTAAATAAAATATTTGCATTTAATGCAATTGTCTAAACTGAGATTGCATAACGCATAACAAATCTTCAATATAAAATACACTTTCACTTGCTTGTGATTTCAACATGGCGTTTAATTTTCTTTGGGCATAGTAATAATTGTTACTCGAAACTGAGAAATTTAACATCTCCAACAAATTATTATTCCTCTTCAATATGAGGTAAGTTGTAATATGGAGAAAAATGTTAATGTGCAGAGTGGCGCACCATACTGTCCTGTTGCCGATTTGCCTGCGAAACAAACAAGTGTGTGTTTTACGATTATTTATCGACGCTACCAGTTGCTCATATGAGTGACGCCTCATGAAGAGATTAGTCATTTTAGACTTTTGGAGAATAGTGCAATGATACAGACCGAGACCCATTCCAGAGTCTCCTCTGGTTCTTTTACATGCACAGTGTAAAGCACCGACATGATACCCCAGTTTAATGTCTCATCTGAATAACTATTTATTTTATTGTGGTCAGACGGGGGATCGAACCTACGATCCCTGGATTACCAGTCCAACGTGTTAACCACTGGACTACAGGCCCGTCTGAGTGAGACTTGTATACCTTAGTAATTCAGGTTAAAGTTTTGCGTGCATTCGTGCATGTCTGACATACAATTCTTGTTTGTTTGCCCTTCTGAATCTACTTCTGTTCTCCAAAATAGTATGATATATCATAATGTACTCACCTATAAAGCCATTTCATATATCTATAATAAGAATCTGTGACTTTATTCTGAAATCGATTGTCTTTGCATGAATATGTAGTTACATATAAGATGGGCTGAACGTATGGTTTATTAGGCACTGACTAAAATAGCAAAGTTTATTAGGCAGGCCGTGTTTTACCATTATTACACATGAAGGTAGGGTAAAAATGTATATACTCTTAATGATTTAATTATCTCTTTTGTAGGCATGGAACAAATTCTTGACGATTTCTTGAGAAGTCCTATTGAAGTTGATATAGATGACACAAATCTAGAGGTACGTACATTATTAATTGCTTACTCAATAACTAGAATTTTCTTGGCACTCCTCTGACGGTTAGTTAGTACTTGTATGGCTGTCCAATGTGTGTTCGTGAACGGGCGGTGGCAGTTATATAGATGAGTCGCCATTATATAGCGGTCGATCTATACAACCTACTGTTTGTTATGGTACAATTCGCCTGTTCTTCGTAGCATAATAGCAAACAAATGTGTGGTAAATCAATTTGTAATATTTATATCTGTGCACTCTAGCGGTGAAAATAACTCCAATCTCTCATGGAATTTAATTAAAAATGTGTCGTAGCGACACAATTGTAATGAAATTGCATGACATATTTCCATTGATTTCAGTTACAAATAAAAAAGCATTAATGAATTGTCGTCTGCTACAATTATCTATTTATAGCCTTCATTTTACCCAGCATGCAAAAAGTTAGAATTACTAGTCTAATACACGGGACACTCGCATACAATGTTATTTCATGTTTGTGAATAGGAATTATGACTTTAATAATTATGGTATGCATGGAATTTATCAACCTCTCCTGATATTTGGCTCGACTAATAGAGCTATTCTACTGACCGTTGGCATCTATAACCACTGCCTGTATTTCATTGAAACTTCACACATGATTTGCCACTCGTCACAAAACCTTGGTTTAAAATCCCACACGAAAGACTGTTAATTTTATTAGGATCAGCTGAAGGATCGATCCTGCGATCCATGGATTCGCAGTACAACATGATAACCACTGGACTACTGACCCGTCTATAAAAATAGGGAAAAACCCAAAAGAAAACAGTTTGTTTGTTTGTTTGTTCGGGGTTTACGCCTGCATCAGCACCATTTTGGGCTATATCGCCGGCAGGAAGTTTACCTAGCAACACCTTTCCTGGGCAGGCTGCAGTTAACCAGTACTTGCTGCCCCAATCTCCGTAAGAAACAATCAACTTTTTCATATCAATGAGGCACGAGGAGGCTCGAAAACGTTGCCATCAGTGATGACAGGTTACAGTGGTATACAAGCCAGCGACCTTAACCACTCGGCCACGGAGGCGGACAAAAAAAGAAAACAGTGTGTTATTACGTTTATTTATCGTCGCTACCGGTTGCCCATATGAGCGACGCCTCCTGAAGAGATTAGTAATTTTAGATTTTAGAGGATAGTGCATTCCAGAGTCTGGTTTTTTTTATGTGCACTGTGTAAAGCACCTACACGAGACCTCGGTTTAAAGTCCACCTGAAAGACTGTTAATTTTATTAGGGTCAGATTGGGGGATCGAATTCCTGCGATCCCTGGATTACCAGACCAACGTGTTAACCACTGGAGTACATATCCATCTGTAAAGAAAACAGTTTGAAAACTCTTGGCTTTTATACTTAGTAAATCATGTTAAAGTTTTGCATGCATTCATGCATGTCTGGTGACATATAATAAATATAATGTACTCGCCTATAAGACCATCTCATATATCTATAATGCCAATCTGTGACTTTTGTACTGAAATCGATGGTCATTGCATAGTGTCGCATATAAGACGGGCTTATATATAACACTTATATAAAAATGTGCGGTTGCTGAAATTAAATTGTTTCTACCGGGTTACGTTGCGTGATGAATATGAATAAATGATATATTATAAGACTGCTGTATTATTACCCAAGTCAGGAGTCGTTTGTTAAACTAATGGTATGCATAATGTGTATTCTGTATATACATAATTATAAACATAACTATATTTCTGATGTAGATCAATGAGCGAAGCTTCGAGGATTTGCTGAGTGATCTTAGTGAGAAGTCGGAACCAGACCTTGATGATATGATTGCAGCAAATGTAGAGGTTCGTATATTGTCGTTACTTGCTTAATAACTAGAATTTATTATTGTCTTGGCATTCCTCTGAGGGTTAGTTTAAACAATATGTTATTCAAGAATGGTACATAACACAGGAATAGTTGCAACAGCACAGTTAGGATAAAGAAATAAATACATAGTAGGTTATCTAGTGTGTGTATGGCTGTCCAGTATGTGCATGTGGGGGTGGGGGTGGAGTGAAGGGGTCAGTAATTGTGACACTGATGCCTAGAGTGTTGATAGAATAAATTAAATCAGAACGTGTGGACACATGTACAAGTATGGATGATGATTCGTAGATACGAATTGCTCTCGCACTATGATGTTTGATATTAATTTATTTCATACAAGCCAGAAAAGTTAATTTACCGTTGAAAAGTTAATATACCATTGAAAAGTTAATATACCGTTGAAAAATTAATATACTGTTCTTACATTAGCGATTTTAACACAGTTTCGTATATAAATATTATTTACATATAAGCCCTATACTCTGCATCTATTAAATACGATGTTACATTCTTTTTAACAAGTATGCCCATGTCGCAGTTATAACCAACAATAACAACTTGGAACATGTAATCTCCGAGAAACATCATCTTGGGAAATCACATATGTCAAACTTTGATTATGTCGAAGTACTTTGCAGATGTAGACTGTACAATGTGTATTGGCATATATTGATCATTGAATTGTTACATATTATAATAATTATGTATTTCTTGGATGGAGAAACTGGTAACTTCTATAGTCTCATGTGTTTTCCATAATGAACTATTTGTAAGCTTATTATTCTGTTTCAGGCTTTGCTGAGAAATCAAGGTAGAGATTTCAAGATGGAGCCAGTCGATATATCTTCTGATTCATTGGAGGTGAAGGTCACTGTGCCAGAGGTGAAGATTGTACTACCTACAGATGTTGATACAAATGTATGTAAAATTCAGCATGCTTATATTAATGTTTTGGTATACCATAAAACAAAACTCAACAGAAACAATAAGAGAGTACAATAAAGTAGAAAGGCAATTTGTGATTGGGACTTAACACGTTTAACCCATTCAACACCAAGTAACTGACATGGACTGGTGCAAGGTATTATTAGACCAATAAATTAATCAGATAATACATTTGGATCACAGTTCATTTATCAAAATGGGTAATTTTGTCTAAAATAGTAATATTACTGGCAAAACGTGCAGATCCTGATAAGACGGCTCGTGACGAGCCGACTCATCTGGATATACACGTCTTAAAGCCTAATTAGATGTATGTAGTGTTGAAACGGTTAATATCTGTCACACCTATTCTATGGATCTCGGGTATTTTTTTCAGTTTTCATTTATTCTTACTATTTTACAATGAAGTAAGGTCATGTGATCATTATCTTATCTCCGTAGTCTCGCATTGTAAGGAATCATGTTTGTTTTGTTGACACACACAACCGTGTAATACCCTATAGTGACATATTCTAAATGCATTGATTTACTTCAAATAGTCGGTAATCAAATATGGTAGTACTCCCAATAGCGGTGCATTTCTTTTTGACATCAGTATATATTGCAACACATAACAATATAGTAATTAACCTCAGTGAGATCATTTTGTGTATCATGGACACATAAGACATAAAACTCGTAATAGCTAAGTCTATTTTATCAAAGCCATTTAGTCTTATATTGTTATCATCTTTCTTCTTCATACTCTGTTTATGATCTCTAGCGTAGTTTTAGTTATTTTCATTCTCTGTACTTTTGTTCTTCAGTGTAGTAACATTCAGCGATTAATCTACTATTTTGAGAATCGGAATGGTGTAGGTGCTGGTGATGTTCCAGCTGATCTGCCATCAACAACAGATCTGCTTACACCATCAGACGAGCCATCTACGACAGATCTGCTTACACCATCAGATGAGCCATCAACGACAGATGGGCTCACATCATTAGACCAGCCATCAAACACAGCATCAGATATATCTACAGTATCTGATTTGTCTACAATATCCGGTCTACAAGAGGTGAAGACACCACGTTATGGAGCTACTGATGTAGACACAGGTCTACCAGTAATGGCTGATCTAACCACAACAGCCGGTGCACAGTCTGATCGGGTAGTAGATGAAGAACGAGTACAAAAGGTAAAACCTAATTCTGACAGATATATCGTTTAGTTTTGTTGTCTTGTCACTTCATATGTAAAGCGAGACATTTTATTACAATAAAGAATTTTAGCTCAGAAGTATTAATTTCACAAAGTAATAAGCATAATATAGTGATATGTTTCTACAACATACATGTATTTTATTTATTTAGAATTTTTATTTTATTTTTATATTTTATTTTTATTGATGACTTTCGTCATTAATTGTGCTGAGTCGGATAATTATCATTCCAACATTAAAAGCCAAAGAGAAACATTTTAAGTGAGAATTGGCATTATAAGCCACAGATATTTGAAATACATGTATACAGTTTGATATATGTGTCTATTTCTATTACAGATTTCATGGCTGTGGAAGATTGGGGGTTCCTTGGTTGGTGCAGGCATCATTGGGCTGGCTGCCGCTGGAATATACAAATACATAAAGAAATAAGTATAACATATGCATGCACACTACGCTTTACTCATTTATTTCATTAATATTTTTACTCCTTTCATTTTCTATGGACTACATAATTTTACTATAGGGCGACAATTAAAAAATAAGTTTCTTTCCCGACACTCAAAGAGTCAAGTTTGAAGTTGGTTTGGTATGTAGGCAGGAAAAATAAATTGTCTACAAACAATATTTTCAAATTAGGCTAATGTTGGTGTAATAATGAGAAACAACTGTCAGTAACATGTATTCATTTCTTTTTACAGGCTTCATTAATAGCTATATATACAATCTTATTCTGCTTCAATATCATGTTTATATGCTTCATTATTATGTTTATATCCTTCATTATCATGTTTATATCCTTCATTATTATGTTTATATCCTTCATTATTATGTTTATATGCTTCATTAATATGTTTATATCCTTCATTATTATGTTTATATCCTTCATTATCATGTTTATATCCTTCATTATTATGTTTATATCCTTCATTATTATGTTTATATGCTTCATTAATATGTTTATATCCTTCATTATTATGTTTATATCCTTCATTATTATGTTTATATCCTTCATTATTATGTTTATATCCTTCATTATTATGTTTATATCCTTCATTAATATGTTTATATCCTTCATTACTATGTTTATATCCTTCATTATTATGTTTATATCCTTCATTAATATGTTTATATCCTTCATTAATATGTTTATATCCTTCATTAATATGTTTATATGGTTCATTATTATGTTTATATCCTTCAATAATATGTTTATATGGTTCAATATTATGTTTATATCCTTCATTAATATGTTTATATGGTTCATTAATATGCTAAAAGCCTTCATTAATATGTTTACTATTCTTTCAAAATGGAACCTATCGTGAATTCAAAATAGATATTTTTTATTTCATCGTGAAACCCTTTTCAAACTATTTTTCTTTCCTTCATAGAGTATAGTGTGTGTTGCATATGTTGTAATGGAATTTCCTGAAAAACTTTAGTTGACAATTTGTAAAAGAGATTTTAGCATTTATGATTAAATAGATTGTTTTATTAAAAAAAATTGTTCTTGTACAATAATGTCATGCTATTTTTATGGTATTAATGTCTGTCCCATCCTATTCGCAAACCCCAACTTTGGCCTGAACAGAGTACAAATGTATTTATAAACCACTAATCGTAAAATAAATACCTGTTTGTTGATCTATAAAGAAGTCACCCTCCCCGTGCCATGAACAGCCTACCGTTTTAGCTTCTATAAGGAGTCTCTGTATTAACAGAATAAACATAAGCTGATAAGCCAGTCTATTCGCTAAGTGTGTAGGATTTGACCTCAGGGAGCAATATTGCCTAATTAATGTATTCACCCTGACCCTGCACTTTCATTGGCACAAGTCCACACAATGTCATAGCAAATACAGTTTTCAATTTTCTTCATGCTGTAGACCGTTAACTCTTTCAGCGAAGAATAAATTCAAAGCAATATGCGAACAACATAGATCCAGATCAGGATCTATGTTGTTTGCTATTCGGACAGGTGCTTCAGCTGCACTGTCTGAAGAGCAATCAGCATATATTCTGATCAGACGCCACATTATGTTCTGTCTCATAGCGTTCTTGGCTATTTGCAATGGCGCTTTTATGCAACATTGGAAGAGTAAATAAAAAGTATTTCTTAAACAGTAGTAAGCTAAAAGACTGATAAGTTGAAGTTATTCTGTGACCTCTGAATAAATAAATCACCCCTTCTGTAAAATTATGACCCTCCATCCCACCATAATAAGTCTGATTACCCATTTTAACTTTAATCAGAAATTGAACCCTGGTCATTATTTGTTGTCTGAACATGACCCGTAATACATGCTACTCCCCATTCTTTGTTCGCTCATGGCTCCCTTACTCAATCACAAACTGGTCATTCAATATCTAGATTAAACCACTCACTGACCCGTCCGTCCGTCCGCACACACTAATGGCTACTGTCCCATCTGAAATCTGTTAATTGTATTATGGTCAGACGGGGTATCGAACCTTGGATTACCAGTCCAGCGTGTTACCACTGTACTACATATCCAACTGTTAAAGACATAATAAAGCAGGGTGGCATTATTATATCCATGGAAACGTGACACCCGTCTCCCCATTCAAAGACATCATCAAGTAGGGAGTCATTATTATATCCATGGAAAGCTCTCCGTCTAGGGTGTGAGTGAGCATGCTCGGTACCATGAGGCTGTTGTTGTCCTATCAAGCTCTCCATCTAGGGTGTGAGCCAACGTGTCGGTACCATGAGGTTGTTGTTGGTCCACCAAGCTATCCATCTAGGGTGAGTGAGCATGCTCGGTAACATGAGGTTATTTTTGGTCCACCAAGCTAGCCATCTAGGGTGTGAGCCAGAGTGTTCGGTACTATGAGGTTGTTGTTTGTCCACTAAGCTCTCCATCTAGGGTGTGAGCCAACGTGTTCGGTACCATGAGGTTGCTGTTGGTCCACCAAGCTCTCCATCTAGGATGCGAGTGAGAGTGCTCGGTACCATGACGTTGTTGTTGGCCCATCAAGCTATCCATCTAGGGTGTGAGCCAACGTGTTCGGTACCATGAGGTTGCTGTTGGCCCATCAAGCTATCCATCTAGGGTGTGAGCCAACGTGTTCGGTACCATGAGGTTGCTGTTGGCCCATCAAGCTATCCATCTAGGGTGTGAGCCAACGTGTTCGGTACCATGAGGTTGCTGTTGGCCCATCAAGCTATCCATCCAGGGTGTGAGTGGGCGTCTTCGGTACCATGGGGTTGTTGTTAGCCCACAAAACTCTCCATCTAGGATGTCAGCCAGTGTTCTCAGTACCATTGGGGTTATTGTTGGTCCACCAAACAATACAATTAGGGTGTGATCTAGCGTACCCTGACTGTACTACGTGGCACAGGGATTCGGCACGTTTGGGGGTACTAGTAATAGTAGTATATATATTTAAGTACAGGGATTCTACTTGAAACAATTTTGTACAAATCTGTCCAAATATAACGCCTATCCCGAGTCTTTATATTGTTCTTCAAATAAAACACAACTTTAAGCTGCATGCATGTATACTTTGCAAACAATTGCCACAGACATTGGCCATAGCAGGTCACATTTCCATACTAGGACACGGGTTCTGTCAGCAACAACAACAAATCTTCGACGGGAGAGTTTTAACTGTGAATAACATTATCAATAAAATGTGTTTCCACTAACGTTTCAACGCGAATTGCGCCGCTTTAGAAATTTTCAAAACAAATTGAAAATGCTACGAAATCTCTTTTTGACATACATGTTTGCCTAATAAACCTACACGTTAGTGGAAACACATTTTATTGATAATGACAGATTTGTACAAAATTGTTTCAGATAGGGCCATTTTACTGATCGATGCGAAATCTGACATCCCACAGAGTAGAATCCCTGTACTTAAATATATATACTAGTACCCCCAAACGTGCCGAATCCCTGTGCTACGTGGTGGTTGTTTGTTGGCCCATCAAACTCTCCATCTACGAACCCCAGAACAAAACTATTGTTCGGAGTTGTTTGTCAATATGCGGGGAATACATGTCATATATTCTGTGAAGTACGTCACCGGTTATGTGGTATATGAAGAAGGATACGTTGTTTGAGGCAACCCTCAAGTATGAATTAATATGGGTTGTTGATGTCGTAGTTGGTCCTGTGTACCTGTCACCGGTGACGACGAGGTACCGATGGTAATATCTAAATTACCCCTGTCATGCCCAATGATGCTAGGCCCTATATTATATAATACATGCAGTTCGTACTTCATTTTCGTATTTGCAAATTATGAGGTTAAGCGTTTTAATTTTACATTGAAATCTGGTTTCGAAAATTAGACAATGCACCCATTTAGTTAATAACTTAATACACATTTATTTTTAGCTCGATTGCGAAACATGTTTTACAACATTAGATTAATCACTCTCGAGACCTCGTTCCTGATGGAATCCATTGCCACGAGGGATAGAGAAGAAGCAATGTGGAATTTAAATGTCTTGCCTACGAGCACGATCGTAACGGCTCGTGGAGCGCGACCTACGAACCGTTCGCACCTGAAGCGAATGCTTCGTCAGGAATGAGGTCTCTAGAGTGATAATATCAGTTGTATGAACTTGTTTCGCAATCGAGCTAAAATAAATTTGTATAAACTAAGTATGCACGAACGTTTGATATGAATCCATGGATCGATGATTCGATCCCCGTCTGATCCTAATAATATTAACGATTGGGACTTTAAACCGAGATCTTGTGTCGGTGCTTTACACCAAACCACAGGGATTCGGCACGTTTGGGGGTACTAGTATATATATTTAAGTACAGGGATTCTACTCTGTGGGATGTCAGATTTCGCATCGATCAGTAAAATGGCCATATCTGAAACAATTTTGTACAAAGCTGTCCAAATATAACGCCTATCCCGAGTCTTTATATTGTTCTTCAAATAAAACACAACTTTAAGCTGCATGCATGTATACTTTGCAAACAATTGCCACATACATTGGCCATAGCAGGTCACATTTCCATACTAGGACACGGGTTCTGTCAGCAACAAAAAAAAATCTTCGACTGGAGAGTTTTAACTGTGAATAACATTATCAATAAAATGTGTTTCCACTAACCTGTATGTTTATTCGGCAAAAATGTACGTCAAAAAGAGATTTCGTAGCATTTTCAATTTGTTTTGAAAAATTCTAAAGCGGCGCAATTCCCGTTGAAACGAGCGTTGAAACGAGCGTTCTGATTGGATTATGATTGTTCTTCATATATAAAAAAACATCTTGTTACATTCTAATAATCCAATCAGAACGATCGTTTCTTGATTGGATTATTAGAATGTAACAAGATGTTTTTTTTATATATGAAGAACAATCATAATCCAATCAGAACGCTCGTTTCAACGCTCGTTTCAACGGGAATTGCGCCGCTTTAGAATTTTTCAAAACAAATTGAAAATGCTACGAAATCTCTTTTTGACGTACATTTTTGCCGAATAAACATACAGGTTAGTGGAAACACATTTTATTGATAATGTTATTCACAGTTAAAACTCTCCCGTCGAAGATTTTTTTTTGTTGCTGACAGAACCCGTGTCCTAGTATGGAAATACGACCTGCTATGGCCAATGTATGTGGCAATTGTTTGCAAAGTATACATGCATGCAGTTTAAAGTTGTGTTTTATTTGAAGAACAATATAAAGACTCGGGATAGGCGTTATATTTGGACAGCGTTGTACAAAATTGTTTCAGATATGGCCATTTTACTGATCGATGCGAAATCTGACATCCCACAGAGTAGAATCCCTGTACTTAAATATATATACTAGTACCCCCAAACGTGCCGAATCCCTGTGCACCAAACACGTACATTATTTTATCCCTCACTCAGTTTGTCTGAAAAATAAATTATTTTCTAAACTATGCCTACACGGCCAATAGAAAGCTACGCCAATGTATGTGTCTCTTAAACATTTAACAATGTGTACAGTCTAGATCTTTCCATGACAAATATATAGATATCTAATGTATTTATAGTTATTACATTCTTGTTCTATATTTAGATTAACTGGGTTTCCCCCGTTATATTTATGTGTGTATAATGTTTCAATACCATGTGGATTGTTGTAACCTGTCATTGTTTGACAACGTAGTGGGTTTCCAGTAAGAATAAACACATGATAGATCTAAATAATTACGGTCGAGGCAAGATGGGCTCCATATATTGGGCACAACTATTATTTTTAGCGTACGTTATATTGGAACCAACAGAGACAGTATGTGCAGATGTACCCGAGTTTCAATACCCCTGTTATGTGGATATATGTACGTTTCCCTCACAGTTTTGTAACTCGGATAAATATGAGAGACGGTGTAGTCCTTGTTCTAGGGCAATATGCAGGTCAACAAATGTACCATTGGCATGTCGGTACATCTGTATGAAACACAACCAATGTAAGTATTCGTTTTGTACTATTACATTATTTATGTTGTATCATTAGGCTTCACTTAGATCCAGTATTAACATGTGTATCTAGTTAATTATTATCAATGAGTAGTCTGAATCACTATAGCATGTGTGTGGCATACGTGGTCCAGTGGTAGAGCGTCGGATTTGGAATTGATCGGTCCCGGGTTCGATACTCGGTCTGGCCACGTATGTAGTTGAGCATTGAGCATGGCACCTCACACACTTAGTACTGGTTAACCACTTAACATTGCCCAGGAAAACATGTCTACGTCCCCGCAAGGGGTTTGACATAAATGGAACATACATACATACATACATACATACATACATACATACATACATACATAGTTTCCCTTTCACCCACCCCCGAAAATGAAATTTCAAAATATATTTAAGAACAAATAATATTGATGTTTTTCAATTTCTTGTAAGCATGTTACCGAATTATATGGGTGAGCCCCCCCCCCCCACACACACACACATAACGTATGCACATCATTTTCATTTTTTGTTGCTTTGGAAATATTAACCGAGACACTGCCTCGATGCGCCTGTGTGGCTACGGGCCTGTGGCTACAGTACTCCCCTGGTCTGGAACGGTTGCTTTTAACTGTATTTATTAATAATTATTTCATATGCATCTACTGCGTGTTAGAACATAATTTATATTCTTAATTATGTTGGCAGTGTGGTAGTGTTTTTTTTCAAAGTATTTATTTGGGGTCCGTATCTGGCACGTTTTTATAATTCAGCCAGCCGTGGTTTACATACTCATTGAATGTCATGTGTTTATTGTACGCTCGCCCACATGATTCGCCAGAGGCGAGGGTAAATAAGCTCAATATGTTTATTGTACGCGTGATTTAACTGTGCATACCACGCACGTATTTGGAATTCTTGGCTATCCCTACACCACCAGACATTTAATCTGATCGTATTACTTATTGACTGTGACATTCCTAGCCTGTATTAATAGTACCTTATGAAACACGAAAGGCAGGTCGTATACATGTATGATCAACTTAGAACACGAATTGACGAGTACATCCGATTTAGACGAGACCATTATCAGAGACATCGGTCAGTTACTGCCCCTAAAAGCAGATAGGTCCTATTTAATACGTTTTTAGCGTTGTTTCCTTTGCACAACATGCTAGCAATTTTATTCCACTATCGCTTTATATGATTATTAAATTACTATATCTAGACGGATCTCCTACAGTGTATGCAATGGGTACTTATTTATAAAACAATGGTATCACCATTTTGATAAAATCACAATTATCATACCGCAACATCTGGTTGCAACATAAAACAACAGTAAAAACAAAGGATTCTAACTAAAAGGACATACATTATTAACATTTTGGAATAAATCAGACTTTATCTGCCAAGGGAGGTAATAGAAAATTAGAGATGTCTCTCATTAGAAATTACACAGCGGCAGTAGGGAGGAGTTTATTCTTTTATTCGATATAGCCTCAAAGGTCACGACCCCCCATGATCCGGGTATATGTGTATGTCAGTGTTATTCTCAAAATACACACGGGTCTGTAGTCCAGTGATTAACACGCTGGGCTGGTAATCCAGGTTCGATCCCCGTCTGACCCAATACAATTAACAGAGTGACGCCTCCTGAAGAGATTAGTCATTTTAGATGTTTGGAGGATAGTGCAATGATACAGACAGAGACCCATTCCTGAGTCTCATAGGTCTGGTTCTTTTACGTGCACGGTGTAAAGCACTGACACGAGACCTTGGTTTAACGTCCCATCTGAAAGACTGTTAATTGTATTAGGGTCAGACGGGGAATCGAACCTGCGAATGTGGGTATAAGTTCCCATACGTTTGTTGATGATGATGATGATGATGATGATATTGATTGAGCTTATTTACCCTCACCTCCGGCGAACCATGTGGGCGAGCGTCCCATACGTTTCGGTTATACGCATGGTACTTATTGCATGACTGCTCATTAAAATTAAGCTCCTCCCCTTCAGTTGTAGCACTAATTAGGCTCCTCCCTTTTACATGTATAAGTATAGGTAGGATATCGTAACCTGTATGAGTGCGTCTATAACGGAAAGTACGTCTATGATACAAACACATTTATTGAAGTGATTTATACGGTAAACAATTTACCCCTCCCCAGCAGGGAACTTATATACAGTAAAACCTCTATAATAAGACCACCTACTGTCTTCGAAACAGTGTTCTTATCATCAAAGTAAAGTGTTTGTTTATAGTGAAAGGGCCTTTAAAAGGACCAGCCATTACTGACTTATGAGACACCTTTTTTTATGAACATCAGTACTTTCCGAATCCTATCCTTGTAAGCCAGGCGCAGGGTGATAGGTACCATCGCTGACCATTATTTAACTAACTGGCGGCTCACCAACCGGCCACATCAGAAGGAACCTCTTCGACCTCCTGCCCCGTAGACGATCACCTTAAGCATTACATGGAGACGGTATATGTCTTCAATCGGTACATACCGAACCAGGTTAAAGGTATTCAGTTCCAAGGCAGTTCGCAACACTAACACAGTTTACATTGGCAACTTGTTTTACTGCGGGAATATAATATTTTAAACACGCTGGAGACACTTCTGGGGCTGGCTTCTCGCCAATGCAACCCGGGTTCGATCCTCGGACCGGGAAGTATGTGAGATGGTACGGTGGTCGCCAGATCCGACAGGTGGGGTTTCTCCGGGTACTCCAGTTTCCTCCCACACGAATGACCACATATACGCTTTCATCCGCGCCAACGAGAGTAATTAATATAAGTTGTTAAAACTTGCTTTGCAATCGTTGTAAAATAAATAAAGTTTAAAAAAACGTCTAAGGAGTTCGCAACGAACATCGTAAGTGTCTTTACTGCATATGTACACGAATACATTATTGGCAGTGAAAGGTTCTGAGAATATGGATGATTTCTAAGATGTTCGGATGGCGGATCCCACTTCATAGCTGTCGTCATTACAATAAACAACCGGTTTATTCCACTAACTTTTATATTATCCTCTTCTTCATTTCGTTCTCCTATTGCATATGATATGTTCTAGAACCTTCTCCAAATATGAATTACTATGAATTAAATGTTATAGAACCTTCTTCAAATATGAATTAAATGTTATAGAACCTTCTTCAAATATGAATTAAATGTTCTAGAACCTTCTTCAAATATGAATTAAATGTTCTAGAACCTTCGTCAAATATGAATTAAATGTTATAGAACCTTCTCCAGATATGAATTAAATGTTCTAGAACCTTTTTCAAATATGAATTAAATGTTATAGAACCTTCTCCAGATATGAATTAAATGTTCTAGAACCTTCTTCAAATATGAATTAAATGTTCTAGAACCTGCTTCAAATATGAATTAAATGTTATAGAACCTTCTCCAGATATGAATTAAATGTTATAGAACCTTCTCCAGATATGAATTAAATGTTAATCATTTTCTGTTTTAACACCCGAATCTATATACACACTAATATCATCAGCTGTGGTTCACATAATAATTTGAAATTGTTTAGCATATATCGTGTGTGTGTGTTTTACGTTTATATATCGTCGCTACCGGTTGCCCATATGAGCGACGCCTTCTGAAGAGATTAGTCATTTTAGATTTTGGAGGATAGTGCATGATACAGACAGAGACCCATTCCAGAGTATCCTCTGGTTCTTGTACGTGCACGGTGTAAAGCACCAAACAGGAGACCTCGGTTTGACGTCCCATCATGAAAGACTGTTAATTTTATTAGGGTCAGACGGGGATCGAACCTGTGATCCCTGGATTACCAGTCCAGCGTGTTACCACTGGACTACAGATCCGTTTGTGCATATATCGTGAATATGTTTTACGTATTTTCAATGTTAAATATTTTATATTCCTGTATGTTGCATAATAACTAATTGATTGGTGGGATTATTGTATAAGTTTTCTTTTCGTCCTAATCCCTTTTAGTTTATTTCAGTGTATACAGTCAAACCTGTCTTAAGCAGCCAGCCAAGGGAATCACAGAAGTTGGCTGGTTAGCACAGGTGGCTGCTTAATAGAGGTCAAATATATAATAAAACAACATATTGGGAATCTGAAAACTGGCAGCTTAAGACAGGTTGGCTGCTTAATGGAGGTGACCACTAACACAGGTTTTACTGTACATGTTAAAACACTGAAATAAATATCTAAAACTAATATTGAGAGAAAATGGTGACATACCACACATAGACATTAACAATCACGTTTGGTGTCATAGAAATGTATTAAAGCAATGCTGTTGTCTTTATTTTAGTGACAACGAGTTCAATGTCACCACCATCACCAACAAAAACAGCAACAACGCTGTCACACCAATCTGTGGATCAAGGTAGGCTTGAAACAAAACTGAACTATAATTATATACAGGTAGTTATAGACCTATAGTTTCCAGGCGCGTAGTTGCCTTTACGCCACAATGCCCGAGCTTGCACATTATAGTATACGTGTTTTGTTTGCTGGATATACGGTAGTAGATGCAATACTTAACTTATGTGTTTGTTAGGGTATACATTTCCATTAAAAGGTACCAGAGTGCACTATTTGATGTCTTGGTTTCAAATAATTCGCGGGGGAGGATGCCCACAGACCCCCTACCGCGTTCGCACCTATGGTGCTTAATAGTTCAAATGAATTGGCTTGTACATCATTTTCAGATGGCTACGCCGCGGGTTTCTGTGCCTTTATACCAACATATAATATTCTATAACACAGTATTACAAATCAGTAATATATAAAAATCATATTCAGGGTATTGATATACCTACTTTAAGAACTTAGACGACGATTTCCCAAAATTAATGGCTTGAATAGTGCCAAATTTAATTTGTCTGGTTACGTATGTAATGTAATATTTTTTACATGAAAAACAATTACTATATAAATACATAGTTTTATACATTTTGGAATATTTTTAGTTTAAAGTCTAAACCGAAAGGCTATGATATGAGTCATTTGATGTGTGAACAAGTTGTCAGTCGCTTGCGTAGGCTGAGTAATTGAGTACTGGTTTATACCCAGGACATGTGGGTGGTCTTCTCCACCACTGACCGTGTACGACAATGCTCCAGAGTGGGCCCTACCACCAAAGGTAGACATTTTAGTATGGCGGGGGCTCGAACATACGATCTGTGGATTACAAGTCCAGCGTGTTAACCATTGGATCACTGACCCGTGCTATCTGTCAAACCCGTATATATAATGAGAGACATTACTGATTTTTCTATTACCTCCCTTGATGGATATAGTCAGATTTATCCCGAAATGTATATTGGTTCCCTTTAGTTGGAATCCTTTGTTTTTACTGTTGTCGTCTAACCAGATGTTGCGTTAGGATAAATGTAATTTTATCAAAATCATGTTAATTAATTATTACATTAAGGTATCCATTGGACATGCTAAAGGATGTATGCCGAGATTTAATAAGTTCATAATTATAAGACCAGAATACAGATAAAAATGGAAAACATGTGGTGCAAAGGAAACAACGATAACAACAGAGGACACCAATTAAGGGAACCAATACATGTATACTTTTAGGAATATTCAATGGCAGTAACTGACTAATGTTTCTCATTATATATATTTTACCACTAATTTAGTAGATAAACCGGTTCTACTTCACACCGAAAGTAAATTCATACGTGCACCGTATATATCAATCGAGACAACGAATGCATGTTATAATAATAGACATAATTATAAAAGTCTTTGTATTTCTTTTTTTTCAGGAAATAAGCTTGATTCACTGTACCTGATTATGTCATATTGTGCATTTACTACAACGTTGCTTGTATTGAGTTTATTAGCATTTATTGTCTATTACACTCACCTTAAAAGACTGTCAAAGGAGGAAAACGCTAACACAGAAAGACCGTACACAGTACAATATAGAACAAAAGAACATTACGTTAAGGATGAAAATGAAAGTTTTTTACACAAACATACACCAGTATGTAGTACCCAGTTGTGTAGGGAGTGCCAGAGACCGGTACCAGAAACACATAATTTGAACATTCCGTCGATAGAAGAGGATGGAAACAGTCAACCGCCTCCATCTTACAGACCTTATTGTGAGTAGACCTGCATGTATATATATACTTTTTCTGCCGACTACACTCAACAAAATTCCTAATCGGTCACTGGAGCAAACTAATAACCATATTCATCTTATTTGATTTTGTTTCAGATTTGTATGCAATGAATGACTGCATTAAATGGCAATATGGAAACAAAAAATATTGTTTTATTAGTGTTTGAAATTATTTTTGGTCCAATGAGATGGCAGCATTTTTCAAACTTTGAACGAATTTATTTTAGTAAATCAGCTTTAAAACACTAAGCAGGTTAAAGTTTATTAGTACTTATAAGTTGGATCCAAATAATTATAAAACACCACGTGACCACATGGATTCGGCACGTTTGGGGGTACTAGTATATATTTAAGTACACAGGGATTCGGCACGTTTGGGGGTACTAGTATATATACTTAAATATATATACTAGTACCACCAAACGTGCCGAATCCCTGGATTCGGCACGTTTGGGGGTACTCGTATATATACTTAAATATATATACTAGTACCCCCAAACGTGCCGAATCCCTGTGCACGTGCACGTGACCGATTAGGAAGTTTGTTGAGTATAGGTCTACATGTATATAGAATTAACGTGTTTGCTCAGATGTGGCCTCGGATAGGTTGAACTTTGTACGGAGCCCTTAAGATAAGATAAATTTTATTTTGAGTCGGCAAGACATATCACAAATAACATAAGCTCTGATGAGCTTTTATAACCGACTATATAACAACATGTGTATACGAATAACAAGAGTAAAACAGCTATGGGAAATAAAAAATTGAATTAAATTAGACACTATATGCTAAAACAGAACATGTTTATTTAGTCGTACAGTTACATTAACATTGGCTGAGCAGGTGTTGATTGTACACACTCGTGAAAGTGGCGTCAACATTACTATACATGTACCAGAGTACAGGTGGGTGTCTTTGAGCATGTGGGTGCATTTTCGGGTGTTTCACAGATACGTTTTTTGAAAAATATAGTTTTTGTGACATGTAACAAACTATTTTTGGGGAACATATAATGGGATTGCTCGTTTTAATGGCGGCGTATGGATATTTCAATAGCGGTGTCTGGCCTTTTCTCTTCTCTGCGCATGCAATGAATCAATAGTAACAACGTAATAAATACATCTCCCACGTCGGTAATGTCGTGTTTCTAAACTGAAGCATCTTGGAATTCCATACAGCGTTTTTTAAAAATATATATACTTGTATTCCATTAATAGTAACACGTACTTGCGTAATTGGGATAGCATAGTCTTAGAGCACGTGTATTATATGAAAGCTATTCACTTCTGGGTAGAACATTAACTTAGTAGTTAGTCTGGTAAAAGTGTGTATTATATGATCCGATACATTATGTTCAATATTTGTAACCATCTTTAAGAGATCTGGTTAAAATACGCAACAACTGACGTAGCTATGGTCTAGTTCTACTTACCACCACTCAATGAATGGGGGGGGGGGTGATAGCTCAGTGGTAGCGCGTTCGCTTCACGTACGAAAGGCCCGGAGTTCGAGCCCCGCTGGAGCCGTTACGATTGTGTCCTTAGGCTAGGCATTTAAATTCCACACGCCTCTTCTCTCTCCCTCGTGGCGATGGATTCCATCAGGAATGAGGTCTCGAGACTGATTAATATAAGTTGTAGGAACTTGTTTCGCAATCGAGCTAAAATAAATTTGTATACATGGAGATGACGTGTCTCGTCTAAGACACGTGACATTACCTCAAGGTCACACTTAATGGGTTAGATGTCAAATAATGGTGTAATATATCGTGATTCGAACTCATGCAGCAGGGAAAATGAAATTATATGGCGCAAATGTTTCTCATATGAAGACGACGTGTCGAGTCAACAAACAATGGTCCACTACCTCCAAAGGTCAAGGTTATAAGTTGTCAACAGCATACCTTGGCTATGCATTGTAGAATTTTCAAATAACTTTGCACACATGTTCACTATGATGAGATGATGTAACCCTCCCCCTTTTAAATTGTCTTCATAAACATAACACTTTATTGGTAGGGGACATTGTACTGCATGATAATACTTCATTCACTTATTAAATCTAGTTCCAACTAAAAGGACCAATATACATTTCGTAATTAATCGGAAAAATCAGAAAAACTATCGATGCCTCTTTGACAAGATGCGAATTTCTGTTTAAAATGAGCAATTTATTGACCGTCGAGAAAGAATCAAACAAACACTTATTACGTGTAATAACCTGTTTCCACGTCTGCACCAAAGTCACTGTCAAATATATGTATTCACAAAAATAGTCCCCCATGACCTGTCGTACTATTCCGTCTTTGTTTTATATAAATAAGTTTAACCCATTCAACACCAAGTAACTGACATGGATTGGTGCACGATAGTTTCAGACCAATAAATTAATAAGAAAATTACATTTGGACAAGTTCATTTATCAAAATGGGTATTTTTAGTCTAAAAATAGTAATATTACTGGCAAAAAGTACAGATCCTGATGAGACGGCTCATCTGGATCTACACTTTTTGTAGGCTATTGGAGAGGCATGTGTTGTTGAAAAGGTTAAATATAATAACTGTAACCGTTTGCAGTCAGAGGTGAGGGAATTCTGGCTGGTTCACCAGTATGGAAACTATTTCAGAAACAAAACGCCTAAATCGTTGTAAATATCAAAATAAATACAAATGTATCTACAAGTAGCTATTATTTCTGTTTCTCTGTGCTTACCTTTGGATATTTGAAACTACTTTCAGATCAATCATCAAACATAGTCTCAACAGCGTCTAGCAGCAGTGCAAGCTCTGAACATAGTTCTCCAAAACCCAATTGTGTCACGTCTAGCATAGCAACACACAGTGCCAAGGTCAACAATGTAATTGCATCACCGGACATTGACGGCATGAACCACTTCAAGCCATGGCCTGAAGAGAAACCGGTTCATGGTGTGGCAATGCAGACACAGTTGCTGGAGAGTATTATGTCTCACAATCGGCATGGCAGTCATGAATCTGGCAGTAGCGAGGAGACAAACCTTAAAAGTTCAAACCAATGAACATTTGAATGATAATACGTTTGATTGAAATTATCTATATTCCTTCACGAACTTAGTTTATTTATTTTATATATATGATTTGTGAGTGTGAATTGACATGTTTATATACAAAATATAGTAAAATGTTACATTTTTATGAAAATATGTGTCCTTTCAATAATCGGCCATTTCTATCAAAAGAAACTTGGTCACTAGGTCAAATTTGAATATGGAAATTATATTTTGATATTATTTTGATTAAACTTGGCTGCTAGTGACAATTTGTGGAATACTCAGTTCTAATCTATAATTGACGATAGCGTTAATAATAGGGATGGCAACGAATGTTCGAATATAATAGACGGATCTGTAGTCCAGTAGTAACACGCTGGACTGGTAATCCAGGGATCGCAGGTTTGATCCCGTCTGACTCTAATAAAAATTAACAGTCTTTCAGATGGGACGTTAAACCAAGGTCTTGTGTCGGTGCTTTACACCGAGAACGTAAAAGAACCAGAGGAGATTCTGGAATGGGTCTCTGTCTGTATCATTGCACTATCCTCCAAAGCTCTAAGATGACTAATATCTTCAGGGGGCGTCGCTCATATGGGCAACCGGTAGCGACGATAAATAAACGCAAAACACACTTATTGTTGAAAAATCAACACAAGCCGTATTTATTTGTTTATGACTCATGCTGTTTGCGTCCACAATGGTTGGCAATGCTGAAAGCTGTCACACACAATGGTTGGCAATGCTGAAAGCTGTCACACACAATGGTTGGCAATGCTGAAAGCTGTCACACACAGGAATTCTACCATATCATGCCACCGTGAAACGGTGTTACCTCGTAGCGACGAAAGTAAAGTGGAAATCGAAAGTTCACGAAATTAACGAATATTCGTTCGGAAGATCATCCGAATACCGAAATCACCATTCGTTGCCATCCCTAGTTAATAATAAGTTACTAGGTCAAGGTTAAATATCTTGTAGACACTTATAAATATAATTTGAACCAATTTTGTTCAAACTTTGTCACATAACGTCTATCTACAATGAATGACATTTTTACGGGTCAACGGAACGGTAAATAGTTTTAAAACGTAGTGTGCGTCTGATTTGACATATATACTCAAGCTTTAAGTCATCCTTGCTTCAATTACGCTGAATCGATCCGTTACAACGTAAACGTAATAGTTAAAATCCGCCATCTCATCGATATAACACAGAAACGTGAATTGTGTGTGTGTGTGTGTGTGTGTGTGTGTGTGTGTGTGCTTGCGTGTGTACGTTTATTTATCGTCGCTACCGGTTGCCCATACGAGCGACGCCTTCTGAAGAGATTAGTCATTTTAGATTTTGGAGGATAGTGCATGATACAGACAGAGACCCATTCCAGAGTATCCTCTGGTTCTTGTACGTGCACGGTGTAAAGCACCAAACAGGAGACCTCGGTTTGACGTCCCATCATGAAAGACTGTTAATTTTATTAGGGTCAGACGGGGATCGAACCTGTGATCCCTGGATTACCAGTCCAGCGTGTTACCACTGGACTACAGATCCGTTTGTGCATATATCGTGAATATGTTTTACGTATTTTCAATGTTAAATATTTTATATTCCTGTATGTTGCATAATAACTAATTGCTTGGTGGGATTACTGTATAAGTTTTCTTTTCGTCATTTTTCCAGAAGTAAATTAGTGAAAAATCGACAGACTGGAAGCCAGGCTGCCATTTTGCCATTAGTAAATTTGTGAAAAATTGACAGACTGGAACTCAGTAGCCTGTGAACAGGCGTTGATATATTTTGCCTGGTGAATCATATAAATATATGTTAATACCGAGATTATTAATTGGGCCGTGTTGAGTTGATAATATCAATGTCATTTTGCCAGAAGTAAATTCTAGACTGGAACCCAGGCTAGAGAACATACAATGAAACAGCATGTCATGTTCTCTAGAATATGTGACAGCGCTTTTTCTGGTGTAAAGTATGCTGGTATTCAATTGAAGGAAGCCGGATGTTAATCGCAGACGGTAACAAGTTGGACTGAGAATACGGCAATCACAGGTTTGATCCGCTGTCTGACCTGAATAATATTAACAGTCATTCAGATGGGACTACAAACCGAGTCTCGTGTATTGTGTTCTACACCGGGCATGTACAAGAACTGGGGATATTTCTGGAATACTTCAGCACTATCCTCCAAATAATAATATGACTAATATACTTTTGGAGGCGTTGCCCCGATTAACCAAGGGGCGACGATAAATGCAGTTTGAATGCATATTTACCTCATTAAATCATGAATAACATGTTTGCAAAAACAAAACTTGTGACAAAGTGGATACTGAATGGTGTGTTTTACGTTTATTTATCGTCGCTACCGGTTGCCCATGAGCGCTGCCTTCTGAAGAGATTAGTCATTTTAAATGTTTGGAGGATAGTGCAATTATACCGACAGATTCCATTCCAGTGTCTCCTCTGGTTCTTTTACATGCACGGTGTAAAGCACTGACACGATACCTCGGTTTAAAGTCCCATCTGAAAGACTGTTACAAATTAGGGTCAGACGGGGGATCGAATCTGCGACCCCTGGATTTCCAGTCCAATATGTTAAACACTAGACTACATATCCGTATGTATGGATACTGTACATATATGACAGCCTATTTATTATACATTATAATCGTCCAGGTTATCATGGATACTGCCACCAGAAGCTACATAAGTGCCAAGTGTAATGTTTGTCTAAGCAATTATTCATACATTTATGAACTTGATAGCTAAGAAATGAAACAAAAGATGAGCGAAGCTCTAAATCGCCCATCTGACATTTCCGAATCTAATGACCCAAATAACAGTAGTATGCGGACAGTTACAAAAGATGCTATTGACCATATTTGGCAAAAAAACCTACATTTAGTTAACAAAAACGTAATTATATTGTGTACCAATATTCTAATATTTTATACTATTGAGCATATTTTAACAAATTTGGTAGATTTTCTTGCTTTGCTTTCCAAATGTTCGCAACAATCCAGCCACGTTGGTTCATAAGTTGGGAGTAAGTGTAACAAAATGAAACTACTGTGTAGTCGGGGCCTCATTGCCAATGGATTTACGTTATTATGTTATATTTTGGGTTTTACGCCTGCATCAGCACCATTTTGGGCTATATCGCCGGCGGGCAGTTTACCTAACACCTTTCCTGGGCAGGCTCCAGCGGTTAACCAGTACTTGGGTGCACCAACCTCCGTAAGAAACTGCCAACTTTTTCATATAAATGAGACACGGCCTGAGCGGGGCTCGAACCTGTGACCATCAGTGATGATAGGTTACAGTGGTATGCAAGTCAGCGACCTTAACCACTCGACCACGGACTCAATGGATTTACGTACATTATGTCGTACCATTGTACAGTTTAGTGGGTAAATTTGTACTAAATGGGGAATAAGGTGTATCTTACAGCGAAGGTACATTGTCATAATATTATACATTACGTATTCGGGAAATTCGCGTTTAATTGCTATAAATCAAACTAGTATTATGCGACTTGGATTTATCTTATCATAAACACTGTTCCATTCATCAGTAAAATTACTCTCCAAGGCCTTGTACTAAACATGTTATATACTGTGATGGTTTAAATCAGCTCATGAACACATGAAAAACCTGTGCGTGTGTTCACCAAAACTGTATAATTGGCAAGGAAGTCCACACAGCAGGGCAGTTCTTCCAGGTACATCTAGAGTGTAGACGTATATCATTTCAAGCGGCCTACATTGTAATCTAGAGTTTAAAGACATTTGGAATGTTGAACTGTCCGAAACTTATATACGAGTCTGTTTATATGTACCGTCCATGGTATTAGATACGCTCACATGGCGAGAGCGGAGAAAGAGGGGTTGTCATTATTGGTACCGAGTCTATGTCATTTTGCCAGAAGTTAAAAATCGACAGACTGGAACCCAGACTAGTGTCTGATATATAAGTCTACTAGTAATGTTTAATGTACAGTGGTATAATACAAAAGTACGGCTGAATTAGGCCTAACGTAGATCTCTGAGTAGCAGAGTATGATATTCATTTTATTGTAGTCGCTTCACGCATGAACACGGAGCCTGGGAAGATAGCCCAGTGATGTGCATCCGGTTCTGCCATCCAGAGAACTGAGTCACACGAGCTGGGGCACGACCGACAGAGGGATTTCGCTGGCGTGAGCTGGTACCCCCCCTACAGACTGGACGTATCAGCCAGTATCGAGTCCGCCGTCAAGGGACACGGTCCTACGGACGCAGAGCAACGTCGGTGAAACATGATTAATTAAATCACTGGATAACTAAATTAACTAGTAGTGAATTGTCACTCTGAAATGCAGTTACGTGCAAATATATTATAACGTTGATGAATGTGTCCAGTTACAGAGTTAGATATAGACATAGTTGGAACAGTGTGTCCAGTTACAGAGTTAGATATAGACATAGTTGGAACAGTGTGTCCAGTTACAGAGTTAGATATAGACATAGTTGGAACAGTGTGTCCAGTTACAGAGTTAGATATAGACATAGTTGGAACAGTGTGTTCAGTTACAGAGTTAGATATAGACATAGTTGGAACAGTGTGTCCAGTTACAGAGTTAGATATAGACATAGTTGGAACAGTGTGTCCAGTTACAGAGTTAGATATAGACATAGTTGGAACAATGTGTCCAGTTACAGAGTTAGATATAGACATAGTTGGAACAGTGTGTCCAGTTACAGAGTTAGATATAGATATAGTTGGAACAGTGTGTCCAGTTACAGAGTTAGATATAGACATAGTTGGAACAGTGTGTCCAGTTACAGAGTTAGATATAGACATAGTTGGAACAGTGTGAATTTCATTTAACAGCGTAATAGAACGACAGTTAAAGTCATTTGCGAACAGTTAAATTATGAACGATCGTACGTCTCGCTCAGTAGGAGCAATCATTTACCATCTTGTTGCTTGCCACCTTTATTGTGATAATACTTATATATGTATATTAAAAGTGTGTAAATTTGTCTCTGTTTTTATGCATACACTAGTCCTGGTCTTTCTGACCATGAGAAAAGCTGTCCCTTGGTGTAATTCTGTGAGTCATGTGGCCTGGTGATCCCATTTGAACTTGGAAGTATAAGTTTGAACATAAGAAGATTCCACATTACTACTGATGTAGGTTAATATACTATTATATCTCCATACAAACGACATCCATTAGCTATCATGCAGAGGATAAGTAGTCGCCATATATATCCCACCTCCATAGATATTACTGGGACTACATGAGATTTAGGTTAATATACTATTATATCTCCATACAAACGACATCCATTAGCTATCATGCAGAGGATAAGTAGTCGCCATATATATCCCACCTCCATAGATATTACTGGGACTACATGAGATTTAGGTTAATATACTATTATATCTCCATACAAACGACATCCATTAGCTATCATGCAGAGGATAAGTAGTCGCCATATATATCCCACCTCCATAGATATTACTGGGACTACATGAGATTTAGGTTAATATACTATTATATCTCCATACAAACGACATCCATTAGCTATCATGCAGAGGATAAGTAGTTGCCATATATATCCCACCTCCATAGATATTACTGGGAATACATGAGATTTAGGTTAATATACTATTATATCTCCATACATAAAACAGCCATTTAGCTATCATGCAGTGGATAAGTAGTCGCCATATATATATCCCATCTCCATAGATATTACTGGGACTATATAGAGATGTAGGTTAATATACTATTATATCTCCATACAAACGACAGCCATTTAGCTACCATGCAGTAGATAAGTAGTCGCCATATCTATCCCACCTCCATAGATATTACTGGGACTACATAGAGATTTAGGTTAATATACTATTATATCTCCATACAAACGACATCCATTAGCTATCATGCAGAGGATAAGTAGTCGCCATATATATCCCACCTCCATAGATATTACTGGGACTACATAGAGATTTTATATACTATTATATCTTCATACAAACGACATTCATTTAGCTATCATGCAGTGGATAAGTAGTTGCCATATCTATCCCACCTCCATAGATATTACTGGAACTACATGAGATTCTGAACATTGGTTTGGCTACTACTTTGTCAAATTATGTCGTATTGGTAATGGCGTCAAGAGGTGTGTCTATGAGGGAAAGGGTTAAGGTGATCAGGTACCTAGATAGAATCGGTCAAAACAATCCCGAAAAATATAGTGGCCATTGATCCTGGTTGAACACACTTTGTAGAATGCTCCGCATTTACATATTCCTACTGTAGGTCCACAGGATGAAATGATTTGAATCAGATTGCTGGCGGAGACAGCTGGATTTGAGAGTTTAGTAAGAGTCTCATTTGGGCGCAAGTTTAATTTGCAACAAAGGCATTATTAATTGTAGTACCAAAACAAAAATGCACATACAACGTATGTTGACAATGGATGAGATTTTATTGCTCAAAGCTATCAACCAGACAAACCAGAAAAGTGGCCAATTTGGGGGGAATGGACAATATCAAAAGTCAAGGCGGACAATATCCCCCCGTGGAAAATCATAGGGCGGACAATATCCCCCCATTGGAATTCACGGGTAGGACAATATCCCCCCCGGACATTATCCACCCCCCCTATTAACTTATGAACTAACAACCTGTATTTCTGTATAGGTAATAATGTAGCACATGTAGTCTGATATTTTGTTTAGACCAATAAATTAATAAGAAAATTACATTTGGACCAGTTCATTTATCAAAATGGGTAATTTTGTCTAAAAAAGAGTAATATTACTGGCAAAAAGTGCAGATCCTGATGGCTCGTTACGAGCCGGCTCATCTGGATCTACATTTTTTGTAAGCCTATTTAGAGGCCTATAGTGTTGAAAGAGTTAAATGGAGTTTGTAGTGATCGATTCTTTTAGATGAGTTTTTCCAAAGACACATTCTTATAAATCATTTCCACATAGTCTATGAACAACTATGTAATATTTTTAAGGCTCATTACGTGTGACACATGTCTCATTATGCTAAGGATATCAAAACACAAACATCAAAGTAACTACACGATTAATTTGAAAAACAGTAAATTAGTTCAATACGATTGAGAGCATTTCAAATATAAATGTCGTATGAATTAATATTGCCATGACCAAATAAGCTCTGCTGAACAGTTTCTTATATATACAGTATACGACCGTTATGTCAAAGTCGTTTATGTCAAATTCTCCGGTTATCTCGAAGTATGATCAAAGTCCCGTTTCAGACACTATCATTGTACATATAACGGGCTCCGTTTATATAGAATTTCGTTTAGTCAAACTTTGGTTATGTCGAAGTATTTTAATTGAACTATATACAATCTACATCCGTTATGTTGAATTCCGTCGGTCTGACGGAATTCAACATAACAGACCGACGGAATTATGTTCAACAAAAATGGGCCACTTTTCTGATTTTCCAGTCATTAATGTGTTGTTTATGTAATTCGAAACTTCACCACTGTCTGCCATATCCCTTGGTGTGGGTATGAAATGAAGCTTTAGTTTATACAAATTTATTTAAGCTCGATTGCGAAACAAGTTATTTCAACTTATATAAATCACTCTCGAGACCTCATTCCTGATGGAATCCATCGCCACGAGGGAGAGAGAAGAGGCAACGTGGAATTTAAATGCCTTGCCTAAGGGCACAATCGTAACGGCTCCAGTGGGGCTCGAACGAATGAAGCTTTAACGACAATGATGCAAGTCAGTAGTCCAGTATGATACATGTGTAGGACCACCAACCTTCCGTAAGCTGTTGGTGGAGTAGGATACATGTGTAGGACCACCAACCTTCTGTAAGCTGTTGGTGGGGTAGGATACATGTGTAGGACCACCAACCTCCCGTAAGCTGTTGGTGGGGTAGGATACATGTGTATAACCATCAACCTTCCGTAAGCTGTTGGTGGGGTAGGATACATGTGTATAACCACCAACCTTCCATAAGCTGTTGGTGGGGTAGGATACATGTGTATAACCAGCAACCTTCTGTAAGCTGTTGGTGGGGTAGGATACATGTGTATAACCAGCAACCTTCTGTAAGCTGTTGGTGGGGTAGGATACATGTGTATAACCAGCAACCTTCTGTAAGCTGTTGGTGGGGTAGGATACATGTGTATAACCAGCAACCTTCTGTAAGCTGTTGGTGGGGTAGGATACATGTGTATAACCAGCAACCTTCTGTAAGCTGTTGGTGGGGTAGGATACATGTGTATAACCAGCAACCTTCTGTAAGCTGTTGGTGGGGTAGGATACATGTGTATAACCAGCAACCTTCTGTAAGCTGTTGGTGGGGTAGGATACATGTGTATAACCAGCAACCTTCTGTAAGCTGTTGGTGGGGTAGGATACATGTGTATAACCAGCAACCTTCTGTAAGCTGTTGGTGGGGTAGGATACATGTGTATAACCAGCAACCTTCTGTAAGCTGTTGGTGGGGTAGGATACATGTGTATAACCAGCAACCTTCTGTAAGCTGTTGGTGGGGTAGGATACATGTGTATAACCAGCAACCTTCTGTAAGCTGTTGGTGGGGTAGGATACATGTGTATAACCAGCAACCTTCTGTAAGCTGTTGGTGGGGTAGGATACATGTGTATAACCAGCAACCTTCTGTAAGCTGTTGGTGGGGTAGGATACATGTGTATAACCAGCAACCTTCTGTAAGCTGTTGGTGGGGTAGGATACATGTGTATAACCATCAACCTTCTGTAAGCTGTTGGTGGGGTAGGATACATGTGTATAACCAGCAACCTTATGTAAGCTGTTGGTGGGGTAGGATACATGTGTATAACCAGCAACCTCCCGTAAACTGTTGGTGGGGTAGGATACATGTGTATAACCACCAACCTTCTGTAAGCTGTTGGTGGGGTAGGATACATGTGTATAACCAGCAACCTTCCGTAAGCTGTTGGTGGGGTAGGATACATGTGTATAACCACCAACCTTCTGTAAGCTGTTGGTGGGGTAGGATACATGTGTATAACCATCAACCTTCTGTAAGCTGTTGGTGGGGTAGGATACATGTGTATAACCATCAACCTTCTGTAAGCTGTTGGTGGGGTAGGATACATGTGTATAACCAGCAACCTTCCGTAAGCTGTTGGTGGGGTAGGATACATGTGTATAACCACCAACCTTCCGTAAGCTGTTGGTGGGGTAGGATACATGTGTATAACCAGCAACCTTCCGTAAGCTGTTGGTGGGGTAGGATACATGTGTATAACCATCAACCTTCCGTAAGCTGTTGGTGGGGTAGGATACATGTGTATAACCAGCAACCTTCTGTAAGCTGTTGGTGGGGTAGGATACATGTGTATAACCATCAACCTTCTGTAAGCTGTTGGTGGGTAGGATACATGTGTATACCAGCACCTTCCGTAAGCTGTTGGTGGGTGGTTGTGTTTTGTGTGTTGTGGGGTAGGATACATGTGTATAACCAGCAACCTTCCGTAAGCTGTTGGTGGGGTAGGATACATGTGTATAACCATCAACCTTCCGTAAGCTGTTGGTGGGGTAGGATACATGTGTATAACCAGCAACCTTCTGTAAGCTGTTGGTGGGGTAGGTTACATGTGTAGGACCACCAACCTTCTGTAAGCTGTTGGTGGGGTAGGTTACATGTGTAGGACCACCAACCTTCTGTAAGCTGTTGGTGGGGTAGGTTACATGTGTAGGACCACCAACCTTCTGTAAGCTGTTGGTGGGGTAGGTTACATGTGTAGGACCACCAACCTTCTGTAAGCTGTTGGTGGGGTAGGATACATGTGTAGGACCACCAACCTTCTGTAAGCTGTTGGTGGGGTAGGATACATGTGTAGGACCACCAACCTTCTGTAAGCTGTTGGTGGGGTAGGATACATGTGTATAACCACCAACCTTCTGTAAACTAACTTGTCTCATGAAAGAATTCCACACACCCGGTGGGATTTGAACCTGTAGTGTTGAGTGGCAGGTGATTTGAAGTCAACGACCGTAAACACTCGGCCACAGATGGAAGATATTTTCAGCAACACAAAAAGTTGTTTGTTTGACAAAAATAAATATGATAACTTACTTGTAAAATAAACACTTTATAAAACTACCCGGTAGTGTCTGTGGCCTACAAACTGATTCCAAGAAATGTTCCGGAAATAATAAAATCTTTTATTTTATGCTTTCCAATGCCATAGCCGAAGAAGTTGCAGCCCGACTGGAAATATTTACACGGACGGACGGACATACAAACATTGTGTACCATACATCACCTCTATATGGTGAACATTTGTGACACATTAGTTTTGAAATCCCTCCATAGCCGAAGATGTTTCAGCCCCAACAGGAAATATTGCACCTATATTTCCCATTTAACCTCCAAGTGTGACCTTGACCTCGAAGCTCCGGATGTAGGTCTTGTGTACCTATATATGGCGAACATTTGTGGCATATTAATTTTGAATTCCCTCCATAGCTGTACAAGTTACAGCCCGGACAGGAAATATTGTAGCTATATTTAACCTGCAAGTGCGCCACATGGCAGTGATTGAGACCAGTTCATGGGGCACACTGCAGTGATTGAGACCAGTTTATGTTACACACTGCAGTTCATGGTACACACTGCAATGATTGAGCCCAGTTCATGGGGCACACTGCAGTGATTGAGACCAGTTCATGGGGCACACTGTAGTGATTGAGACCAGTTCATGGGGCACACTGCAGTGATTGAGACCAGTTCATGGGGCACACTGCAGTGATTGAGACCAGTTCATGGGGCACACTGCAGTGATTGAAACCAGTTCATGGGGCACACTGTAGTGATTGAGACCAGTTCATGGGGCACACTGCAGTGATTGAGACCAGTTCATGGGGCACACTGTAGTGATTGAGACCAGTTCATGGGGCACACTGCAGTGATTGAGACCAGTTCATGGGACACACTGTATCTAATAATTAAATTACACTGTTTGGTGTTATTGTATTATTGGTTCGATATGATCATGTATGTGATATCAAATGGAAACTGATACAACATTACCTGATTTACTGGACTATGTAACTTAGGACATCACAGTCAGGCAAGTTTGGCTGTCTCTGGACAGCCAAACTGACTACAGTCAAACACGTGTTAGTGGTAACCTCTATTAAGCAGCCAACCAGCATTAAGCAGCAAGTTTTCAGAATCCCAATATTTTACTTTCTTCTACATTTGTCCTCTATTAAGCAACAACCTGTACTAAGCAGCCATGTTCTGTGATTCCCTTGGCTGGCTGTTTATGGTAAGTTTGACTGTATATAGATTAGCACATCACATTTGTTTTCAAGATGCATATTACACATATATATAATATCACTATCACGATCTGCCTAGTCTTTGACCTTCTCCCTGAGGTGACCTTGAACCGGACCCATCCTGACCTTGACCTGCCTGTCCTTGACCTCCGAAGAATGATGCCAATCCACCACCACCAGTACTCATTTTGGACACAAAAAACAACACTGCTACTAAAAGTAGTCCTGGTAACCCTAGAACCAGCCCAGCTAATAAGAAGCCCACAGACACGATAGGTTCCACGGTGTGAGAACCGACATTAAAACGTGGAATCCCATAACCTAAAAGTCTCTGATTGAGTCCATCAAATATGGATGCTTGTTGCACTCCCCCGCCGCCGCCTCCTCCTTCGTACTGTCTAGCCATCTCATCAGGGTCATGTTGTACTCTACCAATGTTCTACAGATAGAATGAAATACATGTACATCTACATACCGATCATGTACACAATTTAAAATAATGAACGATTACTCTCAGATAATTATATTCCTGGTACATGATATTTTTAGACCAATAAATTAATAAGAAAATTACATTTGGAACAGTTCATTTATCAAAGTGGGTAATTTTGTCTAAAATTAGTAATAATACTGGCAAAAAGTGCAGATCCTGATGAGACAGCTCGTCATGAGCCAGCTCATCTGGATCAACACATTTTGTAAGCCTATTTAGAGGTATGTGGTGTTGAAAGGGTTAAATAAATATATTTATTTTATGGACATGTCAACATATATCAACACCTGTTCCCAGTCTACCATAACACAACACTATGAACTTTTTCGCCTTTTTTACGCTTATTTATCGTTGCTACTGGGCAGGCACCGGTGGTTAACCAGTACTTGATGCACCAACATCCGTAAGAAACAGCCAACTTTTTTATATAAAATGGACACGGTCTGAGCAGGGCTCGAACCCGTGACCGTCAATGATGATAGGCTACAGTGGTATACAAATCAGCGACCTTCACCACTCGACCACGGATGCGGACTATGCATCTCACTACCATAAAGTGTCTTTATTTTGAAAAGGTGAAACTATGATTGAATTGAACAATTGAAGTCGAATTGGTGTTTTATCTGAATTAAATCTGGGAAATATAATCTACGGAGTCTTGAAACACTACTGCTTAGAGCCTCACTAGTCAGTTATGTAATGCAGCACATTGTGTTTTACGCTTATTTATCATCGCAACCTGTTGCTCATATGAGCGACACCTCCTGAAGAGATTAGTCATTTTAGATTTTTGGAGGATAGTGCAATGATACAGACAGAGACCCATTCCAGAGTATCCTCTGGTTCTTTTACGTGCACGATGTAAAGCACCGACACAAGACCTCGGCTTAAAGTCCCATCTGAAAGACTGTTAATTTTATTAGGGTCAGATGGGAGATCGAACTGGCAATCCCTGGATTACCAGTCCGTGTTAACCACTGGACTACAGAACCGTCTGTGTGCAGCACATCACATGTAAATAACATTTATATACGTAAATGTGATAAGAAATTGCTGATGTATAATGGTGCAATAACAGTGCAGTTAGAAACTGATACTCGATTACGATGAACCGGTTATCCAATTATTGGTTAATTGCCGATTAGTGTGTACCTGTATTGAACACATTGTAATTACTGTCACAGTAAACACCCATCAACTATCTCATTTCATAAAATATAGTATGAAATCACTACTCATGTAAGATCCTATATATACGTAAATGTGATAAGAAATCGGTGATATATAATCGTGCAATAACGGTGCAGTTATAAACTGATACTTGATTACAATGAGCCGGTTATCCAATTATTGGTTAATTGCCGATTAGTGTGTACCTGTATTTAACACTGTCACGGTAAACACCATCAACTGTCTTTATCGATTGCTTGCATATGATAGACATGGAGGTACGTCTTTGATCGGGTAAATTTGCTGAATGAAAGTCGCACTACGGCGACAAACTGGCACATTAACATAACATGTGTTAAATACTGCCTATTTATATTGGGATCAAAAAATGAATTTGATATACGGATAATTTGACTAAACTAAATTTAACATAAACGCAGCCAGTTACACATGTATGTAAAATGATAGTACTTAAAACGGATGTAGACCATATATAAGGGACTTTGAGATACCGGATGTAGACCATATATAAGGGACTTTGAGATACTGGATGTAGACCATATATAAGGGACTTTGAGATAGCGGATGTAGACCGTATATAAGGGACTTTGAGATACCTATGTAGACCATATATAAGGGACTTTGAGATACCGGATGTAGACCATATATAAGGGACTTTGAGATAGCGGATGTAGACCGTATATAAGGGACTTTGAGATACCGGATGTAGACCGTATATAAGGGACATTGAGATAGCGGATGGAGACCATATATAAGGGACTTTGAGATAGCGGATGTAGACCATATATAAGGGACTTTGAGATACCGGATGTAGACCATATATAAGTGACTGAGATACCGGATGTAGACCATATATAAGGGACATTGAGATAGCGGATGTAGACCATATATAAGGGACTTTGAGATACCGGATGTAGACCATATATAAGTGACTGAGATACCGGATGTAGACCATATATAAGGGACTTTGAGATAGCGGATGTAGACCATAATTATATAAGGGACTTTGAGATACCGGATGTAGACCATATATAAGGACATTGAGATACCGGATGTAGACCATATATAAGGGACTTTGAGATACCGGATGTAGACCATATATAAGGGACTTTGAGATACTGGATGTAGACCATATATAAGTGACTGAGATACCGGATGTAGACCATATATAAGGGACTTTGAGATACCGGATGTAGACCATATATAAGGGACTTTGAGATACCAGAGGTAGACCATATATAAGGGACTTTGAGATACCGGATGTAGACCATATATAAGGGACTTTGAGATACCGGATGTAGACCATATATAAGGGACTTTGAGATACCAGATGTAGACCATATATATAATATTCAGGAAATTCCCATAGAGCTCTAAAAAGAGGTTCATATGTAACAAACTAACCAACATGTGATATGTCTGTAATACTGATATGCTAACGGTTAGTCTTATTTAACTCTTTGCATGCTGGGAAAAATAAAGGTTAATAAAGAGTTCAAGTAATTGTATCAGACGACAATGCATTAACTCTGAAAATATGTCATGCAATTTCATTAGAATTGTGTTTCTAATGAAATTCGTCATTACAACACAATTCTAATGTGTGTGTTTATACGTTTATTTATCGTCGCTACCTCTTGCCCATATGAGCGACGTCTCCTGAAGAGATTAGTTATTTTAGATTTTGGAGGATAGTGCATGACACAGACAGAGACCCATTCCAGAATCTCCTCTGGTTCTTTTACGTGCACGGTGTAAAGCACCGACACGAGACCTCGGTTTAATGTCCCATCTGAAAGACTGTTAATTTTATTAGGATCAGACGGGGGATCGAACCTGCGATCCCTGGATTACCAGTCCAGCGTGTTACCACTGGACTACATATCCGTCTGTATGAAATTCCTTGACATATTTGACTGGTATTTGCATTTATTTTTACAAAGAGTTAAATTTACATTTTCAATCAGCTTTCATGACAATAACACACTATTTTAAAACCTCTTAGAACCAGCATATTTTACCAGGAATTTCCCCAAGACCCATTTGCAGAGACAAGAATAATAACGCAGATAGCGCAGTGGATGCCGCGTTCGCTTCAGGTGCAAAAGATCTGGAGTTCGAACCTCGCTGGAGCCGTTATGATTGTGCCCTTAGGCAAGGCATTTAAATTCCACATTGCCTCTTCTCTCTCCTTCATGGCGATGGATTCCATCAGGAATGAGGTCTCGAGAGTGATTAATATAAGTTGAAAGAACTTGTTTCACAATCGAGCTAATATTATGTTATATTTCGGGTTTTACGCCTGCATCAGCACCATTTTGGGCTATATCGCCGGCGGGCAGTTTACCTAACAACACCTTTCATGGGCAGGCTCCAGCGGTTAACCAGTACTAAAATAAATTTGTATTAAAAAAGAAAAAAGAATAATAACATGGTCACAGCTGGGTGAGAGCAAGTCCTGTTCACACCTCAAATTTATAGGCACGTTATCCGTGGCTATCACCAGTACAACGGGCAAGCACTAACAACAGATGGAATAAAGAATAAATGTAACATCCGTATACCTGTCTAGGTCTAGCATTGGCTTGCTGCGCTCGTGGATCATTATCGCTCACAATTTCTCCCGTCTTCAGTATACGAACCATGCTTCAACCTTGGATGCTACAAGAGTACAGATCAGATATAAACTCAATCTCAAGCTATCTGATTGGTTGAGTCCAGAGCAAATCTCAGAGACTCAACCAATCATATCACTTAAGCTTGATGTGTGTTTTACGTTTATTTATTGTCGCTACCGGTTGCCCATATGAGCGACGCCTCCTGAAGAGAATAGTCATTTTAGATTTTTGGAGGATAGTGCAATGATACAGACAGAGACCCATTCCAGAGTCTCCTCTGGTTCTTTTACGTGCACGGTGTACAGCACCGACACAAGACCTCGGTTTAACGTCCCATCTGAAAGACTGTTAATTTTATTAGGGTCAGACGGGGGATCGAACCTGTGATCCCTGGATTACCAGTCCAGCGTGTTACCACTGAACTACATAACCGTCTGTACTTAAGCTTGAGATTTGAGTAAAGTGTTATAACCTCCAACCTAGATATATAAGAATGGTGGGACCTATTTTCACTGTATTCCTTTTTTGGTGAAGCAGTGCTTCTTTTATTCACATATGTTTATATGTACATATATACCGCAATGATGAACAACACATACATGCTAAATACAACTGTAAAAAATACATCGTATATATACTAGTCATTTAAATGCCAATAAAAGTATTTATCAAACATTTTCATAAATTTGTAGTAAAGATGCATGATTTCAAATTCTGATTTAAAAACTTTGTATATATCGTGTTCTCTTGTCACTTGCAAAATATGATTTGTATTTCATTGTATTCTAGTGCTCAGCATAAATCGTGAATGGTCATTATTATTGATCAGATACATGTATATAGTTTTCAGTGAATTTGTTTGTTTGCAAAATCAGTTAGGGTCACCCAAGGTGACTGCGCGATACAAATGCATTCAATGACATGGTCCATAACTGGGAATAACTATTAATTCTGTCCACAGGGATTCGGCACATTTGGGGGTACTAGTATATATACTTAAATATATATACTAGTACCCCCAAACGTGCCGAATCCCTGTGATTCTGTCCATATGAACTTACTACACGTACTCTGTCCATATGAACTCACTACAAGCATTCTGTCCATATGAACTCACTACAAACATTCTGTCAATATGAACTTACTACAAACATTCTGTCCATATGAACTCACTACAAGCATTCTGTCCATATGAACTTACTACAAACATTCTGTCCATATGAACTCACTACAAGCATTCTGTTCATATGAACTCACTACAAACATTCTGTCCATATGTACTCACTACAAGCATTCTGTCCATATGAACTTACTACAAGCATTCTATCCATATGAACTTACTACAAGCGAGTTAGGTATGAATTCATCATAAGTGAGTTAGTGGTATTCGTGGTCCAGTGATAGAGAAGCGCATTTGGAATTGATGGGTCCCAGGTTCTATACTTGGTTGCGGCAGATATGTAAACTAGTGTCCTTGAGCAAGGCAATTCACAGTCATACACATTGCTTAGTACTAGTTAAGTCGGCTAAGACTGTCTAGGAAAACATATCTATGTCCCAGTAAGAGATTCGTCATAAATGGAAATAGTAAAGCCAAGGTTGCAATGGACTCGCAGTTAAGGTGTACATCTTGCAATGAAAGTAGTCAAGTGTTCAAATAATTTCAATGGCATGACATATATATGTATGCTTCATTAATGTCAAACCCGTTGCAGGGATCTATACATCTTTACTGGGCAGGCTTAGCTTACCTAAGTGGTTAATCAGTACCAAGCAATGTGTGTGCATTGCTCAATAACACCACATACATTAAATCATGCCGACTCAAAATAAATTTTGTATCTTGTATACATGCCATGAACGTGTATTGAACCCAGGACAATGAGATTCCAAATCCGACGCTCTGGACCACGGACGACACTCTACCTCTGGACCACGGACGCCACTCTACCTCTGGACCACGGACGCCACTGTATTGATCTAATTATCAATAATTACAATTATCGGTTTGAATATTTAATGTGGTAATTATCAGTCGATGTACCCGGCAACAGGCTAGACGAAGTGAAGTAGTCATGGTACCCGGCAACAGGCTAGACGAAGTGAAGTAGTCATGGTACCCGGCAACAGGCTAGACGAAGTGACTACACGTATGATTATTCAGCTTGACGCAGAATTTTGGTCTCAACTAGACAACTACCCCACCCCCCTCCTCACACATGTGTCTCATAATAAGTCAACCCTGGTGCACTGTTTCAATTATAAGGGTGACAATATAGTAAATAAACTATTTTAATTTGACAAATCTGCCTGTCAAACGCGCTGTGATAAAATAGTTACCCAATTAATAATTTTGATCATCAAAAGTTTCTAGGCGCTTGAAATGACAGCTGTCAAATAATTCAAACGTCCCGTGGACATAGATGTTTTCAGGAAGTGAGTTTTATTATTATTTATTATTTGGAATAAATATAGACAGGATCGATCAACCATGCTTTAAATTAACCATTTAGATATGTTGTTCAACTTTCAATGTATTAATAGTTTATATCTAACTTGACATATTGCATGGTTGCTGAAACCTGAAGATGTTTATAACTCGTTATAATTCGGATATATATGTTTTCGGACAAATATATTTGATAATATCTGACCTACAGCTGTCAGAAGAAAATGACTGTTTTATTGCTCTGTTATGGTTAAAATTTCTTTATAGTTTTATGCAAATCTGTTTTAGCTCGATTGCGAAAGAAATTCTTAAAACATAGGCTTAAGTGATGGTCCTTATAAGTCTTATCACTCTCGGGACCTCATTATATGATGGAATCCATCTCTATGATAGGGAGTGACTAGGCAGTATGAATTTAAATTTCTTGCCTAAGGCAAGCTGACCACCACTGTGGCGCTGGTTGGCTTGTACTCACAACCCTCTACTACAAGGCAGACCTGGCATTCATTACACTAGATTAGAAATGCGTGACATGGGGGGGCATGGCATTCAAGAGGATTATTGTTATGGTTATCGGGTATAATGAGGACTATCAGTGGCAGTTATGTTTGTGTATAGATTGTCTACATACATCAAGTCTCACAGTTTCGCCGTGAATCTCACACATTTTCCAATGAAATCACGGTCTCAGTTATTTTTCTAATTTCTCATGCATTGCAATAATAAATTGTATTTGCTTTAATTGGTTTCATAACACCAGACCTTAAATTCATTCAAATGAAACAAATTAATTCATGATAAAAGAAAATTCTCATAAATTAATTGATTGCCACAGTTGTGAATGCACCACAGACGATCTATGGGAAACAACATTTTCGAGGGGGCATGACCCCGGACCCCCATAGCAATCTCACTCTGACCATCAGATGATCCTTGACAGGTACATGTATGTGTCTAGATCAGAAGGATGAGATGGACACTTATGAGGATAGCAACAAGTTGATGTTACAATATGTGCAAAGTAACAGTGCATCATACTTTACAGACGGATCTGTAGTCCAGTGGTAACACTCTGGACTGGTAATCCAGGGATCGCAGGTTCGATCCCCAGGGATCGCAGGTTCGATCCCCAGGGATCGCAGGTTCGATCCCCCGTCTGACCCTAATAAAATTAACAGTCTTTCAGATGGGACTTTAAACCGAGGTCTTGTGTCGTTGCTGTACACCTTGCATGTAAAAGAACCAGAGGAGACTCTGGAATGGGTCTCTGTCTGAATCATTGCACTATCCTCCAAAAATCTAAAATGACTAATCTCTTCAGGAGGCGTCGCTGATATGGGCAACCGGTAGCGACGATAAATAAACGTAAAACACACACATGCATCATACTGTTACATAGATGACTATCAATCTATCTTAGGCAAGGCATTTAAATTCCATTTAAATTCTCTCTCCTTCATGGGGATGGATTCCATCAGGAATGAGGTCTCGAGAGTGATTAATATAAGTTGAATGAACTTGTTGCGCAATCGAGCTAAAATAAATTTGTATAACCTAATCTATCTTTGGTCAGCTATAGATTAACAGCATATTAGTCTATCAGCATATACTCTATAATCCATCTTTGTCCATTAGTCATGTCTCCTCTGGACATACTATACATAAGGTCTTATTCTAATAAGAGAGAGAGACAAGTTTTTTGACATACAGTAGATTTGATTGGTCAATGAATCAGCGGTTATGTCAGCATAATGAGTTATTATTACATTGCTCCGTACCATTATTCCTGCATCCTAAATCGCATATGCTAGAATGTCATTCTTATTCACACGTGATGTTAACATTTGCTTTCATATTGTCTTCCTGTTTTGGAAATATGAAGTCGTATTCCTTTTCAAACTGACTGTCACAATTTTGAAAAAGTTGTTATCAAGCAAATTTAGGGCGATAAACTTTATTATTATTTATTTATTATAAACATGCAGAAAAGTATGTAAGTAAACTTTATTTATTTTATAACCATGGCGAAGCAAGTTCTAACAACTTATATTAATCACTCTCGTCGGCGCAGATGAAAGCGTAAATGTGTTCATTCGTGTGGGAGGAAACCGGAGTACCCAGAGAAAACCCACCTGTCTGATCTGGCGACCACCGTACCATCTCATATACTTCCTGGTCCGAGGATCGAACCTAGGTTGCATTGGTGAGAAGCGAGTGCACTAACCACTGCGCTAATCGGATGCTAATTAGGGCGATATTGAATGTTTAGTTTAGTCATATTTTATTGCTCAATTCATTTTACATACATATAATACAAGACATGGCAAACGGGTCGGGCAACAAGTTCTAGCAACATTAGTTATGACCTTTCCTTACAAAATCTTTGAATGCTGGGTGTATAAGATATTCACTTGTTTATTTTAATGTTTGAGATGGAGAACCCAAACAATTCTGAAGTAGAGTTGCAAGATGATACAGAACAGGCAACATCAGTAGAGGATCAACACATCCAAAATGTGTCTGAAACTGTGGGAAATATAGCTAGCGGTGGACAACTCCACTCTACTGGTATGAACAATAAACTGTAAAATTAATTATGCAGTCCAACTGTGCCATAAACCGACCACCTTCGAATAAATTGAGGATATTTGTTTGTTTCATTGTTCTTTCAAATAAAGGACCATAGAAAAATCCGTTTTAGAGGGGATTCCGGATTAGAGAGGGGTCCAGATTAGAGGTGTTTTACTCTATCAGACAAACAATTGTTGGTTTAAACAGTATTTATTCCAATAAATTTACATGTATAACACAAAATATGTTACAAATTACATAAATTGTGAATGGTTTGGATTGGAAAACAAGTTTTCAGAAAACTTATATTAATTCCTCTCCAATGGAAATGTACATAATAAATATTTGCAACGTTTTTGGTAGGTATAAAGAAGAACAACAAATAAACAATTGTTACATTACAAATAAAATATAAACTCAGCTAGACATTTGAACAGAAGTATAAATAAATACATGTACATGTATGTCCATGTGTTTTTCCTTTGCATCATCCATCCATTCACTTTCTCTATTAAAAGAGATCACCTTGCTTAAACAACCACTTTCATGATATTCCTTGACTATAATTATGATGATTAAAAAAGTGGAGAATGGAAAAGTTTAATATCACATGATGTTATATTGTGGATCTTTCCAAGAGTGACCGGTTTGTAGTCTGGGAACAGGCATCGATATATTTATTTATTTAAATCGACAGACTGACACCCAGGCTAACCGGTTTGCAAAAGTGACCGGTTTGCGTTCTGCAATTAAAATTTCTGTATGATTACTGTCCTGTCCCTAGGTCTGGTATTTAAATGCATCTAGGTGGCATGGATCAATCCAGTAACATTCATACAATTTATCAATGATTATAAGTGATGTGGATGATGTTTATGTAATTTAAATGATTCTAGGTGACACTGATCAATGTGAGAATGTTGAGATGGACCCAGCTATAATTGAGAAACTGACCAATGGGGTGTTAGAAAGGTTTCTACCAAACCTGCAGAAAGCCAAGGGATCTCTCAATGAGTTGCTGTAAGTAGGGCTTCCACGTGTACACGATCCTTAACCCTTTCCCTCATAGAGATTTAGGTTAATATACTATTAGCTATCATGCAGTGGATAAGTAGTTGCCATATCTATCCCACCTCCATATATATTACTGGGACTACATGAGATTCTGGCCTTTATTATGAACATTTGGTTTGGCTACTACATTGTCAATGTATGTCATATTGGTAATGGCTTCAAGAGGTGCTTCTATGAGGGAAAGGGTTAATACACAACACAGCTCCATTTACACATTGTTGATTATTTACATGTACTACGTCTCACAAGATTCAGTGAAAAGATCGCTGCTATGATTTTATTACGTCACTAAACTTCATTATATGACGTCATCAATTAAGATAGTGTCCGGGTGTCCGATTAGCGCAGTGGTTAGCGCGCTCGCTTCTCACCAATGCAACCCGGGTTCGATCCTTGGAACAGGAAGTATGTGAGATGGTACGGTGGTCGCCAGATCGGACAGGTGGGTTTTCTCCGGGTACTACGGTTTCCTCCCACACGAATGACCATATATATGCTTTCATTAGCGCCAACGAGAGTGATTAATATAAGTTGTTAGAACTTAGAAGTTTAAACTTTAAAGATAATGTACACAGTTACTGACTTAGTACACGTGTATTGCCATTACACGACACGGCTCCGTTTACACGTGTAAACATGGAAGTCCCTAGCTGTAAGTGAATGGTGTGTCGAGATAGTGTACGGTGCTTCCAAATAATGACTAGAAGAGTAAATAGCTCTCTAAAGTATATAATTATCTCCCCTGCTGTGTATGATCTCCGTATGTCCGTCTATGCCAAATTCATGTCCATCCAATAAATCTCTTAAACTGCCAGAAGAATTTTTAAGACTTGGCGCAAATTGTAACTATATCGAGATGATGTGCAGGTCACAATTAGAACTTAAATCGGCAGGGCATACAGTCTCTCGGACTGTCCTCTTTATTACTTGTTATTATTGACAATACAGTTCATTTGACCTCACCTATGGCAGTGGTCTGGCTTGCGTATGTACATGCATGCATCTATTCAACAAATGCGTAGTAGTATAAGTTGGTAAGTGAAAAATAGATAAATGGTCTTAGCTGTTATTTAGCTGTAATTGCTCTTACTTGGTGGAGGGGCGAACAATGGGGTACTCACTTACGTTATGAATAGCTTGTGACAGGCTCCTGTGAGGTCATAGAGTGACTCCCCAGCTGATATTGGTGGAGGAAGACCCTGGGTGCCCATCTAGCAGTAATTTCATGCATAGATGGGCACCCAGGGTCAAGATCAAGCCCAGGTAGAACCACCAACCTTTTGCAAGCCAGCCAGATAGCTTCCTCACATGAAAGAATTCTACACCCCAGCAGGATTCAAACCTACAGCGGTGAGGGGCAAGTGATTTGAAGTCAACGACCATAAACCACTCTTAGCCATAACTCATATTATACCATATATGTCGAGATTTAATAATTAAAAGATGAGATAATGGATGAACATATTGCATGTGGTGCAAAGGAAACCACGATTAAAACAGAGGAAATCAATTAGAAAGACCTATAGATGTGTGTTAGTACAGCGTGACTCCTGTACTGACTCTATATTTTGGTGCTTGTAGGCTAATCTATGGCCGGGCTGAACATGCAAATAATATTATACATCAAACATATTCATACATCAACAAATATGAGATGTGAGACAGTATAGAATGACTCCTGTACTGACCCTATACATGTTGGTGCTTGTAGCCTAATCTATGGCCGGGCTGAGCATTCAAATCATATTACTAATGCACACAACGTAATCACCTTAGTTTATAATATATGAGTGTTAACTAGACATCTTAGTATGCTCGCCCACATGGTTCGCCGGCGGCGAAGGTAAATAAGCTCAATCATCATCATAAAGACCTATCTTCCTTAAAGAGTATTCAGGGGCAGTAACTGACCTATGTCTCTCATTATTACAGACATAATCAGGAAGTGCTTATCGAGACTGTACAACAGGAAAACTCCAAGTTCACAGATTCTACCTCCATGAGACAACTTATAGAAACAGTAAGGCATTAACCCTTTGCACACTAGCGGCAGATAAAATCACTTTTGCAAACAGCATTGAGCCAGATCAGACGACACAAAATGTGCACATAATGTTCCGTCTGATCAGGCTATATACTGTTTGCTATTCGAATAGTGGAGCTAAAACACTTAGATCCTGATCAGGCACAGAGTTATGCCACAGCAGATCTGGATCTATTTTGTTTGCATGGCAGGTTAAAGGTTAAAGTCACCAAACAGGTGGTTATGATGTAACCATAATCGTTACAAAACCAGTAAAACCTCTAATCTGGACTTCATCTGGACCAGACAAAACCAGTACAGTAAAACCCCTCTAATCTGGACTTCTTCTAGACCGGACAAAACCAGTACAGTAAAACCCCTCTAATCTGGACTTCTAGACCGGACAAAACCAGTACAGTAAAACCCCTCTAATCTGGACTTCTAGACCGGACAAAACCAGTACAGTAAAACCCCTCTAATCTGGACTTCTAGACTGGACAAAACCAGTACAGTAAAACCCCTCTAATCTGGACTTCTAGACTGGACAAAACCAGTACAGTAAAACCCCTCTAATCTGGACTTCTAGACTGGACAAAACCAGTACAGTAAAACCCCTCTAATCTGGACTTCTAGACTGGACAAAACCAGTACAGTAAAACCCCTCTAATCTGGACTTCTAGACTGGACAAAACCAGTACAGTAAAACCCCTCTAATCTGGACTTCTAGACTGGACAAAACCAGTACAGTAAAACCCCTCTAATCTGGACTTCTAGACTGGACAAAACCAGTACAGTAAAACCCCTCTAATCTGGACTTCTAGACTGGACAAAACCAGAACAGTAAAACCCCTCTAATCTGGACTTCTAGACTGGACAAAACCAGTACAGTAAAACCCCTCTAATCTGGACTTCTAGACTGGACAAAACCAGTACAGTAACACCCCTCTAATCTGGACTTCTAGACTGGACAAAACCAGTACAGTAACACCCCTCTAATCTGGACTTCTAGACTGGACAAAACCAGTACAGTAACACCCCTCTAATCTGGACAAAACCAGTACAGTAAATCCCCTCTAATCTGGACTGGACAAAAAGTCTAGATTCTGTTTAGAGGGGAGCCCGGATTAGATGGGGGTTGTATTAGAGGGGTTGTACTGTACTGATTCTGTAATACTAAAGTGCTTCAGTAAATAAACCCAACCCAAGACACTTTTAATGTACTTGACAGATATAATTTTATTTTGAATAGTCTGTTTTGGTTTTTCGGCAATCTTCATTGTTTCGTTTCTCCGTAACAAATCGTAATAAGAAATTAATGTGCATAGTTCACTTTTAGCAGGTTTTATTATTCATCCTTCTGAACAGGAATATGACTTTACAGGGGTGTAGCTTGCCTGGAATCGATGTGTAGGCCAACTTAAACTTAAGATGGGAGGGGGGTCCGGGGTCCAACGAAAACTATTTATAGCGTATATAATTTAATACTGGCCTCCCGATTTTTGTTGCAGATTTGGTATTTTTATTTTTTCGATTTTTCGGGGAAAAGTACTGGTATAGGCCACAGCCTACACGGCCTATAGGAAGCTACGCCAATGCTTTATGTTAAAATTAATTTGCTAGTAGAGTACTGCAGATCTCGTGTTAGTTTAAATATTATTTATTTCAGTATTTTTACATGTAATCAAGAAATGAATATTTTACATATAATTTAACAGCAGTAGACTGAAAGGGATTAGAACGAAAGAAAACTTATATAGTTCTAGTTCTTCTCCCTATCAATTAATTGATATACAATAGGCAGGAGAATTATATATATAACAATGAAAATACGTGAAATCTTTTCTAGGTATATGCTAAAGAATTTCAGAATTGTCCCCTTTATATCCTGTGTTGTTTGTGTTTTTAGTTTTTACGTTTATTTATCGTCGCTACCGGTTGCACATATGAGCAACACTCCTGAAGAGGGATTTTGGAGGTTAGAGTAATGATACAGAGAGAGACCCGTTTCAGAGTCTCTGCTGGTACTTTTACCATCATGATTCAAAGCACCAACACAAGACCTTGGTTTAAAGTCCCACCTGAAACGCTGTTAATATTGTTAGCGTCAGGATGGGGATCAAACCTGCGATCCCTGGATTCACAGTCCAACGTGTTGTTGTTGTGTTTATATAGGTCTACCCATCCCAGCACTGTGAGGGAGCAAAGGTTGCTCATCTATTGAGGCTTGATCCCGACGTGCACCCGTCACATCATAATAATCTTTTTCCTAGAAAGAGCTATGTATTTATTGTCTATATTTGGTGAATTTTAATTTCAAATTATAATGCCCTGTTGGTTAATGAAACCAGTTTGATTGTGCTTCCAGCTGTATTGGTGGCGAAGACACCCGGTGCCCATCCAAGCAGTATTTCAAGCTGGCACCGGGTAGAACCACTGACCGTCAGCCAGCCAGCTTCCTCACATGATAGAATTCGACACCTCCCAGTGGGATTCGAACCAGTATCGGTGAGGAGCAATGATTTGAAGTCAACCACCATAATCACTCTACTAGTTTACTCATTGCTTGATTTGTTTTACATAAAATTATATGCATGTAATACAAAACATGACAATTTAAAGAAAATCAAACGGGTTGGGCCACAAGTTCTAGCAGCATTAGTTACGGCTCTTCCCAAAATCACTCTGCCACGGAAGCGCCGTGTGCACTGTGGAAGTCGTGATAGCGCAGTTCGCTTCAGGAGCGAAAAGCTTGGACGGTGCGCCCAGCTGTAGCAGTTTCGATGGTGCCCTTAGGCAAGGCACCTATATTCCACATTGCATCCTCTCACTCTCCATTGTGGCAATGAATTCCATCAGCAATGAGGTCGCAAGATCGCTTCATCTAATGTTGTAAAAACTTAGTTTTGCAATCGAGCTAAAGTAAATTGACATAAACTGTGTTGTGTGTTAATTCAATGGTATATACTATATCTTGTAATGCAGATGCAGGACGCTAAGACATATCATGGTAAACTGGTGAATCTGAAGAAGGAAATGAATGGGTTAATGGACAAATCTACCAAATTAAAGGTATACACCAACGTTTTTTTTGTTTTTTTTAAAATCATAATAAAGATTTTATCTAACGAGAGAACATTAAGTCAATCTACCACGAGGCCTTCAACAAATTAAAACATCAATAGCACAATGAAACATGTAAACAATGACCAGTAAAACATCAATAGCACAATGAAACATGTAAACAATGACCAGTAAAACATCAATAGCATAATGAAACATGTAAACAATGACCAGTAAAACATCAATAGCACAATGAAACATGTAAACAATGACCAGTAAAACATCAATAGCACAATGAAACATGTAAACAATGACCAGTAAAACATCAATAGCACAATGAAACATGTAAACAATGACCAGTAAAACATCAATAGCACAATGAAACATGTAAACAATGACCAGTAAAACATCAATAGCACAATGAAACATGTAAACAATGACCAGTAAAACATCAATAGCACAATGAAACATGTAAACAATGACCAGTAAAACATCAATAGCACAATGAAACATGTAAACAATGACCAGTAAAACATCAATAGCATAATGAAACATGTAAACAATGACCAGTAAAACATCAATAGCACAATGAAACATGTAAACAATGACCAGTAAAACATCAATAGCACAATGAAACATGTAAACAATGACCAGTAAAACATCAATAGCACAATGAAACATGTAAACAATGACCAGTAAAACATCAATAGCACAATGAAACATGTAAACAATGACCAGTAAAACATCAATAGCATAATGAAACATGTAAACAATGACCATTATGACTTTCATAGGAAATAAGATATAAGCTGTAAGAACTAATACTTACTATACAGATAATTACAGACGGATCTGTAGTCCAGTGGTAACACGCTGGACTGGTAATCCAGGGATCGCAGGTTCCATCCCCCGTCTGACCCTAATAAAATTAACAGTCTTTCAGATGGGACATTAAACCGAGGTCTCGTGTCGGTGCTTTACACCGTCACGTAAAAGAACCAGAGAAGACTCTGGAATGGGTCTCTGTCTGTATCATTGCACTATCCTCCAAAGCTCTAAAATGATATCTCTTCAGGAGGCGTCGCTCATATGGGCAACCGGTAGCGACGATAAATAAACGTAAAACACACACACTTACTATACATGTATAATTATAATTTATCGTATAATTAGGTTCTTTGCACGGTATACAACAATGTTTTAATATGTGTATATGCATATTCAGTTCACTCGCTTAGTACTTCAATAAGCAACATTGCTCGTATTTTTCTATTACCTCCCCTAGCAGATTATTTATCCTGAAATGTATATTGCCATTTAATTGGTCCTTTTAGTTGGAATCCTTTGTTTTTACTGTTGTTTCCTAACCAGATGCTGCAGTATGATCAATATTATTGTATCAAAATCATGCTAATTAATTAATACAAACATTTACAGTATCCATTGGAAATATCTGTCGAGATTTAATAATTTAATAATTATAAGATGAGAAAATGGATAAAAATTGATAGCATGTGGTGCAAAGAAAACAACGATGAAAACAGAGGAAACAAATAGAAAGATCTATGAATGTTTATATATTATTATTTAGTCAATGTTAAATAAATTCCATGAATTCTCGTTGTTTGCAAATTTGGCCGGGAGTTAGAAGTTTGTTGACTTGACCGGGTGTACTCGATATATATTACATTTATATGTGAACAAAATTCTCTTATCAGCTCAGCATAATTCTAGTAGCATCCTTTGGTTATGCTAATTTTCTTGCGGTATTTTACTATGATGGAATCCTACATATTTCAATGGATTTAACAGAGCTTGCAGAAATGGGTCACTTTATCTGGTCAGATCACCAGGATGTTTGTTCTCTGCTTGGATAACTTTTCACGGAGTTATGGTTCTTTGCAGTTTATGTTTTGCATGCTGACAGCTTGTGTATTGGTAGGGATCATTCTAGAGGGCGATGTGGGCGCAATTGTCACCCTAGGGACCATGACTTCGCCCTCTGGGGGGTTCCACTTCTCCCTAAAAAAAAGAAAAAGAAAAAAAGGTTTTATTTTTTGGTTTTTACGATTTTCAAACAAAATTGTGTCTAGTAAGATACACTGGCCCATTATAAAGCACTCCTATTCAAATGTTGTATTTAATGGTTGTACTGTGCATTTTAACCCTATTTTGCAGAAGTATATTAAAGAACACCATTTAAGGAAGCGATCACACGCTTTCTCACTTCTCCCAAAAATTCTGACCTAGAATGAACCCTGATTGAGCTTGTGTATTTGGACGAAAATTTCTCTTATCCTTGCCCCAGAGAGAAGTAGGCTTATACGTTATATGTGTTTCCATAACAGTGATTTACGTACCGTAATATCATAATGTAAACATTTTTTCAGAAATATGTGTATTTTGCTAGAAATGATATTTGATTGATTCTACAATGTATTTTGGTTTGTAACATGGTCCTAGGGTGTAGTAACCCTGTGGTGGGGGGTCCTGGGTATGCACCGGATGCCTGTGCTTTCACTGATTTGAATGTACTACTGTCCAGCCAATTTCATAGTTTTTGACATTTGCAAAGATATTGCCCTTTGTTTTTTTCCATTACACTTAATTGTTACACAGAAACTGACGCTGGTGGGACATAAATTCACTTACACAGAAACTTATGCTGGTGGGACATAAATTCACTTACACAGAAACCGACACTGGTGGGACATAAATTCACAGAAACTGACACTGGTGGGACATAAATTCACTTACACAGAAACTGACGCTGGTGGGAAATAAATTCACTTACACAGAAACTGACGCTGGTGGGACATACATTCACTATGCTCATTTTATATTCAGCGTCGAGCAGTAAAATTACAGCAACAGAAACAGAAAGAAGAATTGACACGAGCCGCCCAAGATGATCGGGATTTAGAGCGGGAACGAAAATTGATGGCAAAAGTTGCGAAACCATCTCAAAAACAACAAAATACGTAACAGATGAACAAGAATCTTATATACTGTATTGTCGTACCTCCATGCTGGAAGGGGCCATTATGTTCATCCTCGCTGTAATCCTCGACCTCCATTGAGAATTAAGGCCCACAGAACGAGAATGAATATTCATAAGACACCGTATATTCATATTCATACATACAGCGTGTATAAAAACCTGTTACCCGAATATTCACTCTGTACACAGTCAATGTGGTCATGTTATGTGATATAATTTACATATTTTTTACATTTGTTAGTAAATTATGTGGTCCAACAGTATTTATTTTCCAAAAATATTTATATATAGATTTCAATATGTTGTATAGTTACTGTACATACAGATGTTCTATAGTGACCATACATACATATGTTCTATAGTGACCATAAATACAGATGTTCTACAGTGACTGTACATACAGATGTTCTATAGTGACCGTAAATACAGATGTTCTATAGTGACTGTACATACAGATGTTCTATAGTGACTGTACATACATATGTTCTATAGTTACCATACATACATATGTTCTATAGTGACCATACATACATATGTTCTATAGTGACCGTACATACATATGTTCTATAGTGACCATACATACATATGTTCTATAGTGACTGTACATACATATGTTCTATAGTTACCGTACATACAGATGTTCTATAGTTACCATACATACAGATGTTCTATAGTGACCATACATACATATGTTCTATAGTGACTGTACATACATATGTTCTATAGTTACCGTACATACATATGTTCTATAGTGACCATACATACATATGTTCTATAGTGACGGTACATATATATGTTCTATAGTTACCGTACATACAGATGTTCTATAGTTACCATACATGCATATGTTCTATAGTGACCATACATACAGATGTTCTATGGTGACTGTACATACATATGTTCTATAGTGACTGTACATACATATGTTCTATAGTGACCATACATACATATGTTCTATAGTGACTGTACATACAGATGTTCTATAGTGCCTGTAAATACAGATGTTCTACAGTGACTGTAAATACAGATGTTCTATAGTGACCATACATACAGATGTTCTATAGTGACCATACATACAGCTGTTCTATAGTGACCATACATACATATGTTCTATAGTGAATGTACATACAGATGTTCTATAGTTACCATACATACATATGTTCTATAGTTACCATACATACGGATGTTCTATAGTTACCATACATACAAATGTTCTATAGTGAATGTACATACAGATGTTCTATAGTGAATGTACATACATATGTTCTATAGTTACCATACATACATATGTTCTATAGTTACCATACATACGGATGTTCTATAGTTACCATACATACAGATGTTCTATAGTTACCATACATACATATGTTCTATAGTGACCGTACATACAGACGTTCTATAGTGACTGTACATACATATGTTCTATAGTGACCATAAATGCAGATGTTCTATAGTGACTGTACATACATACATATGTTCTATAGTGACTGTACATACATATGTTCTATAGTGACCATACATGCATATGTTCTATAGTGGCTGTACATACATATGTTCTATAGTGACTGTACATACATATGTTCTATAGTGACTGTACATACATATGTTCTATAGTGACTATACATACATACATATGTTCTATAGTGACTGTACATACAGATGTTCTATAGTGCCCATACATACATATGTTCTATAGTGACCATACATACAGATGTTCTATAGTGACCATACATACAGATGTTCTATAGTGACTGTACATACATATGTTCTATAGTTACCGTACATACATATGTTCTATAGTTACCATACATACACATGTTCTATAGTGACCATACATACATATGGTCTATAGTGACTGTACATACATATGTTCTATAGTTACCGTACATACATATGTTCTATAGTTACCATACATACAAATGTTCTATAGTGACCATACATACAGATGTTCTATAGTGACTGTACATACAGCTGTTCTATAGTTACCGTACATACATATGTTCTATAGTGACCATACATACATATGTTCTATAGTGACGGTACATACATATGTTCTATAGCGACCGTACATACAGACGTTCTATAGTGACTGTACATACATATGTTCTATAGTGACCATAAATGCAGATGTTCTATAGTGACTGTACATACATACATATGTTCTATAGTGACTGTACATACATATGTTCTATAGTGACCATACATGCATATGTTCTATAGTGGCTGTACATACATATGTTCTATAGTGACTGTACATACATATGTTCTATAGTGACTGTACATACATATGTTCTATAGTGACTATACATACATACATATGTTCTATAGTGACTGTACATACAGATGTTCTATAGTGACCACACATACAGATGTTCTATGGTGACTATACATACACATGTTCTATAGTGCCCATACATACATATGTTCTATAGTGACCATACATACAGATGTTCTATAGTGACCATACATACAGATGTTCTATAGTGACCATACATACATATGTTCTATAGTTACCGTACATACATATGTTCTATAGTTACCATACATACAAATGTTCTATAGTGACCATACATACATATGTTCTATAGTGACTGTACACACATATGTTCTATAGTTACCGTACATACATATGTTCTATAGTTACCATACATACAAATGTTCTATAGTGACCATACATACAGATGTTCTATAGTGACTGTACATACAGCTGTTCTATAGTTACCGTACATACATATGTTCTATAGTGACCATACATACATATGTTCTATAGTGACGGTACATACATATGTTCTATAGTTACCGTACATACAGATGTTCTATAGTTACCATACATGCATATGTTCTATAGTGACCATACATACAGATGTTCTATGGTGACTGTACATACATATGTTCTATAGTGACTGTACATACAGATGTTCTATAGTGACCATACATACATATGTTCTATAGTGACTGTACATACAGATGTTCTATAGTGACTGTAAATACAGATGTTCTATAGTGACTGTACATACATATGTTCTATAGTTACCATACATACATATGTTCTATAGTGACTGTACATACAGATGTTCTATAGTGCCTGTAAATACAGATGTTCTACAGTGACTGTACATACATATGTTCTATAGTTACCATACATACATATGTTCTATAGTGACTGTAAATACAGATGTTCTATGGTGACTGTACATACATATGTTCTATAGTGACCATACATACAGATGTTCTATAGTGACCATACATACATATGTTCTATAGTTAACATACATACAGATGTTCTATAGTGACCATACATACAGATGTTCTATAGTGACCATACATACAGATGTTCTATAGTGACTGTACATACATATGTTCTATAGTGACCATACATACAGATGTTCTATAGTGACCATACATACAGCTGTTCTATAGTGACCATACATACATATGTTCTATAGTGACTGTACATACAGATGTTCTATAGTGAATGTACATACAGATGTTCTATAGTTACCATACATGCATATGTTCTATAGTTACCATACATACGGATGTTCTATAGTTACCATACATACATATGTTCTATAGTGACTGTACATACATATGTTCTATAGTTACCATACATACATATGTTCTATAGTTACCATACATACATATGTTCTATAGTGACCGTACATACAGACGTTCTATAGTGACTGTACATACATATGTTCTATAGTGACCATAAATACAGATGTTCTATAGTGACTGTACATACATACATACATATGTTCTATAGTGACTGTACATACATACAGATGTTCTATAGTTACCATACATACATATGTTCTATAGTTACCATACATACATATGTTCTATAGTTACCATACATACATATGTTCTATAGTGACTGTACATACATATGTTCTATAGTGACCATACATGCAGATGTTCTATAGTGACTGTACATACATATGTTCTATAGTGACCATACATACAGATGTTCTATAGTGACTGTACATACATATGTTCTATAGTGACTGTACATACATATGTTCTATAGTGACTGTACATACATATGTTCTATAGTGACTATACATACATATGTTCTATAGTGAATGTACATACAGATGTTCTATAGTTACCATACATACATATGTTCTATAGTTACCATACATACGGATGTTCTATAGTTACCATACATACAAATGTTCTATAGTGACTGTACATACAGATGTTCTATAGTGACTGTACATACATATGTTCTATAGTGACCATACATACATATGTTCTATAGTGACTGTACATACATATGTTCTATAGTGACCATACATACATATGTTCTATAGTGACTGTACATACAGATGTTCTATAGTGACTGTACATACAGATGTTCTATAGTGACCATACATACATATGTTCTATAGTGACTGTAAATACATATGTTCTATAGTGACCATACATACAGATGTTCTATAGTGACCATACATACATATGTTCTATAGTGACCATACATACAGATGTTCTATAGTGACCATACATACATATGTTCTATAGTGACCATACATACATATGTTCTATAGTGACTGTACATACATATGTTCTATAGTGACCATACATACAGATGTTCTATAGTGACCATACATACAGATGTTCTATAGTGACCATACATACAGATGTTCTATAGTGATCATACATTCTGTAGCAGTCTGCCTGTGATGCGACATATGTCAATTATTTGATTGAACTCTTTCTATGAAATGTTTTATTTCACTGTTGTGTTGGTCGAGTTTTAGGACATGTTATCCAATTAATTGAAGCCGTTTCAATTTGCACTATTGAAAAAACCTATTTCAATTTCTGAGAAAATTGGAATACGACCTTGATTCAGTATCTTGACGTTTACAGTCAAACCTGTCAGAAGTCAATTACAGTCAAATCTGTCTTAAGCAGCAGGACAAGGAAATCACAGATAGTGGCTGCTTAGCACAGGTGGTTGCTTATTAGAGGTAAAATGTTATAAAAACAACATATTGGGAATCTGGAAACTGGCTGCTTAATACAGGTAACCATTAACACAGTTTTGACTGTATATATAACAAAATGCCAGTCTGTGAATCTTGTTGCTGGCTGTTTAAGATTTGTAGCTGTGCATGTACATATCTGAGAGTGTTGGTTGTGTTATGAAATATATGTATACTTTATTATGGTAACACCCACCATTAGGAACTGGTTATTGTTTTTGGCTGTGTCTGTGTGGACATGATAACTCAAAAACTTGATAGATTTTGATGAAACTCTGCAGATATATAGCGGGTTGGTCTAGGAGGAAGTGGTTTGGTTCTAGGTCGGTCATGGCCTGTGGTCATTGAAGTGTGCTCCCATTGACTTCTATGGTAAACTATGCATGCTTGTATCTCGAAAATGAAGTAAGATACACAGATGGTTCCAATGGAACACCCCACAGGCACAAGACACAAATTGTTTTTTTGCCCTATGGTCATATGATATAGTAAGTAATGTTTGCCCTATGGTCATACCACTCAAAACGAGATACGTTTACACAGTTTTTAGAAATTTTGTCCACACACTTTTTTCTCCCTGAATTTATTTTATCCGATTTATTTTGTATTTAGAGGCTATACTTGAGATTATTGTTATATTTAAACTACATGTCTTCTACAGCTTGATGAATATATCTCAATAATGAAATGCTACCGTTATTCCACTGTGATTTACGTTACTTATTTATGTAAGATATGGAAGTGTTCATAATTTTGGAACATATTATACAAGACATTTGTTTTCATAATATTCAATTTATTAAACATATCTGACAACTGATAAACGATCAACTATTAATTGAACTATTAAAAACAATTGCACTATGGCAATTCAACAAACCAATGTTTACTGATATCAAGTATTAATGTGAACTGGTTAAACTTGCTATCGGTAAGTCTTGCTAGACATTACATCAACCTTAAAACTAAGACAACATTTGAAACACGTTAAAGGCACAACTATTGTCGTATGTACAAAACAAAATCATCCTGATAGATATACCATGACACACGTAATAATGATATATGTTGCGGACATAGAATGTAACGTAATTCACAAAATGTAATTATTGGCTACGGACATTTATAATCAATACAAATCTAATTGTACGAAACGCATGCAGCGGTGGTCATAGAGTCTTTAACAAGGTACAAATACACTCAACATAACCCACGACCAGCAGCACACGGCTTATTTGAAATTGTGAATTACGTTACCAAAATGTGAATTACGTTACGATTAAAAACTGCAATGTCATGCACACCTTTATTATCAAAACCCAATATGTGTTCATAATATGATCGCAACACGTCTATATTTATGAAATATTGACAAAACTATGATACACTGTCTATATTTGACTAGTTTCCAAAATTATACTAACTCAATATATATCCAATGTATTTGTCCAATCACTTTCAAAAATATACAATTTGATTTTTCCCGCCGCCTAATTATCGCACCGTGAAGAGTATTAGGTGTTATAATAAAATACTATCCGTATATTAAGTCCATGTCGAAATATCACAACCGATTTCATTGGTATGGTAACGTAATTCACAGTAACGTAATTCATGAACTTGTATATTCCAGATCAGAATTCACAGAGAATGAATTTTTTTCAAGTGATGTTTTGCATAGAGGTACATACAATGCGACCATATGATGGCACACACACTAATAGATAGCTGCATATATAAGTACTGCTAAAAGTATGGTAACGTAATTCACATTTTAAATGTTAAGTTTCAATGACACTGAATTCAAACATTATAATATTCGTTTTTAATCTGCACATCAAACTTTGAGTGACAAAGATACATAGTTTATAATTTACCTGCATCACAAACACATAATTTAGTTACATAGATTGTATATATCAATAATATTCACCTTCTCGAGACGTGGTAACGTAATTCACCGCACTGTCAGGGTCAAGGATAATTTCTGCGAAAAAATAATTTCCACATGTGTCTTCAGAATATTTTTATTTTCAACACACGCATACGGCATATGCATCTGGGATATACAAAGTGTTCCATCCCATAGCACAGTATGTTCTGATAACATCGTTCATAGATAAATAACCTTAATTTTGGACATTATGTGTTTATACTTACTGTGACACCAAATAGCTTCTGTTAATTAAAAACTTGAACTAATCCGCCTTACCGATATTTTATTATTGAATTATGAACTTATACTGGCAATAAACCGACTTTATTTTTATTGAAAATTGTGTTTTTTCTACGAAATAAACATTGGACATGCAATTAGTGAATGTGTAAACTTAACTCGTTTTTAATGATACATGTATGATAATATTAGTAAGTAATGTTTACAGTAAGCATTACTTGCTATATGACCATAGGGCAAAAAAAAGTGTGTCTTGTGCCTGTGGAACACCAATAGGAAGCCTCATATGAACTGTCAAATAAGCCACACCCCCATGACCTATAAGGTCATGCAAAGTAAATAATTATTTGTTCTTTGTCAAATACCATTGCGGGGATTGCTATCCTCTGGTTCAACATTGTATCGTTTCTATCCAGTTTTTGCATGTAGATATTAAGAGGTTATTATGTGGTACCAACCCGAGGTAACTTGATATCAGCCAGAGAACAAAGGTCGAAGGCTGTTGTCAAGCTACTGAGGGTCGATACCTAGGCTGATATGAAACTTGCCACGTAATAACGTCTTTATTACTTTCATATGAATTTGAACATTGAATAATTGAAATCATGCTCTCCGTTATCCATTTATCATGAATAAATCACAATTACTGAAATTGGATAAACGAAAACGATTGAAATATTACCACGAAACTACAAATATCTGTTATCTTGTCAAATTTGACACATTGGTACGCTACAAAAGCAAACACACTAGCACCCGAGTGCACATGCGTTATTTTTCCGGAACTAGTTGTGATGCGGATTTTCTGGTTTGATGCAGGTACATGACCTTATCAAACCAGCAAACCTAATATCAGACTGAAAAACACAGCATATCGACCTCGGTGGTAGACAGTATTGTGGTAGGCAAATAATTGCAAAAAATAGGCTAAAGTTCATATCTAAGCAATAAAAGCTCGTAATTATAATACACGTGTTTTAATTATTAGCTTTGCTGTTTATAAACCGAACGATGAGTTACTATTAACGCTCGGTTGGTGTCGGACCTCCTCCAAACTTTAATGTTGGCCATAACTATTACATCTTGCAACATAGAGGAAAATAAAGAAAGAGGTCTCCAGAGCATTAATGCGCGAAATTGAAAGAACATGTTTCACAAGCCAGTTAAAATCAGTTAGTAAACTTATTATTTGTGAGATCGATCAACATTTCATGTGCAATATGTAATAAATATAATATGTCACTTGGTTCTTGTACTTCTTCACTATTATCAAACACTTACAGGTTTTACAATAAGCACCACGAGTATCACATTAACAGTACATTGTATCATGGGCGTACTTTAATTGACAGTTTAGCCACCTAACTTCAATGGTATGCAGAGAGTTAAGCCTCAAGTGTGCTTTGGATGACAATTTAGCCACCTGACTTCAATGGTGTGCAGACAGGTAAGCCCCAAGTGTGCTTTAGATGACAGTTTAGCCACCTGACTTCAATAGTGTGCAGACAGTTAAGCCCCAAGTGTGCTTTATATGACAAATTAGCCACCTGACTTAAATGGTGTGCAGATAGTTAAGCACCAAGTGTGCATTTGATGACAGTTTAGTCACCTGACTTCAATGGTGTGCAGACAGTTAAGCCCCAAGTGTGCTTTAGATCACAGTTTAGCCACCTGACTTCAATGGTGTGCAGATAGTTAAGCCTCAAGTGTGCTTTATATGACAATTTAGCCACCTGACTTCAATGGTGTGCAGATAGTTAAGCCCCAAGTGTGCTTTAGATAACAGTTTAGCCACCTGACTTCAATGGTGTGCAGATAGTTAAGCCTCAAGTGTGGTTTAGATGACAGTTTAGCCACCTAACATCAATGGTATGCAGATAGTTAAACCCCAAGTGTGCATTGGATGACAGTTTAGACACCTGACATAAATGGTGTGCAGACAGTTAAGCCCCAAGTGTGCTTTAGATGACAGTTTAGCCACCTGACTTCAATGGTGTGCAGATAAATAAGTCCCAAGTGTGCTTTAGATGACAATTTAGTCACCTGACTTAAATGGTGTGCAGAGAGTTAAGCATCAAGTGTTCATTGTATGACAGTTTAGCCACCTGACTTCAATGGTGTGCAGATAAATAAGTCATAAGTGTGCATTAGATGACAATTTAGCCACCTGACTTCAATGGTGAGCAGATAGTTAAGCCTTAAATGTGCTTTAGATGACAATTTAGTCACCTGATTTAAATGGTGTGCAGACAGTTAAGCATCAAGTGTGCATTGTATGACAGTTTAGCCACCTGACTTCAATGGTGTGCAGATAAATAAGTCCTAAGTGTGCATTAGATGACAATTTAGCCACCTGACTTCAATGGTGAGCAGATAGTTAAGCCTTAAATGTGCTTTAGATGACAATTTAGTCACCTGATTTAAATGGTGTGCAGACAGTTAAGCATCAATTGTGCATTGTATGACACTTTAGCCACCTGACTTCAATGGTGTGCAGATAAATAAATCCCAAGTGTGCTTTAGATGACAATTTAGCCACCTGACTTCAATGGTGAGCAAATAGTTAAGCCTCAAGTGTGCCGTAGATGACAATTTAGCCACCTGACTTAAATGGTGTGCAGAGAGTTAAGCATCAAGTGTGCATTGTATGACAGTTTAGCCACCTGACTTCAATGATGTGCAGATAAATAAGTCTCAAGTGTGATTTAGATGACAATTTAGCCACTTGACTTCAATGGTGTGCAGAGAGTTAAGCCTCAACTGTGCATTGTATGACAATTTAGTCACCTGACTTAAATGGTGTGCAGATAGTTAAGCCTCAAGTGTGCTTTAGATGATCTATTAGTCACCTGACTTCAATGGTGTGCAGAGAGTTAAGCCTCAAGTGTGCTTTAGATGACAATATAGCCACCTGACTTCAATGGTGTGCAGAAAGTTAAGCCCCAAGTGTGCTTTAGATGACAGTTTAGCCACCTGCCTTCAATAGGGTGCAGACAGTTAAGCCTCAGGTGTGCTTTATATGACAAATTAGCCACCTGACTTAAATGGTGTGCAGACAGTTAAGCCTCAAGTGTGCTTTAGATGACAATTTAGTCACCTGACTTAAATGGTGTGCAGATAGTTAAGCCTCAAGTGTGCTTTAGATGACAATTTAGTCACCTGATTTAAATGGTGTGCAGACAGTTAAGCCTCAAGTGTGCTTTAGATGACAGTTTAGCCACCTGACTGCAATGGTGTGCAGACAGTTAAGCCTCAAGAGTGCTTTAGATGACAGTTTAGCCACCTGACTTCAATGGAGTGCAGATAAATAAGTCTCAAGTGTGATTTAGATGACAATTTAGCCACCTGACTTCAATGGTGTGCAGATAGTTTAGCCTCAAGTGTGCGTTAGATGAGAGTTTAGCCACCTGACTTCAATGGTGTGCAGACAGTTAAGCCCCAAGTGTGCTTTATATGACAATTTAGTCACCTGACTTAAATGGTGTGCAGAGAGTTAAGCATCAAGTGTGCATTGTATGACAATTTAGTCACCTGACTTCAATGGTGTGCAGAAAATTAAGCATCAAGTGTGCATTGTATGACAGTTTAGCCACCTGACTTCAATGGTGTGCAGATAAATAAGTCCCAAGTGTGCTTTAGATGACAATTTAGTCACCTGACTTCAATGGTGTGCAGACAGTTAAGCATCAAGTGTTCATTGTATGACAGTTTAGCTCACTGAATTCAATGGTGTGCAGATAAATAAGTCCCAAGTGTGCCTTAGATGACAATTTAGCCACCTGACTTCAATGGTGTGCAGATAGTTAAGCCACAAGTGTGCCGTAGATGACAATTTAGTCACTTGACTTAAATGGTGTGCAGAGAGTTAAGCATCAAGTGTGCATTAGATGACAATTTAGCCACCTGACTTCAATGGTGAGCAGATAGTTAAGCCTTAAATGCACTTTAGATGACAATTTAGTCACCTGATTTAAATGGTGTGCAGACAGTTAAGCATCAAGTGTGCATTGTATGACACTTTAGCCACCTGACTTCAATGGTGTGCAGATAAATAAGTCCTAAGTGTGCATTAGATGACAATTTAGCCACCTGACTTCAATGGTGAGCAGATAGTTAAGCCTTAAATGCGCTTTAGATGACAATTTAGTCACCTGATTTAAATGGTGTGCAGACAGTTAAGCATCAAGTGTGCATTGTATGACACTTTAGCCACCTGACTTCAATGGTGTGCAGATAAATAAATCCCAAGTGTGCTTTAGATGACAATTTAGCCACCTGACTTCAATGGTGAGCAGATAGTTAAGCCTCAAGTGTGCCTTAGATGACAATTTAGCCACCTGACTTAAATGGTGTGCAGAGAGTTAAGCATCAAGTGTGCATTGTATGACAGTTTAGCCACCTGACTTCAATGATGTGCAGATAAATAAGTCTCAAGTGTGCTTTAGATGACAATTTAGCCACTTGACTTCAATGGTGTGCAGAGAGTTAAGCCTCAAGTGTGCATTGTATGACAGTTTAGCCACCTGACTTCAATGGTGTGCAGAGAGTTAAGCCTCAAGTGTGCTTTAGATGACAATTTATTCACCTAATTTAAATGGTGTGCAGAGAGTTAAGCATCAAGTGTGCATTGTATGACAGTTTAGCCACCTGACTTCAATGGTGTGCAGATAAATAAGTCCCAAGTGTGCTTTAGATGACAATTTAGCCACCTGACTTCAATAGTGTGCAGATAGTTAAGCATCAAGTGTGCCTTAGATGACAATTTAGCCACCTGACTTCAATGGTGTGCAGATAGTTAAGCCTCAAGTGTGCATTAGATGACAATTTAGTCACCTGACTTAAATGGTGTGCAGAGAGTTAAGCATCAAGTGTGCATTGTATGACAGTTTAGCCACCTGACTTCAATGATGTGCAGATAAATAAGTCTCAAGTGTGCTTTAGATGACAATTTAGCCACTTGACTTCAATGGTGTGCAGAGAGTTAAGCCTCAAGTGTGCACTGTATGACAATTTAGTCACCTGACTTAAATGGTGTGCAGATAGTTAAGCCTCAAGTGTGCTTTAGATGATCTATTAGTCACCTGACTTCAATGGTGTGCAGAAAGTTAAGCATCAAGTGTGCATTGTAGGACAGTTTAGCCACCTGACTTCAATGGTGTGCAGAGAGTTAAGCCTCAAGTGTGCTTTTGATGACAATTTATTCACCTAATTTAAATGGTGTGCAGAGAGTTAAGCATCAAGTGTGCATTGTATGACAGTTTAGCCACCTGACTTCAATGGTGTGCAGATAAATAAGTCCCAAGTGTGCTTTAGATGACAATTTAGCCACCTGACTTCAATAGTGTGCAGATAGTTAAGCATCAAGTGTGCCTTAGATGACAATTTAGCCACCTGACTTAAATGGTGTGCAGATAGTTAAGCCTCAAGTGTGCATTAGATGACAATTTAGTCACCTGACTTAAATGGTGTGCAGACAGTTAAGCATCAAATGTGGATTGCATGACATTTTAGTCACCTGACTTCGATGGTGTGCAGAGAGTTAAGCATCAAGTGTGCATTGTATGACAGTTTAGCCACCTGACTCCAATGGTGTGCAGATAAATAAGTCTCAAATGTGCTTTAGATGACAATTTAGCCACCTGACTTCAATGGTGTGCAGATAGTTAAGCCTCAAGTGTGCTTTAGATGACAATTTAGTCACCTGACCTAAATGGTGTGCAGATAGTTAAGCCTCAAGTGTGCCTTATATGACAATTTAGTCACCTGACTTCAATGGTGTGCAGAAAGTTAAGCATCAAGTGTGCATTGTATGACAGTTTAGCCACCTGACTTCAATGGTGTGCAGATAAATAAGTCCCAAGTGTGCTTTAGATGACAATTTAGTCACCTGACTTCAATGGTGTGCAGATAGTTAAGCCTCAAGTGTGCTTTAGATGACAATTTAGTCACCTGACTTCAATGGTGTGCAGAAAGTTAAGCATCAAGTGTGCATTGTATGACAGTTTAGCCACCTGACTTCAATGGTGTGCAGATAAATAAGTCCCAAGTGTGCTTTAGATGACAATTTAGTCACCTGACTTCAATGGTGAGCAGATAGTTAAGCCTCAAGTGTGCTTTAGATGACAATTTAGTCACCTGACTTCAATGGTTTGCAGAAAGTTAAGCATCAAGTGTGCATTGTATGACAGTTTAGCCACCTGACTTCAATGGTGTGCAGATAAATAAGTCCCAAGTGTGCTTTAGATGACAATTTAGTCACCTGACTTCAATGGTGAGCAGATAGTTAAGCCTCAATTGTGCTTTAGATGACAATTTAGTCACCTGACTTCAATGGTGTGCAGAGAGTTAAGCATCAAGTGTGCATTGTATGACAGTTTAGCCACCTGACTTCAATGGTGTGCAGATATATAAGTCCCAAGTGTGCTTTAGATGACAATGTAGCCACCTGACTTCAATGGTGTGCAGATAGTTAAGCTACAAGTGTGCCTTAGATGACAATTTAGTCACCTGACTTCAATGGTGTGCAGACAGTTAGGCATCAAGTGTGCATTGTATGACAATGTAGACACCAGACTTCAATGGTGTGTAGACAGTTAAGCATCAAGTGTGCATTGTATGACAGTTTAGCCACCTGACTTCAATGGTGTGCAGATAGTTAAGCCTCAAGTGTGCATTAGATGACAATTTAGTCACCTAACTTAAATGGTGTGCAGACATTTAAGCATCAAGTGTGCATTGTATGACAGTTTAGCCACCTGACTTCAATGGTGTGCAGATAAATAAGTCCCAAGTGTGCTTTAGATGACAATTTAACCACTTAACTTCAATGGTGTGCAGAGGGTTAAGCCTCAAGTGTGCCTTAGATGACAATTTAGCCACCTGACTTAAATGGTGTGCAGAGAGTTAAGCATCAAGTGTGCATTGTATGAGAGTTTAGCCACCTGACTTCAATGATGTGCAGATAAATAAGTCTCAAGTGTGCTTTAGATGACAATTTAGCCACCTGACTTAAATGGTGTGTAGACAGATAAGCATCAAGTGTGCATTGTATGACAGTTTAGCCACCAGACTTCAATGGTGTGCCGATAGTTAAGCCTCAAGTGTGCTTTAGATGACAATTTAGTCACCCGACTTAAATGGTGTGCAGACAGTTAAGCATCAAGTGTGCATTGTATGACAGTTTAGCCACCTGACTTCAATGGTGTGCAGATAAATAAGTCCCAAGTGTGCTTTAGATGACAATTTGGTCACCTGACTTCAATGGTGAGCAGATAGTTAAGCCTCAATTGTGCTTTAGATGACAATTTAGTCACCTGACTTAAATGGTGTGCAGATAGTTAAGCCTCAAGTGTGCTTTAGATGACAATTTAGTCACCTGACTTCAATGGTGTGCAGAGAGTTAAGCATCAAGTGTTCATTGTATGACAGTTTAGCCACCTGACTTCAATGATGTGCAGATATATAAGTCCCAAGTGTGCTTTAGATGACAATGTAGCCACCTGACTTCAATGGTGTGCAGATAGTTAAGCTACAAGTGTGCCTTAGATGACAATTTAGTCACCTGACTTCAATGGTGTGCAGACAGTTAGGCATCAAGTGTGCATTGTATGACAATGTAGACACCAGACTTCAATGGTGTGCAGACAGTTAAGCATCAAGTGTGCATTGTATGACAGTTTAGCCACCTGACTTCAATGGTGTGCAGATAAATAAATCCCAAGTGTGCTTTAGATGACAATTTAGCCACCTGACTTCAATGGTGAGCAGATAGTTAAGCCTCAAATGTTCTTTAGATGACAATTGAGTCACCTGACTTCAATGGTGTGCAGACAGTTAGGCATAAAGTGTGCATTGTATGACAATGTAGTCACCAGACTTGAATGGTGTGCAGAAAGTTAAGCATCAAGTGTGCATTAGATGACAATTTAGTCACCTGACTTAAATGGTGTGCAGAGAGTTAAGCATCAAGTGTGCATTGTATGACAGTTTAGCCACCTGACTTCAATGGTGTGCAGATAAATAAGTCTCAAGTGTGCTTTAGATGACAATTTAGCCACCTGACTTCAATGGTGTGCAGATATTTAAGCCACAAGTGTGCTTTAGATGACAATTTAGTCACCTGACTTAAATGGTGTGCAGATAGTTAAGCCTCAAGTGTGCTTTAGATGACAATTTAGTTACCTGACTTCAATGGTGTGCAGACAGTTAAGCATCAAGTGTGCTTTGTATGACAGTTTAGCCACCTGACTTCAATAGTGTGCAGATAAATAAGTCCCAAGTGTGCTTTAGATGACAATTTAGCCTCCTGACTTAAATGGTGTGTAGACAGTTAAGCATCAAGTGTGCATTGTATGACAGTTTAGCCACCTGACTTCATTGGTTTGCAATTAAATAAGTCCCAAGTGTGCTTTAGATGACAATTTAGTCACCTGACTTCAATTGTGAGCAGATAGTTAAGCCTCAAGTGTGCTTTAGATGACAATTTAGTCACCTGACTAAAATGGTGTGCAGACAGTTAAGTATCAAGTGTGCATTGTATGACAGTTTAGCCACCTGACTTCAATGGTGTGCAGATAAATAAGTCCCAAGTGTGCTTTAGATGACAATTTAGCCACCTGACTTCAATGGTGTGCAGATCACTTAGTCCCAAGTGTGCTTTAGATGACAATTTAACCACCTGAATTCAATGGTGTGCAGATAGTTAAGCCTCAAGTATGCCTTAGATGACAATTTAACCACCTGACTTCAATGATGTGCAGATGCTTAAGCCTCAAGTGTGCATTAGATGACAATTTAGTCACCTGACTTAAATGGTGTGCAGAAAGTTAAGCACCAAGTGTGCATTGTATGACAATTTAGTCACCTGACTTCAATGGTGTGCAGACAGTTAAGCATCAAGTGTGCATTGTATGACAGTTTAACCACCTGACTTCAATGGTGTGCAGACAGTTAAGCATCAAATGTGCATTGTATGACAGATTAGCCACCTGACTTCAATGGTGTGCAGAGAGTTATGCCTCATGTGTGCTTTAGATGACAATTTAGTCACTTGACTTAAATGGTGTGCAGACAGTTAAACACCAAGTGTGCATTGTATGACAGTTTAGCCACCTGACTTCAATGGTGTGCAGATAAATAAGTCCCAAGTGTGCTTTATCTGACAATTTAGCCACCTGACTTCAATGGTGTGCAGATAACTAAGTCCCAAGTGTGCTTTAGATGACAATTTAACCACCTGAATTCAATGGTGTGCAGATAGTTAAGCCTCAAATATGCCTTAGATGACAATTTAACCACATGAATTCAATGGTGTGCAGATGCTTAAGCCTCAAGTGTGCATTAGATGACAATTTAGTCACCTGACTTAAATGGTGTGCAGAAAGTTAAGCACCAAGTGTGCATTGTATGACAATTTAGTCACCTGACTTCAATGGTGTGCAGACAGTTAAGCATCAAGTGTGCATTGTATGACAATTTAGCCACCTGACTTCAATGGTGTGCAGATAGGTAAGCCACAAGTGTGCCTTAGATGACAATTTAGTCACCTGCCTTCAATGGTGTGCAGACAGTTAAGCATCAAGTGTGCATTGTATGACAAATTAGTCACCTGACTTCTATGGTGTGCAGACAGTTAAGCATCAAGTGTGCATTGTATGACAGTTTAACCACCTGACTTCAATGGTGTGCAGATAGTTAAGCCTCAAGTGTTCCTTATATGATAATTTAGTCACCTGACTTCAATGGTGTGCAGAAAGTTAAGCCTCCAGTGTTCCTTATATGATAATTTAGTCACCTGACTTCAATGCTGTGCAGAAAGTTAAGCATCAAGTGTGCATTGTATGACAGTTTAACCATCTGACTTCAATGGTGTGCAGATAGTTAAGCCTCAAGTGTGCTTTAGATGACAATGTAGTCACCAGACTTAAATGGTGTGCAGACAGTTCAGCATCAAGTGTGCATTGTATGACAGTTTAGCCACCTAACTTCAATGGTGTGCAGAAAATAAGTCCCAAGTGTGCTTTAGATGATAATTTAGCCACCTGACTTCAATGGTGTGCAGATAGTTAAGCCTCAAGTGTGCATTAGAGGACAATTTAGTCACCTGAATTAAATGGTGTGCATTAAGTTAAGTAAGTGTGCATTGTATGACAATGTATTCACCTGACTTCAATGGTGTGCAGACAGTTAAGCATCAAGTGTGCATTGTATGACAGTTTAGCCACCTGACTTCAATGGTGTGCAGATACATAAGTCCCAAGTGTGCATTAGATGACAATTTAGCCACCTGACTTCAATGGTGTGCAGACAGCTAAGCCTCAAGTGTGCCTTAGATGACAATTTAGCCGCCTGACTTCAATGGTGTGCAGACACTTAAGCCTCAAGTGTGCATTGTATGACAGTTTAGTCAGCTGACTTCAATTGTGTGCAGAAAGTTAAGCATCAAATGTGCATTGTATGACAAATTAGTCACCTGACTTCTATGGTTTGCAGACAGTTAAGCCTCAAGTGTGCATTAGAGGACAATTTAGTCACCTGCATTAAATGGTGTGCAGAAAGTTAAGCATCAAGTGTGCATTGTATGACAATTTAGTCACCTGACTTCAATGGTGTGCAGACAGTTAAGCATCAAGTGTGCATTGTATGACAGTTTAGCCACCTGACTTCAATGGTGTGCAGATAAATAAGTCCCAAGTATGCTTTAGGTGACAATTTAGCCACCTGACTTCAATGGTGTGCAGATAGCTAAGCCACAAGTGTGCCTTAGATGACAATTTAGTCACCTGACTTCAATGGTGTGCAGACAGTTAAGCATCAAGTGTGCATTGTATGACAAATTAGTCACCTGACTTCTATGGTGTGCAGACAGTTAAGCATCAAGTGTGCATTGTATGACAGTTTACACACCCGACTTCAATGGTGTGCAGATTGTTAAGCCTCAAGTGTGCTTTAGCTGACAATTTAGTCACCTGTCTTAAATGGTGTGCAGATAGTTAAGCCTCAAGTGTGCTTTATATGACAATTTATTCACCTGACTTCAATGGTGTGCAGACATGGTTGGTTGTTGTTGTTGTTGTTGTGTGATGGTGGCAGATATTAAGCCTCAAGTGTGCTTTAGATGACAATTTAGTCACCTGACTTCAATGGTGTGCAGAGAGTTAAGCATCAAGTGTGCATTGTATGACAGTTTAGCCACCTGACTTCAATGGTGTGCAGATAGTTAAGCCCCAAGTGTGCTTTAGATGACAATTTAGTTGACTTCAATGGTGTGCAGACAGTTAAGCATCAAGTGTGCATTGTATGACAGTTTAGCCACCTGACTTCAATGGTGTGCAGATAGTTAAGCCTCAAGTGTGCTTTAGATGACAATTTAGTCACCTGATTAATGGTGTGCAGAGTTAAGCTCAAGTGTTTTTGATGAATTTAGCACCTGATTAATGGTGTGCAGAGTTAACTCATAGCACTCTTCAATGGTGTGCAGAAGTTAAGCCCCAAGTGTGCTTTAGATGACAATTTAGTCACCTGACTTAATGGTGGCAGAAGTTAGCTCAAGTGTGCTTATGACTTAGTCACTGCTTCAGTGTGTTTGTTTTCATGGTGTGCAGAATAGCAAGTGTGCTTGAGACATTTAGCACCTGATTAATGGTGGCAAGTTAGAAGTTGCTTATGACATTAGTCACCTGACTTCAATGGTGCGAAGACAGTTAAGCATCAAGTGTGCATTGTATGACAGTTTAGCCACCTGACTTCAATGGTGTGCAGATACATAAGTCCCAAGTGTGCATTAGATGACAATTTAGCCACCTGACTTCAATGGTGTGCAGATAGCTAAGCCTCAAGTGTGCCTTAGATGACAATTTAGCCGCCTGACTTCAATGGTGTGCAGACACTTAAGCCTCAAGTGTGCATTGTATGACAATTTAGTCAGCTGACTTCAATGGTGTGCAGACAGTTAAGCATCAATGTGCATTGTATGACAAATTAGTCACCTGACTTCTATGGTTTGCAGAAGTTAAGCTTCAAGTGTGCATTAGAGGACAATTTAGTCACCTGAATTAAATGGTGTGCAGAAAGTTAAGCATCAAGTGTGCATTGTATGACAATTTAGTCACCTGACTTCAATGGTGTGCAGACAGTTAAGCATCAAGTGTGCATTGTATGACAGTTTAGCCACCTGACTTCAATGGTGTGCAGATAAATAAGTCCCAAGTATGCTTTAGGTGACAATTTAGCCACCTGACTTCAATGGTGTGCAGATAGCTAAGCCACAAGTGTGCCTTAGATGACAATTTAGTCACCTGACTTCAATGGTGTGCAGACAGTTAAGCATCAAGTGTGCATTGTATGACAAATTAGTCACCTGACTTCTATGGTGTGCAGACAGTTAAGCATCAAGTGTGCATTGTATGACAGTTTACACACCTGACTTCAATGGTGTGCAGATTGTTAAGCCTCAAGTGTGCTTTAGCTGACAATTTAGTCACCTGTCTTAAATGGTGTGCAGATAGTTAAGCCTCAAGTGTGCTTTATATGACAATTTAGCCACCTGACTTCAATGGTGTGCAGACAGTTAAGCATCAAGTGTGCATTGTATGACAGTTTAGCCATCTGACTTCAATGGTGTGCAGAAAATAAGTCCCAAGTGTGCTTTAGATGATAATTTAGCCACCTGACTTCAATCGTATGCAGATAGTTAAACCTCAAGTGTGCTTTAGCTGACAAATTAGTCACCTGACTTAAATGGTGTGCAGACAGTTAAGCATCAAGTGTGCATTGTCTGACAGTTTAGCCACCTGACTTCAATGGTGTGCAGATAAATAAGTCCCAAATGTGCCTTAGATGACAATATAGCCAACTGACTTCAATGGTGTGCAGATAGTTAAGCCTCAAGTGTGCCTTAGATGACAATTTAGCCGCCTGACTTCAATGGTGTGCAGATACTTAAGCCACAAGTGTGCATTAGATGACAATTTAGTCACCTGACTTAAATGGTGTGCATACAGTTAAGCATCAAGTGTGCATTGTATGACAATTTAGTCACCTGACTTCAATGGTGTGCAGACAGTTAAGCATCAAGTGTGCATTGTATGACAAATAAGTCACCTGACTTCTATGGTGTGCAGATAGTTAAGCATCAAGTGTGCATTGTATGACACTTTAGCCACCTGACCTCAATGGTGTGCAGATAGTTAAGCCTCAAGTGTGCTTTAGATGACAATGTAGTCACCAGACTTAAATGGTGTGCAGACAGTTCAGCATCAAGTGTGCATTGTATGACAACTTAGACACCTAACTTCAATGGTTTGGAGATAAATAAGTCCCAAGTGTGCTTTAGATGACAATTTAGCCACCTGACTTCAATGGTGTGCAGATATTTAAGCCTCAAGTGTGCCTTATATGACAGTTTATCCACCTAACTTCAATGGTGTGCAGAAAATAAGTCCCAAGTGTGCTTTAGATGATAATTTAGCCACCTGACTTCAATGGTGTGCAGATAGTTAAGCCTCAAGTGTGCATTAGAGGACAATTTAGTCACCTGAATTAAATGGTGTGCATTAAGTTAAGTAAGTGTGCATTGTATGACAATATATTCACCTGACTTCAATGGTGTGCAGACAGTTAAGCATCAAGTGTGCATTGTATGACAGTTTAGCCACCTGACTTCAATGGTGTGCAGATACATAAGTCCCAAGTGTGCATTAGATGACAATTTAGCCACCTGACTTCAATGGTGTGCAGATAGCTAAGCCTCAAGTGTGCCTTAGATGACAATTTAGCCGCCTGACTTCAATGGTGTGCAGACACTTAAGCCTCAAGTGTGCATTGTATGACAATTTAGTCAGCTGACTTCAATGGTGTGCAGACAGTTAAGCATCAAATGTGCATTGTATGACAAATTAGTCACCTGACTTCTATGGTTTGCAGACAGTTAAGCCTCAAGTGTGCATTAGAGGACAATTTAGTCACCTGAATTAAATGGTGTGCAGAAAGTTAAGCATCAAGTGTGCATTGTATGACAATTTAGTCACCTGACTTCAATGGTGTGCAGACAGTTAAGCATCAAGTGTGCATTGTATGACAGTTTAGCCACCTGACTTCAATGGTGTGCAGATAAATAAGTCCCAAGTATGCTTTAGGTGACAATTTAGCCACCTGACTTCAATGGTGTGCAGATAGCTAAGCCACAAGTGTGCCTTAGATGACAATTTAGTCACCTGACTTCAATGGTGTGCAGACAGTTAAGCATCAAGTGTGCATTGTATGACAAATTAGTCACCTGACTTCTATGGTGTGCAGACAGTTAAGCATCAAGTGTGCATTGTATGACAGTTTACACACCCGACTTCAATGGTGTGCAGATTGTTAAGCCTCAAGTGTGCTTTAGCTGACAATTTAGTCACCTGTCTTAAATGGTGTGCAGATAGTTAAGCCTCAAGTGTGCTTTATATGACAATTTAGCCACCTGACTTCAATGGTGTGCAGACAGTTAAGCATCAAGTGTGCATTGTATGACAGTTTAGCCATCTGACTTCAATGGTGTGCAGAAAATAAGTCCCAAGTGTGCTTTAGATGATAATTTAGCCACCTGACTTCAATCGTATGCAGATAGTTAAACCTCAAGTGTGCTTTAGCTGACAAATTAGTCACCTGACTTAAATGGTGTGCAGACAGTTAAGCATCAAGTGTGCATTGTCTGACAGTTTAGCCACCTGACTTCAATGGTGTGCAGATAAATAAGTCCCAAATGTGCCTTAGATGACAATATAGCCAACTGACTTCAATGGTGTGCAGATAGTTAAGCCTCAAGTGTGCCTTAGATGACAATTTAGCCGCCTGACTTCAATGGTGTGCAGATACTTAAGCCACAAGTGTGCATTAGATGACAATTTAGTCACCTGACTTAAATGGTGTGCATACAGTTAAGCATCAAGTGTGCATTGTATGACAATTTAGTCACCTGACTTCAATGGTGTGCAGACAGTTAAGCATCAAGTGTGCATTGTATGACAAATAAGTCACCTGACTTCTATGGTGTGCAGATAGTTAAGCATCAAGTGTGCATTGTATGACACTTTAGCCACCTGACCTCAATGGTGTGCAGATAGTTAAGCCTCAAGTGTGCTTTAGATGACAATGTAGTCACCAGACTTAAATGGTGTGCAGACAGTTCAGCATCAAGTGTGCATTGTATGACAACTTAGACACCTGACTTCAATGGTTTGGAGATAAATAAGTCCCAAGTGTGCTTTAGATGACAATTTAGCCACCTGACTTCAATGGTGTGCAGATAGTTAAGCCTCAAGTGTGCCTTATATGACAGTTTAGCCACCTAACTTCAATGGTGTGCAGAAAATAAGTCCCAAGTGTGCTTTAGATGATAATTTAGCCACCTGACTTCAATGGTGTGCAGATAGTTAAGCCTCAAGTGTGCATTAGAGGACAATTTAGTCACCTGAATTAAATGGTGTGCATTAAGTTAAGTAAGTGTGCATTGTATGACAATTATTCACCTGACTTCAATGGTGTGCAGACAGTTAAGCATCAAGTGTGCATTGTATGACAGTTTAGCCACCTGACTTCAATGGTGTGCAGATACATAAGTCCCAAGTGTGCATTAGATGACAATTTAGCCACCTGACTTCAATGGTGTGCAGATAGCTAAGCCTCAAGTGTGCCTTAGATGACAATTTAGCCGCCTGACTTCAATGGTGTGCAGACACTTAAGCCTCAAGTGTGCATTGTATGACAATTTAGTCAGCTGACTTCAATGGTGTGCAGACAGTTAAGCATCAAATGTGCATTGTATGACAAATTAGTCACCTGACTTCTATGGTTTGCAGACAGTTAAGCCTCAAGTGTGCATTAGAGGACAATTTAGTCACCTGAATTAAATGGTGTGCAGAAAGTTAAGCATCAAGTGTGCATTGTATGACAATTTAGTCACCTGACTTCAATGGTGTGCAGACAGTTAAGCATCAAGTGTGCATTGTATGACAGTTTAGCCACCTGACTTCAATGGTGTGCAGATAAATAAGTCCCAAGTATGCTTTAGATGACAATTTAGCCACCTGACTTCAATGGTGTGCAGATAGTTAAGCCACAAGTGTGCTTTAGATGACAATTTAGTCACCTGACTTCAATGGTGTGCAGACAGTTAAGCATCAAGTGTGCTTATGACAATTAGTCACCTGACTTCATGGTGTGCAGACAGTTAAGCATCAAGTGTGCATTGTATGACAGTTTACCCACCTGACTTCAATGGTGTGCAGATAGTTAAGCCTCAAGTGTGCTTTAGATGACAATTTAGTCACCTGACTTAAATGGTGTGCAGATAGTTAAGCCTCAAGTGTGCTTTATATGACAATTTAGCCACCTGACTTCAATGGTGTGCAGATAGTTAAGCCTCAAGTGTGCTTTAGATGACAATTTAGCCACCTGACTTCAATGGTGTGCAGAAGTTAAGCTCAAGTGTGCTTTAGATGACAGTTTAGCCACCTGACTTCAATGGTGTGCAGATAGTTAAGCCTCAAGTGTGCTTTAGATGACAATTTAGTCACCTGACTTAAATGGTGTGCAGACAGTTAAGCATCAAGTGTGCATTGTATGACAGTTTAGCCACCTGACTTCAATGGTGTGCAGATATAAGCCAAGTGTGCTTTAATGACAATTTAGCCACCTGACTTCAATGGTGTGCAGATAGTTAAGCCTCAAGTGTGCTTTAGATGACAATTTAGTCACCTGACTTCAATGGTGTGCAGATAGTTAAGCATCAAGTGTGCATTGTATGACAATTTAGTCACCTGACTTCAATGGTGTGCAGATAGTTAAGCATCAAGTGTGCTTGTATGACATTTAGCACCTGACTTCAATGGTGTGCAGATATAAGCCAGTGTGCTTATGACAATTTAGCACTGACTTCAATGGTGTGCAGAAGTTAAGCACCTGACTATGTGTGCAGATAGTTAAGCCTCAAGTGTGCTTTAGATGACAATTTAGTCACCTGACTTAAATGGTGTGCAGACAGTTAAGCATCAAGTGTGCATTGTATGACAGTTTAGCCACCTGACTTCAATGGTGTGCAGATAATAAGTCCCAAGTGTGCTTTAGATGACAATTTAGCCACCTGACTTCAATGGTGTGCAGATAGTTAAGCCTCAATGTGCTTATGACATTTACACATGCATTGATGACAATTTAGTCACCTGACTTCAATGGTGTGCAGAAGTTAAGCATCAAGTGTGCATTGTATGACAGTTTAGTCACCTGACTTCAATGGTGTGCAGATAGTTAAGCCTCAAGTGTGCTTTAGATGACAATTTAGTCACCTGACTTCAATGGTGTGCAGACAGTTAAGCATCAAGTGTGCATTGTATGACAGTTTAGCCACCTGACTTCAATGGTGTGCAGATATAGCCAAGTGTGCTTTAGATGACAATTTAGTCACCTGACTTAAATGGTGTGCAGACCGTTAAGCATCAAGTGTTCATTGTATGACAGATTAGCCACCTGTCTTCAATGGTGTGCAGATAAATAAGTCCCAAGTGTGCTTTAGATGACAATTTAGCCACCTGACTTCAATGGTGTGCAGACAGTTAAGCATCAATTGTGCATTGTATGAAAATTGAGTCACCTGACTTCAATGGTGTGCAGACAGTTAAGCCTCAAGTGTGCTTTAGATGACAATTTAGTCACAAGACCTAACCTAAATGGTGGGCAGATAATTAAACCTCAAGGGTGCTTTAGATGACCTATTAGTCACATGCCTTCAATGGTGTGCAGAGAGTTAAGCATCACGTGTGCATTGTATGACAGTTTAGCCACCTGACTTCAATGGTGTGCAGATAAATATATCCCAAGTGTGCTTTAGATGACAATTTAGCCACCTGACTTAAATGGTGTGCAGACATTTAAGCATCAAGTGTGCATTGTATGACAGTTTAGCCACCTATCTTCAATGGTGTGCAGAGAGTTATGCCCCAAGTGTGCTTTAGATGACAATTTAGTCACCTGACTTCAATGGTGCGCAGACAGTTAAGCACCACGTATGCTTTAGATGACAATTTAGTCACCTGACTTCAATGGTGCGAAGACAGTTAAGCATCAAGTGTGCATTGTATGACAGTTTAGCCACCTGACTTCAATGGTGTGCAGATAGATAAGTCCCAAGTGTGCTTTAGATGACAGTTTAGCCACCTAACTTCAATGGTGTGCAGACAGTTAAGCATCAAGTGTGCTTTAGATGACAATTTAGTCACCTGACTTCAATGGTGTGCAGAAAGTTAAGCATCAAGTGTGCTTTAGATGACAAGTTAGCCACCTGACTTCAATGGTAATATTGCGTTGCTAAGACAGAGTTGAATGTTTAAGTAGATAAGAAATACAATGAGTAATGTATCGTAGATTGCATAAACACGTTTATTTCAGTTTTTCAGTTCTACAAGACCCGTGATGTCAGATGATGTGCCGATATTGTTCAATTAGATTTCACATACTTACCACATGATATTTCCCGTGAGGTGATAGTATTTGTTAGTAATAACCATTCAGAGCGAAGCACGTGCCCACATTCTTGCATAATTAGATAAATAAAGATTGTGTAGTAAAATATACTTTTATTTCAGCTGACAGTTTTGACAACTCCGAGATAGTATATTCATCAATTCTCTAAATCATAAACTAATTGATTAAGCTTACATTGTTATTACCCATGCATTTAATTTTCAGTACGTTGCAGACATTATTTTCTGACTGCTGCTGATAAGATTGATAACATGCATTTAGCAATAGTATAGTTAAAATAAATAGTATAGTTAGAATAATGTTGCTATTGATTTAGTTTTTCAGAGGAGGGTCCATACTGTTTGTTATTCTATAGATGCTAACACTTGTGATTATTTAGTTTTATATATAGACGCTCAATAATTAGTATGCATGCATATAGAACTATAGTTAATTAGGAACTAAAACATACTAACACATAGATTTAATTTGTTGATACTTGTAGTAAGTGGTTGATGCTTTAGTTACAAGCATAATATAGATGTTAAGAAATTTATTTTCACCAAAATACTTTGATTATATTTTTTTACATTTATGAATTAAATAAACAATAGTTGAATTTGTTATGCATACAGGTTGGATTTGAAGTCGATTGATAAGAATTAATGCTGAATTAGTGTGACATTAGTGACACATAGGGTTGTGAAATTATCTGAACTGATCTGGTTTTTGTAAATTGTGTACAACTTGCAAAGCGAAAGTGAAAGTAGACTGAAAGTGATAGTTGAACTTTGATTTTATATAGTTAATTTTGTGTGATGTACTACAGTTGAATTCTTAATTGAATTAATTAGTGATTGGTTCCATGGTTCAGTGGCATATTGATTTAAATAGTTTGTTTGATTTTTTGTTGGTTAGTGATATAGTGATGATTTTTTTTAGTCTTGATTTTGAAATAAATCTGACTCTTGTATTGGAACTTATAAAATATGGATGTATCAAATGAAATACCTAGCTGAGTGTCATATTGATGTAACTTTTACATAAAGTCAGTGCACATATGAACTAACTTGAATACAGCTTTGGTACTTCAGTGTTTGATTGAATATGGAACAGTGCTGTTGATTTTTATTTTTCTTGATCTTATATGGTTATTTGAAAATTATGTACTGATTGCTTTGAGTTTATTGAGACAATAGTGCATTACTTGTAACTATACTTTACACTTCAGTACTTACAGGTATTTAGTTAGGTGTACTTGCACTAGTGAACTTTTGATCTTATTGAAAGGCAGTAGTATCAGTATGGAAGCGGATAAGTTAGAATATGCTGCAGGAGGGGAAGAAGAGGAGGATGTGATTTTAACAACAGAAGACCTTGAATTATTAAAGGCATTTAAGAGGTTGAAAAGGAGACCTGTTTCTTCAAAGGAGGAAGAGATGGCTTCATTTATGAGCACCATGGGAGGAGTTGAGAGAGAAAGCCTGTGCATACTAGGATGGAGATGCTACATGATATGCATAAAGGAAACTATCATTACCCTAAGCTGTCTACCTTTTTTGGGACTGATAACAAAGGTGAAGTGTCATTCGAGACTTTTAAATTTGAAGTTGAAGCTGTGTGTGCTTCGAAGTCCTTCACCGATGCACAGATATTGCTTGGAATACGTCGTTCCCTGAAGGGACAAGCAGGTGATATAATCAGGAGATTAGGAGTAGAGGCCACCAGACAGGAGATAATGCTAAAGCTTAATAGTACATTCGGAATTATCGAAACATCTGAGACCATCATGAAGTTGTTTTACTCATGTAGACAACAGACAGGTGAATCGATAACCACCTATGCTTCCAGACTTGAAGAGTTGTTTACTAGAGCCTGTAACCTCAAGGCAATGAAGAGGACAGATAACCATATCCTGAAAAGTGTTTTATACCAGGGTCTACACAAGGACTTGAAGCAAATGGCCATCTTCCAGTACAGCACATTGGAAGATTATGACAGATTCCTGATGGAACTTGGGAAGATAGAAGCAGAGCTAAAGGGCGACGTAAGTGAGGAGCCAAAGGCCAAGCCATGCAAGCCAGCTGTCAAGAAGGAAGATGAGGGGAAGGACAACGACCTTTTGAAAGCTATGGCTGAGCAGATGGAAGAGATGAGGAAGACTATTATGGCTAGAATAGACAGCCTGGAGAAAGGTCAAGAGGGAAAGAAGGCATACGGGGCCACATCAGAATATATGACTTATACCAACCGAGGAGGATATCGCGGTAATAGGAGGGGGCGAGACAACTATAGAGGGCGATTCCAAGATAGAGGCAGAGGCGACTACAAGCCAACTAGACCTACAGGCAGCACTACCTTCCAGCCCACCTGCTATAACTGCAACCAGAAGGGACACCTAGCCAACGCCTGTCTCAAGAGGGATGAGAGAGCCTGCTACACATGCAACGAGACAGGACACCTTGCAAGAAACTGCCCAAACAGTAAGTGCCTCAGTTACGGGATCAAACTCGGGCACCGGTGCAGGATACGAAGGTCCCAAATTAGTTGGTGAAGTAAACGAGGCAACAGCTACCATCAATGGAGTTGAGACGAAAGCCTTACTAGATACAGGCAGCTGCATCAGCCTGATGTCAGAGAAGTTTTATACAGAGCACTTCAAGGATATCCCAATACAGCCACTGATAGAGATCATCAATGTAGAATGTGCGGATGGAAGCAAGCTACCCTACCAAGGATATATAGAAATAGATCTTCAGATTTTGACAGGACTTCCAAATTCTGCTTCACATCCCTGCCTTCTACTAATTACACCAGAGACTCAGTACAGTGCTTTGACACCTATTCTGCTAGGAACCAACATCCTTAGTGAGCTGATGGCAGAGTGCAGAGAAGCGCATGGTGAGAGATACCTACAGAAGGCCAAGCTACACACTCCTTGGTTTTTAACATTCCGATGCATGACAGTGAGAGACAAGGAGTTGAGTAGGAATAAAGACAGAGTGGCAGTAGTGAAGTGCGCAGAGATAGCCAGAGTGATCATAGGCCCCAATGATAGTGTGAACCTACGTGGCTATACTGACAAGGAGATAGATCACCAGCCAACGACAGCGATGATACACGAGTGTGAGGACTCTGCACTACCAGCCTTCATAGATCTGACCCCTACAGCCTTGCACTACACATACAAGAAGATGGGAGAGGTCATTGTGAACATTACCAACCTCACTACGAACACCATACAATAGCTCCCAAAGCTATTATATGTGAATTACAGCCAGTTACCGTAGAAGAGACAGAGCAAGAGAGTGCAGAGAGGAGAAACGACATAGAGAAAGTGTTTAGCGAAATTCACATTGCTTCAGACTTGGATCAAGAGCAGGATACTAAGCTGAGAGATGTATTGGCAAAGCATGTTGAGATTTTCTCCAAGAGTGACACGGATATCGGCAACTGTGATTTGATCAAACACAGGATAGATCTCATAGATCCGATACCATTTAAACAGAGACATCGACGCATAGCACCAGCTATGATAGAGGAGGTCCGGAAGCACTTACAGCAGCTTCTGGCAGCGAAGATCATTAGGAAGTCGAAGTCTCCATGGTCTTCGAATGTGGTGCTAGTGCGGAAGAATGGCAAGTTGCGCATGTGTGTCGACTACCGGATGCTCAACAACAAGTCGGTGAAGGACGCGTATGCACTACCGAGAATCGAAGAAGTCTTCGACGTCCTTCACGGTGCCAAGTACTTCAGTACCATCGACATGAAGGCAGGGTACTACCAAGTCGAGCTCGAGGACACACACAAGGAGCGGACGGCATTCACAGTTGGCCCACTTGGCTTCTACGAGTACGAGAAAATGCCGTTTGGCCTAAGTAACTCGCCAGCCACTTACCAACGCCTGATGGAGGAATGTCTTGGAGACTACAATATGACGATTTGCATCATCTACTTAGACGATCTGATCATATTCTCCAAGACCTACCAGCAACACATAGAGAGACTAGACCTGATAATGACGAGGCTACAGGAGTGCCAGTTGAAGCTATCATCAGAGAAGTGCTTCTTCCTACAGAAGAGAGTGAACTTCCTGGGTCACGTAGTTAGTGAGAAGGGAATCGAGACTGACCCTGAGAAGATCGAGAAGATCAAGAATTGGCCACAACCGAGGAACTCTGATGAGCTACGGTCATATTTAGCATTTACCGGTTATTACCGAAGGTTTATAAAGGATTATTCGAAGTTGACGAAACCACTGTCAGACTTGTTGCCACCCACCTCGCAGAAGAAGTCCAAGCGTAAAGACCAGAAGAAGGAGTGGAGATGGACCTCCAATGAACAGCAGATCTTCGAAGACTTGAAGGAAATACTCACCTCGCCACCGGTTTTGGCGTATCCTGACTTTACCAAGAGCTTCGAATTGCATACCGACGCATCAACGATAGGACTCGGAGCTGTGCTATATCAGATGGTTGACAACAAGAAGCGAGTCATAGCCTACGCGAGTAGAAGCTTGTCCAAGAGCGAGAAGAATTACCCGGCACATAAGCTAGAATTCTTGGCGTTGAAGTGGGCAGTCACAGACAAGTTCGCGGACTACCTGAAGCTGAACCATTTCATCGCCTTGACCGACAACAATCCATTGACCCACATACTTACCTCTGCAAAAGTAGACGCCACAGGTCAGCGATGGATTGCAGCCTTGGGTGAATACGATTTCGACATCATATACCGACCAGGCATCAGGAACGCTGACGCTGATGGGATGTCAAGATACCTGTATGAGAGATTAGAAGAGGATGGAGACATGGTGAAGATTGATGACCAGACTGTGAAAGCTATATGCAGCTCTGTGACTCCGAGCCCATACATAGAAGCGATTCCAGTTGGTAACATTAACATCAATAGATGCGACAGAGACACCAGGAACTCCGATGGCGCAGATAGAGATGCGAGAGATCCGGAGAAGTCAACGAGAGGACCCTGTGATAGGCAGATGGACAAGAGCCACCATGGACAGAAGATTAGATGTAATCATGAGAAAGAACTTCAAGTATTTTTCCATGAAGAGAGGCGTACTTTTCCATAAGAGAGGCGTACTAAGTCAAGGAGGGAGAGAGTTCGATCACCCAGCTTGTTCTGCCAGCAATATATAGAGAAACTGCACTAAGTGGATTGCACGACGATATAGGACACCCAGGGAGAGATCGAACATGGTCGCTAGTGAGAGAACGATTCTTTTGGCCAGGGATGACTGCGGATATTGAACGTCATGTAAAGCAGTGCGGACGTTGCCTCAGGCGGAAGAGTAAGACGAACATGAAAGCACCATTGGTGAACATAGTGACAACCTACCCGTTAGAGCTCATTTGCATGGATTATATGACCTTAGAGCCATCCAAAGGAGGTACTTCAAACATCCTTGTGATAACGGACCATTTCACAAAGTTCGCCATGGCCATCCCTACCAGAAACCAGACAGCAGCTACCACCGCCAATGCCTTCTACGAGAATTTCATTCTTAATTATGGTATCCCCACAAAGATCCATTCCGATCAAGGCGCTAACTTCCAGTCGGAATTACTGAGGGAGGTGTGTAGACTCACTGGCATTGAGCAATCGAGGACTTCCATATACCATCCGATGGGAAACGGACAAACCGAGAGATTCAATCGCACATTACTTGCCATGTTAGGGACACTTGAGCCAGAGCAGAAGTGCGATTGGAAGAAATACGTCACGAACTTGGTCTACGCCTATAACGCAACGCCTCACGAGAGCACCAAAGTAGCGCCCTTTGAGCTGATGTTCGGCCGAAAACCAAGATTGCCCATAGATTC
>CM026390.1:22476308-22495853 GCA_014843695.1 Archivesica marissinica
TTTTTGCTATGGGCAGTTGCAGAAATCCGACGGATATTGTCAATAGTAAGCACAAAATGACCATGTGCGGTTCATTTGGATTAATTCTGATATCACCGCTCATTAGTATTCACCGATATTAGGGTCACTGGGGATAATACATGTAAAACTATACATTTTCTTGTAGATCTCATCAAACCATTTGCAAAAATGTATAGTTTAACTTTGTTACACCACAAATTTTGAAATTAATGGACTTGTAAATGATGAAAAATTGCAGTCAGAAAAGGCTTGATTTTCAATTTCTTAAAAAAGTTGAGCCCAGCTTATTACTTGATCATGAAACGGTATTCTACATAGTAGTCAGTGTTATGTTCTTCTATAAACATTTCTCACCTGTTCTGTAACAATTTTATGGACACAGTACTTACAACACACTTATAAATTAATATAGTTTTAATATACCGACTCGTAACCGAGTACGAATGAACGGTGTACGGTAACCGAGTACGAATGAACTGTGTACGAACAGCCATTTTGATTTTAGAAAATTGCAAATACAAGCTAATTAATCTTCAGTGAGCGCAAATGCATATTTGCATTTATTCCAAACCACAATACCGTATCTATTTATACCTCAATCGAGCTTGAGAGAAGGACACACTTTGCAATATTTTAATGTTTTTTTTACTCTGCATGAATTACGATTACGACGGCGGAAGTGGAATATTGGTAATAGTTAAGTTTGATTACTTCCCTTGTCAGGTGAGACTTGTCATGTCACTCGGATGCGAGCCAAATACACAGGATATACGTCAAATTACATTCTTGGAAGTGCCCAGAATGAAAAGAATACTGATATATCTATCATAAAATACCAATTTCATTAGCGTATATGGCCGTTTTGGACAAATTTATGATATTTGAAATTTTCACTTTCGGTTTTGAACTGTAAATATATACTGCGTAACAGCCAAATGGGCATATACGCCATATTTGGTCATATCTCCTCCCACTTATGCAAATATTTCAATCGGAAAGCCTTTGCTCTGTTCATACAAGACCGTAATACACAGGACATATTTTGGGGTCAGTTTTTTTATCGGAACACCGATTGCGCAATAATGCGCAGTAAAGATGCGTGGTGGTTGCTACTAAATGTGGAAAGTGAGAGATTACAAGATAATTTTTATATCAATGTTATTGCAATCAGTCCGTTTTAACAGCAAATTTCAAATGCAACTTTGTGCATTACATTAAATAGCTAATATTTTGCAATATGCTACTGCAAACATAACAATTTGTGGTCTGTCTGCTCAGCTAAGCTCTGCGTATCGGTAGGTCACGTGACAATTGATTCACTGTTTGGAAAGGTGTATGCGTTATATACGTTATTGCTGTGATCCCTCTGTGATAGTAAAATAGATCTCGAACTAATCAATATCTGTGCAGGCTCACAAACGCAAGAATAAACAGTATGCAGCAACTTCTATGACCACTGTTTTTATGCATGTACGGACTACTGGGAGTGCTATAAAGCAAGGCATAATTTCTAGTTAAATGTTATTATTTACAAATTGTTCATTTATAGTTTATATACGGCAAAACAGGGACACTTTTCCTGTTTATTAGCATAATTAAATAACGGCATGTTGTACACTCAGTTTTAATGTAATTTAGTGATGCAGAATTAATTTTCAGGCTAGTTTGAGATGACGTATAATACATGTAATGCGCAGAGCAGATACAGGAGAGTGAATTAACTATATTTAGAACGACATTAGTCAACCAATGAAATGCGTCGTAATAGACATTTCTCGGCTCAGAGGAATTCCCAATAGTGGCATGAGTCCATGTGATATTTTGACACTAAATAAGCATAATTTCTCGCGTTGAATATGTAGAAAAGGATCTATTTATACAGATAATACACAAGTTCATTCGTTTTATGTTAAGTCATTGTTGATTCTTCGCTTAGATGCGTCGGAACACGGTATTCAAGGATAGTTAAAAGTATAATTGCTTAGCGAATATAAAGATCTATGTAAAATTACCCCACCCCCTTTATCGGAAAAATGTTCCAAATGTCCATAATATATATATTTATATGTTCATTCCAACTTTGTAAAATGGCGGTCTGCTATTTGGTATTTATGAATGAAACTGTTTTTCTCTCAAATGTATTTTTTTAATTAAAAACAAGTTTATGTTCATATCTATGGAACTTTCTCCCGTGATGTACATCTATTGACATGTGGGGACATAGCCAGATTCCCGCATTTTATTATTCATAAAAATTAGGCCCATCGTGGGTCTAAAGCATTTATTGTTTTCTGGTGGGAGATCAAAAAGATATTAATGTTTTATGTTAAAATTATAAATTTACTGCTAGACTTACATAGTATACAGTCTCTATCAAATATTCACATAATTTTATTATGACTACCTTTGTATAAACACCCAAATCAGGGCCTCGGGCATTTGCCGCGGTATAGTCGGAACTAGTGACTACGTAACTGCTGACACAATGGCGCCAAAAACATGATAAACACAAGTGATTCCCAATAGTATTTCTTCTTTGTGTATTTGTAATTTTGAAGTGGAGAAGTCATAGAATGAAGCAAAATCAGTTTTAAATTCAGGTATATATCCTCGATCACCGTAAGTTCATGCCCCTGTTCAGCAAAATGCATGTCACAACTAATATTAGCAAGAATAAATAACAAAATGTACTTACTCGCTGTATTTCATCTTTTATCTATAATTTTATCCATAAATTCCTTTAAAACAATGCATTTAACGCACCTAAAAACGAAAGTAAACAGCCTACATGTGAAACATATTTACTTGGAGTTGCCTCCCCAAGTTCGTGTACAATCTGTCAATGGTGATAATTACAAAGTCGGGCCAAATTAAATTAGGCCAATCAACGGAAATGTTTGGTAATACGTCCAGTTTGTTGTTTTTTAAATAAATACAAGTTACTAAATTTAAATTGGTTTTAATACAGAACATGAACATTTCAACTAGATGGACAGTTCTATTCCTCATTGCAATGAGGGCAGTAAAACTTATCAGCATAGGCCTCATCAACAGTTTGAGCCTGTGTACAGTACTTTATATGCACCCAGTGCATACATGCCTTGCCATCTCTAACTCCATCACACTGGGCCCAACCTAAGATATGAATACCCTTCCCATGCCTCAATTTATCAATGTATGCAAGTGGCACACCCCTCTCACATACACAACATGGTGTGCCCTCCTCAGACCCCTCACTGTCTGACATAGAAATAGTGTCATTGTCAATTCTGATGTGTGAAGGACCCGGATTTGCAGGAACTATAGCTGGCATTTCTTTGCACTTTTTGACTTGGTTACCGTTGACACTTTGAGGCCTTTGACTTGTTACCTCTGAGGCCTTTGACGGGTGGGTTTTTATATGCTCCACCATCCTTTCATATACACTATTTTCAGTGATGTCTGCCAGAGACAATTTTGCTCATTGTTTTTCTAGGCTTTTTCTTCGGTGGCTCTTGTTTAACCCTTTTCAAGTCATCTACTCGTTTCTGCAAGAACGCTTCTGGTACTAAGAAACCACCTATCACTGTTTCCTGGCTGTCCTGGTCACATACATCGGCATCAACTGCTGCTGCGGCTGTGAATGGAATAGAGTGGAATGTCTGTCAGAATATATTTTGTGTTATGGAACATGGCATCTCAAATTTATTACAATGTACCTATATACATGTTTATGATACCTACAGTATTAAGTTCAGGTGCAAATACGTACTATCTCTTGTGGGTGTACTCTTCTCAAAGACTTCAGCTGGGATAAGTTTCGATTTGTCAATGGCATCTTTATTTAGTGGATATATTCCAGCTTTGCGGAATCCAGACTGGGGGTTTGCTGCAGAAAGTGCCTTGCTGTAGGCTTCACAGGCAATCCCACACACATTGTACTTGTGTAATAAGATAAACATTACATGTACATATAAACATAATTATAGTTTGCATGACATGTATATACATGTTCTCCTATTAAGATGAACACTATTATTATTAATGTTGTACATACCTGCCACTTGTTGATGATGTGTTACGCATGTGCTTGTGGCAGAGAGAATTATAAATTCTCTGGAAGGGGCCGAATACTGCAACATCTAGCGGCTGCAGCATGTGAGAAGTATGTGCGGGCAATATAAATATTATAATATTATGTTGCCTGGTCCAGTCTACTAAACCGACTTGTACGTGGGATATTTGTCCATCCATCAGAAGCATTATCGGCTCAGCCTCACTTGTACCTCCTGGCACATACTGCAGGAAATGATCCGTCAGGTACTTGCGAAACACCGCACCGGTCGACCAGCCTTTTTCAGACATGGCACCATCTGCTCCAGGCGTTTTTTCATTCAACAGTTCTTGGTTCGTGTTTTTGCCCGGGAACACAAAGTAAGGTAGTATGGCAATTCCACCAGCACTACCACATCCAAGAATAGTGATTGTCTGGCTCCTTCCTGAGGTCACTGCTGGAGGACCATCTGCACACGACACAATATATGGGGCTTTATGGTCTTGAGACACACCTTTTTCATCCACATTAAAGATCCTGTGTGGCTTGTAAAGAAGATTGTGCTTTATCATAGCCTTTTGTAAATTCTCAAAATAAGAATTCACAGTGTTAGCACTTGTCATCTTAGCTTGAACATGCTCTACATTTCGAGGCTTGGACACTTTAATTTCAGGCCACCGTTTGCGAAACCCTTCAATCCACCTCAAAGTCAGTGGGTTATCACGTGTCCTTTTCCCCAGCAGCACAGCATAGTCTGTGGCAACATCAGCAACTTCTTGCATTGTGTATCCATACCCATAACCTGCCATGACGCTGATGTGGTCGACAATTTTGGCCTCTTCAAACATTGATAAGACAGGGGGCCTACCAGTCACAACACACTGGGTCAACCTTCCCAAGAACTCTGTCTCTAAGGGTCTGCACCGGCACTCCATACATAATAGAGGCCCTTCTGACAGAGACCCCATCCTCATGTACACATTTGTATGCATTATACAAAGAGGTGGGGGAGTATACTCTGTACTTGGACTTCAAGTGATGAGGATATGCCTAAAATTAAAAAATATTCTCAAAAATTGCAGATAAATAAATAAAAAAATCTCAAAATTGCAGGGTTTGACACCAGAAAAAACATTCTTTGCTAATTTGCTTAGCCAGTAACTAAAAATTAAAAACGAGGCTGTCAGTTTGTCAACATGCCAGACGGTACAGACGAACTTTGCGACTTTCAAAATAAGTGTTATTTTATGCAGAAAAATCTATGGTTAACATGGCACCAGTTTGGGAATAGTAAATTTACATGTAAATCTGCTCCTCCAAATAAAAGTGACAAATACTTACATTCTTGAAGCGCATTTTAGATGATGTTTATCAACTTTGACAGCTCTGACCTAGTTTTGCTTGTTTTTGTTGTTTCCGGAAGTAAAACGTCTCGCACTCAACCCGTTGTCGAGGTAAAAATAAATAACACAAACTTGCGGTTTGCATGAACATGAGGGGTGAGACGATAATAGTATATCTGTAGTTTGGTTTTTAATAGCTAATACCGCGATATACCCATAATGCATCCTACTGCACTATACAGGCCCAATATAATAATGCTATTATTAGCTATTTAGGTAATTAGACACAATTATGAATGGGACTGTGTAGCCGTGTGTTTGCCATACCAGGAGTGATTTTCTATCTAGATTTCATGCCACAACATCATATAACTGACATGGACCAATAAATTAATAAGAATATTACATTTGGATCAGTTCATTTATCAAAATGGGTAATTTTGTCTAAAAATAGTAATATTACTGGCAAAATGTGCAGATCGTGATTAGACAGCTCATCTTGATGTACACTTTTTGTAAGCCTATTTAGAGGTCTATGGTGTTGAAAGGGTTAATGTCTGTCGCACCTATTCTATGGATCCCGGGTATTTTTTTACAGTCATGCGATCATTATCTCCATAGTCTCGCATTGTAAGGAAACATGTTTGTTTTGTTGACACACACAACCGTGTAATTATACCCTATAGTGACATATTCTAAATGCATTTATTTACTTCAAATAGTCGGTAATCAAATATGGTAGTACTCCCAATAGCGGTGCGTTTCTTTTTGACATTAGTATATATTGCAACACATAACACTATAGTAATTAACCTCAGTGAGATCATTTTGTGTATCATGGACACATAAGACATAAAACTCGTAATAGCTAAGTCTATTTTATCAAAGCCATTTAGTCTTATATTGTTATCATCGTTCTTGTTCATACTCTGTTTATGATCTCTAGCGTAGTTTTAGTTATTTTCATTCTCTACTTTTATTCTTCAGTGTAGTAGCATTCAGCGATTAATCTACTTACTATTTTGAGAATCGGAATGGTGTAGGTGCTGGTGATGTTCCAGCTGATCTGCCATCAACAACAGATCTGCTTACACCGTCAGACGAGCCATCTACGACGGATGAGCTCACATCATCAGACCAGCCATCAACCACAGCATCAGATCTATCTACAGTATCTGATCTGCCGGCAATATCAGATCAACAAGATGTGCCGAGACCAAGTTATGGAGCTACTGATGTAGACACGGGTCTACCAGTAACAGCTGATCTAACCACAACAGCTGGTGTACAATCTGATCGGGTAGTAGATGAAGAACCAGTACAAAAGGTAAAAACTAATTCTGACAGATATATCGTTTAGTTTTGTTGTCTTGTCACTTCATATGTAAAGCGAGACATTTTGTTACAATAAATAATTTTAGACCTCAGAAGTATTAATTTCACAAAGTAACAAGCAGAATATAGTGATATTTTCTATAACATACATGTATTTAATCGATTTAGAATAATTGATGACTGGTCATTAATTGTGCCGAGTCGGATAATTATATAAATAAAATTAGGGCACAAGCGATCCCCCGTCTGACCCTAATAAAATTAAGTCTTTCAGATGGGACGTTAAACCGAGGTCTCATGTCGGTGCTCGTAAAAGAAACGGAGGAGGCTCTGGAATGGGTCTTTGTCTGTATGTATATCATTGCACTATCCTCCAAAAATCTAAAATGACTAATCTCTTCTGGGGTCGTCGCTCATATGGGTAACCGGTAGCGATGATAAATAAACGTAAAACTGTACACACACATGGGTACACAGAGCCGTGAGAGAGAATATGGCATATTAACGATTTAGTGGTCATACACCAGTCATTATCGCAACTAGTAACGCTTACAAATCACATTCAGTTTATTATTAGTTTTCGCGACATTTGGTTCTTCACTTCAAAAATGCGCTTTATACAGTAAATAAGTTTTCCCCCCTGGAATTTTTAGCTGCATCTTATACTCCAGTGCGACCTATACATACACAATTATGGTACCAATATGTTGTTTTATTATACATTTGCCCTTTATTAAGCAGCCACCTGTGCTACATCATGTAGTACATGTAAGTAGCACTTTCTGCGATTCCCTTGGCTGGCTGCTTTAGACTTGTTTGACTGTATATTGTAGTTCCAGAGTTTTCATACAAATAAGAGAAACACATTGATGGAATGTTAGCTTATGCAATTTGTTGGACATTGTTCTACCCAGCATGCAAAGAGTAATGGTGTATAATTATTTTCAGGCTATTGTGTGCATTATGAACTCGGCAAGACGTACAAGTACACGTACGATACCAAGGTGTTGTTTAACGATGACTCGTCGAGGAAGGAAACCCGCTCTCAGCAGGATGTCGGATTGAGGATCAGACTGGGGTTTGATTTCACGCCACTCTTTGAGGACACTGAATCACAGATGATTAGAATACAGGTGTTCATTTAACCCTTTGCCTGCTGAGCAAATAAAATCACATTTGCAAACAACATAGATCCAGATCAGACCCTTTGCCTGCTGAGCAAATAAAATTATCACATTTGCAAACAACATAGATCCAGATCAGCCGCAGCGTAACACCGCATCTGATCAGGATCTATGTTGCTTGCTATTCAGCCAAATGTATTAGCTCCAATATCTGAATAGCAAACAGCTTAGAGCCTAATCAGACGCACATTCTGTATATATTCACATATATTCTGTGCCGTCCAATCTGGCTTGCTGTTTGCAAATGTGATATTATCTGTCGCTAGTATGCATCATGTTAACCCATTTCATTCTGGATACCATTCAAACAGTATTTGGAAAGAACATAGAGCCAGATCAACCACCACGGAACGTTCCGTCTGATCAGGCTCTGCTGTATGCTATTCAGATGATCTTGCTAAGACACTTGGCTATGTAGTAAACAACATAGATCCTGATCAGCACGCTGCGGCTGATCTGGATCTATGTTGTTTGCAAAAGCCTTTAAATGTATCCAGAATGAAATGGGTTAATATGTAGATTCACAGTGGACATGTCCACAGCTAATCTTGATCTACACTTTTTGTAAGCCTATTTAGAGGTCTATGGTGTTGAATGGGTTAATGTCTGTCGCACTTATTCTATGGATCCCGGGTATATTTTTAGTCATCTAAAATAGTAATATTACTGGCAAAAAGTGCAGATCCTGATAAGACGGCTCGTCACGAGCCGACTCATCTGGATCTACACCTCTTAAAGCCTACCTAGATGTATGTAGTGTTGAAAGGGTTAGTTTATAGTTTAGTTTATATAAATTTATTTTAGCTCGATTGCGAAACAAGTTATTTCAACTTATATAAATCACTCTCGAGACCTCATTCCTGATGGAATCCATCGCCACGAGGGAGAGAGAAGAGGCAATGTGGAATTTAAATGCCTTGCATAAGGGCACAATCGTAACGGCTCCAGTGGGGCTCGAACTCCGGACCTGAAGCGAACGCGCATCCACTGCGCTATCACGACTTCCTGACTTTGAAAGGGTTAATATCTGTCACACCTATTCTATGGATCTCGAGTATTTTTTTCAGTTTTCATTTATTCTTACTATTTTACAATGAAGTACGGTCATGTGATCCTTATCTCCGTAGTCTCGCATTGTAAGGAAACATGTTTGTTTTGTTGACACAAACAACCGTGTAATTATACCCTATAGTGACATATTCTAAATGCATTTATTTACTTCAAATAGTCGGTAATCAAATATGGTAGTACTCCCAATAGCGGTGCGTTTCTTTTTGACATCAGTATATATTGCAACACATAACACTATAGTAATTAACCTCAGTGAGATCATTTTGTGTATCATGGACACATAAGACATAAAACTCTTAATAGCTAAGTCTATTTTATCAAAGCCATTTAGTCTTATATTGTTATCATCTTTCTTCCTCATACTCTGTTTATGATCTCTAGCGTAGTTTTAGTTATTTTCATTCTCTGTACTTTTGTTCTTCAGTGTCGTAACATTCAGCGATTAATCTGCCATTTTGAGAATCTGGGAGCTGCTGATGATATTCCAGCTGATCTGTCATCAACAACAGATCTGCTTACACCATCAGATGAGCCATCTACGACAGATGAGCTCACATCATTCGACCAGCCATCAACCACAGCATCAGATCTATCTACAGTATCTGATCTGCCGACAATATCTGATCTACAAGATGTACAGACACCAAGTTATGGAGCTACTGATGTAGACACAGGTCTACAAGTAACAGCTGATCTAACCACAACATCTGGTGAACAATCTGATGAGGTAACAGATAAAGAACGAGTAAAAAAGGTAAAACCTAATTCTGACAGATATATTGTTTAGTTTTGTTGTCTTGTCACTTCATATGTAAAGCGAGACACTTCATATGTAAAGCGAGACATTTTATTACAATAAAGAATTTTAGCTCAGAAGTATTAATTTCACAAAGTAAAAAGCAGAATATAGTGATATGTTTGTATAACATGTATTTAATCGATTTAGAATAATTGATGACTTTCGTCATTAATTGTGCCGAGTCAGATAATTATATAAATAAAATTAGGGCACAAGCATTGTCCTTGTTCCAGTATAAACGGCAAGATAATATCGAAACCTCATTCCAATATTAAAAGCCAAAGAGAAACATTTTCAGTGAGGATTGGCATTTTAAGCCACAATATTTGAAATATACAGCTTGATATATTTGTCTATTTCTATTACAGATTTCATGGCTGTGGAAGATTGGGGGTTCCTTGGTTGGTGCAGGCATCATTGGGCTGGCTGCCGCTGGAATATACAAATACATAAAGAAATAAGTACAATATATGCATGCACACTAGGCTTTACTCATTTTTGTAGACTTCATTAATATTTGGGCTTCCTAATTTTACTATAGGGCGACAATTAAAAAAAGTTTCTTTCCCGACACTCGAGTTTGAAGTTGGTTAGGTATGTAGGTAGGAAAAATAAATTGTCTACAAAATACATTTTCAAATGATGCTACGGTCTAGACTTAATAAATTTTCTAATCTTTTGCAGGTCTCATCATTTTTCTACATGCTTCAATATTATGTTTATATGCTTCAATATTATGTTTATATCCTTCATTAATATGTTTATATCCTTCAATATTATGTTTATATCCTTCAATATTATGTTTATATCCTTCATTAATATGTTTATATCCTTCATTCTTATGTTTATATCCTTCATTCTTATGTTTATATCCTTCAATATTATGTTTATATCCTTCATTAATATGTTTATATGCTTCATTATTATGTTTATATCCTTCATTAATATGTTTATATGCTTCATTAATATGTTTATATCCTTCATTAATATGTTTATATCCTTCATTAATATGTTTATATCCTTCATTATTATGTTTATATCCTTCATTAATATGTTTATATCCTTCAATATTATGTTTATATCCTTCTATAGTTTATACTTCAAATATGTTTATATCCTTCATTATTATGTTTATATCCTTCATTATTATGTTTATATCCTTCAATATTATGTTTATATCCTTCATTATCATGTTTATATCCTTCATTAATATGTTTATATCCTTCATTATCATGTTTATATCCTTCAATATCATGTTTATATCCTTCAATATTATGTTTATATCCTTCATTATCATGTTTATATGGTTCATTAATATGTTTATATCCTTCAATATTATGTTTATATCCTTCATTAATATGCTAAAAGCCTTCATTAATATGTTTACTATTCTTTCAAAATGGAACCTATCGTGAATTCAAAATAGATATTTTTATTTCATCGGGAAGCCCTTTTCAAACTATTTTTCTTTCCTTCATAGAGTATAGTGTGTGTTGCATATGTTGTAATGGAATTTCCTGAAAAACGTTAATTGACAATTTGTGGAAGAGATTTTGGCATTTATGATTAAATAGATTGTGTTTTATTAAAATAAAAAATATGGATTCTGAGCTGTGAAAGTTATGTAATTATTTGTTTTTGTATAAAATGTTTCATGCTATTTTTATGGTATTTAAATCTGTCCCATCCCATTCGCAAACCCCAACTTTGGTCTGAACAGAGTACAAATGTATTTATAAAGCACTGATCGTAAAATAAATACCTGTTTGTTGATCTATAAAGAAGTCGCCCTCCCCGTGCCATGAACAGCCTACCGTTTTAGCTTCTATAAGAGTCTCTGTATTAACAGCATAAGCTGATAAGCCAGTCTATTCGCTATGTGTGTAGGATTTGACCTCAGGTAGCAAGATAGCCTAATTCATTCGCCCCGACCCTGCACTTTCATTGGCACACGTATACAAACTGATACCACCACACATAGCAATTCAAAGCAATGTGCATCAAATTCAAAGGAATCACTGTCAATAATCATTGGGCAGGCCATCTTCCTTAGCTCAGCATCAACAATCATTGGACAGGCCATCTTCCTTAGCTCAGCATCAATAATCATTGGGCAGGCCATTTTCCTTAGCTCAACGCCAATAATCATTGGACAGGCCATCTTCCTTAGCTCAGCGTCAATAATCATTGGGCAGGCCATCTTCCTTAGCTCAGCATCAACAATCATTAGACAGGCCATCTTCCTTAGCTCAGCATCAACAATCATTGGACAGGCCATCTTCCTTAGCTCAGCATCAACAATCATTGGACAGGCCATCTTCCTTAGCTCAGCATCAACAATCATTGGACAGGCCATCTTTCTGAGCTCAGCATCAACAATCATTGGACAGACCATCTTCCTTAGCTCAGCATCAATAATCATTGGACAGGCCATCTTTCTGAGCTCAGCGTCAATAATCATTGGACAGGTCTTGAGCTCAGCATTAATAATCATTGGACAGGCCATCTTTCTTAGCTCAGCATCAATAATCATTGGAATTGGACAGGACATATTTCTGAGCTCAGCGTCAATAATCATTGGACAGGACATATTTCTTAGCTCAGTCAATAATCATTGGACAGGACATATTTCTTAGTTCAGCGTCAATAATAATTGGACAGGACATATTTCTGAGCTCAGCGTCAATAATAATTGGACAGGACATATTTCTACTCGGTCAATAATCATTGGACAGGACATATTTCTGAGCTCGGCGTCAATAATCATTGGACAGGACATATTTCTGAGCTCAGCATCAATAATCATTGGACAGGACATATTTCTTAGCTCAGCATCAATAATCATTGGACAGGACATCTTTCTTAGCTCAGCATCAACAATCATTGGACAGGACATCTTTCTGAGCTCAGCATCAACAATCATTGGACAGGACATCTTTCTGAGCTCAGCATCAACAATCATTGGACAGGACATCTTTCTGAGCTCAGCTGTATTAGTTGGCTTTTCATGTTTGGAAAGTGTTGGACATGCAATTAACGCCTCTAGAAGAATCGTTTTCTCATGGAGTGAGGAAATGTTTTCTGATGACCTGCATATGTATGTGCATTCACTCCAGGTCCGGGGTTGGAGCCGTTACGATTGTGCCCTTAGGCAAGACATTTAATATCCACGTTGCCCCTTCTCTCCCTCGTGGCGATGGATTCAATCAGGAATGAGGTCTCGAGAGTGATTAATATAAGTTGTAAGAACTTGTTCGCAATCGAGCTAATATAATAAACTATGTATGCATGGAACATAGCCCATGGACAAGCTGTAGAATTTCTTAACTCCATTATTCTACTGAAAAGAATTGTCCCAATGTGAAATTGAGCAAGTACATAAAGAGACGGAAATTCATTAGGAAACGTTCGAAAATACTACAAGCAAGTATTGAATGCTTTATGCCAACACTTGAACTACACAGAGTTACGGATGTGAATGCTGGGGAAAGCATAGAAGAGGACGCCATTCCAATGATTGATCCTAGATCTGATTTATTAAATGACATAACCGACAAACTGGTCTATGTTACATATCCCGATGATAGGATAAGAAGAAAACTTTACCTGATCTGCAAAGGTTAATTCACAATGGCGAACAAATTAAAATGTCACATTGAAAATTTGATCTTCCGTTTATAACAAATAATATTAGAATCATAAATATTTGCCTTTTTAAAACGTAAAAGAACCAGAGGAATATATGGGTAACCGGTAGCGACAATAAATCAACGTGAAACACACATAACATCTCAAGATTTTGGTCATCAAAATATAATTTCATAGCATTGAATTAACCCTTTCAACACCACAGACCTCTAAATAGGCTTACAAAAAGTGTAGATCCAGATGAGCCGTCTCAGGATCTGCACTTTTTGCCAGTGATATGACTATTTTTAGACATAATTACCCATTTTGATAAATGAACTTTTATTGGTTTATGAATATCATGGACCAGTCCATGTGAGTTACTTGGTGTTGAATGGGTTAACCTCCACATATTAGAGAAAGGGAATATGCAGCACTGACTGTTGCAAGTACCAACAAAATAATTCAAATAAAGATATAAACATCTGACTGATTTGGTCTCTACTGTTTTCTGTTAACTTCTTCTCTAGAAATGTTACACGGCTCTACAGTTTCATCTTCTGACACACTATCGCACACACCTGTAAGTTCCTTTTCCCTTAATTCTTCAGTACATTTCACTTTATTGCAGTCACTGTTTACAACTTCGTTTTCATCAGACAATATACCTGTCTCATGTTCTTGTCTTATAACCATATTGTCAACCTTTCTCACACTGTCTTTACACATGTCCATACAGGTGCCGTCAGTTGCTAATACATCTAGATTGGTTGCATCTGAATGTTTTAATTTTGCTCCTTTTCTTGGAGGTAAAACAGAATAGAATGCTTTCTGCCAGTCGTGGGTTTCAGTATGTCGTAGAAGGATTTCAAATACTGTAAAAAAGATGCAATGAAGATTTCAGCTTTATTTTTATGATATAATCTGAACCACAGGGATTCGGCACGTTTGGGATACTAGTAAATAACAAGTAGAGGATACTAGTAAATAACAAGTAATGGATACTAGTAAATAACAAGTAGAGGATGCTAGTAAATAACAAGTAATGGATACTAGTAAATAACAAGTAGAGGATACTAGTAAATAACAAGTAATGGATACTAGTAAATAACAAGTAGAGGATACTAGTAAATAACAAGTAATGGATACAAGTAGAGGATACTATTAAATAACAAGTAATGGATACTAGTAAATAACAAGTAGAGGATACTAGTAAATAACAAGTAGAGGATACTAGTAAATAACAAGTAGAGGATACAAGTAATGGATACTAGTAAATAACAAGTAGAGGATACTAGTAAATAACAAGTAATGGATACTAGTAAATAACAAGTAGAGGATACTAGTAAATAACAAGTAATGGATACTAGTAAATAACAAGTAGAGGATACTAGTAAATAACAAGTAATGGATACTAGTAAATAACAAGTAATGGATACTAGTAAATAACAAGTAGAGGATACTAGTAAATAACAAGTAATGGATACTAGTAAATAACAAGTAATGGATACTAGTAAATAACAAGTAATGGATACTAGTAAATAACAAGTAGAGGATACTAGTAAATAACAAGTAGAGGATACTAGTAAATAACAAGTAATGGATACTAGTAAATAACAAGTAGAGGATACTAGTAAATAACAAGTAGATTATGTTATATTTCGGGTTTTACGCCTGCATCAGCACCATTTTGGGCTATATCGCCGGCGGGCAGTTTACCTAACAACACCTTTCCTGGGCAGGCTTCAGCGGTTAACCAGTACTTGGGTGCACCAACCTCCGTAAGAAACTGCCAACTTTTTCATATAAATGAGACACGGCCTGAGCGGGCTCGAACCCGTGACCATCAGTGATGATAGGTTACAGTGGTATACAAGTCAGCGACCTTAACCACTCGACCACGGAGACGGACTAATAACAAGTAGAGGATACTATTAAATAACAAGTAATGGATACTAGTAAATAACAAGTAGAGGATACTAGTAAATAACAAGTAGAGGATACTAGTAAATAACAAGTAGAGGATACTAGTAAATAACAAGTAGAGGATACAAGTAATGGATACTAGTAAATAACAAGTAGAGGATACTAGTAAATAACAAGTAGAGGATACTAGTAAATAACAAGTAATGGATACTAGTAAATAACAAGTAATGGATACTAGTAAATAACAAGTAATGGATACTAGTAAATAACAAGTAGAGGATACTAGTAAATAACAAGTAATGGATACTAGTAAATAACAAGTAATGGATACTAGTAAATAACAAGTAGAGGATACTAGTAAATAACAAGTAATGGATACTAGTAATAACAAGTAAGATACTAGTAATAACAAGTAATGGATACTAGTAAATAACAAGTAGAGGATACTAGTAAATAACAAGTAAAGGATACTAGTAAATAACAAGTAATGGATACTAGTAAATAACAAGTAGAGGATACTAGTAAATAACAAGTAGATTATGTTATATTTCGGGTTTTACGCCTGCATCAGCACCATTTTGGGCTATATCGCCGGCGGGCAGTTTACCTAACAACACCTTTCCTGGGCAGGCTTCAGCGTTAACCAGTACTTGGGTGCACCAACCTCCGTAAGAAACTGCCAACTTTTTCATATAAATGAGACACGGCCTGAGCGGGGCTCGAACCCGTGACCATCAGTGATGATAGGTTACAGTGGTATACAAGTCAGCGACCTTAACCACTCGACCACGGAGACGGACTAATAACAAGTAGAGGATACTATTAAATAACAAGTAATGGATACTAATAAATAACAAGTAAAGGATACTAGTAAATAACAAGTAGAGGATACTAGTAAATAACAAGTAGAGGATACTAGTAAATAACAAGTAGAGGATACTAGTAAATAACAAGTAGAGGATACTAGTAAATAACAAGTAGAGGATACTAGTAAATAACAAGTAATGGATACTAGTAAATAACAAGTAGAGGATACTAGTAAATAACAAGTAGAGGATACTAGTAAATAACAAGTAATGGATACTAGTAAATAACAAGTAGAGGATACTAGTAAATAACAAGTAATGGATACTAGTAAATAACAAGTAATGGATACTAGTAAATAACAAGTAATGGATACTAGTAAATAACAAGTAGAGGATACTAGTAAATAACAAGTAGAGGATACTAGTAAATAACAAGTAGAGGATACTAGTAAATAACAAGTAGAGGATACTAGTAAATAACAAGTAGAGGATACTAGTAAATAACAAGTAATGGATACTAGTAAATAACAAGTAGAGGATACTAGTAAATAACAAGTAGATTATGTTATATTTCGGGTTTTACGCCTGCATCAGCACCATTTTGGGCTATATCGCCGGCGGGCAGTTTACCTAACAACACCTTTCCTGGGCAGGCTTCAGCGGTTAACCAGTACTTGGATCACCAACCTCCGTAAGAAACTGCCAACTTTTTCATATAAATGAGACACGGCCTGAGCGGGGCTCGAACCCGTGACCATCAGTGATGATAGGTTACAGTGGTATACAAGTCAGCGACCTTAACCACTCGACCAAGGAGAGGACTAATAACAATAGAGGATACTATTAAATAACAAGTAAGGATACTAATAAATAACAAGTAGAGGATACTAGTAAATAACAAGTAGAGGATACTAGTAAATAACAAGTAGAGGATACTAGTAAATAACAAGTAGAGGATACTAGTAAATAACAAGTAGAGGATACTAGTAAATAACAAGTAATGGATACTAGTAAATAACAAGTAGAGGATACTAGTAAATAACAAGTAGAGGATACTAGTAAATAACAAGTAATGGATACTAGTAAATAACAAGTAGAGGATACTAGTAAATAACAAGTAATGGATACTAGTAAATAACAAGTAATGGATACTAGTAAATAACAAGTAATGGATACTAGTAAATAACAAGTAATGGATACTAGTAAATAACAAGTAGAGGATACTAGTAAATAACAAGTAGAGGATACTAGTAAATAACAAGTAGAGGATACTAGTAAATAACAAGTAAAGGATACTAGTAAATAACAAGTAATGGATACTAGTAAATAACAAGTAATGGATACTAGTAAATAACAAGTAGAGGATACTAGTAAATAACAAGTAATGGATACTAGTAAATAACAAGTAATGGATACTAGTAAATAACAAGTAGAGGATACTAGTAAATAACAAGTAATGGATACTAGTAAATAACAAGTAATGGATACTAGTAAATAACAAGTAATGGATACTAGTAAATAACAAGTAATGGATACTAGTAAATAACAAGTAATGGATACTAGTAAATAACAAGTAATGGATACTAGTAAATAACAAGTAATGGATACTAGTAAATAACAAGTAGAGGATACTAGTAAATAACAAGTAATGGATACTAGTAAATAACAAGTAATGGATACTAGTAAATAACAAGTAGAGGATACTAGTAAATAACAAGTAATGGATACTAGTAAATAACAAGTAATGGATACTAGTAAATAACAAGTAATGGATACTAGTAAATAACAAGTAATGGATACTAGTAAATAACAAGTAGAGGATACTAGTAAATAACAAGTAGAGGATACTAGTAAATAACAAGTAATGGATACTAGTAAATAACAAGTAGAGGATACTAGTAAATAACAAGTAAAGGATACTAGTAAATAACAAGTAGAGGATACTAGTAAATAACAAGTAGAGGATACTAGTAAATAACAAGTAATGGATACTAGTAAATAACAAGTAGAGGATACTAGTAAATAACAAGTAATGGATACTAGTAAATAACAAGTAATGGATACTAGTAAATAACAAGTAATGGATACTAGTAAATAACAAGTAATGGATACTAGTAAATAACAAGTAATGGATACTAGTAAATAACAAGTAGAGGATACTAGTAAATAACAAGTAATGGATACTAGTAAATAACAAGTAGAGGATACTAGTAAATAACAAGTAATGGATACTAGTAAATAACAAGTAGAGGATACTAGTAAATAACAAGTAATGGATACTAGTAAATAACAAGTAATGGATACTAGTAAATAACAAGTAGAGGATACTAGTAAATAACAAGTAATGGATACTAGTAAATAACAAGTAATGGATACTAGTAAATAACAAGTAGAGGATACTAGTAAATAACAAGTAATGGATACTAGTAAATAACAAGTAATGGATACTAGTAAATAACAAGTAGAGGATACTAGTAAATAACAAGTAATGGATACTAGTAAATAACAAGTAGAGGATACTAGTAAATAACAAGTAGAGGATACTAGTAAATAACAAGTAATGGATACTAGTAAATAACAAGTAGAGGATACTAGTAAATAACAAGTAGAGGATACTAGTAAATAACAAGTAATGGATACTAGTAAATAACAAGTAATGGATACTAGTAAATAACAAGTAAAGGATACTAGTAAATAACAAGTAGAGGATACTAGTAAATAACAAGTAATGGATACTAGTAAATAACAAGTAGAGGATACTAGTAAATAACAAGTAGAGGATACTATTAAATAACAAGTAATGGATACTAGTAAATAACAAGTAGAGGATACTAGTAAATAACAAGTAGAGGATACTAGTAAATAACAAGTAGAGGATACTAGTAAATAACAAGTAGAGGATACTAGTAAATAACAAATAATGGATACTAGTAAATAACAAGTAGAGGATACTAGTAAATAACAAGTAGAGGATACTAGTAAATAACAAGTAGTGGATACTAGTAAATAACAAGTAGAGGATACTAGTAAATAACAAGTAATGGATACTAGTAAATAACAAGTAATGGATACTAGTAAATAACAAGTAATGGATACTAGTAAATAACAAGTAATGGATACTAGTAAATAACAAGTAATGGATACTAGTAAATAACAAGTAGAGGATACTAGTAAATAACAAGTAGAGGATACTAGTAAATAACAAGTAGAGGATACTAGTAAATAACAAGTAGAGGATACTAGTAAATAACAAGTAGAGGATACTAGTAAATAACAAGTAATGGATACTAGTAACTAACAAGTAGAGGATACTAGTAAATAACAAGTAGAGGATACTAGTAAATAACAAGTAATGGATACTAGTAACTAACAAGTAGAGGATACTAGTAAATAACAAGTA
>CM026390.1:22496853-22761356 GCA_014843695.1 Archivesica marissinica
ATACTAGTAAATAACAAGTAATGGATACTAGTAAATAACAAGTAATGGATACTAGTAAATAACAAGTAGAGGATACTAGTAAATAACAAGTAGAGGATACTAGTAAATAACAAGTAATGGATACTAGTAAATAACAAGTAGAGGATACTAGTAAATAACAAGTAATGGATACTAGTAAATAACAAGTAATGGATACTAGTAAATAACAAGTAAGGGATACTAGTAAATAACAAGTAGAGGATACTAGAAATAAATAACAAGTAATGGATACTAGTAAATAACAAGTAGAGGATACTAGTAAATAACAAGTAGAGGATATAGAAATAAACAAGTAATGGATACTAGTAAATAACAAGTAAAGGATACTAGTAAATAACAAGTAAAGGATACTAGTAAATAACAAGTAATAAGGATACTAGTAAATAAAACAAGTAAGGAACTAGTAACAATAACAAGTAAGATACTAGTAAATAACAAGTAAGATACTAGTAAATAACAAGGAAGGATACTAGTAAATAACAAGTAAAGGATACTAGTAATAAACAAGTAATGGATACTAGTAAATAACAAGTAAAGGATACTAGTAAATAACAAGTAAGGATACTAGTAAATAACAAGTAGAGGATACTAGTAAATAACAAGTAAGGATACTAGTAAATAACAAGTAATGGATACTAGTAAATAACAAGTAAAGGATACTAGTAAATAACAAGTAATGGATACTAGTAAATAACAAGTAAAGGATACTAGTAAATAACAAGTAGAGGATACTAGTAAATAACAAGTAGAGGATACTAGTAAATAACAAGTAGAGGATACTAGTAAATAACAAGTAGAGGATACTAGTAAATAACAAGTAATGGATACTAGTAAATAACAAGTAGAGGATACTAGTAAATAACAAGTAGAGGATACTAGTAAATAACAAGTAATGGATACTAGTAAATAACAAGTAAGGATACTAGTAAATAACAAGTAGAGGATACTAGTAAATAACAAGTAATGGATACTAGTAAATAACAAGTAATGGATACTAGTAAATAACAAGTAATGGATACTAGTAAATAACAAGTAATGGATACTAGTAAATAACAAGTAGAGGATACTAGTAAATAACAAGTAGAGGATACTAGTAAATAACAAGTAGAGGATACTAGTAAATAACAAGTAGTGGATACTAGTAAATAACAAGTAGAGGATACTAGTAAATAACAAGTAATGGATACTAGTAAATAACAAGTAATGGATACTAGTAAATAACAAGTAGAGGATACTAGTAAATAACAAGTAGAGGATACTAGTAAATAACAAGTAGAGGATACTAGTAAATAACAAGTAATGGATACTAGTAAATAACAAGTAATGGATACTAGTAAATAACAAGTAATGGATACTAGTAAATAACAAGTAGAGGATACTAGTAAATAACAAGTAATGGATACTAGTAAATAACAAGTAATGGATACTAGTAAATAACAAGTAGAGGATACTAGTAAATAACAAGTAATGGATACTAGTAAATAACAAGTAATGGATACTAGTAAATAACAAGTAATGGATACTAGTAAATAACAAGTAGAGGATACTAGTAAATAACAAGTAGAGGATACTAGTAAATAACAAGTAATGGATACTAGTAAATAACAAGTAATGGATACTAGTAAATAACAAGTAATGGATACTAGTAAATAACAAGTAGAGGATACTAGTAAATAACAAGTAATGGATACTAGTAAATAACAAGTAATGGATACTAGTAAATAACAAGTAATGGATACTAGTAAATAACAAGTAATGGATACAAGTAATGGATACTAGTAAATACAAGTAGGATACTAGTAAATAACAAGTAGAGGATACTAGTAAATAACAAGTAGAGGATACTAGTAAATAACAAGTAATGGATACTAGTAATAACAAGTAGAGGATACTAGTAAATAACAAGTAGAGGATACTAGTAAATAACAAGTAATGGATACTAGTAAATAACAAGTAATGGATACTAGTAAATAACAAGTAGAGGATACTAGTAAATAACAAGTAGAGGATACTAGTAAATAACAAGTAGGATACTAGTAAATAACAAGTAATGGATACTAGTAAATAACAAGTAATGGATACTAGTAAATAACAAGTATGGATACTAGTAAATAACAAGTAATGGATACTAGTAAATAACAAGTAATGGATACTAGTAAATAACAAGTAAAGGATACTAGTAAATAACAAGTAATGGATACTAGTAAATAACAAGTAATGGATACTAGTAAATAACAAGTAATGGATACTAGTAAATAACAAGTAATGGATACTAGTAAATAACAAGTAATGGATACTAGTAAATAACAAGTAACGGATACTAGTAAATAACAAGTAATGGATACTAGTAAATAACAAGTAATGGATACTAGTAAATAACAAGTAGAGGATACTAGTAAATAACAAGTAATGGATACTAGTAAATAACAAGTAATGGATACTAGTAAATAACAAGTAATGGATACTAGTAAATAACAAGTAATGGATACTAGTAAATAACAAGTAGAGGATACTAGTAAATAACAAGTAGAGGATACTAGTAAATAACAAGTAATGGATACTAGTAAATAACAAGTAGAGGATACTAGTAAATAACAAGTAATGGATACTAGTAAATAACAAGTAATGGATACTAGTAAATAACAAGTAATGGATACTAGTAAATAACAAGTAATGGATACTAGTAAATAACAAGTAGAGGATACTAGTAAATAACAAGTAATGGATACTAGTAAATAACAAGTAAGGATACTAGGATACTAGTAAATAACAAGTAATGGATACTAGTAAATAACAAGTAATGGATACTAGTAAATAACAAGTAATGGATACTAGTAAATAACAAGTAATGGATACTAGTAAATAACAAGTAATGGATACTAGTAAATAACAAGTAATGGATACTAGTAAATAACAAGTAGAGGATACTAGTAAATAACAAGTAGAGGATACTAGTAAATAACAAGTAGAGGATACTAGTAAATAACAAGTAGAGGATACTAGTAGATAACAAGTAATGTATACTAGTAAATAACAAGTAGAGGATACTAGTAAATAACAAGTAGAGGATACTAGTAAATAACAAGTAATGGATACTAGTAAATAACAAGTAGAGGATACTAGTAAATAACAAGTAACAGATACTAGTAATTTTAATGGGTCTGTATCATTGCACTATCCTCCAAAATCTAAAATGACTAATCTCTTCAGGAGGCGTCGCTCATATGGGCAACCGGTAGAGACGATAAATAAACGTAAAACACACGCACATAATTGTTACACAAGACAAGAAACGTTGCACCACAATGATGTAAAGTAAAGAATTCAGAACATGAAACAAACCATGGTTTACGGTGAGCGTTTTTCTCGTTTTCATATCAATGTAATCTGAAATTGGTAACTGTGCATGATCGAGACCTCTCTCTTCTGCCAGTCGGTGACACAAACCCTGCAAGTACAGAACAGTAACCGTGTTTATTTTGCTAGCGTGAACTACATTCAGCGATATTAACCCTTTGCACGCTAGCGTCAGAGATCACATTCGCAAACAGCATAGAGCCTGATCAGACGGCACATTCTTGTTTGCTATTCGGATAGTGGAGCTAAAACACTGAATAGCAAATGATCACTTATTTAGCATGAAAAAACATTTTTATAAAATCGATTCAATGTTTGTTAATGAAGCTTAGATATTATTGCGTTCCAGTGAGTAAGGGCCCACACTACTGTCGTGGTAGCATGCGCAGGATGTTCACGTGGTCCCTACTCAGAACAGGAGCACTTCTCTAGCTAGTGCTCTTCTTGCAGATATTACGGTACTACAATGCTTTGATTGCACTGTACATACGTGCTGTATATGTGTGTGGGTATAGAGAGAATGTACTATAAGATCAGTTTAAAACAGACGGATCTATAGCCCAGTGGTAACACGCTGGACTGGTAATCCAGGGATCGATCCCCCGTCTGACCCTAATAAAATTAACAGTTTTTCAGATGGGGCGTTAAACCGAGGTCTCGTGTCGGTGCTTTACACCGTGCACGTAAAAAGAACCAGAGGAGACTCTGGAATGGGTCTCTCTCTGTATCATTGCACTATCCTCCAAAATCTAAAATGACTAATATCTTCAGGAGGCGTCGCTCATATGGGCAACCAGTAGCGACGATAAATAAACGTAAAAAAAAATCAGCTTAAAGATGAGTTTACACTTGAACATTATAATAACACGATTAGAGACTCTCAAAACCTCCGACGGTTCTATGCGCGAGAGATCGTACAACACTACATGATGCCGTAAAACAGTGACACCGTATATTTAGTACTGTAATTATATTATGTTACAACCACTAGCATTCAGTACGACACAGTACTAATTATCCGTCCCGTCCGCACCCTGAATTCAAAACCGTAAGAAGTGAAGAGATCTATTTGTTCCGACTTTGTACCTTGTGGTGGTTATGATCCACTAGACCACCTATCACATACACTTTGCCATCTTCCAACGTGTGTAGAATGTTAGAAGATTCGCTGGATAAATATACCACCGAGGATTTCTCAAACATTTCTGTAAAACTCTGTGCACGGAAGTTGATCTGAAATTAGAAGAGAACAAAAAGTAGCGGTAACAGTAATTTTCAATGGAAAAACATGGCATCGTACAATAAATACTTGTGTCTGTTTGTTCATGGTTCATGTCAGACAGCTTAGTTTATACAAATTTATTTTAGCTAGATTGCGAAACAAGTTCTTTCAACTTATATTAATCACTCACGAGATCTCATTCCTGATGGAATCCATCGCCATGAAGGAGAGAGAAGAGGCAATGTGGAATTTAAATGCCTTGCCTAAGGGCACAATTGTAACGGCTCCAGCGGGCTTCGAACTCCAGACCTGAAGCGAACGCGACTGCGCTATCACGACTTGCACGATTGAATGGGTTAAGATTATATATCAGCATAACATTCTGTTCTGTTTTCCATAAGTATAATGCAGAATGATTGAATTACAGCTTATGAACTAACAGACTATGGAGAAAATACCTCCAATTTATCAAAACATGTAGCAATTCAGACAGTCATTACACTGCAAAACATTTTATTGCATGAAAACATATACAATGTTTTATAGCACAGTCAACGTCATATGTGTGTGTTTTACATTTATTAATCGTCGCTACCGGTTACCCGTTGTATTATTCGTATGTTTTACATGTAATTTATTGGAATAAATACTGTTTAAACTAAGACTAAAATTAGCAATTCTAAATTTTCGTTTATTTATCGTCGCTACCAGTTGCCAATATGCCACTCCTGAAGAGATTACAGTCAAACCTGTGTTATTTGTCACCACTATAGCTGTAGTCATTTTATATTTTTGGATAGTGCAATGATACAGACAGAGACCCATTCCAGAGTCTCCTCTTGTTCTTTTATGTGCACGGTGTAAAGCACAGACACGAGACCTCGGTTTAAAGTCCCATCTGAAAGACTGTTAATTTTATTAGGGTCAGACGGGGGATCGAACCTGCGATCCCTGGGTTACCAGTCCAACGTGTTAACTACAGATCCGTCAACATGGCGAGAATTGAGCTTTTATGGGTAGAGGTGTGCAGGTACCCAGGCAGGCAGTATTTCAGGATTAGACTGGCAGCATTGTAGATCTTCTGCAAGTCCAGCTTACTTCAAAGGATTCAACCCCAGTAGGACTCGATGGCTCAAATAGCAGTGGGGGGGGGGGACTGGACACTTCTCATATCCATCATAGTGGGGGGGGGGCAGGGGTTTGAAGTCACAGACACTACTAGACACTTCTCATATCCATCATAGTGGGGTGGGGGGCAGGGGTTTTGAAGTCACAGACACTACTAGACACTTCTCATATCCATCATAGTGGGGGGGGGGCAGGGGTTTGAAGTCACAGACACTACTAGACACTTTCATCCATCATAGTCAAGTCACAGACACTACTAGACACTTCTCATATCCATCATAGTGGGGGGGGGGGCAGGGGTTTGAAGTCACAGACAGACACTTCTCGTATCCATCATAGTGGGGGGGGGGGGGGCAGGGGTTTGAAGTCACAGACACTAGACACTTCTCATATCCATCATAGTGGGGGGGGGGGGGGGCAGGGGTTTGAAGTCACAGACACTACTAGACACTTCTCATATCCATCATAGTGGGGGGGGGGGGGTTTGAAGTCACAGACACTACTAGACACTTCTCATATCCATCATAGTGGGGGGGGGGGGGGGGCAGGGGTTTGAAGTCATAGACACTTCTCATATCCATCATAGTGGGGGGCAGGGGATTTGAAGTCACAGACACTACTGGACACTTCTCATATCCATCATAGTGGGGGGGGGGATTTGAAGTCCCAGACACTTCTCGTATCCATCATAGTGGGGGGGGGGGGGGCAGGGGTTTGAAGTCACAGACACTACTAGACACTTCTCATATCCATCATAGTGGGGGGATTTGAAGTCACAGACACTACTAGACACTTCTCATATACATCATAGTGGGGGGGGGGCAGGGGATTTGAAGTCACATACACTACTGGACACTTCTCATATCCATCATAGTGGGGGGGGGCAGGGGATTTGAAGTCACATACACTACTGGACACTTCTCATATACATCATAGTGGGGGGGGGGGCAGGGGATTTGAAGTCACAGACACTACTGGACACTTCTCATATCCATCATATTGGGGGGGGGGGGCAGGGGATAAGTCACAGACACTATGGACACTTCTCATATCCATCATAGTGGGGGGGGGGATTTGAAGTCCCAGACACTTCTCGTATCCATCATAGTGGGGGGGGGGGGGGCAGGGGTTTGAAGTCATAGACACTTCTCATATCCATCATAGTGGGGGGGGGGGCAGGGGATTTGAAGTCACAGACACTAGACACTTCTCATATCCATCATAGTGGGGGGGGGGGGGGTTTGAAGTCACAGACACTACTAGACACTCATATCCATCATAGTGGGGGGGGCAGGGTTTGAAGTCATAGACACTTCTCATATCCATCATAGTGGGGGGGCAGGGGATTTGAAGTCACATACACTACTGGACACTTCTCATATCCATCATAGTGGGGGGGGGGGGATTTGAAGTCACAGACACTTCTCGTATCCATCATAGTGGGGGGGGGGGCAGGGGATTTGAAGTCACAGACACTACTAGACACTTCTCATATCCATCATAGTGGGGGGATTTGAAGTCACAGACACTACTAGACACTTCTCATATACATCATAGTGGGGGGGGGGGGGGGGGGGGCAGGGGATTTGAAGTCACATACACTACTGGACACTTCTCATATCCATCATAGTGGGGGGGGGGGGGGCAGGGGATTTGAAGTCACATACACTACTGGACACTTCTCATATACATCATAGTGGGGGGGGGGGGGCAGGGGATTTGAAGTCACAGACACTTCTCATATCCATCATAGTGGGGGGGGGCAGGGGATTTGAAGTCACAGACACTATCCATCATAGTCAGGGGATTTGAAGTCACAGACACTTCTCATATCCATCATAGTGGGGGGGGGGCAGGGGATTTGAAGTCACAGACACTACTGGACACTTCTCATATCCATCATATTGGGGGGGGGGGGGGCAGGGGATTTGAAGTCACAGACACTACTGGACATTTCTCATATCCATCATAGTGGGGGGGGGCAGGGGATTTGAAGTCACAGACACTACTGGACACTTCTCATATCCATCATAGTGGGGGGGGGGCAGGGGATTTGAAGTCACAGACACTACTGGACACTTCTCATATCCATCATAGTGGGGGGGGGGCAGGGGATTTGAAGTCACAGACACTACTAGACACTTCTCATATCCATCATAGTGTGGGGGGAATTTGAAGTCACAGACACTACTAGACACTTCTCATATCCATCATAGTGGGGGGGGATTGAAGTCACAGACACTACTAGACACTTCTCATATCCATCATAGTGGGGGGGGGGATTGAAGTCACAGACACTACTAGACACTTCTCATATCCATCATAGTGGGGGGGGAATTTGAAGTCACAGACACTACTAGACACTTCTCATATCCATCATAGTGGGAGGGGGATTGAAGTCACAGACACTACTGGACACTTCTCATATCCATCATAGTGGGAGGGGGGATTGAAGTCACAGACACTACTGGACACTTCTCATATCCATCATAGTGGGGGGGGGGCAGGGGATTTGAAGTCACAGACACTACTGGACACTTCATATCCATCATATACAGGAAAACTCTGTCATTCCACTTTTACACTCAAACCTGTCTTAAGCAGAAATCCATGGGAATCACAGAAAGTGACTGCTTAGCACAGGTGGCTGCTTAACCCTTTGTACGCTAGTGGTAGATTATATATCACTTTTGCAAACAGTCGTCTGATCAGGCTCTATGCTGTTTGCTACTCGGATAGTGGGAGCTAAAACACTTTATGCCGCGGCTGATCTGGATCTATGTTGTTGCAAATGTGATTTTATTTACTCAGCAGACAAAGGGTTAATAGAGCTCAAATGTATAATAAAACAACATATCGGGAATCTGGAAACTAGCGGCTTAACTGGCTTGCATGTTGGCTGCTAAATAGAGGTGATCACTAACACAGGTTTCACTGTAATCAAGTTACTGCATGTCGTACTTTACGATCACTGAGGTACTGGTAACTTGGTACTCACATCCCAACCTTTAGAATCCCCGATTTCTTCTAGGCGTTCCTGTGTCTTACCGGTCACACCGCAGCAGTAGAACTGTAGGGGATTGTCGGCTCGTCTGTTAGCGGAGTAAACTGTACTGAATCTGTTTCACCAGGTTCTTTATATCCTAGAATAAGAGGCAGTAGAATTAATTGGTCAGTTGATGGCTATACTTGTAGTGCTAGAAAAACTGTGCAGGCAAGCTTTAGTGAGCTATCACCAGCAAGTATTTAGTGAGCTTTCACCAGCAAGTATTAGTGAGCTTTCACCAGCAAGTATTAGTGAGCTATCACCAGCAAGTATTAGTGAGCTTTCACCAGCAAGTATTAGTGAGCTTTCACCAGCAAGTATTAGTGAGCTTTCACCAGCAAGCTTTAGTGAGCTATCACCAGCAAGCTTTAGTGAGCTTTCACCAGCAGGCTTCAGTGAGTTTTCACCAGAAAGTATTAGTGAGTTTTCACCAGAAAGTATTAGTGAGCTTTCACCAGCAAGTATTAGTGAGCTTTCACCAGCAAGTATTAGTGAGCTATCACCAGCAAGTATTAGTGAGCTTTCACCAGCAAGTATTAGTGAGCTTTCACCAGCAAGCTTTAGTGAGCTTTCACCAGCAAGCTTTAGTGAGCTTTCACCAGCAAGCTTTAGTGAGCTTTCACCAGCAAGTATTAGTGAGCTTTCACCAGCAAGCTTTAGTGAGCTATCACCAGCAAGTATTAGTGAGCTATCACCAGCAAGTATTAGTGAGCTTTCACCAGCAAGTATTAGTGAGCTATCACCAGCAAGCTTTATTGAGCTATCACCAGCAAGCTTTAGTGAGCTTTCACCAGCAGGCTTCAGTGAGTTTTCACCAGAAAGTATTAGTGAGTTTTCACCAGAAAGTATTAGTGAGCTTTCACCAGCAAACTTTAGTGAGCTTTCACAAGCAAGATATAGTGAACTTTCACCATCAAGCTATATGACTTTCACAAGCAAGATTTAGTGAACTTTCACGAGCAAGCTTTAGTGAGTTTCACAGGGAACTGTACTAAACAAAGATACATGCAGTCAGTCTTTAACCATATCATTGTAGTATTACAACTTTCAGCAATTAATTACCGTTTTAACTCTCCTATAAGACGATCTCAACTATAAGAAAATGGAAACCACTCAGACGTAAAGATCAAACAAACTGTACTGTAAAAGCATTGTAAATTATGTCAAATCATAAAAAATGCACTGATGCACAACAATAAATTTGATTTGCTAAAATGCTATTGACAAGTTCAATGTACAGATAGAGCTATGAAAGTCTATGCTTTTGCTATACCCTTTCAGTTATTTCAAAGGTCATCAATTAGGGCGATTAAAGTGGGCGAAATAGTCGCCCTGGGGACCCTGACTTCACCCCTGGGCTTCTCCCTAAACAAATAATTAATTTTTTTTTACAATATTCATACAAGATTTTGTCCAGTAAGATACACTGGCCCATTATAAAGCACTCCTTCTATTCAAATGCTGTATTTAATTGTCATACTCGTTACAAGCTGGCTCATCTGGATCTACACTTTTTGTAAGCCTATATAGAGGTATGTAGTGTTGAAAGGGTTAATGATTAATTATTCATATAATATCAAAGAAATGCAGCAGTAGCTGCCTAACACTGCAAATGCTCATGTCAACTGCAGATGATTGGTGAGGAAATGAAAATAGACATAAACAGGGCATATAGGTTCATCGGAGGAGATGCAATGAGAGACATCGGTGAGTTACTGCCACTGAATACTCCCTAAAAGTAGATAGGTCCTATTAAGTGTTTTCCTCTGTTTTTATCGTTGTTTCCTTTGCACAACATGCTAGCATATTATTCCACTATCGCTTCTTATAATTATTAAATTACTATATCTCAACAGGTCTCCTACAGTACCGATATATGCAATGGGTACTTATTTGTAAAATAATGTTATCACTTAATTAACACGTTTTTGATAAAATCACAATTATCATTGCGCAACACCTGGTTAGGGAACAACAGTACAAACAAAGGATTGTAACTAAAAAGGACCTATTCACATTTTGGAATAAATCGGACTTTATCTGCCAAGGGAGGTAATAGAAAAGTACAGATGTCTCTCATTAGATGTAAATATTATACGACAAATAGACATACATGTACATGAATAGTTAAAGCAGCATTACATCGTAATAAAGATTGTTTTGAGTAAAGACTTAGCTAACAGAGGTATCTGGTATGAATCAACATATCAAGTAATTTAATTAAAAAAGACAACGTGGGGCAAATGGGGACGATGCGTTCTGGTTGTAAACAAGTGCGTGGCCGATCGACTCGGAAAGTCCTACTTTCGGTTTCGAGTTTGTTTTATTGCAAAAAAAACACTGTTTACCAAATGAACATAAAGTATAATGTTAGAATGTGTAGGAGCATTACTACCCATACGTAAAAATTGAATTTTTCAAATATCTTTTATTTCATACGATGTAATGCTGCTTTAAAGAAACAAACCTTGTCCGACATGTAATCATCAAAATCACAGTCGATGACCACATTCACTTTACAGTCTGACTTGGACATCTTGTTGTGACTCAGCTGTTTCCTAGTGGGTCCCAATGTCTCCCCTCGCTCCCGACAAGCCCGCTTACGGGCTTTATAACGTTCTTTCTCTGCTTTTCTGAAAATACGTCACGAGAGTGATTAATACTTGTTTCGCAATCACGGTAACATAAATTTGTATAAAGACGTCATCCTATAATCCTCATATGGTATCCTGTATGCTGATATCATAAGAAATTAATTATAGCTTGATTGCGAAACAAGATTTTACATCATCAGACGAACCGCTTTTATTAATCATTGTATTTTAGTGTATTATTTATGATTTGTAATGGAATAAAGTCAACCAGATATCTCAAATTTAGCTTAGTTTTTATTAAAATATGAATGAACAAAACACTGCTAACGAGAGAAAAAACAATTGTCATAACGAATGTTATAGGTCCATAAACTACCCTCAACTTATGGAAGGATCCAACTTAATATCAGCATTTTCAATTCAAAATTTGACCCTAGACTTATTTACACTAAATTTATTTTAGCTCGATTGCAAAACAAGTTATATTAATCGCTCTTGAGAACTCATTCCTGATGGAATCCATTGGCACGAGAGAGAGCGGAATCCATGTGGATTTAAGTGCCTTGCCTAAGGACACCTCAACCATGGTTCTGTTTTTACAGAGCTCAAACTCTCAACCCCTCGGATACAAGGCGACAGAGTCCAATACACAACAGAGACTCCTCAAAATATATACATAAGCCAGACTTTGAATGGTCACCATGGTGACGATACATACATGTAGTAATTACAAACCTGAAGCAGACATATAAATATCAAACAAAATCGACAAACAAGTGTAAATTTTGCTATAGTCTGCATATATGTGGTCGAGTGGTTAGGGCGCTGACTTGTATACAACTGTAACCTATCATCACTGATGGTCACAGGTTCGAGCCCCACTCAAACCGTGACTCTTTATATGAAAATGTTGGCAGCTTCTTACGGAAGTTGGTGCACCAAGTACTGGTTAACCCCTGGAGCCTGCCCAGGAAAGGTGTTGTTATGTAAACTGCCCGTCGTTCTAATGTGTAACCGGTAGCGACGTTAAATAAACCTATATAAAAATATATTGTGCAATCATACAGCTGGTGAATAAGTCTTTAACATCAAATCACATTTTTCTAAAGTGGAATGGCAGGGCCCTGTTCTCTGCCATTTAGCCTTTTTCAAAACAATTTTCTTTTCTTTTTTACATATGCCTATTGCCTAAACAGGTGAGTGCCGTCGGGCAGGCAGACCTACCTATATTACTTAGAACACGTCTGCCATTTTCACCAATATGTACTGCCTTACTGCTTCTTTGATCAATCACCATAAGTTAGCAATATTTTCTATAGGCTAACCCCCAAAATACCCTCTCCTGCACATCAAAATGCACCCTGTCTCTTTTCTGACCCACCCGGCCCTTTTCTTACCCACCTTGCCCTTTTTCTCACTCTAGAACCCTATCAGTAGGATTCAATAATTAACTAAAGGCAGACAATCTGATGAAGCTTCACAAAAAAGGGCAAAGATCGGGGATAGTAACATCTAGGATACTGAAGCATATTCGCTTCTCACCAAGTAACCTCAGCCTGTACATGTACCTGTCTGTGGTCGTGGAAGTTTAACAAGCTCTCATAAAAATACTGTGAATACTGCTATATAATCATTAGGTACCTTTTCTGTGCCTTAACTCCTTCCCACTTTTCTTTCTTTTTCAGTTTCTTCAGCTGTGACTTTGACAGAGTTGTTACACAAACATCATCGACCTGTCCTGACATCACACTGTCATCATTGACTGCTATGTTCTCTTCTACCCTCTCCTTCACCACTGAATTTGACAGAGTTGTCACACCAACGTCACTTTGCTGTCCTAGCGTTGCCATGTCATCATTGACTAATATGTTCTCTTCTACCCTCTCCTTCACTTCTGACTTTGACAGAGTTGTCACACCAATGTCACTGTGCTGTCCTAGCATTGCCATGTTATCACTGACTGATATGTTCTCTTCAATCGTCTCCTTCACTTCTTCTGATTCTGGCAAAATAATAAGTCATTATCATGAGGTGAAGCATCCTGTCCTGACTGAGTTTCAGATTAGAGAAACGTTGTATAGCAGCGGGACCAGTCTGCTAGTCAGGCTAAAATAATAAAAAATGGTCTTCTCCAGAAATGTTGATTATAACAATTAGCATACATGTGCTATACATATGCCGATGTCGTAAAGGAGACTGTGTCATATTAAACTAATAAATAATATTGTCATGAGCGGAGAACGGAAAAAATTAATACACTGAGTTGCGACTGTCTACAAATGACTAGCCATTTTGCCGGCGGTTCTGCACGGCTATATAATGTATGGTGAAAACGGTAGCAACACGTTTTGGTTGATACACGGTTGGGAGAACCAAACATATTCAAAATTCTACGTTTTATGGCGAATACCCTTGCGGTGTCTATGCGGTTCACAATGGGCATCGTGTGATACAAGTTATAACTCTAGATTCAACTGGCGAAGACTAGAACAGTGATTTAATCTAAAATGAAATCATTCATCAACACATACTGATTAGGGATTAGCTGGGAGTCTCCACAAGTAGGTAGTGTCTAGTGTCATATTATGAATTCGCAGTATGCATATGTTCAAATGTGTATCCGAAATTACACTTATCCGATTCATTTACAATATTATTGAGGAGTTTTCTCATTCATCTATTGACAAACAGCTTTTCTAGTTTTTCACATATTATAATAGCACTACTGCAAGCAAAATGAATTACTTAGCATATGTTACTTCTGAAATGACAAGCCCAATACCATTTTTACAGATAACAACATATCCTTACCTGTGGGCGCAGACATCTTGAAACTCGTGTACTCTCGCGAGATGTCGTCTGCACGAGACAGTTCACAAAAAATGTATATGAACCCGTTAGTAGCCCCAGGGTTGCGTAACAGATAATCTTACATAATTAGTATTTACTAATTATAATCCTTATCCTGGATAGCAAGGAAGTGTTTTGACAAGTTGTTAATAAATACTTTGTTTTGTGGTCAACTGTCCGATCCCAGAGGCACCCGAAGGGAGTTGAAAAAGTTTCTGATGCTGGCAGCGGTCTGCAACTTGTAAACAAGCAATTGACATTTTCATGATTCTGTTTAGTTTCGTTTAAAAGTGTTTATGAAACGTTGTGTTGTGCACTTTATATCAGTATTTTGTTGTATGTAACATTGCCAAGCCACTCGACAAGTGACACATCAGTAGTTATATATATGTAGTGATAATTTTATCACTGTAAGTAGGGACATGTGGACGTTGGACTTGAGACTCGATACAGCAGCGTAGTGGTGGATTTACATTAGGGAGTTTTATACACAAGTGTGTATGTGTACAACATGGCAGCAGAATACAAATATATCGTTTACATTTACTTCTTATTTGCCATTTTGGTAATAACAGGTATGTTGGATTGATGTTTTTTGAACAATTTGATGAATTTTATAATGTGATGGGTTTTTATTTAATTTTTGTATATTCTTTTACTCATTGTTTTCATGGTTATGATTTGCTAACATGCTGTTTATGAGCATCTCAGGTAGCTATCCGAATTGGGGAAAAATGTACAAATAACCAGAAAAATAGTTTCTTATGAGTTTTAATATTGTTAGTTATTGATGTAACTACTAAGTCAAAATAATATATTCAACATTTACCCGTGCATAAATTGAAAAAAATCATGTACGCCGTGCATAGGTGCCCTAAAGTATCTAGTTCCCCATGGAAACAGATGTCGCTGCGAATGCTGTATTGAGGCGCATGGTCACGTAATGAAGCTAACATTTTCAACAACAATTTTTTGAAAGTAATGTTCACGACTTCAGAAAATAATACTATACGTACGGCAAGTGCATATAACTTTTTTTATAGGCCATGGTATGTAGAATTTACGCTGAGCATAGGTTCCACCACTATATTTTAGAAGGTTGGTGACGGAGGGGGGTGGGGAGGCTACACTACGCTTATGGTGGCGCAGACTGCACTATCTATCTTCCTCTAATGTCAAACCCTTGCACTAAATGCAAATCCCCCATTCTTTTGTTGTATGTCCGATTAGAGTTTGTGTTAGCACACTCGCTTCTCACCAATGCAACCAGGGTTCGATCTTCGTACAGCGAAGCATGTGAGTTGGTACGGTTGTCGCGATATCAAACAGGTGGGTTTTCTCTTGGCTTGGTATTCTGGTTTCCTCCCACACAAAGGAACACTTGTACACTTATACATCCGCGCCAACGAGATTGATTAATATACATTTTGTAAGTTGTTGAAGCTTGTTTCGCATGATAAATGATAAATATAAGTTGTTGAAACTTGTTTCACAATTGTTGTAAAATAAATAATGCTTATGCTTTTTGCTTACTATAGAAGATCTCCCCAAGAAACACTTAGTTTAGAACCCCTCACCACCTCCCCCCCCCCCTCTCCCTGTGAAATTCTAGATGATCAGAAACTCAATAAGGCTCGATTAACGTTTTGGGTGTTAAATAAATATATTTATATGAAAGACAAGGTAAAATATATCAACGCATGTTCCCAGCTTAACCCTTTCAACACCACAGACCTCTCATTAGGCATATGAAAAGTGTAGATTCAGATGAGCCGTCTCATCAGGATCTGCACTTTTTGCCAGTAATATTACTATTTTTAGACAAATATCACCTATTTTGATAAATGAACTGGTCCAAATGTAATTTCCTTATTAATTTATTGGTCTAAAAATATCATGGACCAGTCCATGTGAGTTACTTGGTGTTGAATGAGTTAATTTCTTATAAACTAATTGTAGGAATTTTACCAAATTTTGGTATGTATTATGCATCCTTGGCCTCTTCCAATTTGTTTACATTGATGTCATCTGGTTAAAGAAAAGTGCCTCTATATCCTAGACTTTTATACACTCACAAAGAAACAGGGGCTTTTTGTTGGTTGGTCGGTCAGGGTCGGTCGGTCGGTTGGTCGGTCGGTCGGTCGGTCGGTCGGTCGGTCGGTCGGTCGGTCGGTCAGTCAGTCATATAAAGAACTGGTTTGACCTACTTTCATCTAGTTTGGTAGAGAGCCTGTGTGTTTGGATATAAAAAACCCGCAAATAGAGACTTTAACCACAAGAGGCCATGTCCGTAATTCAATAATTTTTGCAGAAAAATACGATCATGATAGAGAAAGGACAATTATATAAAACCATCTTGTATTTATTATAGACGCTTGAGACTGAGTTTTGAGATTGGAGAAAAGTTTTATAACCTTGGGGCCATGTTTCACATATAAATAGCTATGCATTCATAAATGTTAATTACAGTCTACATGTATACAAAAAAATATTTTTTATGTTGTTTTAAAGTCTCAATACAATTTATCATCGCTACCGGTTGTCCATATGAGCGACGCCTCCTGAAGAGATCCTTTTAGATTTTTGGAGGATAGTGCAATGATACTGACAGACCCATTCCTGAGTCTCCTCTGGTTCTTTTACGTGCACGGTGTAAAGCACGACACGTGACCTCGGTTTAACATCCCATCTGAAAGACTGTTAATTATATTAGGGTCAGACAGGGGATCAAACCTGCAAGTTATTGGTGATTTTGTTAAAAAATATTCATAAAGGGTAATTACACAAAAGCAGGTTTTTTCCAAATTTTACTTATTACCGTAATAATTTATTATTGAAAAATGAAAATATCAGATAATAATCACAATATCTAATCATCTGCTCTTTATAATATCTCAATGTGCAACATATTCTAAGTAAATGCATAATGGGACTTTAAATGTGTAGCGTTTTGTTTGTGCAAGTTTATTCCTTTCTCTCTCTCTTCCAGGGTGCGTGCGCATATATGGTGTAGCATTATGGGATTGGGTGAATAATACAAATGGAGATATATCTATGGCACGACAAAACGAAAAACACGCAATTAGTTTTGTTCATGATTGAACTTGTCAGAACACACGTTGCCTCAATTTAAGTTGTAAACTATTTATTACCTCACACGGCAAGCTCATGCCATCGTAGGTTCAGCTTAAGCCTGAGTGAGAGTCAGTCACACATTCAGGATTTTTACTGCCGTCCTTCACAGGACCACTCCTGATTAAAATTTGTTAAAACTCTGATCAATATCCTGTGATTCAGGAAATTAAATTAAAACTTTATTAAAATTTGTAATGCGGCGTTCGCACAGTGCCGATTATGGCTCCCGTTTGAGATCAGACAGTTCTACGACACATGTGAACGCCACATTAGACACAATTCTAATTAAATTTCATGACATACAGTCAAACCTGTGGTTAGTGGTCACCTCCATTAAGCAGCCAACCTGTATTAAGCAGCCAGTTTCCAGATTCCCAATATGTTGTTTTAATATACACTTGCCCTTTATTAAGCAGCCACCTGTGCTACATCATGTAGTACATGTAAGTAGCACTTTCTGCGATTCCCTTGGCTGGCTGCTTAAGACTTGTTTGACTGTATATTGTAGTTCCAGAGTTTCATACAAATAAGAGAAACACATTGATGGATTGTTAGCTTATGCAATTTGTTGGACTTTATTCTATCCAGCATGCAAAGAGTAATGGTGTATAATTATTTTCAGGCTATTGTGTGCATTATGAACTCGGCAAGACGTACAAGTACACGTACGATACCAAGGTGTTGTTTAACGATGACTCGTCGAGGAAGGAAACCCGCTCTCAGCAGGATGTCGGATTGAGGATCAGACTGGGGTTTGATTTCACGCCACTCTTTGAGGACACTGAATCACAGATGATTAGAATACAGGTGTTCATTTAACCCTTTGCCTGCTGAGCAAATAAAATCACATTTGGAAACAACATAGATCCAGATCAGACGCGGCGTCTAATCTGTATCTATGTAATTTGCTATTCAGTTTTAGCTCCACTATCCGAATAGCAAACAGCATAGAGCCTAATCAGATGCGGGGTAGCGCCGTTTCTGATCAGGATATATGTTGTTTGCTATTCAACCATTGCTAATGTAAAACATCCACTATCAGAATAGCATATTCTGTGCCGTCTGTCTGATCTGGCTCTATGCTGTTTGCAAATGTGAATTTATCTGCCGTTAGCATGCAAAGGGTTAACATGTAGATTCACAATAGACATACCGGTATACATTTTATAATCTTGACAACAAATTTAAAAAGGAGCTTTGGTGCCATGACGAAATGAGCCATCTCATCAGGATCTGCACTTTTTGCCAGTAATATTACTATTTTTTAAATTAAAATTACTCATTTTGATAAATGGACTGGTCCAAATGTAATATTCTTATTAATTTATTGGTCCAAAAACATCATGCACCAGTCCATATCAGTTACTTGGTGTTGAATGGGTTAAGTTGCATCAGGTTACATAGGCTGCTAATTGATATGATTCATATTCCTGTTAAAACAAAACTACTGTATTCCAGCAATTTTAATAAAACATGCTAATAGTGATCTAAGGCCAAACAAAATTAATTTTTAGTGTCTCCGGTCATTTTTTCAAAAATCCTATGAGGCAAGTACGGAAATATTTTTTATTTCAATTTTATGGCAAAAACTAGACGTTTCATCATCAGTCAGTGTTGTTGTTCAACAACTACAGAATCAGTTTATAGTGAAATACATTGCAATGACTTGTTCAGTTTTCAGTTTATGCAGCATTTTCCAGCCAAATGGTATGTTTTCTTTTACAAAGCTTTGCAGAGATAAAATTCGTCCTGAAAAATATTTGACCTTGGGTGATTCGTACACAAAATGGAAAAAAAAATCGCCAAATTGTGTAAGAAAAATTTCCAATGCGACGAGGCCTGAGAAACTAAACATTAACCTAAGCACATTGATTTCTTTGCTATTATGAATGAGAGACATCAGTCAGTTACTTCCCCTGAATACTCTCTAAAAGTAGATAGGTCCTATTAAGTGTTTTCCTCTGTTTTTATCGTTGTTTCCTTTGCACAACATGCTAGCAATTTTATTCCACTATCACTTCTTATGAGTTTTAAATTACTATATCTCGAAAGATCTCCTACAGTATATGCAATGGGTACTTATTTCTAAAATCACATTCATCATACCGCAACATCTGGTTAGGGAACAACAGTAAAAACAAAAGATTCTAAAAAGACCTATTCACATTTTGGAATAAATCATACTTTATCTGTCAAGGGAGGTAATACAAAATTAGAGATGTCTCTCATTGTCGAAAAGCCAAACTAAAAAACAGTGTGACAGTCAGTTTGAACATTGTGACAGTCAGTTTGAACATTGTGACAGTCAGTTTGAACATGAATATGATGTTGAACCATTTTGTTGGTAGGTGAGTCAAGCGGCTCTGACGAGCCTACACAGGGGCGGCATGGAGGGGAAGCTACTAGACATGGTGAAGTTTCCGATCTATTTTGAGTACATGGACGGCGTGGTTGGTCGAGTGTATGCTATTGAGGATGACTCGGTATTCTGTACCAATATCAAGAAAGGTCTCATTTCCATGTTCCAAGTACAGTCTGAACAAGGGGAGAGGTCTGAGGTAAGATCACATTCTGAACAAGGGGAGAGGTCTGAGGTAAGATCACAGTCTGAACAAGGGGAGAGGTCTGAGGTAAGATCACAGTCTGAACAAGGGGAGAGATCTGAGGTAAGATCACATTCTGAACAAGGGGAGAGGTCTGAGGTAAGATCACAGTCTGAACAAGGGGAGAGGTCTGAGGTAAGATCACAGTCTGAACAAGGGGAGAGATCTGAGGTAAGATCACAGTCTGAACAAGGGGAGAGGTCTGAGGTAAGATCACAGTCTGAACAAGGGGAGAGATCTGAGGTAAGATCACAGTCTGAACAAGGGGAGAGGTCTGAGGTAAGATCACAGTCTGAACAAGGGGAGAGGTCTGAGGTAAGATCACCAAAGTACAATTAAAAAATCGAATCCAATTCCATCGATTATTGCCCATTCTTAACTAAAAATCCACAACTTTGCCCGTCCAGATCCATTTTTCAGTAACCAATGGATGGAATTTTTTGAAACTTAAAATAAATATATATCTCACTTTTCGTCTGGATCGGCCATACCACAATTTTTAGCTCCAGTTTGTCGAGGGAAATAATTCATCAAATGTTCTTGTTTTTTATACACTTATTTATCGTCACCCCTGGTTAATCCTCCAGAAGTATATTTTAGTCTTCTTAATTTTGGAGGATAGTGCAAAATACAGAAGACGTTCCAATTGCAGAAGCATCTCTTGTTATTTTACATGCCCGGTTTATTGTTATGTTATGTTATATTTCGGGTTTTACGCCTGCATCAGCACCATTTTGGGCTATCTCGCCGGCGGGCAGTTTACCTAACAACACCTTTCCTGGGCAGGCTCCAGCGGTTAACCAGTACTTGGGTGCACCAACCTCCGTAAGAAACTGCCAACTTTTTCATATAAATGAGACACGGCCTGAGCGGGGCTCGAACCCGTGACCATCAGTGATGATAGGTTACAGTGGTATACAAGTCAGCGACCTTAACCACTCGACCAGAGAGGTGGACTGCCCGGTTTATTGCACCGATACATGATATATAGTCCCATGAAAAACTACATGTATTAATATTATTAAGGTCAGTCGGGGATCAAACCTGTGATCCTTGAAAATAGTGGATATCATGATAGCGCATTTGTAGTGCTTTCTCTTCAGGCGTGAAAGGCCCGGAGTTCACGCCTTGCTGTAACAGTTAACGATTGCGCCCTTAGGCAAGACACCTAAATTCCACATTGCCTCTTGTCTCTCCCTCATGGCGAAGGATTCCATCAAGACTGAGGCTTCGAGTGCGATTTAACTAATGTTGTAAGAACTTGTTTCGCAATCAAGGTAATATAAATTTGGATATACTAAGCTAATCCCTGGATTCACAGTCCAACAACACGTTAACCACTGAGCAATATCTTCTACAGACATTACAGCGCATTTCACTTAATTGTTTATCTCTTTAAAATTTACCCCTCCCACACCCACCCCTTCGTCAAAGTGGATAAGTGGCGCCAACTTTTTTGGGCCCAATGTGGGTATATTTCTGTTAATTGCACATTTAGTCCCTGCTCAAGACCATTCCTACATACAGTCTTACTTACAGAGGTTTGTGCACCAAATACTGGTTAAATGCTGGAGCCTGCCCAGGAAAGGTGTTGTTAGGTAAGCTGCACGTCGCTCAAATGGGCAACCGGTAGCGACGTTAAATAAACTTAAATAAATAAAAGATGGTTTTGTATGATTGTCCTTTCTCTATCATGATTGTATTTTTCTGCAAAAATTATTGAATGACGGACCTCTTGTGGGTTTTTTTCTTCAGTTGAAAGAGACGGTTCAATGTTATATTTGTATATTTGTTATTTCAGTTGGATGTGTCAGGAGAGTGTAAGACCATTTATACAATATCCGGACCAACTATAGTGAAACAGAAAATGGATTGTGAAAACCTGGAGATAGCTGGACAATACACTAATGAAAATGAGGTACCATATATACCCGGCCATAAGTCAACATTTTTCCCTTCTAAAAATTGCTTTAACCCTTTCAACACCACAGACCTCTAAATTGGCTTACAAAAAAGTGTAGATCCAGATGAGCCGGCTCGTGACGAGCCGTCTCATCCGGATCTGCACTTTTTTCAAGTAATATAACTATTTTTAGAAAACAAATTACCCATTTTGATAAATGAACTGATCCAAATGTAATTTTTTTATTAATTTATTGGTCTAAAAATATCATGGACCAGTCCATGTGAGTTACTTGGTGTTGAATGGGTTAAAGCAGCACTATATCGTAATAAAGGATGTTTTTGGTAAAATAGAAATACTAATTTTATGTGTCTTTACAAAAATCGAAATAGTCGCTCAGAAACGATAAAAATCCAATAAATGTACACCGTCGTATACGCGAATTGTTTATCAACAAACGAAATGTGTTTATCAACACACGAAATGTAAACATGCACAGCGCGCATCGTGAAACAACAGCGGATGTAGAAAAGCACGTTGGAATGTCAACATATTTTGAACATGAAATACTATCTATCTATCTTCCTCTAATGTCGAAACCCTCGCGGGGATGTAGACATCTCCCTAAATACTTAGATAACAGAGGTATGAATCGATATCTCAAGTAATTCAATTGAAAAAGACAACGTGGGACGAATGGAGACGATGCATTCCGAAGGTAAACAAGTGCGTGACCGACAGACTCGGAAAGTCCTACTTTCGGTTTCGAGTTTGTTTTATCGCAAAAAAACACTGTTTACTAATTGAACATAATTATACAAATTATAATGTAATAATGCGTAACAGCATTGCTACACATACGTAAAATTTAATTTTTTCAAATATCTTTTATTTTATGCAATATAGGGCTGCTTTAAAGTTATCCTTATTATGTACATCAATTTTCTTTTTTTAAATATATTTGTTATTATTTTGAAAAGTAAACTAGTCCTGTCATGTTATTCTCCTATATTACTTTCACCATTTAAATTCCGTGCCTAAGGGACTATTTACTACAGCAAACGGATGCACCTTACTGATTTCCTTGAGATGTAATAAGGCTCAAAGTACATGTATACAGGCAAACAGAAAATGTCTTTTTGAAATTTATAGTTACTATGGTAATGTGATAAATAGGATCTTACACTCGTGATTTCATACCATATTTTATGAATCTCGTTTGGGAATTTTGCTATAAGCTCGTCAAAAGGCTCGCTTCATACGATATGATAATAAATCACCACTGATGTAAGATCCTATATGTGCGTTACTTGACTATTGTCTTACAGGTGTTTGGAGTATCATCGAGCAGCAGCCAAACGTGGACTTATCAATTAGAGAACAACGTCGTACATAGCATGATTGGATCTAACAGACACGTTGCTTCAATTAACATTATGTCTACACTCAATGCGATGGTATTAGCTGTGTAAGTATATAGCATAATGGGATCTAACTGATATATGCCTTCAATTAACAATAAATCTACACTCAATGCGATGGTATTAGCTGTGTAAGTACATAGCATAATGGGATCTAACTGATATATTCCTTCAATTAACAATAAATCTACACTCAATGTGATTGTATTAGCTGTGTAAGTACATAGCATTAAATCTACACTCAATGCGATGGTATTAGCTGTGTAAGTACATAGCATAATGGGATCTAACTGATATATTCCTTCAATTAACAATAAATCTACACTCAATGTGATTGTATTAGGTGTGTAAGTACATAGCATAATGGGATCTAACTGATATATTCCTTCAATTAACATTAAATCTACACTCAATGCGATGGTATTAGCTGTGTAAGTATATAGCATAATGGGATCTAACTGATATATTCCTTCAATTAACAATAAATCTACACTCAATGCGATTGTATTAGCTGTGTAAGTACATAGCATAATGGGATCTAACAGATATATTCCTTCAATTAACATTAAATCTACACTCAAATGCGATGGTATTAGCTGTGTAAGTACATAGCATAATGGGATCTAACAGACACGTTGCTTCAATTAACATTATGTCTTCACTCAATGCGATGGTATTAGCTGTGTAAGTATATAGCATAATGGGATCTAACATATATATTCCTTCAATTAACATTATGTCTTCACTCAATGCGATGGTATTAGCTGTGTAAGTATATAGCATAATGGGATCTAACAGATATATTCCTTCAATTAACATTAAATCTGCACTCAATGCGATGGTATTAACTGTGTAAGTATATAGCATAATGGGATCTAACAGATATATTCCTTCAATTAACATTATGTCTTCACTCAATGCGATGGTATTAACTGTGTAAGTACATAGCATGATGGGATCTAACAGATATATTCCTTCAATTAACATTAAATCTGCACTCAATGCGATGGTATTAACTGTGTAAGTATATAGCATAATGGGATCTAACAGATATATTCCTTCAATTAACATTAAATCTGCACTCAATGCGATGGTATTAACTGTGTAAGTACATAGAATAAAGGAATCTAACAGATATATTCCTTCAATTAACATTAAATCTGCACTCAATGCGATGGTATTAGCTGTGTAAGTACATAGAATAAAGGAATCTAACATATATATTCCTTCAATTAACATTAAATCTGCACTCAATGCGATGGTATTAGCTGTGTATGTAGTTACACACTATATCTTCCAGTACATACACGTAATACCGAGTGTGTAGGAGTTCTGCCTTATCATCTTGGCTATTTGCTATATATCTTACATTTCAAGTCATAGTTCAAAGTGGCAGTCACATTTAATTATGGTTCATTCTCTAGTGGAAAAAAGGGCAGGGTGGGTCAGAAATGGGGCTGGGGGATTTTGAGCTGCGATGAGGTGCGGAAGTGGGTATTTTGGTGTTAGCCCCTTGAAAATGTTGCTAAATTACAGTGATTGAATAAAAGGGCAGTAAGGCAGTACATATTGGTAAAAAATGTTCGAACCCCACTGGAGCAGTTACAATTGTGCCCTTAGGCAAGGCATTTAATTTCCACGTTGCCTCTTCTCTCTCCCTCGTGGCGATGGATTCCATCAGGAATGAGGTCTCGAGAGTGATTAATATAAGTTATAAGAACTTGTTTTGTTCGCAATCGAGCTAAAATAAATTTGTATAAACTACTATTGGTGAAAATGGCAGACGAGTTCTAAATTATATATGACTGCCTGCCCAAAGGCACCTGTTGGAGGCTTATATATAAACAATAAAAATTTAAGAAAATGAAAAATAAATTATTTTTAAGCAATCGTTGCAAAATAAATAGAGTTTATACTTTGTTGGGAATTATGTAAAATATACACCATCGTCCATTTTTCAGACAAAAATTGACGTTACTCAGTACAGAACCAGCAGCTGATACAGATAAACTTTCTGTCGCTGATTTTGTAGCAGCCGCAAAGTTGATAAAAGAGGGTTAGTCTATGCAAATTTAATTAACCCTTTTCTGTTGATAAAAATTGTGACCTCCGTCATTGAGTTATTTAGTTGTCAAATATTCTCATGTGAGGAGGCTATCGAACAAGCTTGTGGAAGGTTGGTGGTTCTACATGTACACAGGTGTTCGACTCATCTGAGACATTGCTCAGAGGTCCACCTTAGTTTATACAAATTTATTTTAGCTCGATTGCGAAACAAGTTCTTTCAACTTATATGAATCACTCTCGAGACCTCATTCCTGATGGAATCCATCGCCACGAGGGAGAGAGAAGAGGCAACGTGGAATTTAAATGCCTTGCCTACGGGCACAATCGTAACGGCTCCAGCGGGGTTCGAACTCCGGACCTTTCACACCTGAAGCGAACGTGCATCCACTGCTCTATCACGACTTCAACTAGGTGCACCTTAGATCTTCTATCGCTGCATTAACTCCAGAAAGTCGCAGTCTGATTTCAGCTGTTTGTGTAACTCCCAAAAAACGAATTACAGCGGCTCAAAGAATCTATTTTAGTATCATTTCTAGGTGCATGTGAATTAAACATGGTGTTGTTTTGGCACCAGGTCACTAGCATGCGCATTATACAATGATAATGCTATTGATCATTCATATAATCCACTTATTTCGCTGCCATGCAATAATTTTGCCCAACATATTTGACCTTGAGCTTCATATTATTTCTACTTGCAGGATCTAACTACCCTGTCGTGGAAATGTTGCTGCCAAGTGCCCCAGAAATACACCAGTGCACACCAAACACGTGTACAAAGGTATTAAGTCGTGATGCGTGTTCGTTTCAGGTGCGAACGGTCCGGAGTTCGAGCCTCGCTGGGGCCGTTATGATTGTGCCCTTAGGCAAGGCATTTAAATTCCACATTGCCTCTTCTCTCCCTCGTGGCGATGGATTCCATCAGGAATGATGTCGAGAGAGTGATTAATATAAGTTGTAAGAACTTGTTTCGCAATCGAGCTAAAATAAATTTGTATAAACTAAAGGTATTAATATAACCGTCTCCGTGGCCTAGTGGTTAGGGCCTACGGAGCGGGAGGTCGAAGGTTCGAACCTCGTCAGGGGTTCATTCTGATATGGCCAGTTGGTGAGCCGTCAGCTAGTTAAATAATGGTTACCGAACACCTATCAACCAGGCTCCTGACCTTCAAGTATCGGATTTGGAGTACTGATGTCCATAAGAGGTGTCTCATAAGTGAGAAATGGCTGGCCCTTTCAATAGGGGTGACACTATAATAAAACAAACCACTATAAAGTCTATAATCAATATTAACAGAAGTATGCTATTAACAATCTTGTGGCAATTAGGCCTCAGGCAATAGTACATAAGGTCGTCCACAGCATCTTGGCGACAATAGTTTTGACTGTTCCCCGAATGGCAATAAAATAGTTGTATAATACTGGCCTGTATCCTGGGTTACAGTCTGTTGATTTTTCTTCTTTTTTTACTTCTGGCAAAATGACAGCATGGGAAAACCTAATTTCTGAGCATAGTTCCATCTACATACACCCTGATTTTGCGGGTGTTAATTTGAAGGACTCATCCCCGCAAGATATGATCGCTAAAAATATGATTCTTCCGAAAATCACCAAACAGGCATGGTTATACACTAGTTAATTTCCGGAAATACGCGAATGCTCCCGTAGCCTCATTTACATTGCAAAAGTTTGTCAACATATTATTTCACGCTTCTGCTTTATATCGAATATATGAAGGATTTTAACTATTACGTTTCTATGGTAACGGATCGTTTCGAATTTAGTGAAGTAAGGACGATGAATACCACTTAAATCTTCAAATCAGGCGCACACTGTACTTTTTAAAACGATGATCCGTAAAAAAAAAAAGACGGCCGTTTCTATGGTAACGGATCGTTTCGAATTTAGTGAAGTAAGGACGATGAATACCGCTTAAATCTTCAAATCAGGCGCACGCTGTACTTTTTAAAACGATGATCCGTAAAAAAAAAATGACGGGCAATTATACCCTTATCACTCGCTGATGAGACCGGAAGCCACTTTGAGGCCATAATCTGGTGGTAACAATCTGTGTGATAGGCGAGTAAGTACGGTAAGCCACTTTGAGGCCATAATCTGGTGGTAACAATCTGTCTGATAGGCGAGTAAGTACGGTAAGCCACTTTGAGGCCATAATCTGGTGGTAACAATCTGTCTGATAGGTGAGTAAGTACGGTAAGCCACTTTGAGGCCATAATCTGGTGGTAACAATCTGTCTGATAGGCGAGTAAGTACGGTAAGCCACTTTGAAGCCATAATCTGGTGGTAACAATCTGTGTGATAGGCGAGTAAGTACGGTAAGCCACTTTGAGACCATAATCTGGTGGTAACAATCTGTCTGATAGGTGAGTAAGTACGGTAAGCCACTTAGGCCATAATCTGGTGGTAACAATCTGTCTGATAGGCGAGTAAGTACGGTAAGCCACTTTGAGGCCATAATCTGGTGGTAACAATCTGTGTGATAGGCGAGTAAGTACGGTAAGCCACTTTGAGGCCATAATCTGGTGGTAACAATCTGTCTGATAGGCGAGTAAGTACGGTAAGCCACTTTGAGGCCATAATCTGGTGGTAACAATCTGTCTGATAGGCGAGTAAGTACGGTAAGCCACTTTGAGGCCATAATCTGGTGGTAACAATCTGTCTGATAGGTGAGTAAGTACGGTAAGCCACTTTGAGGCCATAATCTGGTGGTAACAATCTGTCTGATAGGCGAGTAAGTACGGTAAGCCACTTTGAAGCCATAATCTGGTGGTAACAATCTGTGTGATAGGCGAGTAAGTACGGTAAGCCACTTTGAGACCATAATCTGGTGGTAACAATCTGTCTGATAGGTGAGTAAGTACGGTAAGCCACTTAGGCCATAATCTGGTGGTAACAATCTGTCTGATAGGCGATTAAGTACGGTAAGCCACTTTGAGGCCATAATCTGGTGGTAACAATCTGTCTGATAGGCGAGTAAGTACGGTAAGCTGCTTTGAGACCATAATCTGGTGGTAACAATCTGTCTGATAGGCGAGTAAGTATGGTAAGCTACTTTGAGACCATAATCTGGTGGTAACAATCCATCTGATAGGCGAGTAAGTACGGTAAGCTGCTTTGAGACCATAATCTGGTGGTAACAATTTGTCTGATAGGCGAGTAAGTACGGTAAGCCACTTTGAGGCCATAATCTGGTGGTAACAATCTGTCTGATAGGTGAGTAAGTACGGTAAGCCACTTTGAGGCCATAATCTGGTGGTAACAATCTGTGTGATAGGCGAGTAAGTACGGTAAGCCACTTTGAGGCCATAATCTGGTGGTAACAATCTGTTTGATAGGCGAGTAAGTACGGGAAGCCACTTTGAGGCCATAATCTGGTGGTAACAATCTGTCTGATAGGCGAGTAAGTACGGGAAGCCACTTTGAGGCCATAATCTGGTGGTAACAATCTGTCTGATAGGCGAGTAAGTACGGTAAGCCACTTTGAGGCCATAATCTGGTGGTAACAATCTGTCTGATAGGCGAGTAAGTACGGTAAGCCACTTTGAGGCCATAATCTGGTGGTAACAATCTGTCTGATAGGCGATTAAGTACGGTAAGCCACTTTGAGGCCATAATCTGGTGGTAACAATCTGTCTGATAGGCGAGTAAGTACGGTAAGCCACTTTGAGGCCATAATCTGGTGGTAACAATCCATCTGATAGGCGAGTAAGTACGGTAAGCTGCTTTGAGACCATAATCTGGTGGTAACAATCTGTCTGATAGGCGATTAAGTACGGTAAGCCACTTTGAGGCCATAATCTGGTGGTAACAATCTGTCTGATAGGCGAGTAAGTACGGGAAGCCACTTTGAGGCCATAATCTGGTGGTAACAATCTGTCTGATAGGCGAGTAAGTACGGTAAGCCACTTTGAGGCCATAATCTGGTGGTAACAATCTGTCTGATAGGCGAGTAAGTACGGGAAGCCACTTTGAGGCCATAATCTGGTGGTAACAATCTGTCTGATAGGCGAGTAAGTACGGGAAGCCACTTTGAGGCCATAATCTGGTGGTAACAATCTGTCTGATAGGCGAGTAAGTATGGTAAGCCACTTTGAGACCATAATCTGGTGATAACAATCTGTCTGATAGGCGAGTAAGTACGGTAAGCTGCTTTGAGACCATAATCTGGTGGTAACAATCTGTCTGATAGGCGATTAAGTACGGTAAGCCACTTTGAGGCCATAATCTGGTGGTAACAATCTGTCTGATAGGCGAGTAAGTACGGTAAGCCACTTTGAGGCCATAATCTGGTGGTAACAATCTGTCTGATAGGCGAGTAAGTACGGTAAGCTGCTTTGAGGCCATAATCTGGTGGTAACAATCTGTGTGATAGGCGAGTAAGTACGGTAAGCCACTTTGAGGCCATAATCTGGTGGTAACAATCTGTCTGATAGGTGAGTAAGTACGGTAAGCCACTTTGAGGCCATAATCTGGTGGTAACAATCTGTCTGATAGGCGAGTAAGTACGGTAAGCCACTTTGAGGCCATAATCTGGTGGTAACAATCTGTCTGATAGGCGAGTAAGTACGGTAAGCTGCTTTGAGACCATAATCTGGTGGTAACAATCTGTCTGATAGGTGAGTAAGTACGGTAAGCCACTTAGGCCATAATCTGGTGGTAACAATCTGTCTGATAGGCGATTAAGTACGGTAAGCCACTTTGAGGCCATAATCTGGTGGTAACAATCTGTCTGATAGGCGAGTAAGTACGGTAAGCTGCTTTGAGACCATAATCTGGTGGTAACAATTTGTCTGATAGGCGATTAAGTACGGTAAGCCACTTTGAGGCCATAATCTGGTGGTAACAATCTGTCTGATAGGCGAGTAAGTACGGTAAGCCACTTTGAGGCCATAATCTGGTGGTAACAATCTGTGTGATAGGCGAGTAAGTACGGTAAGCCACTTTGAGGCCATAATCTGGTGGTAACAATCTGTTTGATAGGCGAGTAAGTACGGGAAGCCACTTTGAGGCCATAATCTGGTGGTAACAATCTGTCTGATAGGCGAGTAAGTACGGGAAGCCACTTTGAGGCCATAATCTGGTGGTAACAATCTGTCTGATAGGCGAGTAAGTACGGTAAGCCACTTTGAGGCCATAATCTGGTGGTAACAATCTGTCTGATAGGCGAGTAAGTACGGTAAGCCACTTTGAGGCCATAATCTGGTGGTAACAATCTGTCTGATAGGCGATTAAGTACGGTAAGCCACTTTGAGGCCATAATCTGGTGGTAACAATCTGTCTGATAGGCGAGTAAGTACGGTAAGCCACTTTGAGGCCATAATCTGGTGGTAACAATCCATCTGATAGGCGAGTAAGTACGGTAAGCTGCTTTGAGACCATAATCTGGTGGTAACAATCTGTCTGATAGGCGATTAAGTACGGTAAGCCACTTTGAGGCCATAATCTGGTGGTAACAATCTGTCTGATAGGCGAGTAAGTACGGGAAGCCACTTTGAGGCCATAATCTGGTGGTAACAATCTGTCTGATAGGCGAGTAAGTACGGTAAGCCACTTTGAGGCCATAATCTGGTGGTAACAATCTGTCTGATAGGCGAGTAAGTACGGGAAGCCACTTTGAGGCCATAATCTGGTGGTAACAATCTGTCTGATAGGCGAGTAAGTACGGGAAGCCACTTTGAGGCCATAATCTGGTGGTAACAATCTGTCTGATAGGCGAGTAAGTATGGTAAGCCACTTTGAGACCATAATCTGGTGATAACAATCTGTCTGATAGGCGAGTAAGTACGGTAAGCTGCTTTGAGACCATAATCTGGTGGTAACAATCTGTCTGATAGGCGATTAAGTACGGTAAGCCACTTTGAGGCCATAATCTGGTGGTAACAATCTGTCTGATAGGCGAGTAAGTACGGTAAGCCACTTTGAGGCCATAATCTGGTGGTAACAATCTGTCTGATAGGCGAGTAAGTACGGTAAGCTGCTTTGAGGCCATAATCTGGTGGTAACAATCTGTGTGATAGGCGAGTAAGTACGGTAAGCCACTTTGAGGCCATAATCTGGTGGTAACAATCTGTCTGATAGGTGAGTAAGTACGGTAAGCCACTTTGAGGCCATAATCTGGTGGTAACAATCTGTCTGATAGGCGAGTAAGTACGGTAAGCCACTTTGAGGCCATAATCTGGTGGTAACAATCTGTCTGATAGGCGAGTAAGTACGGTAAGCTGCTTTGAGACCATAATCTGGTGGTAACAATCTGTCTGATAGGCGATTAAGTACGGTAAGCCACTTTGAGGCCATAATCTGGTGGTAACAATCTGTTTGATAGGCGAGTAAGTACGGGAAGCCACTTTGAGGCCATAATCTGGTGGTAACAATCTGTCTGATAGGCGAGTAAGTACGGGAAGCCACTTTGAGGCCATAATCTGGTGGTAACAATCTGTCTGATAGGCGAGTAAGTACGGTAAGCCACTTTGAGGCCATAATCTGGTGGTAACAATCTGTCTGATAGGCGAGTAAGTACGGTAAGCCACTTTGAGGCCATAATCTGGTGGTAACAATCTGTCTGATAGGCGATTAAGTACGGTAAGCCACTTTGAGGCCATAATCTGGTGGTAACAATCTGTCTGATAGGCGAGTAAGTACGGTAAGCCACTTTGAGGCCATAATCTGGTGGTAACAATCCATCTGATAGGCGAGTAAGTACGGTAAGCTGCTTTGAGACCATAATCTGGTGGTAACAATCTGTCTGATAGGCGATTAAGTACGGTAAGCCACTTTGAGGCCATAATCTGGTGGTAACAATCTGTCTGATAGGCGAGTAAGTACGGGAAGCCACTTTGAGGCCATAATCTGGTGGTAACAATCTGTCTGATAGGCGAGTAAGTACGGTAAGCCACTTTGAGGCCATAATCTGGTGGTAACAATCTGTCTGATAGGCGAGTAAGTACGGTAAGCTGCTTTGAGGCCATAATCTGGTGGTAACAATCTGTGTGATAGGCGAGTAAGTACGGGAAGCCACTTTGAGGCCATAATCTGGTGGTAACAATCTGTCTGATAGGCGAGTAAGTACGGTAAGCCACTTTGAGGCCATAATCTGGTGGTAACAATCTGTCTGATAGGCGAGTAAGTACGGTAAGCCACTTTGAGGCCATAATCTGGTGGTAACAATCTGTCTGATAGGCGAGTAAGTACGGTAAGCTGCTTTGAGGCCATAATCTGGTGGTAACAATCTGTGTGATAGGCGAGTAAGTACGGTAAGCCACTTTGAGGCCATAATCTGGTGGTAACAATCTGTCTGATAGGTGAGTAAGTACGGTAAGCCACTTTGAGGCCATAATCTGGTGGTAACAATCTGTCTGATAGGCGAGTAAGTACGGTAAGCCACTTTGAGGCCATAATCTGGTGGTAACAATCTGTCTGATAGGCGAGTAAGTACGGTAAGCTGCTTTGAGACCATAATCTGGTGGTAACAATCTGTCTGATAGGCGATTAAGTACGGTAAGCCACTTTGAGGCCATAATCTGGTGGTAACAATCTGTCTGATAGGCGAGTAAGTACGGTAAGCCACTTTGAGGCCATAATCTGGTGGTAACAATCTGTGTGATAGGCGAGTAAGTACGGTAAGCCACTTTGAGGCCATAATCTGGTGGTAACAATCTGTCTGATAGGCGAGTAAGTACGGGAAGCCACTTTGAGGCCATAATCTGGTGGTAACAATCTGTCTGATAGGCGAGTAAGTACGGTAAGCCACTTTGAGGCCATAATCTGGTGGTAACAATCTGTCTGATAGGCGAGTAAGTACGGTAAGCCACTTTGAGGCCATAATCTGGTGGTAACAATCTGTCTGATAGGCGAGTAAGTACGGTAAGCCACTTTGAGGCCATAATCTGGTGGTAACAATCTGTCTGGTAGGCGAGTAAGTACGGTAAGCCACTTTGAGGCCATAATCTGGTGGTAACAATCTGTCTGATAGGCGAGTAAGTACGGTACGCCACTTTGGCCATAATCTGGTGGTAACAATCTGTGTGATAGGCGAGTAAGTACGGGAAGCCACTTTGAGGCCATAATCTGGTGGTAACAATCTGTCTGATAGGCGAGTAAGTACGGTAAGATTTGTCTAGCCAATGTGCATGATCAGAATCGCAGAATGTGACTGCTTAATAGAGGTCAAATGTATAATAAAACAGCAAATTGGGAATCTGGAAACGGGCTACTTAATACAGATTGGCTGCTTAATGTAGGTGACCACTAACAAAGATTTTACTGTACACTATAACATTTTCAGATGTTTTCGTTTAATCATATTTTATTGCATTCATTCTATATATACAATGTACAGAACAAAACAAATGAACGCACTTGTATAATTATGCATAGTATATACGATTTATGTCATTGTTGTGCACAAGAAACAATTGAAAACTCACTTCTCCAGAGACTACTACGCATTGTTCTGAATATTCTAATGTGATTTCTTCTTCTATGTGATTGATGACTGGTTATTTAATGTTTGTGTCTGGTGTGATGTACTGTTTTTATTATCTTTTAATTCATTATTGTACAACGCCATTGAATATGTATTTATATGTAGAAATAGGCGTTAAAGCAAATAAACAAGTTTCAAGATTTGTCAATAAATGTTGAAGCAAATGGGTTCGGCCACAATTTTTAACAACATTAGTTACGGTCCTCCCCAAATATGTTAATGATTACGTATGCATGTGTATTTTAAGCCACAATATATACTAAGCAAGGTGAAGGACAGTTTGACCAGAGAGAAGATGGCAACAGTTGAGTCAGCTAAAGCTTTCTTGCAGCTTCTCAAGGCGTTAAGAAACTCTGGTAAAGATGCCATATCAGAAGCAATGACCAATCCAGACAGCAGTTACATTGTGTAAGTACAGTTAAATCCCTCTAAGCTGAACATCCATTGGACCAGATGTAAAATTCAGTTTGGAGGGGTTTTCGGTTTAGAGGGATTTTCGGTTTAGAAGTGTTTTCATAATGCCGGTGTACACTCAAACTTGCTCGAAAGACCACGTCTATTAAGAAACCGCTTGTATTAAAAGACCATTTTTTCAGTTACCCTTTGTGTTGTTAAGGAACGAATTAGCCTGTATTAAGAGCATTTCTGCTTAAGAGACCGCTTTTAACCATTCCCTTTGGTGGTCTTTTAATACAGGTTTGACTGTATATTTCTCCTACATCAACAGTTCAACATTGCAATGCTTAGACGGAGGCTGAGACATGTTTATGGTTTGGCAGTTAGTAACGAACTGATTCATTTGAAGTGTATGATACAATATTCTGCAAAGAATAGCTGAAAGCTGTTTGTTTAAAAGATTGGTCAATTTCATATTTGATTAAGACAAGTTGCTGTTCGGTTTACAGGTGTAAATTACAGTTGACAATGCACATATTTTTCGGTATTCAGAAAAGAGGGGTTCTTGTTTATAGAGGTCTTTTTTACAATGAACGAAGGTTTGAAGGGAATTCCAGATTAGAGGAGTTCTGTGAACAAGGAAGGTTTGGAGGGAATTCCAGATTAGAGGAGTTCTAGTTTATAGAGGTTTTGAACAAGGAAGGTTTGGAGGGAATTCCAGTTTAGAGGAGTTCTGGTTTATAGAGGTTTTGAACAAGGAAGGTTTGGAGGGAATTCCAGATTAGAGGAGTTCTGGTTTATAGAGGTTTTGAACAAGGAAGGTTTGAAAGGAATTCCAGATTAGAGGAGTTCTGGTTTATAGAGGTTTTGAACAAGGAAGGTATGAAGGGAATTCCAGATTAGAGGAGTTCTGGTTTATAGAATGTTCTCTTAAAATGAACACAGAAGGTTGGAGGGAAGTCCAGTTTAGAGGAGTTACACTGTACATGAAATCATAGTGAATGGTATCCTTAATTTGCGAATTGGAAGGAATGTGCAAACAACATAGATCCAGATCAGCCGAGGCGTAATGCCGCGTCTGATCAGCATCTATGTTGTTCGCTATTCAGACAAGTGTTTTAACTCCATTATCTGAATAGTAAACAGCATATAGCCTGATCAGATGGTTCTGTGCCGTCTGATCTTGCTCTATGCTGTTTGCAAACGCGACTTTAGTTGTGATTAGCAGGTTACGGGTTAATCGTTGTATTGTGACAGTGTACAGCTCTAGCACAGTTCTCATCTAAGCATATTATCATTATTGTTCGAAGCTCAAATAGAAATGTGTAGTGAATATGCTCCTGTAATGTGTTTCAAGTTTTATTCTATATCTTAATTTGCGTCGCAGATTTTTATCCCTCCCCCCCACCTCATCTAAGAGTGCTTGGAGGCATATCATACTTAGATGACCCATACGTCTCCCTTTCGTATCACCTTAATACTCAATTCAATGGAAACTTGGTATATACCATTAGCATCAAGTGGACACATGCATGTTGTTTGGACTTGGCATGTTGGATAAGTGTGTCTCCTTGTGGCCCTATTATGCTTCACTGTATTACAACATTTATGAGAATGCTATGTTACAACAGGTCTGTTTAGACACTGCAATTGGACTGTAATAGGTTTGTTATGTATGTTACTTTTGTTATGTCTGTTACTTTTGTTATGTATGTTACATTTGATATGTATGTTACAACAGGTTGCAGTTGTTTAGACATTGGAATTGTACTGTAATATGTTTGTTATGTATGTTACATTTGATATGTATGTTACAACAGGTCACAGTTGTGTAGACATTAGAATGGTACTGTAATATGTTTGTTATGTATGTTACATTTGTTGTGTATGTTACATTTGTTATGTATGTTACATTTGCTATGTATGTTACTTTTGTTATGTATGTTGCAACAGGTCACAGTCGTGTAGACATTATAATTGTACTGTAATAGGTTTGTAATGTCTGTTACATTTGCTATGTATGTTACATTTGCTATGTATGTTACAACAGGTTGCAGTTGTTTAGACATTGGAATTGTACTGTAATAAGTTTGTAATGTATGTTACTTGTGTTATGTATGCTACATTTGTTATGTATGTTGCAACAGGTCACAGGTGTGTAGACATTACAATTGTACTGTATTAGGTTTGCTATGTACATTACATTTGTTATGTATGTTACAACATGTCACAGTTGTGTAGACATTAAAATTGTACTGCAATATGTTTGCTATGTATGTTACATTTGCTATGTTACAACAGGTTGCAGTTGTTTAGACATTGGAATTGTACTGTAATAAGTTTGTAATGTATGTTACTTTTGTTATGTATGCTACATGTGTTATGTATGTTACAACATGTCACAGTTGTGTAGACATTACAATTGTACTGCAATATGTTTGCTATGTACATTACATTTGTTATGTATGTTACAACAGGTCACAGGTGTGTAGACATTACAATTGTACTGTAATAGGTTTGTTATGTATGTTACATTTGTTATGTATGTTACAACATGTCACAGTTGTGTAGACATTACAATTGTACTACAATATGTTTGCTATGTACATTACATTTGCAATGTATGTTACAACAGGTCACAGGTGTGTAGACATTACAATTGTACTGTATTAGGTTTGCTATTTATGTTACATTTGCTATGTACGTTACAACAGGTCACAGTTGTTAGACATCGGGGTTGCAACACAGACTCCGTCGGCACAGAGAGCTATGATGGAGTTGCTGAACTTTGAGGAGACCAGGAACCTTGTCTACCCACTGAGATACCTGCTCGGCGCTGCTTTCACTACTCATCCCGGAGAATATCTTGTCAATGATCTACTGGTAACACACTTGTTTTGTCTGCATCTTACATTGGTACCTATAGAAGGCACTCAATAGATCGAATACCTCCGCCATGCTGTTCATCACTAGCAAGATAATGTATACAGTCAAACCTGTGTTAGTGGTCACCTCTATTAAACAGCCAACCTGTATTAAGCAGCCACTTTCCAGATTCCCAATTTGTTGTTTTACTATGCATTTTACCTCTATTAAGCAGCCATCTGTGCTAAGCAGCTGCTTTATGTGATTTCCTTGGCTGGCTGCTTAAGACAGGTTTGACTGTAGTTCAATATAACTGCGCTGCCAAATGTTAACGTTTTTGAAGGAGTTTTGTATTGGCGATGTCTTATATTGGCACATTTCTTCTTCCCCATAAAAATTAAACCTGCACTCAGATCGGCAAGAGAACCGCCAATAATGGGATAGAAAACTAATCAATGACATCACACATCTGACATGTTTAAATCAAATTGCAATGTAAATTCATTGAGAAAAAAACTAATAACCATTATAATACAAACAAACAGTTTTATTTTCACATGTTTATGACTATAAATAGTGCAAACATTATACTTGCTTTTTTAAAATGCAATATAATGGCATGTTTTTGATTTGGAATCGCCAATATAGCCAAAATAAAACCTCCCCCAATAAATGTAATTACACAATACCTTACTAAATGTCATGCTTGCCCTATTCTCCCAATGTGGAAGAATCATTTTAAAACGTTCTCCAAAATCCACCTACACCATTATCCATTCCTACATAGAAGTGCCTCTATACACCATTATCCATTCCCACCTAGAAGTGCCCATCCACACCATTATCCATTCCCACACAGAAACACCTCTCTACACCATTATCCATTCCCACATAGAAGCATCTCTCCACACCATTCACACATAGAAGCACCTCTCTACACCATTATCCATTCCCACATAGAAGCATCTCTCCACACCATTCACACATAGAAGCACCTCTCTACACCATTATCCATTCCCACATAGAAGCACCTCTCCACACCATTATCCATTCCCACATAGAAGCACCTCTCCACACCATTATCCATTCCCACATAGAAGCACCTCTCCACACCATTATCCATTCCCACATAGAAGCACCTCTCCACACCATTATCCATTCCCACATAGAAGCACCTCTCCACACCATTATCCATTCCCACATAGAAGCACCTCTCCACACCATTATCCATTCCCACATAGAAGCACCTCTCCACACCATTATCCATTCCCACATAGAAGCACCTCTCCACACCATTATCCATTCCCACATAGAAGCACCTCTCCACACCATTATCCATTCCCACATAGAAGCACCTCTCCACACCATTATCCATTCCCACATAGAAGCACCTCTCCACACCATTATCCATTCCCACATAGAAGCACCTCTCTACACCATTATCCATTCCCACATAGAAGCACCTCTCTACACCATTATCCATTCCCACATAGAAGCACCTCTCTACACCATTATCCATTCCCACATAGAAGCACCTCTCTACACCATTATCCATCACCACATAGAAGCACCTCTCTACACCATTATCCATTCCCACATAGAAGCACCTCTCTACACCATTATCCATTCCCACATAGAAGCACCTCTCTACACCATTATCCATTCCCACATAGAAGCACCTCTCTACACCATTATCCATTCCCACATAGAAGCACCTCTCTACACCATTATCCATTCCCACATAGAAGCACCTCTCTACACCATTATCCATTCCCACATAGAAGCACCTCTCTACACCATTATCCATTCCCACATAGAAGCACCTCTCTACACCATTATCCATTCCCACATAGAAGCACCTCTCTACACCATTATCCATTCCTACATAGAACAACCTCTCTACACCATTATCCATTCCCACATAGAAGCACCTCTCCACGACATTACCATTACCACATACACTTATACAGTCGTCATCAAACAAATAGACACATCCATGTTGCAAGTCACAATTACATAGTGGATACTAGTACCCCCCCCCCCCCCAGTAATATCTTTGAATGTGGCGTAGATATTAGAGTTATTACGTGGCTAGTTTCATATCAGCCTAGGTATCGACCCAAGAAACGGTTATTACGTGGCTAGTTTCATATCAGCCTAGGTATCGACCCGAGGTAACGGTTATTACGTGGCTAGTTTCATATCAGCCTAGGTATCGACCCGAGGTAACGGTTATTACGTGGCTAGTTTCATATCAGCCTAGGTATCGACCCGAGGTAACGGTTATTACGTGGCTAGTTTCATATCAGCCTAGGTATCGACCCGAGGTAACGGTTATTACGTGGCTAGTTTCATATCAGCCTAGGTATCTACCCGAGGTAACGGTTATTACGTGGCTAGTTTCATATCAGCCTAGGTATCTACCCGAGGTAACGGTTATTACGTGGCTAGTTTCATATCAGCCTAGGTATCGACCCGAGATAACTTGATATCAGCCTGAGACCAAAGGTTAAAATCAAGTTACCGAAGGTCGATACCTAGACTGATATTCTTTATTACTTTGATATGAATTTGAACATTTATAATCAAAATCATGCTCTCCGTTATCCAGTTAACGGGAATAAATCACACTTACTGAATTTAGATTGAAATATTACCACTTAGCTACAAACATCTGTAATCTGTCAAATTTGACCCCCAATTATATGTACATAACAATTTCCCAGCTTTATCCGGTGGATGAAGATTCCGGGAAGCCAGTTACATGAAAGGAACCCGAGTATAACCACTAACCATCTGCATACCAACTGGATATAGTATTTAAAGCGACACTACATCAGTGAAAACACAAATTTCTACAGAATGTAATTTCCTATTATAACTAATAAACAAACGTCGTATACGCGGTTTGTTGACATAACAAATTAATGTAAATATCCATGCATAATACAACTTGTGTATCCTCAATAACACATTTGTGCCTATTTATTTGTAGACTATTCTTAGTTAAATTATCTCTAAACGACATTATCTCGCGTTTAGTATTGACTCCGATGACAAACAAACTTCAATTCAGGAGTATGGCTGACAGTTATATGACACACAAACACTTTTTATTGATTCAATGTTAAGTGTTCGAATGTATTCAGAAGAATTTGTAGTAGCAATGCATTTATACATAAAATAATGCATTTTATTTGCTTTTTGCGATGTAATGTCACTTTAAGTAATAGAAGAACTGTCAAATTATAAATTTTCGTCTTGCATTGTATGTCGTATTTAGCTTTTGTCTGCTTCTAATTGATTTTATTTACTGGAAGATTTCATGACATTTATTACATTGTGTGTTATTTTCTACTATCATTTCAGAAATTGTTTAAACAGAAGTTGCCAAGTCCAGAAATCCGAGAGGCATTGGCCCTTGCCCTGGGTGCCGTGGTATATAGTTTCTGCCGGAACCCAGAACAATGTCAACTTGAGGTATGCACATATATAAAAACATATGTCCCAGGTTGGTTCCAAAATTTGATATTTCATTTTTTATCCAAAATACATATATATCTCAAATTACACAATCTACTACTACAGTCATTATCGGAGCATGTTATTTGTCAATAATTCATGTTTATATCTCAGACTGGAACTAAAACTACGATAAAAATAAAGATCTCGCAAGATTGAAGTGTTTTTTTATTTTGTATTTATATTTGACACTTATCATACACCATCATCACTGATGGTCACGGGGTCGAGTGAAAAAGTTGGCAGTTTCTTACAGAGGTTGGTGCAGCATGTACTGGTTAACTGCTGGAGCCTGTCCAGGAAATGTGTTGTTCAGTAAACTACCCGCCGGCGATATAGCCCAAAATGGTGTTGATGAAGGCGTAAAACCCAAACAAACAAAACCAATTTAATTTATGTTTGATATTTGTTTCAGGTTATCACCGATTATCGACAATCTGTTCTAGATCTATATTCTAAATGTTCCGACGAGAGTTGTCATCTCTTGTACATACGTTCAATGGGCAACTCAGGACTTCCCTCCTTCAAAACAACCATATTTGAGGCAATTTCAAATAAGGCGAGCAGTTCTATGTTGGGTTTTACAGCCGTGCAGGCGCTTAGAAGAATTCCAGTTCAGCATATCGAGGAAATGGTGAGTAACCACTGTCTCCGCAGCCTAGTGTTTAAGGATTGGGAGATCCAAGTTTCATACCTCATCAGGGGTTCATTCAGATATGGCTGTTTGGTGAGCCGCCAGCTAGGTAAATAATGGTTACTGATTACCTATCTGCCTGGCCTGAGATGATAGGAATCAGGTGTTTTACGTTTATTTATCGTCGCTACCGGTTGCCCATATGAGCGACGCCTCTTGAAGAGATTAGTCATTTTAGATTTTTGGAGGATAGTGTAATGATACAGACAGAGACCCATTCCAGAGTCTCCTCTGGTTCTTTTACGTGCACGGTGTAAAGCACCGACATGAGACCTCAGTTTAAAGTTCCATCTGAAAGACTGTTAATTTTATTAGGGTCAGACGGGGGATCGGGAATTACTGATGATCATACATGAATGTCAGAAATAACTTTGCCATTTACATAAAGGTGACATTATAATAAACAAACACTTTTATTAGCTCACCTTTATGCTCAAAGTGAGCTTGTTTGATCGCCTTTTGTCCGGCGTGTGTTGTCCGCCGTCAACATTTTTCAATGTTTCAATCATCAAAGTTTGTAACAATGATCATTGGGCTTTCTAAAAATTATGTCAATATCTCTTAAAACTATGTCAAATGAGTGCCAAAATCTCCTCCTCCGAAATTACTGGCATTATCCTCCGTCTGACCCTAATAAAATTAACAGTCTTTCAGATGGGACTTTAAACCGAGACCTTGTGTCGGTGCTGTACACCGTGCACGTAAAAGAACCAGAGTAGACTCTGGAATGGATCTGTCTGTATCATGCACTATCCTCCGAAAATGGAAAATGACTAATCTCTTCAGGCGGCGTCGGTCATATGGGCAACCGGTAGCGACGATAAATAAACGTAAAAACACACACAAGAAAATATACGCATAAAGAGAATTTAAGTAACCACCTATTGGTATGTCTTTCAAAGATTCTTGTCCGAACCATATGTTTACTACTTGAAGATATACAGATACTAATTGGCATGTGGATATATATATACGGATAGTTGTTTGTCACGTACCAAAATATTGTTGCTGTGACCTTAATCATTACAGCATAAATCACAGCCATCAGATAATGCTTGTCAGGGCTATGTTTGCTATACCAGTAGACATAAATAGACATAAAGATATATATTAATTATAATATTACCCGTAAATAAATCTGATGTACCTTTTAAAACGAATGTGTAAACTTCCTGTTGCAGCCCGTCTAGTGGTCCAGGGCTTTCATAGCTGCATATTGTAAATATTATTGTTTTATGTTGTGTTTTTGTAAAATTTAAAATATGATAATAACGAAAGAAAAAGACACTCCTTTGATCTTTGGTTTAAACATATTTATTCCACTATATACATTCACAAAACAACACATGTACACAAAATCAAAGAAGTAAGTATATAGGAAAGGATTGAAACGGAAGCAGAGCTTATATAGTTTCTCTCCTTTAAGCACCACAAGCACTGATGTATTAAAATCGTTGGGGAATGCAAGTTACGTTACGTTGTTTTATTTTTATTCTAAAATAGGATATCAAATCATTGTTGAAAATATATCATCAAACGGAGCGAAAGTACGATACTTCTGTTAGAGCGTCTGCTGCCGAGTTGTTACTGACCTTCAATCCGATACCGACTGTCGTACGTAACCTGATGCTGTCCGCACAGAGCGACCAGAAAAACTTTGAGCTGTCGACCTTTATTCTCCGGAAACTTGTTGATATTGCCAAGTATAGCGCAGCTCTCCAGTAAGTTACCATATTTACTTGTTGATATTGCCAAGTATAGCGCAGCTCTCAAGTAAGTTACCGTATTTACTTGTTGATATTGCCAAGTATAGCGCAGCTCTCAAGTAAGTTACCGTATTTACTTGTTGATATTGCCAAGTATAGCGCAGCTCTCGAGTAAGTTACCGTATTTACTTGTTGATATTGCCAAGTATAGCGCAGCTCTCAAGTAAGTTACCGTATTTACTTGTTGATATTGCCAAGTATAGCACAGCTCTCAAGTAAGTTGCAGTATTTACTTGTTGATATTGCCAAGTATAGCGCAGCTTTCAAGTAAGTTACCATATGTACTTGCCTATAAGACGCCCCCCAACTTATTTCTTAAATCAGTGGTATGTTGCATAGACCCGCATATAAGACGGTGTGAGAAAATGGAAACCACTCAGAAGTAAAGATCAAGCAAATAATTAAGCACTGTAAATGATATTGTATGTCAAATCACATACACAACAATACACTAATGCCCAACAACAAATTTGATTTGCTAAAATGCTATTGACAAGTTCAGTTTACAGATAGAGCTGTGAAAGTCTATGCTTTTGTTACACCCTTTCTGTTATTTCAATATACGGTCATCAATTCAGTTGGAACAAACTGATTTAAAAAAAATAAAAAAAAATAATTGTAATCTCTTTTTTCTTTCATCACTCGCTTATAAGACGGGAAACTAATTTGAGGCCATAATCTGATGATAAATATCCCGTCTTATATGCAAGTAAGTACGGTACATTTATAGGTATAACGGAGTTGTCACAAATTGATATCATTGCCTCGGTCTGTTTGTGTGTCTGTCTGTTAGCAGGATTACACAAACACTTACGGATTGATGTTCATGAACTTTTGTACGGATGGATGTTCATGAACTTTTGTATGGATGAACTTTTGTACGGATTGATGTTCATGAACTTTTGTATGGATGGATGTTCATGAACTTTTGTACGGATGGATGTTCATGAACTTTTATATGGATGAACTTTTGTATGGATGGATGTTCATGAACTTTTATATGGATGGATGTTCATGAACTTTTGTACAGATGAATGTTCATGAAATTTTGTACGGATGGATGTTCATGAACTTTTGTACAGATGGATGTTCATGAACTTTTGTATGGATTGATGTTCATGAACTTTTATACGGATGGATGTTCATGAACTTTTATACAGATGGATGTTCATGAACTTTTGTACAGATGAATGTTCATGAACTTTTGTACGGATAGATGTTCATGAACTTTTATATGGATGGATGTTCATGAACTTTTATACGGATGGATGTTCATGAACTTATGTGGGAAGGCCTGTTTCAAATTTCTCGGCTCCTCAAGGCTATGCTAAATTACCCAACCAAACTTCTGAATCAAGAATGACTTTGGTCGCCATTCTGGACGGAACATGAAGCCCGAAGGATGAGATTCTAGTTACTCATCCCGATAAAACAAGATAATATTTCCACAGCTGATTATCCAATCAGATTGCATAGAATTTCTTGGCAGTTTATTATGCATACATGTAAATAGTTGTATATCCATCCAGGTATACATGTATAACTTGTATGGTATCTGTGTAGATGTATATCCAGATATTACTTGTATATTACTTGTATGGTATCTGTGTAGATGTATATCCAGGTATACATATATTACTTGTATATTACTTGTATGGTATCTGTGTAGATGTATATCCAGGTATACATATATTACTTGTATATTACTTGTATGGTATCTGTGTAGATGTATATACATATATTACTTGTATGGTATCTGTGTAGATGTATATCCAGATATACAATATTACTGTATGGTATCTGTGTAGATGTATATCCAGGTATACATATATTACTTGTATATTACTTGTATGGTATCTGTGTAGATGTATATCCAGGTATACATATATTACTTGTATATTACTTGTATGGTATCTGTGTAGATGTATATCCAGGTATACATATATTACTTGTATATTACTTGTATGGTATCTGTGTAGATGTATATCCAGGTATACATATATTACTTGTATATTACTTGTATATTACTTGTATATTACTTGTATATTACTTGTATATTACTTGTATAGTATCTGTGTAGATGTATATCCAGATATACATATATTACTTGTATATTACTTGTATAGTATCTGTGTAGATGTATATCCAGGTATGCATCTATTACTTGTATGGTATATGTGTAGATGTATATCCAGATATTACTTGTATATTACTTGTATGGTATCTGTGTAGATGTATATCCAGGTATACATATATTACTTGTATATTACTTGTATGGTATCTGTGTAGATGTATATCCAGGTATACATATATTACTTGTATATTACTTGTATGGTATCTGTGTAGATGTATATCCAGATATACATATATTACTTGTATATTACTTGTATGGTATCTGTGTAGATGTATATCCAGATATACATATATTACTTGTATATTACTTGTATGGTATCTGTGTAGATGTATATCCAGGTATACATATATTACTTGTATATTACTTGTATGGTATCTGTGTAGATGTATATCCAGATATACATATATTACTTGTATATTACTTGTATGGTATCTGTGTAGATGTATATCCAGGTATACATATATTACTTGTATATTACTTGTATGGTATCTGTGTAGATGTATATCCAGATATACGTATATTACTTGTATATTACTTGTATAGTATCTGTGTAGATGTATATCCAGGTATACATATATTACTTGTATATTACTTGTATGGTATCTGTGTAGATGTATATCCAGATATACGTATATTACTTGTATATTACTTGTATAGTATCTGTGTAGATGTATATCCAGGTATACATATATTACTTGTATATTACTTGTATATTACTTGTATGGTATCTGTGTAGATGTATATCCAGGTATACCGCCCCAGCGGCTGGGGGCAAAAGAAATTCACTGCTGCCTGGCTGGTGTGCAGGTTGGGTAAAACCCCCACGAAACCAGCCGACCGCGTTCCACCAAAAACATATTCTAAAATTTAAATTCAAATACATATCCTAAAACTAAATAAAGTCTTGAAAAATAAATATACCACAGAACTGAAATGTAAAACGCGTTAGAAAATATAAAAATATAACCATTAAAACTTGAGAAATTAAATACAAAACAAAACTTTCTAATTTATTAAACTTATGTTTAAAATATCGTAATACTATACTGTTAGGATTTCAAACACGCGAACAATAAAACTAAACAAAAACAAATGAACAAAACGAACGAACAAAACAAACTAGGTTTAACAAAAATATAAATAAATGATTTTAAATAAATTAAATCTCTTTAGGTAAATATTTTTCCCTTCCCAAACCCTGCATGTATGTCTTTTCTCTCTATCCTTGCTATATCATATATTAACATGCTCATTTGTTTACCATTTGTGCCTGTGGGTAGCGCACGGGACGAAGATTGTAACATTCATCTGTATTTATCACCATTTGTGTTGTGTACGTTTCACATTTTCTATTCTCGTATCACTATGCACAATTTATACAAAATTGGGAACAAATTTGATCCCACTGTTTGATTATTTGAAATATTTTTCACATGGAATATCCACGTAACATCTTCCAAATAGTTCAGTACTCCAATGTATCATCTAACCGTACTCCAATGTATCATCTAACTAGTAGTATGTTTAGGCCTTCACCTAGCTTACGAAACATTTTGAAACAAATCGATTAACCCCTTGTCTGTAGGGATACAATATATAGATCATTTTACGTCTGTGATGGTTGGGGTGAAATCCCCTGATAAAACAGACGCCACCAGTTTGCCGTAGGTGGCGACCCGTAAACCGGAAATAGGGATTCTGGTAGTTGAGGGGGCTCAGGGATCTCCAGCTCCTAACACACTACTTCGACCCTGGCTTCGGATAGACGTGGCGTCTGGGTTGGGCCCGGGCCTAGACAATCGGCTAGTCGTGCCTTGCTCTGGAATCGAAAAACTTATCTGCCTATCTTTCTTACTATATATGTATCGTCAGATACAAACCGTGTGTTGACTACCTTTTTCCTTTCTTAAAGTAGATTCTTATGAGCGGCGGCTTAACGGGTTAATCGATGGATAAATAGGGGATCTGTGTGACTGTCCAGTTACTGGCAGGATCACAGTTTCCTCTACTATCAGTAGAGTATGACAGAAGAGTAGCATTAACGCTAGAGGTAGGAATACCACCTCTAAACTGCGTTCCCTGGTAGGACTCCGAGGCGGGTGGTGCCCTCTTCTGTTGAACATCAAAACAATAACCATGGCTTCCCAAAATTCCCTAAAATGACCACGACCATCAGACGAATCAGAAATACCACTTAAAGCGTATCCAAAATTCTTCATTATTGAATCAGAAATGCATGAAAAAAAAATTGGCTCACTATCTCCATTTGTTATCGAAAAATCATTGGAAAGTTTAATTGGATCACCAAAATCTGTAAAAAAAACTAAGAAACCAAACGTTACTTATTGAAACTAAATCCAGATCACAAACTGAAAATATTTTAAAAATAAAACAAATATACGACATTGATGTTACTATAACGGAACACAGATCTCTAAACAGTTCCAAAGGTATAATCAAAGATCACATTTTAAAAGGAGTCTCGAACGAAGATATTGTTAAAAATTTAACTCCACAAGGCGTCACTCAAGCTAAAAGATTCATGTACAAAAAAGACGGCCAATTTTTTGAAACTAATACAATTTTATTAACCTTCAACAACACAGTTATTCCACCAAATCTGAAAATCTTTTATAGAAATATAAATGTCGAATTATATATACCAAATCCACTTCGATGTTTCAACTGCCAAAAATTTGGCCACCATGAAGACAACTGTAAAATTACAAAATACTCCATTTGTGAAAATTGTGGTATGGGTGAAAACGATCACCTTACCGCAGATTGCCCCAATCAATCAAAATGCGTAAACTGTAAAAAAGATCACATCTCAAAATCGAACAAATGCGAAACTTGGATAAAAGAAAAAGAAATCATGAAAATAAAGTGCTCACAAAATATCTCTTACTTCGAAGCAAGGAAAATTCAGGAAAATAAACCAGATATATCATACTCTAAAATAGTTCAATCAGCAATAAATAAGCCAATAATGAAAAATGCATACACTCAAACTGAAATTATTACTGAAATTATTACCGAAAAATCCGAAGCCAAAACAGTTCCAATGACAAAACAAAAACTCACTTATCTTCTCAATCCTCATCCCAATCAACATCTCGTAAATCCCGATCAACATCTGTTATTAAATCAAACTCGTCACAGAGTAAAACGAACCAACAAAAAAAAACAAATAAACCAAATGGACCTAGCAACCTGAAACAAAACTCAGATAGACCACCGAAGGGATCAGTGGATCCCATAAAACAATCGAATAAATTCTCTTCATTAGAACATGAAGACATGGAGCTGGTACCAGATCCACCTCCAAACACTAAAATGTAATCTTTTTATGTACCATTTTTTAATCTTCTCTCCGTAAATAATGGATAAGAATAATACAATAATACAATGGAACTGTCGGGGACTAAAAGCAAACTATAATGAGATTTTAATACTTATATCTCTGCTTTCACCAAATATCCTTTGTTTGCAAGAAACTTTCCTAAAACCGACTGACAATATATATTTTAAAGATTTTATCATGTTTAATTTTATAAATAATGATTGTCAAAAGGCATCTGGTGGATCATCCATTCTCATAAACAAGACTGTTCCACATAGTAAAATAGACTTGACTACAAATTTACAGGCCATTGCTGCCAAGGTTACACTTTCAAAAACATTTACAATTTGTTCCATTTATATACCTCCAAACTCGCCATTAAAACAAAATGATTTAGAGAATCTTGTTGAACAATTACCTCACCCTTTTATGTTAGTTGGAGATTTCAATGGACATAGTAAACTATGGGGATGTACAAATATCAATAATAAAGGAAAAATAATAGAAGACTTTATAACTGAAAATGATCTTTGTCTATTAAATGATAACAAATCGACATACCTTCATCCTGCCACAGGACATTTTTCTGCTTTAGATTTATGTATATGTCGTCCAAACATTTTCTTAGATTTTGAATGGTCCGTACATGATGACCTACATGGAAGTGACCACTTCCCAATTGTAATCACAGAAATAAACAAATCAAAAGATGAATTTTACCCACAATGGAATCTACAAAAAGCTAATTGGGAAAAATTCCAAATTTTATGCAGAGAACATTTGATATTGGAAAAGATTGGGAACGAGGATCCAATCACCTCGTTTTCGAATTCACTTTTAAAAATTTCAACGGAATGCATTCCGAAATCCTCTACATCTTCTAAAAGAATTAGACCATGGTTTAATGACGATTGTAAAAATGTTATAAATAAACGAAAGAATGCATTGCGTAAATTTAATAAAACTCCCACAAAAGCAAATCTCTTAAACACACAAATTACACGAGCAAAAGCTCGAAGAACTATAAAAAATGCAAAACGCACTTCATGGCAAAAATATGTATCTACTATAAACTCTAATACATCAATGAAAAGGGTTTGGAATATGGTAGCAAAAATAAATGGCAAGAGGAAAAGCTCAAAAATTGTTCATCTAATTACATCTAATAATAGAACCCATTTAACAAAAAAAGACATATCCAATGTTTTAGGTGAAAACTTTCAAAACAACTTTTCAACATTAAACTATAATGAGAAGTTTCAGAAATTTAAAACTGAGAAAGAGAAAGAAAAAATTGATTTTCATTCTAGAAATGAAGAAAAATATAATCTACCATTCAATATGTCAGAACTCGAAACTGCTCTACAAAGAACAAAAGAAACGGCCACAGGTCCAGATCAAATCCATTATCAAATTATAAAACATTTACCAAATAATGCAATGAAAACTCTTTTAGATATTTTTAATATGACGTGGGAAAGTTCCGTGGGAAAGTGAGAACTTTCCCAAAGAATGGAGTGAAGCCATAATCATTCCTATTCCCAAACCAGGAAAAGATCATACAAATCCCACAAATTATCGTCCCATCGCACTAACTAGTTGTCTATGTAAAACCATGGAGAGAATGATTAACGATAGACTTGTTTGGTTCTTGGAATCAAACAGTTTGATTACGAGTTACCAAACGGGTTTTCGGAAAAATAAATGTACAACTGATCATCTAGTAAGACTAGAAACTTATATTCGTAATGCCTTCATCAAAAAAGAACATTTGGTAGCAGTTTTTTCGATTTAGAAAAGGCATATGATACCACATGGAAATATGGTATTCTCAAAGATTTACACGATTTTGGTCTGAAAGGCCACTTGCCAAATTTTATTGCCAATTTTTTATCAAATAGAAATTTTAAAGTAAGAATTGGCTCAACGCTCTCCGATACATACAAACAAGAGCAAGGGGTGCCTCAAGGTAGTATTTTATCCCCAACACTTTTTAATATTAAAATTAATAGCATTGTGAAATGTTTAAACGAAACAGATTGCTCCTTATATGTAGATGATTTTGTAATGTTCTACAAATCTAAAAATATGGAAACCATTGAACAAAAACTCCAACAATGTCTAAATAAACTTGAAGATTGGGCAAACGAAAATGGTTTCAAATTCTCTAAAATTAAAACTCAATGCGTACATTTCTGTCAATTGAGAGGATTACATCCAGATCCAAATTTAACAATTTACGGTTCACAAATTCCTGTAGTAGAAGAAGTAAAATTCCTAGGACTTATATTTGACAAAAAATTAACATTCATACCTCATATAAATGATCTACGGACGAAATGTCTAAAAGCTCTAAATATTTTGAAGGTGCTCTCCAATACAAATTGGGGAAGCGATTGTCCAGTTCTTATAAATCTATACAGATCACTTATCCGTTCCAAACTGGATTACGGATCCATTGTGTATGGATCGGCGAGAAAATCCTACTTGAAAAAGTTAGATACAATACATCATCAAGGTCTACGACTGGCTCTAGGAGCTTTTCGCACATCTCCCGTAGAAAGCTTATATGCTGAAACAAATGAACCCTCTTTATACATACGGAGAGAGAAACTCTCGTTACAATATACAACCAAACTAGTTGCAAATCCCAAAAATCCTGCATTCAATTGCGTTTTCGAGCCTAAAAACAAAATAGTTTACGGAAACTCTCCATCCGCCATAAAACCACTAGGTCTCCGTATTAAACCATTATTAGTAGAAGCAAAAATAGATACAACAATTATACAAGAAAACAAGTTGTTAAATAAAGAACCGTGGACTTTGACTACCCCAAACATTATTTTAGATCTTCATTTGTATGAGAATAAGAAAAGTGAAACTAGTCCAGATATTTTTAAAACAAAATTTTTAGAAATAAAATCTAAATATAAAGATTATATATCCATCTACACAGATGGCTCAAAAAGACTTGAAAAGGTTGCATGTGCAGCAGTTACCCATACTAAATCAAGTACTGTAAGATTACCTGATGACAGTTCAATTTTCTCTGCAGAAACACAAGCTATCGACCTAGCTCTTTCCCTTATAACTGTTAACGAAAACGACAAATTTATTATATTGTCCGACTCTTTGTCGGTTTTAACATCTCTCAAACAACCAAACCATTCCAACCCCCTAATTCAACAAATTTTTAGAAGATACATATCTATTAGCTCCTCAAAAACTGTTGTTTTTTGTTGGATTCCCAGTCATATAAACATACGAGGAAATGATGAAGCTGATTTTCTAGCAAAGTCTGCTTTAGACTTGCCAATAACAAACTCTAAAATACCGCATACGGATTTAAAATCCAATATTAGGAAATATGTCGATAGTAAATGTCAAATAAATTGGGACAAATAAGTTGGAAATAAATTACATGAAATTAAACCCATATTTTCAAGTACATATCGTACAAAACTAAACCGAAAAGAACAAGTTCGTTTGACTCGGTGTCGTATTGGACACACTTGGATTACACATTCTTATATTTTAAATGCAGAAGAACAACCCATATGTATTCCTTGTGATGAGATATTCACAGTGAAGCACTTTTTGCTCCACTGTGCCGACCTCATCTTTACAAGGAATGCATACTTCAATACAAATAGTATACAAGAATTATTCGATTCAGTACTGCCAAGTACAATATTAGGTTTTTTAAAAGAAACTCACCTTATAAATAGATTATAATGCAACTTATTGTGATTATCGAGTATATATATTATTTAAAATGTAACCTTTTAACATAGATCACGTTTTTAAACAATTTTATTTTTACAAATGTTTTCGACGCCACATGACCTTATTAGGTTGAGGCGTCGGTAAATAAGATATCGTCAAGATATCCATTAAATAAATAAATATCCAGGTATACGTATATTACTTGTATATTACTTGTATAGTATCTGTGTAGATGTATATCCAGGTATACGTATATTACTTGTATATTACTTGTATGGTATCTGTGTAGATGTATATCCAGGTATACGTATATTACTTGTATATTACTTGTATGGTATCTGTGTAGATGTATATCCAGGTATACATATATTACTTGTATATTACTTGTATATTACTTGTATAGTATCTGTGTAGATGTATATCCAGGTATACGTATATTACTTGTATATTACTTGTATATTACTTGTATCGTATATGTGTAGATGTATATCCAGGTATACATATATTACTTGTATATTACTTGTATAGTATCTGTGTAGATGTATATCCAGATATACATATATTACTTGTATATTACTTGTATATTACTTGTATGGTATCTGTGTAGATGTATATCCAGGTATACATATATTACTTGTATATTACTTGTATGGTATCTGTGTAGATGTATATCCAGGTATACATATATTACTTGTATATTACTTGTATATTACTTGTATAGTATCTGTGTAGATGTATATCCAGATATACATATATTACTTGTATATTACTTGTATGGTATCTGTGTAGATGTATATCCAGGTATACATATATTACTTGTATATTACTTGTATGGTATCTGTGTAGATGTATATCCAGGTATACATATATTACTTGTATATTACTTGTATATTACTTGTATGGTATCTGTGTAGATGTATATCCAGATATACATATATTACTTGTATATTACTTGTATGGTATCTGTGTAGATGTATATCCAGGTATACATATATTACTTGTATATTACTTGTATGGTATCTGTGTAGATGTATATCCAGGTATACATATATTACTTGTATATTACTTGTATGGTATCTGTGTAGATGTATATCCAGGTATACATATATTACTTGTATATTACTTGTATATTACTTGTATGGTATATGTGTAGATGTATATCCAGGTATACATATATTACTTGTATATTACTTGTATATTACTTGTATAGTATCTGTGTAGATGTATATCCAGATATACATATATTACTTGTATATTACTTGTATATTACTTGTATAGTATCTGTGTAGATGTATATCCAGATATACATATATTACTTGTATATTACTTGTATATTACTTGTATGTATGTATCTGTGTAGATGTATATCCAGATATACATATATTACTTGTATATTACTTGTATGGTATCTGTGTAGATGTATATCCAGGTATACATATATTACTTGTATATTACTTGTATATTACTTGTATGGTATATGTGTAGATGTATATCCAGGTATACATATATTACTTGTATATTACTTGTATGGTATCTGTGTAGATGTATATCCAGATATTACTTGTATATTACTTGTATATTACTTGTATGGTATCTGTGTAGATGTATATCCAGGTATACATATATTACTTGTATATTACTTGTATATTACTTGTATGGTATCTGTGTAGATGTATATCCAGGTATACATATATTACTTGTATATTACTTGTATATTACTTGTATATTACTTGTATATTACTTGTATAGTATCTGTGTAGATGTATATCCAGGTATACATATATTACTTGTATATTACTTGTATGGTATCTGTGTAGATGTATATCCAGGTATACATATATTACTTGTATATTACTTGTATGGTATATGTGTAGATGTATATCCAGATATACATATATTACTTGTATATTACTTGTATGGTATCTGTGTAGATGTATATCCAGGTATACATATATTACTTGTATATTACTTGTATGGTATCTGTGTAGATGTATATCCAGGTATACATATATTACTTGTATATTACTTGTATATTACTTGTATATTACTTGTATGGTATCTGTGTAGATGTATATACATATATTACTTGTATGGTATCTGTGTACTTGTCTGTATTTACAGGAACACTATAGTGGAAGTGTTTAATGATTCTGCTATAAACAACTATAATATATGGGCTCAGAGAGGGAAATCCAGTGCCTTCAGCAGTTTATTAGCAGGTATGCAGAATTTTATTCAATATATATAACAAGCCGAAGTAGATCTCTTTTTTTCTTTCTCTCTTGCGATATTTAGACAAGACTATTATTTTTCTATTTTTTGTGTTAATTTTTCTCTTCTTTTTCACATGCTTTGTCTAAACATAACATTCTTATATATTGAATTATGTAATGTATTGTATACATATGTAAATGTAACTGTTTTGTACAAATTTCATTACTATGTTCTTTGTAAGGTACAAGTGGGATGGCCTCGACCCGCTTGCTACCTACGACGAGGCAAATAAACGAACCTTAAACGTGGCTCAAAAAAAAAAAAAACAGGTATGCAGTTCATTAGCAGGTATACATTTTAGTAGGAGGTATACAGTTCATTAGCTTGTATGCAGTTTATTAGCAGGTATGTAATTCATTAGCAGGTGTGCAGTTTATTAGCAGGTATACAGTTCATTAGCTTGTATGCAGTTTATTAGCAGGTATGTAGTTTATTAGCAGGTGTACTGTTTATTAGCAGGTATACAGTTTATTAGCAGGTATACAGTTTATTAGCAGGTGTACAGTTTAATAGCAGGTGTACAGTTTATTAGCAGGTATACAGTTTATTAGCGGGTACGTAATTCATTAGTGTGTATACAGTTTATTAGCAGGTATACAGTTTATTAGCAGGTATACAGTTTATTAGCAGGTATACAGTTTATTAGCAGGTGTACTGTTTATTAGCAGGTATGTAGTTTATTAGCAGGTATACAGTTTATTAGCAGGTGTACTGTTTATTAGCAGGTATGTAGTTTATTAGCAAGTATACAGTTTATTAGCATGTGTACAGTTTATTAGCAGGTGTATGGTTTATTAGCAGGTGTATGGTTTATTAGCATGTGTACAGTTTATTAGCATGTGTACAGTTTATTAGCATGTGTACAGTTTATTAGCAGGTGTACAGTTTATTAGCAGGTGTACAGTTTATTAGCAGGTGTACGTATTAGCATGTACAGTTTATTAGCAGGTTTACAGTTTATTAGCAGGTGTACAGTTTATTAGCATGTATACAGTTTATTAGCAGGTATACAGTTTATTAGCAGGTGTACAGTTTATTAGCATGTATACAGTTTATTAGCAGGTATACAGTTTATTAGCAGGTGTACAGTTTATTAGCAGGTATACAGTTTATTAGCATGTATACAGTTTATTAGCAGGTATACAGTTTATTAGCAGGTGTACAGTTTATTAGCAGGTGTACAGTTTATTAGCAGGTATACAGTTTATTAGCATGTATACAGTTTATTAGCAGGTATACAGTTTATTAGCAGGTGTACAGTTTATTAGCCGGTATACAGTTTATTAGCAGGTATACAGTTTATTAGCCGGTATACAGTTCATTAGCAGGTGTACAGTTTATTAGCAGGTATGTAATTCATTAGCAGGTGTGCACTTTATTAGCTGGTATACAGTTTATTAGCAGGTATACAGTTCATTTTACACATACATATAATTTTATAACCAGCAACCAAATAATTTAATCCAAAAATGAAATGTTCATGTTTGCTTCCGCAGAAACCCAGGATGCGAATGTTACATATGGCCTATACTTGGAGATGGCAAGGTCAAAGGTCATGAAGAAAAGTGCAATGGACGTGAACCTGGTTAGCAAGAATGGCATACAGAAAATGCTCAGTGTAAGTTGTATCAATTTTCTTTCTTTAGAAATGTGTAGTAATAATTAGGAATGAGTTCTAATCTGCTGCCATAATGCTGCACGTAATTTTTGAATCCGAATTCCATGTAAATTGTTTTATGAAATTCTGGGCTTTATTTAAAGTGTGCCTTATTACGTGGTGGAGTTTGCAAGTTGGGGTTTGCAAGTTGGTGTTTGTAAGGTTGGGATTACAATGCAGTGTTTGCAAAATGGAATTTGTACAGCAGGGCTTACAAGGAGTGTTTGCAAGGCAGGTTACACGGTGGGGTTTACCAATTTGGGATTTACAAGGCAGTGTTTACAAGTGGGGTATACAAGACAGTATTTACAAGTGGGGTTTACAAGTGGTGTTTACAAGGCAGTGTTTACAAGTGGGGTTTACATGTGGGGTTTACAAGGCAGTGTTTACAAGGTGGGGTTTACAAGGCAGTGTTTACAAAGCAGTGTTTACAAGTGGGGTTTACAAGGCAGTGTTTACAAGGCAGTGTTTACAAGGCAAGGCAGTGTTTACAAGGCAGTGTTTACAAGGTGGGGTTTACAAGGCAGTGTTTACAAGGCAGTGTTTACAAGTGGGGTTTACAAGGCAGTGTTTACAAGGCAGTGTTTACAAGGTGGGGTTTACAAGGCAGTGTTTTACAAGGCAGTGTTTGCAAGGCAGTGTTTACAAGGTGGGGTTTACAAGGCAGTGTTTACAAGGCAGTGTTTACAAGACAGTGTTTACAAGTGGTGTTTACAAGACAGTGTTTACAAGTGGTGTTTACAAGACGGTGTTTACAAGTGGGGTTTACAAGGCAGTGTTTACAAGGTGGGGTTTACAAGGCAGTGTTTACAAGTGGGGTTTACAAGGCAGTGTTTACAAGGCAGTGTTTACAAGGTGGGGTTTACAAGGCAGTGTTTTACAAGGCAGTGTTTGCAAGGCAGTGTTTGCAAGGTGTGGTTTACAAGGCAGTGTTTACAAGACAGTGTTTACAAGTGGTGTTTACAAGACAGTGTTTACAAGTGGTGTTTACAAGACGGTGTTTACAAGTGGGGTTTACAAGGCAGAAAGGCATGCATACACACCATGAATTTAATTTAATCCTACAATAATTATATAGCGAAATATTACTTTCTATTTTTTCCATTTATTTCTCATCTTCATATATACAGCATGCATTTTTATTAGTTTCAATATAAATATTTTTTTAATTATCAAAGTGGTGGTTTGAACATCTATTTTATATATACCCATGGATGATGTAGATTTCAGTAACAAGTTCCCTTGTCAAGAAACAAACTCTTTACAAACACAAAATAGAACTTCGGAAAAGTTGTTTTATTAATGGTCAGGTTAAATAGAAGAAACATATTCACTCTTACATATAGACATGTCAGTGGGTCAGTGGTTAATCCAGGGATCCCTCGTCTGAATACATAAAACAGTGTTTCTGATGTGACTATAAACTGAGGTCTGTCCGATTAGCGCAGTAGTTAGCTCGCTCACTCGCTTCTCACCAATGCGAACTGGGTTCGATCCTCGGACTGGGAAGTATGTGAGATGGTACGGTGGTCGCCAGATTGAACATGTGGGTTTTTCTCCGGGTACTCAAGTTTCCTCCCCACATGAATGACCACAAAGATGCTGTTATCCAATGAGAGTGATTAATATAAGTTGTTATGGCTTGTTTCGCAATCATTGTGAAATAAATACAGTTTATACTGTTTTCTTTCTTTTTTTAAACCGAGGTCTCATGTATTGGTGCTATACACCGGGCATGTAAAAGAACCAGGGATGCTTCTTGAATTGGAGCATATCCTCCAAACAATAAAAAGACTAATATATATCAGGAGGCATTGCCTCGAATAACAAGGGGGCGCTAGAAATAAACGTATCCAAAAACGTTTTCTGCTCTTTGAATGAACAATAATTTGTGGAAGTCGTGATAGCGTAGTGGATGCGCGTTCGCTTCAGGTGCGAAAGGTCCGGAGTTCGAACCCCGCTGCTGCCGTTATAATTGTGCCCTTAGGCAAGGCATTTAATTTCCACGTTGCCTCTTCTCTCTCCCTCGTGGCGATGGATTCCATCAGGAATGAGGTCTCGAGAGTGATTAATATAAGTTGTAAGAACTTGTTTCGCAATCGAGCTAATATAAATTTGTATAAAGTAATAATTTCCACTCTTCTGCTTTTATTGGTGGAGGAAGACCCGGGTGCCCCTCCGAGCAGTATTTCAAGCACGGACAGGCATCCAGGTAAAACCACAAACCTGCCGAATGAAAGAAATTGACACCCACATTGGTTTCGAACCAACAGCTAGTGATTGATGTGAATGACCTGAACCACTCAGCCACAGAGTCCACTCAAAGTGAACTTGACAATGTGGAAGTAAAAAGAATACTTCATATTGAATAAAACTCTCAGGGTCATACCCAGTACATGTAGTCACAGAGTTTGTATTTTCAGTTTGGTATATATGCCTCAGGGTTGGAATCCCTGATAGGGGAGGAGCCGGACCCCGATGCGGCCGAGGAGGAAGCCACAGCGGGACTTGGTCTCAGGATCATGGATGTTTTACTGCCCCCGGTAGAATTTTTCCGTGGTTCCGGCGGGCTGATGTCGGCTGTGTGGAATGCTCCCTCGGATCCTGTCACTGCGCTTCAGGTAATGGAGTTACGTACTGTATGCCAGTAATATAATCAAAGAAAACCCATTCGCTTGTAATTGAACCCATACTGGCTGTCCGATTAGCGCAGTGGTTAGCACGCTCGCTTCTCACCAATGCAACCCGGGTTCGATCCTCGGACCGAGAAGTATGTGAGATGGTCACCAGATCGGACAGGTGGGTTTTCTCCGGTTTCCTCCCACATGAATGACCACATTTACGCTTTCATCTGCGCCAACAACAGTGATTAATATAAGTTGTTAAAACTTCCTTCGCAATCGTTGTAAAATAAAGTGTTTAGGTGAATGCTATGTTCTGTGCCGTCTGACCTGGCTCTATGCTCTTTTCAAAACGACTTTAGTCGTGATTGGCAGGTTACGGGTTAAAGCTACACCGCAAAAACATGTGTGGATAATATAGTTGTGAAAGGAAACACCATGGTTCTTCTAGAACAGCAATGTGTATATTCATGCATTTCCTAAATAATCTGCATACAGTCAAACCTGTCTTAAGCAGCCAGCCAAGGGAGTCAGAGAAAGTGGCTGCTTAGCACAGGTGGCTGCTTAATAGAGGTCAAAATATATAATAAAACAACCGATTGGGAATCTGGAAACTGGCTGCTTAATACAGGTTAGCTGCTTAATGGAGGTGACCACTAACACTGGGTTGACTGTACTTATTTTCTTCAGGTAGGATCTCTCTAAACAATTTCAATACATCTAATACAATAGATGCTGTCTGATCAGGCTCAATGCTTTTTGCTAAAAATAACTCTTGTGTCAAATAGCGCTCGCTTCTCACCAATGCGACCCGGGTTCGATCATCGGACCGGGAAGTATACGAGATGGTACGGTGGTCGCCAGATCGGACAGGTGGGTTTTTCTCCGGGTACTCCGGTTTCCTCCCACACGAATGACTACATTTACGCTTTCATCCAAGCCAACGAGAGTGATTAACCCTTTCAACACCACAGACCTCTAAATAGGCTTGCAAAAAGTGTAGATCCAGATGAGCCGTCTCATCAGGATTTACTTGGTGTTGAATGGGTTAATATAAGTTGTTAAAACTTGCTTCGCAATCGTTAATAATAAATAAAGTTTTTAAAAAAAAATACCAGTGTGGTCAGGTGGCATGCATCTCTCCGAGTAGTATCCTCGAGCGTGTAAATGATTGGACCCGAGAAATCGCGACATATTAGTATCCAAGTGCATTGATTTTGTTTTCAGGTGAGTTTCTTGCTGCAGGACCACAATACGAGGTTCCACCTGGCCAACGGTCTCGTTGTAGAACTGCAGGTGCTTGGTGTCGCTTCTATCGACCTCACGGGAATGGTCAGCATCAGTCTGTGGAACAGGAATTCTGAATCTCTTATTAGAAATAGGTAAAAAGGCCATAATAAAAAAGATGTTTGTTTCCCATTTCCCGACCGTCAAAAAAGTGCCCCCCTTCAAAGTAGTGCCCCCTCCCTTCGAAGAAGTGCCCCCCTCCCTTCGAAGAAGTGCCCCCTCCCTTCGAAGAAGTGCCCCTACCTTCGAAGAAGTGCCCCCACTCCCTTCGAAGAAGTGCCCCCTCCCTTCGAAGAAGTGCCCCCCTCCCTTCGAAGAAGCTTTGCATGTGGTTGTTACTGGTCACTTCTTGTCTCCCCTTTAAATAGAGAAATGTTTGGCCTACATTCATCAAACTTGGTAGGGAGAATCACAGGCACATATTATTTGTTTGCACTATGGTCATATAGTAAGTAATGCTTACAGTAAACATTAATTACTATATGACCATAGGCTTCCTCTGTTTTTATCGTTGTTTCCTTTGCACCACATGCTATCTGTTTTCATTAGTTTTCTTAACTTATAAAATTACTAAATCTCGACAGATATCCTACAGCATATCCAATGGATACTTTACTGTAGAAATTGATTATAAAATAATTAACATGCTTTTGATAAAATCACATTTACCATACCGCAACATATGGTTAGGGAACACCAATAAAAACAAAGGCTATCAACTAAACGGATCAATACGTATTTCGGGATAAATCGGACTAGGACTTTATCTGTCAAGGGAGGTAATCGAAAACCCAATAATGTCTCTCATTGTTTCTTGTTTCAACTAGTTGTAACGAAAAGTACCATAAACAAAGATGTATTTTATAATATATTTGACGTATATTATTTTTTGCCCAGTGGAACGTTGGTGATCGAAGGAGCGATGCGTCTAGATTCAGAGATGGGTCAAGCAGGGGCCGTATTTACAGCTGAAGGTGAAGCGTTTATAGATTTTGAAACGGATGTAGATTTCTACCAGTCACCTATGAAAATGTGTATGCAGATGAAACGTCCAAAATCAGCATTTAGGTAACATATATATTTTAACCCTTTCCCTCGTAAGGCGCCTCTCGATGCCATTATCTAATCCACGTTTAGTTTAAACAATATATATTTCTTTGAATAAACATAGTCAAGTATAAATAATATGTAGATATTGTCCATATTCGCGATCTCGCCTATAAGACCCCCCCCCCCTACTTTGGTCCTGAAATATGTGTGTATTTGGCGTTCAAGTTTAAACTTTATTTATTTTACAATGATTGCGAAGCAAGTTCTAACAACTTATATTAATCACTCTCGTTGGCGCGGATGAAAACGTATATGTGGTCATTCGTGTGGGAGGAAACCGGAGTACCTGGGAAAAAAACCCACCTGTCCGATCTGGCGACCACAGTACCATCTCAGATACTTCCCGGTCCGAGGATCGAACCCGTGTTGCATTGGTGAGAAGCAAGTGCTCTAACCACTGCGCTAATTGGACAGCCACATTCGGCTGCTTGACTTTGAAACAGTTTCATGCATAGGCAATAGTACTCTCATTTCTTCACACTACTATTGACTGGTCATGTGACTTGCTGTGCCTCAGATGATAAAATTTAATTAAACTAAAGAACACACATTTGAGCCCGAGAATTGTCATTTTGTTTTCATGGAACGCGGAGAGATGTAAACATTGGTATTGCACAGAACTGTAAAACGTCAATTGACAGTTGTATTCTGGTTTGTAGCGATTTAGAACAATAAAAGAACTATTTCATTGTCATTCGGGGAACAGTACAAAATATTGCCTCTCGATGCTGTGGACGACCCGATGAATTATTGCCTGCGGCTTCTTGAAATTGAGGATAACATGGTGGTTACCACCCTCAAATATTCCCAGGAATGTTAGGGAGCTGGGGTAGATATGCTGACTACTCATCCATGATAGCTATATGGCTGCCATATGGATGGAGATATGGTGAAAATATATATTTCGATGATCACAAGATGAAATCAAATCCAATCTTACACTAATGAACACAAATCTTTTTCGTTTATGATTTCCAATGATTTTGGCTAATATAATATTAGTTACCAAATATAATTCATTTTAACTGCCCCTGTCGGGAGCCTCATTTCAATTCAGTACACAATCGCACAGCCACTTCTGTTAGTAACGTAATAAGAAATACCGTAATCGTTTCAGTCTTCACAAAACTGATTGAGTTTACACAGGACATTCGGTCAGACAGGATAAAAATTTGTCTGACCGAAGAAAAATCTGTCTGACCGAATAATTTCTAATTTTGGCGTAGAGCAAGTAACACAATATTTCACATATACTTTAACGGTTACTGCATCCAGCTATGAAAGTGTTATGATTTTTAAGGTTAACATTAGTTGATGGACCCGACTCCACGGTGCTGAAATCACAGCAGGCATTGCACTTCATTACATCCATCGAATAATCAAACATAAGCCACTCTTTCCACGCCTCACACAGCTTTCATTCTTTCCTATGCTCCTCATATTTTCTTGATTTTACAGCCGGATCTTGCTTTGTAATATTCTTCCTGTATTGGCCAGGCTTGGTCCCTTCAAAGAATCGTAACTGGCCAAACATGTTTTAAACTAATACAAAAAAATATAATGAAAACGAAATCACCGTTTAGCAATAGGGATTCAAATCTTCTTTCCTTTTATTCTTCGTCAGCGAAGGTCAGACGGTGTTATTGATATAGTGGTCTGGGATTGGTTGAAAAAGTGTAGGGCAGCCCTTAAGAGTTATTGATACATGAACTGATTGGCTGAGTAGGTATTGTCAGCAATAGTTAAAATGACTTCTAAATATTAAAATACAATATATGAGCTGCATTTTGGAGTATTAAAAAATATGTGCAGACTATTTGGTGACAAATAAACAGCATATTATAAATGCAGGTGTCAGTGCAACATTCACCACCAAATTACCTTCAGAGTAGGGGGTTGGTCCTTTAAGTTGGAAATTTAAAAAAATCCAATTGGTCAACCCCGTTGAAATTTGACATGTTCCTGTGGCTCAAAGGTCAGTCTGTTGAAAACTACTGTCTTTTGTGCCAAACTATTTTTGGGGGAAATCTAATGGCACTGTGTTGCAATAGCGGTGTCTGACCTGATACATTGTGTATGTCGCGAAAACATGTTACAGCAGTGTTAGATCTAACAATCCGTATTATTGGTTGAAACTCGAATCGCTTACCCAATGAAATTCGCACTCCTATGTTTTCCGGAGATGGAAATAAAGCGCATAAATGGAAGATGGCAGATGGAAAATAAGCGCACCGGTCCGCAAAATTCCGTTTTTGTAAATATACGTCACATAGAACAACACATTTTGTTAATTTAGTGCTTTAGGTTAATGCACACTATAAAACTTGCATGCTGGCTATTATTTTCATGGAACAGTAGGACCGATAAACTGCAAAAAGTCGTCGGACATTTCTGAAATTTATCGGACATGTCCGGCGGTCTGACGGCTTTCGTGAAGACTGTCGTTTGTGTATAAGACAGACTTTTTTCCCTCCAAAAATAGTATGAAACATTTATTTCCCTTTGTTGTAATATGTCATTTGTCATGTTGAGTCTTTGAAAGAATGGAATTTAGTCCTCAACTGGAGTATAAGACGCACCAGACTTTTGGATGCTATTTTGGATTGAAAAAGGATTGAAAGACAGTCTTATATAACAACAATGTGTCCCTTAACCCATTTCATTCTGGATACCGTTCTAACAGTATTTGCAAAGAACATAGAGTTAGATCAGCTGCCACGGAACGTGTCGTCTGATCAGGCTCTATGCTGTTTGCTATTCAGATGATATTGTTAAGACACTTGGCTATGTAGCAAACAACATAGATCCTGATCAGCATGCAGCGTTATGCTGCGGCTGATCTGGATCTATGTTGTTTGCAAAATGGTTTAAATGTATCCAGAATGAAATGGGTTAATAGGATTACAAATAAAAGTGTGTTCTAGTTTATAAAAATCTTGACAGAAATGCTTTCAAGTTAGTGTTTTCATCATACAAACATTTCAGCAACTACTTGGTGTCAGTGCCATTGAAATTGTAAACAGTTTTTGAATCCATTTGAAACTGATAAAATTGTAAGAGTGTTGACTATGCATGTTCTGTATATCTGTTATTATATTCATGGTGTTTTTATTTTCACTAATATTACCATGGTTTACGTCGCAAATTCATCAATATCGCAGAAATTATGTGTTGTAGGTTGTGTTCAAACGTGTATCCGAAAAGTGTTATCCGAAATATGTCAAGTTCACCATTTGTTTATTTTGCAGGCATACGTTAGACAAATATGAAAAAGCAACAAAATTTGACAGAAGATACAAGTCAAAAGTTACCAAAGTATCTTATATAGACGGGCTTTCCTACTTCCTTAGTCAAAAGAATTCTGAAGAATGTAAAGCGTTGCTAGCCAACAAGTAATTATTAGGTAAGTTTATTCATCTCTGAAACAAGATATATATGTAAACTGATATCTGTAACTAGATATCAAGCCGATATGTGAAAACGGATATCTGAAACTAGATATCCTAATGGTCTAGGGTTAGCTGCTATGTGGCTATAAATTCTCTTATGTGGCTAATAGAACAAAGGTGTGAACAATGGGGTAAGCATTTAAGTACCCATTTGTGATGTCGTCCGGATCTGTAGCCCAGTGGTAAAACGCTGGACTGGTAATCCAGGGATCGCAGGTTCGATCCCCCGTCTGACCCTAATAAAATTAACAGTCTTTCAGATGGGACGTTAAACCGAGGTCTCGTGTCGGTGCTTTACACCGTGCACGTAAAAGAACCAGAGGATGCTCTGTAATGGGTCTCTGTCTATATCATGCACTATCCTCCAAAAATCTAAAATTACTAATCTCTTCAGGAGGCGTCGCTCATATGGGCAACCGGTAGCGACGATAAATAAACGTAAAACACCCACGTCCGTCCATACTGCTATTCTTGTCTAAAAGCAACCACTGGCCGGCAATCAGTGAAACTTCTCAGGAGTGATTTGTACCAAGCCTAGTTTTACGTATCAATGGCGCGTTCCACTCGACTGATATTTCATTGAGTTAAGGCCCTTTGATTCCATCTGTCCCGTTGTTTTTGCCCGCGCTATTTCCCAGCAACCATTAGTCGGGAATCAGCGAAACTTCTCTGTGCCAAGTCTAGTTGTGCATATCATCAACGCTTTCCGCTCCAATGATTTTTAATTAGTTTAAACAAATTTATTTTAGTTCGATTGCGAAACGAGTTCTTCAATGATTTTTAATTAAAACCGTCTGTCCCGTCATTCCCATATTAAAGTATAATGTAAACTTCGTGGAGCATCCACCGATTATACCGGTATTTCCATGTTTTATATTATATTGAGGGTATAATTAACACTAACCTATACCAGTACCGTGAGGAAAACACAAAAATAGAAGTAAAGCAAACAATATCCAGAATGTCTCGAGGGAAGGTCATGTAAACTCTGTCAGACCCAGGGTTTTGTTTGGTTATGTACATTGTATGTAGAGTGGTGGAACCTATGCTCGGCGTATTCCTATACTCAGCGTATTTGTTCATTTACATCCGTATTTAACCCTTTCAACACCACAGGCCTCTCAATAGGCTTACAAAAAGTGTAGATCCAGATCAGGATCTGCACTTTTTGCCAGTAAAATTACTATTTTTTAGACAAAAATTACCCATTTTGATAAATGAACTGGTCCAAATGTAATTTTCTTATGAATTTATTGGTCTGAAAATATCATGCACCACCAGTCCATGTCAGTTACTTGGTGTTGAATGGGTTATTATATTTATATAGTTCTAGGCTAATTTCGCTGACAGAGCTGAAGCGTGGTTCTATATAGCATTCCGTTGCATCTATTGGTAGCCTGATGCAACTGTCGCCTGACTGGTCCAGCAGACGAATATAAACAAGCAAATGATTGGGAGAATATTTCCACCGAAACTGATGCAATGTAAAAACTATACAGCTAACCCGAAACATAGTTTCTTTACCATTTCTACCAATAAGCGTTTATATTCAATGATCATGCATAAACAAAAAATAACAAGTACGCCGTGCATAGGTGCCCTGAAGTCTTTGAGTTCCTCATATAAACGGGTGTCATTGCGATAGCTGAATTGTGCAGCAAGGTAACGTAATGAAGCTAAATCTGTCAACAAGAGTTTTTTGAAGGTTGTTTTCACGACTTAGGAAAATAATAATATACGGCAAGTGCAATTAACATTTTTTACTAGCCATTATATGTGGGATTTATGCCGAGCATAGGTTCCACCACTCTATGGTAATTTCGGGTCGAATTTGATTGAAAATTGATTGCACTTTATGATTTTATGGCTGCTTATCAATACACATAAAACGATTTTATCAGAAAAGTAGTTGTTGCGTTATGGGATAGGTAGTTTACACGAATCATTAAATCCAAAGACAACAAATATCATTTGGAGACATGCAAACACCCGCGCTCTGCACTTTATATAAAATAGCATCTTTTCATAATAATTGTCAGTATTTGCAGAACAATAAACATTATTTACAATGATGTCATTACTTCCGGTAAACAAGCTTGCATGATTCTACGACTGGCTATCAATTTTATAAACGGCATACATGTAGGCACTGAAATATTTTGTAAACCAAACGGATATATTTAGACATGACCACAGAATGTTACCGTGACCCGAGTAATTTACCATAAATAGCTTTGGAACTTTCCAATTTCCAGTGAATTGATTATTTTAATAGTCAATTTTCACACATCTTTTCGACAATGGCTAAATTGGCAATTATCGAAATTACCTGTATTTGAACACTGATTGTTATAAATTGGTTTCTTGTGTCATACAACATCGATAATTTGCATAATATCATCTGGCTATTTATTATTGGGCTGTGAATTATGTCAAGATGTTTTACATCGGCATTGCTGATTGGCATTACATATTGTTTGTATTAAGTTTATTATCCGGATGTCGGGTGGAGATTAGCTAATGCCTTGCGGGCTGTATTTCACCATGTGTATTTCGAGACTCCAAATTTAGTGACATACGGATTACCATTAATTTGCAAGTATGCCCTCCAGAAATAAAGCGAAATGGATGTTGCCCTGATGCCTATTGTCGGTGAAGTCACGGAAAATAAAGCGACCACTTCGCCCGAATCACTATCTAGCATGAGCCCTGGTAATACTAAACCCACTTATACAAATTCGGGTAATTCTAAACCCGCTCTGGTGAACCAAACACCAAGAAATAAAATTAATTTAAATCAAAAAACCGATAGGCAGAGAAAGGGTGATGCAGGTTCGGTCCCTATCAGGGACAAGTTGTAAATGGTGATTTGTGAGAAAGTTGTCAGTCGCTTACGGAGGTTGGAGAGTTGAGTACTGGTTCTTACCAACGAAATGCGAAATGATTTGTGGGTTCTACAATAGACTGATCTACCAATAATAATCAGAAAATGATTTGTGGGTACTACAATAGACTGATCTACCAATAATAAACAGAAAATGATTTGTGGTTACTACAACAGACTGTTCTACCAATAATAAACAGAATTATGATTTGTTGGTACTAATTAGCCTGGGAACAGGCGTCGATATATTTTGCCTGGTCAGTCAAATAAATATTTATTATATAATTTTGCCAGAAATTATTTGGTGAAAAATCGACAGAATGGAACCCAAGATAGGTACTAATAGAAATAAAGTAAAGGGGAAAAAAGTAAACAAATAACTAAAGATGTGCAAATGTCTGCCAGTCGATCTAAATACCGAACAGACTTTTAAAACATTGTACAATTTCTACTGTAATTTACCCTTGCAAACAAACAGCAACTTTCCTTAATTAATCAAATATGAAACTTGACTATTTTTTTAAGCAAACAAATTTCATCTATTTTTGTTCTCACAATAATGCATTTTTACTCTTAAAATCAATCAGTTCTTTATTAACTATAAACATGTCTTTGAATTGTTAATTTAGGAGAAATGAACCCCACTATGAAAACCCATTTAAACTGAAAACCCCTCCAATCCAAACTTTACCTCTGGTCCGGTGGCTGTTCGGTTTAGATGGGTGTTACTTTACCTCTGGTCCGGTGGCTGTTCGGTTTAGATGGGTGTTACTTTACCTCTGGCCCGGTGGCTGTTCAGTTTAGATGGGTGTTACTTTTCCTCTGGTCCGGTGGCTGTTCAGTTTAGATGGGTGTTACTTTTCCTCTGGTCCGGTGGCTGTTCGGTTTAGATGGGTGTTACTTTACCTCTGGTCCGGTGGCTGTTCGGTTTAGATGGGTGTTACTTTACCTCTGGTCCGGTGGCTGTTCGGTTTAGATGGGTGTTACTTTACCTCTGGTCCGGTGGCTGTTCAGTTTAGATGGGTGTTACTTTACCTCTGGTCCGGTGGCTGTTCAGTTTAGATGGGTGTTACTTTACCTCTGGTCCGGTGGCTGTTCGGTTTAGATGGGTGTTACTTTACCTCTGGTCCGGTGGCTGTTCAGTTTAGATGGGTGTTACTGTATCTAATCATTGTATCCATCATAAAATTTGGAAGTCGTGATAGCGCAGTGGATGCGCGTTCGCTTCATGTGCGAAAGGTCCGGAGTTCGAGCCCCGCTGAAGCTGTTACAATTGTGCCCTTAGGCAAGGCATTTAAATTCCACATTGCCTCTTCTCTCTCCTTCATGGTGATTGATTCCATCAGGAATGAGGTCTCGAGAGTGATTAATATAAGTTGAATGAACTTGTTTCGCAATCGAGCTCAAATAAATTTGTATAAACTAAGATTTGTGTCACATGTAGCCTAGTCATGAAACTTTGCAGAAACATTTGTTAGCATTACATGTAGTCGTGCAGCCAGTGTTTTCGGGGGATTTTGGTTATATTTGTGTTTATTACAAGCAGAGTTATCGCCCTTGTACAAGTAAACTTTGCTGGTTTTTCTCTTCAAGCGTTGCAATTGATGTAACCATCCCAATGTAGATCATAATCTAGCAATTAAATTCTAATGTGTGTATTTTGTATTTATTTTTGCGATATCTGTTGCCCACATGAGCGACGCCTCCTGAATAGATTAAACACAACTCCATTCCAGAGTCTCCTATGGTTCTTTTACAGGCACAGTGTAAAGCACCAAATCGAGACCACAGTTTTATATCTCATTAGAAAGACTGTGATAAGAGTCGTTACTACAACCCCTCCACCCTCCGCCATAGGATATTGTTTTTGGCTGCATGTGTCTATGTGTTAGTAGGGTAACTCAACACATTGTGGATGAATCTAGATGAAATTTGGATAGATAGAGGGTTGGTCCAGGAGGGAGTGAATCAATTTTGGGGGGAAATCTGTAAAGGCATGTGGTCATGGCACTCGGCCAAGTGTCCACTGCCATTCACTTCTATGGTAAACTATGTGTGCTGTATCTGGAAAACGAAGCCAGATATACATATTGATGCAATGGTACATCTATAGGAAATCGCGTGTGACCTTTCTAATAAGCAATGCCTCATGACCTTGAGGTTAACATTTAACGGTCAAATCAAGGTCGTGTGAAATCAAGTATGTGTTCTTGTGTGAAATATAAGTGCGAGGGTTTGCATCTCTTCCGACTGTTATTCTCTTGTTGGGATCGAACCTGCAACCCCTGGATTTCAAGTATAGGGTGTTAAATCCACTGAACCCCTGATCCTCCTAAAGGTATTTATTTCTACTGATGGGCCAATGATTATACACCACTATGAAGCAATTTAATCCAGCTCAGAAAATGGGGCCAGACAACCAAATTGAAATATTTACATGAAAATGACATGTTTATGGATTTATTTTTGGGATTGTTTTTAGTGTGTTGAAGTGGAGTGTATAATAAACATCAATTTGCCATCAGTTAAATGTCAAATGTTTGGCATCCCCCCCCCCCCCCCCCCGTCTGACCCTAATAAAATTAACAGTCTTTCAGATGGGATGTTAAACCGAGGTCTTGTGTCAGTGCTTTACACTGAGCACGTAAAAGAACCAGAGGAGACTCTGGAATGGGTCTCTCTCTGTATCATGCACTATCCTCCAAAATTTAAAATAACTAATCTCTTCAGGAGGCGTCGCTCATATGGGCAACCAGTAGCACGATAAATAAACGTAAAAACACACACTCATTGGTGATTAATTAAATTCCCTCATGGATTTTGATATGCCCCTGCTCCCTTGTAGAGGTCAAACTTATTTTGTCTCATAAACTATGAAAATGCCATGAAATTAGTTGGTTGATACATGATTAAACCAAGACCAGTTTTGTCATTGGTATTTTCAGCTAAATTATCTGTAGAAAGAAAATCGAAACTAGAGAATAGCACTCTCGGTGAGATGCACCCCCCCCCCCCGCACTGTTATTTAACACAGTTTGTGGACAGGAAAACCTTTGTATATGTGTAGAGAGGTTTGGATTAGGTAAAAGTGATTTGATTGTGGGAGAAATTATCTTAAGGCCTGTGGTGAGCTGGTCAGCGAAGTGTCAAAACTCCCATTGATTTCTATAGTAAAGTGAACCATTAAAATGTTCTAAACTGTATGATTAATCCCCTAATAACATAAGCCCTCCATAAACTGTATGATTAATCCCCTAATAACCTAAGCCCCCCATAAACTGTATGATTAATCCCCTAATAACCTAAGCCCCACATAAACTGTATGATTAATCCCCTAATAACCTAAGCCCCACATAAACTGTATGATTAATCCCCTAATAACCTAAGCCCCACATAAACTGTATGATTAATCCCCTAATAACCTAAGCCCCCCTCCCTCCATCCCCCCACACAGTATCAGTATTCTGATGTATTGTAATCTCGTCAACAGTTTCGTAATCTCGTCAACAGTTTAGCTTCATTTCTTTTAACAAGACAGCCATCCAGGCAATGTTTTCATTCATTTAATCAATCCTCTGTCTGTGTATGTTGCCAGTCTAGAACAGTTCAACAGGTAACTGATAAGCCCAGCCAGAAATAATCTGAGTTGTGTATTGGTGTCCTTGTAGCTTACATTATGTACCAGCTGTTAGAAAGTGAAACACTGTTGTCATGGTAACCATGTTTATCTCATTACTCCCAGATTGTTATGATTTATACTAAATGTTTGACCCCTTTTTTTTACCTATATAGCCCCCCCCCCCAATCTACCCCACATTAAATTGACATTTAAGTACTGTTATGTGTGTTAAGAGATCAGTATGAACCTGCCCCCTCTGACCCCCCCCCCAACTCTAGGAATTGGAAGAGTGTAGGACATAACACAGGCAGACATAATCCCCCACCACATGTATTTTTGACATAATCCCCCCCCCCCATATAATAACCAAGGTATGACATAGTTCTCCCCCACAGACGGATCTGTAGTCCAGTGGTTAAAACGCTGGACTGGTAATCCAGAGATCGTAGGTTCGATCCCCAATCTGACTCTAATAAAATTAACAGTCTTACAGATGGGATTTTAAGCCAAGGTCTCATGTCGGTGCTTTACACAGTGTACATAAAAGAACCAGAGGAAACTCTGGAATGGGTCCCTGTCTGTATCATTGCACTAACTTCAAAAAATCTAAAATGACTCTTCAGGAAGTGTCGCTCATATGGACCACCGGTAGCGACGATAAATAAACGTAAAACACACACACACACAAATCCCCACCCATTCAGATTCAAAGTAGGGGGATGTCCCGCTGTGAGTGGGATTATGTCCGTAACCACTCCTGGAAATACTCAATCAACCTCTCGTACAGAATAATATTTTATTTAAATGACTTTTTGCAACTAATCTGAACCAGATAACTTAACATAACCTTACTGTCTGGGCCGTTTAATGTCTGGCGACAGAAGAAACACTTATTTAACTAGAGGGGCATTCAGAATGGGTATCTGCCAATGCTATCATCCAGATGGCTGAATTTCTCAACAGATTCATGAATGTTTGAGTTAACCTGCTAACAGACAGGACAATCATATAAGGTCAGACGGTGTTATTGATATAGTGGTCTGGGATTGGTTGAAAAAGTGTAGGGAAGTCCTTACGAGTTATTGATACATGAACTGATTGGCTGAGTAGGTATTGTCAGCAATAGTGAACTAAAAAAAAAAGATGACTTCTAAATATTAAAATACAATAATTATATGAGCTGCATTTTGGAATATTTTAGAATATTTGCAGACTATTTGGTAACAAATAAACACCATATTATAAATGCAGGTGTCGGTCCAACATTCACCACCAAATTACCTTCAGAGTAGGGGTGGGTGCCTTTAGTGGGAAATTTTAAAAAACGCAATTGGTCAACCCCATTGAAATTTGACATTTTCTTGTGGCTCAAACCAAGTCTGTTGAAAACTACTGTCTTTTGTGCCAAACTACTTTTGGGGAACATATAATGGCACTGTGTGTTATAGCTGTCTGACCACAACAACAAATAACTGTGGTGAAAGCGTAGCCTCCTGGCAGATAGGTAGTAATGAGTAATACATTGATAATATTTATAAAGTTGCAGCTGGCAACAGACTAGGAATTAACTTTCAGGATAACATACCCCCCCCCCATTTTAAATCAAATACTCATTGTGTTTGACTACAGTGAGTATAGAATTAGATATATTAATTTTTCAGAATTAAACAGAAATGAGGGAAGAAAAGAGATTTTGGACAGGCATAATTAATTAATTATTATCTAAATATCTGGGGTTATACAAATTTATTTTAGCTCAATTGCGAAACAAGTTCTTACTACATTAGTTTTATTCGCTCTCGAGATCTCAGTCATGATGGAAATGTTCGCCATGAGGGAGAGAGAAGAGGCAATGTGGAATTTATATGTCTTTGAGCAACGGTTACAGCTGGCCGTGAACTTCGGGCCTTTTACACAAGGGGGCGGGGGCTGTGGGTTTCTCTGTCAGATTTGGCACAATATGCACGAGACAGGATGAGAGCATTGATTAATTAGTCTTATTTTATAGTCTTCAGTTAACAACAGTGAGGTGTGGCCCGAGGAAAGTGGCCATAGATATCTAAGGTTCATTCCTGCTGTATATATATCGTTCATTGTTACTGTCTATGTATCTGGCTGCCATGTGAGGGGTGGTCGAAAGGGGAGGGGCCATATCTAAGGTTCATTCCTGCTGTATATATATCGTTCATTGTTACTGTCTATGTATCTGGCTGCCATGTGAGGGATGGTCGAAAGGGGAGGGGCCATATCTAAGGTTCATTCCTGCTGTATATATATCGTTCATTGTTACTGTCTATGTATCTGGCTGCCATGTGAGGGATGGTCGAAAGGGGAGGGGCCATATCTAAGGTTCATTCCTGCTGTACATATATCGTTCATTGTTACTGTCTATGTATCTGGCTGCCATGTGAGGGATGGTCGAAGGGGAGGGGCCATATCTAAGGTTCATTCCTGCTGTATATATATCGTTCATTTTTACTGTCTATGTATCTGGCTGCTATGTGAGGGATGGTCGAAAGGGGAGGGGCCATATCTAAGGTTCATTCCTGCTGTATATATATCGTTCATTGTTACTGTCTATGTATCTGGCTGCTATGTGAGGGATGGTCGAAAGGGGAGGGGCCATATCTAAGGTTCATTCCTGCTGTACATATATCGTTCATTGTTACTGTCTATGTATCTGGCTGCTATGTGAGGGATGGTCGAAAGGGGAGGGGCCATATCTAAGGTTCATTCCTGCTGTACATATATCGTTCATTGTTACTGTCTATGTATCTGGCTGCTATGTGAGGGATGGTCGAGGGGAGGGGCCATATCTAAGGTTCATTCCTGCTGTATATATATCGTTCATTTTTACTGTCTATGTATCTGGCTGCTATGTGAGGGATGGTCGAGGGGAGGGGCCATATCTAAGGTTCATTCCTGCTGTATATATATCGTTCATTGTTACTGTCTATGTATCTGGCTGCTATGTAGGGATGGTCGAAAGGGGAGGGGCCATATCTAAGGTTCATTCCTGCTGTTTATATATCGTTCATTGTTATTGTCTATGTATCTGGCTGCCATGTGAGGGATGGTCGAAAGGGGAGGGGCCATATCTAAGGTTCATTCCTGCTGTACATATATCGTTCATTGTTACTGTCTATGTATCTGGCTGCTATGTGAGGGATGGTCGAAAGGGGAGGGGCCATATCTAAGGTTCATTCCTGCTGTATATATATCGTTCATTGTTACTGTCTATGTATCTGGCTGCTATGTGAGGGATGGTCGAAAGGGGAGGGGCCATATCTAAGGTTCATTCCTGCTGTACATATATCTTTCATTGTTACTGTCTATGTATCTGGCTGCTATGTGGGGGATGGTCGAAAAGGGAGGGGCCATATCTAAGGTTCATTCCTGCTGTACATATATCGTTCATTGTTACTGTCTATGTATCTGGCTGCTATGTGAGGGATGGTCGAAAGGGGAGGGGCCATATCTAAGGTTCATTCCTGCTGTATATATATCGTTCATTGTTACTGTCTATGTATCTGGCTGCTATGTGAGGGATGGTCGAAAGGGAGGGCCATATCTAAGGTTCATTCCTGCTGTATATATATCGTTCATTGTTACTGTCTATGTATCTGGCTGCTATGTGAGGGATGGTCGAGGGGGGGGCCATATCTAAGGTTCATTCCTGCTGTATATATATCGTTCATTTTTACTGTCTATGTATCTGGCTGCTATGTGAGGGATGGTCGAAAGGGGAGGGCCATATCTAAGGTTCATTCCTGCTGTACATGTATCGTTCACTTTTACTGTCTATGTATCTGGCTGCTATGTGAGGGATGGTCGAAAGGGAGAAGGGGTCATATCTAAGTTTCATTCCTGCTGTATATATATCGTTCACTTTTACTGTCTATGTATCTGGCTGCTATGTGAGGGATGGTCGAAAGGGGAGTGGCCATATCTAAGGTTCATTCCTGCTGTACATATAGCGTTCACTTTTACTGTCTATGTATCTGGCTGCTATGTGAGGGATGGTCGAAAGGGAGAAGGGGTCATATCTAAGGTTCATTCCTGCTGTATATATATCGTTCATTGTTACTGCCTATGTATCTGGCTGCTATGTGAGGGATGGTCGAAAGGGGAGGGGCCATATCTAAGTTTCATTTCTACAGTCTGTGTACTGGCATATGGCTGCCATGTGAGGGGTGGTCGAAGGGAGAGGGGTCATATCTAAGGTTCATTTCTACAGTTTGTGTACTGGCATATGACTGCCATGTGAGGGGGGGTCGAAGGGGGAGGGGCCATATCTAAGGTTCATTTCTACGGTCTGTGCACTGGCATATGACTGCCATGTGAGGGGGGGTCGAAGGGGGAGGGGCCATATCTAAGGTTCATTTCTACGGTCTGTGCACTGGCATATGACTGCCATGTGAGGGGGGGTCGAAGGGGGAGGGGCCATATTTAAGGTTCATTTCTACAGTCTGTGCACTTGTATATGGCTGCCATGTCAGGGGTGGTCGAAGGGAGAGGGGTCATATTTATTAATGCCTACTGTCTATGTATCTGGCTGCCAGGTGAGGGGTAACCCAAAGGGAGAGGGAACCCTATCTCAAGTTCATGCCTACTGTTTATGTATCTGGCTGTCAGGTGAGGGGTAACCCAAATTCAGGGGGAACCCTATCTCAGGTTCATGCCTACTGTTTATGTATCTGGCTGTCAGGTGAGGGGTAACCCAAATGCAGAGGGAACCTTATCTCAGGTTAATGCCTACTGACTATGTATCTGGCTGCCAGGTGAGGGGTAACCCAAATGCAGGGGGAACCTTATTTCAGGTGAATGCCTACTGACTATGTATCTGGCTGCCAGGTGAGGGGTAACCCAAATGCAGGGGGGACCTTATCTCAGGTTAATGCCTACTGTCTATGTATCTGGCCGCCAGGTGAGGGGTAACCCACAGGCAGGGGGGACCTTATCTCAGGTTAATGCCTACTGTCTATGTATCTGGCCGCCAGGTGAGGGGTAACCCAAAGGCAGGGGGGACCTTATCTCAGGTTAATGCCTACTGTCTATGTATCTGGCCGCCAGGTGAGGGGTAACCCAAAGGCAGGGGGGACCTTATCTCAGGTTAATGCCTACTGCCTATGTATCTGGCTGCCAGGTGTTGCACAGTGGGATAGAGCAAGAGCCTCACTTCCATTAGATGGAGTATTTTACCTCCCAAAGAGTACTCTTCATCACAAAGGGATTATAATAACAAACCACAATGAATCATCAACTAACACCAGGCTGTGGTATTTATCAGACTGGGTATTCAGTTACAAATTAGAGGATGGTTTTGTTGATTGTTTTGTTAGAGTGATAAGATATATAGGGAGGGAAGTCAGCATGTGTCACACTGCATGTGCCAGATGTCCTCTTATCTACCTACGCCCCCTCCCCCATCCTCTACCTAACCCGATACCAGTACATGTATATGTTAATTTATACTCGAGGTGCATAGAACACCCTCTTCTTTGGGTCCCCATCCATCCACCAGATGTCCTCCACCAGACAATACCAGTATAGGTTACTATATATTCAAGGTGCATAGAACACTCTTTTCTTTAGATCCCCATCCAGCCACCAGATGTCCTCCACCAGACAATACCAGTATAGGTTACGATATACTCGAGGTGCAAAGACACCCTATCATTGGGACCCTCCCCATAGGTCCTCTTTACCTCCAATGCAAGTAAACATTAACCCCCTCCGTCTGTAATACTCCCCTCCCTCAATTTTATTGTGTAATACAAACAAAAATTCTACAGTTATTACAATGAATCCTCTTCCACAAATTTAGCATAGACCACCACCAGTGCTATAATAGGAGCATCCCTGGTCGAGCAGTTACAGTCTTCAAATCACTTGCCCACTGGGGGTGTCAAATTCTTTCATGTGAGCAAGCTGCTTGCAGAAGGTCAGTGGTTCTACCCGGGTACCCATCTGTGCCTGAAATACTGCTCGCACCCAGGGTCTTCCACCACTAATAATAGCTGGAGAGCCACCATATGACATAACCTGTTGGTGCGACATTAAACACGAAAAACAAACAAACCAGTGCTATGTTGGCCAGATATCAGCCAATGGCTTATCTGTTATTTTAAGTCGGTGTTAGCGCGTTCACTTCATGTATGAGAGGCCCGACATTCTCTCCCAGCTGTAACCGCTTCGTACCGATTTCGTGCATAATAAAATTAAATCCAGATCAGCTTTTTTTTTTGTATGATCAACATTCCTATTGGTTTGTCAAGATTAATCTGCGTGCAGGACCCAGAAGGCTCGTGCAGGACCCAGAAGGCTCGTGCAGGACCCAGAAGGCTCAAAACCGTGCAACCCAGAACCAACCACCAACAAACGTGCAGGACCCAGAAGGCTCGGATGTTAATCTGCGTGCAGGACCCAGAAGGCTCGGATGTTAATCTGCATGCAGGACCCAGAAGGCTCGTGCAGGACCCAGAAGGCTCGGAGGTTAATCTGCATGCAGGACCCAGAAGGCTCGTGCAGGACCCAGAAGGCTCGTGCAGGACCCAGAAGGCTCGTGCAGGACCCAGAAGGCTCGGATGTTGAACTCAACTACTCATGATCATTTGGTGACCTTTGCACCTGGGATACAATGTAGAACTATACAAGTTACAAAGTAACAGGAAACTTAATTGTTTTCTCTAATTCTGAAATATAAAAATAGGCCTGGTTGCACCAAAGACACACCTTGGTCTAAGAGATAATTATATGGTTGGGAAAAAGTTACCTGTACAAAAAGTACCAACATACATATGACTCTTGAAAAATACAACTTGACACTCTTGAGATTTGACCTGATTGCATTGGTGAGATGTGAATGTGTTAATCAGATGTTTATTAATCTGAATGTATTTTGTATTTTTCAGGTGATCTGTTATCATTCCAAACACTAGTGCCTCTACAGAAAATGATAGACATCGGTCAGTTACTGCCCTTGAATACTCTCGAAAAGTAGATAGGTCCTATTAAGTGGTTACCTCTGTTTTTATCGTTGTTTCCTTTGCACAACATGCTATCATTTTCATCCACTTTCTCATCTTATAATCATTACATTACTATATCTCGACACAGATATCTTACAGTATATCCAATGTGTACTCGGCTAGTAAAATTTGTTATCAATTAATTAACCCTTTCAACACCACAGACCTCTTACAAAAAGTGTAGATCCAGATGAGCCGTCTCATCAGAATCTGCACTTTTTGCCAGTAATATTACTATTTTTAGACAAAATTACCCATTTTGATAAATGAACAGGTCCAAATGTAATTTTCTTATTAATTTATTGGTCTAAAAATATCATTGACCAGTCCATGTCAGTTACTTGGTGTTGAATGGGTTAACATGATTTTGATATAAAAAAAATCATATTTATCATTATCGCAACATCTGGTTAAGGAACAACAGTAAAAAACAAAGGATTCCAACTGAAAAGACCATTTACATTTCGAGATTTAAAAAAATCAGACATTGTCTGCCAAGGGAGGTAATAGAAAAGCCAGCGATGTCTCTCACTAGATGCTACAATGTTTAAGATTGGATTTTAAGTTAACAACAAAGAAAGTATCTATACTTTACCAGAGAGTTCCAACAGTTGATACAAGATCAAGTGCTTTCATTCCCTACAAAATGTGTGTTATTTATTCCATTATCACATAATTTGATCTCATTATAGAACGTATTCCTTCAGACTTCTCAACAGAGGTGTGCTTAATTGATATGACAGCCATTTAATTGGTTCTAATCAGGGTGCCGACTGCTTTCTTTCATTTTTATAAAATTGTGCAATTTGATTTTAACTAGTCAGAAAATAATGGGTGGGGAACTAGATAGTTATGAAATATAGCTGCCCCCCAGCAGCTTGCTGGCTCAGATGCATTTTGCTGTCACAGCGAGTATACAAATTACTTTGTTGGTTCTCCCCACCTTTTATTGTTGTGTTTGTAGATTGTTTTATTTATTGAAAAGTCTTGCTTCGGCAGTGAAACCCCTCTAAACCGGACTTTATCCAGACCGGACAAAACGTCCAGTTTAGAGGGGGTTCCGGATTAGAGGGGATTTTTATATATTAACACAAAAATTATAACAAAACATAAATATACACTAGTGCGAAAGAAACATGTATTTTTGGAACATGTAGTCGTGGACGCACGTCTAGTTTTGATAAATAGGAATAATTATTATAATACTCTAATTTCATAATTACCACAATGTTAATAATATTGCCACTTTTATGACAGTACACATAACAAGGATATTCGTTTAACTGGTTTCTTTTCATAATTGGCATGTCCGGTTTAGAGGGGTCATTTTGTGTTGAAAATACACAAAATGTTACGAACTTGTCCGGAGTAGAGGGGTTCTGGATTACAGGGGTTTGTTTATATTACAATGAAAATAGAAGGGGAACATTCGGGACCGGTGAAAAAGACTGGTTTGGAGGTGGGTCCGGTTTAGAGGGGGTCCGGTTTAGAGGGGTTATACTGTACTAAAATTGGAACGATACAGAGAAGATTAGCATGGTCCATTGTTTTTGCAGAAAGATGAGAATCAATTGGTGAAGTGTTCCATACTTTTCAGCCTCAACGGATGAGTGACCTCCGGTCATTCACTTACAGTTCCTACATGCGGGCAGACCTTTATAAGCTCAAAGTATTTCAAAGAAAAGAGAACTTTTGAGAGTCAGTCTGAATTATACTAAATATCCCACAGGTGTCATGGGGCCAAGCCATGTAAAAAATATTAGTAAAAACAAGATTTTGGGTATCAGATGAAAGTGCTGGATTGCAGGAGGGAACCGAGTGTATTGTCGTCATACATAGTCTCTTTGTTAACTCTTATACCTCTGTCAAACTGTTCCTCCACCCACCCCCTAGCAGGCGGTCCAAGCTTCGATATGACCGATTGGTGAGCTGCCAGCTAGTTAAATAATGTTACTGATTGCCCGTCAGCCTGGCGCCTCGTCTACAAGGATAGGTTTCGGGATGTTCTCTAATGGCTGGCCCCTTTCAATAGGGGTGACACTATAATAAACAAACACTTTTTGCATTCTACATTAACCCATTCAACCCCAAGTAACTCACATGGACTTGTGCATGATATTTTTAGACCAATAAATTAATCGGAAAATTACCATTGGACTAGTTCATTTATCAAAATGGGTAATTTTGTCTAAAAATAGTAATATTACTGGCAAGAAGTGCATATTCTGATGAGACAGCTCATCACGAGCCGGTTCATCTGGATCTACACTTTTTGTAAGCCTATTTAGAGGTATGTAGTGTTGAAAGGGTTAATGCATATGTTACGAGCCGGCTCATCTGGATCTACACTTTTTGTAGGCCTATTTAGAGGTCTGTAGTGTTGAAAGGGTTAATGCATATGTTACGAGCCGGCTCATCTGGATCTACACTTTTTGTAGGCCTATTTAGAGGTCTGTAGTGTTGAAAGGGTTAATGCGAATGCATATGTTACGAGCCAGCTCATCTGGATCTACACTTTTTGTAGGCCTATTTAGAGGTCTGTAGTGTTGAAAGGGTTAATGCGAATGCATATGTTACGAGCCAGCTCATCTGGATCTACACTTTTTGTAGGCCTATTTAGAGGTCTGTAGTGTTGAAAGGGTTAATGTGAATGCATATATTACGAGCCGGCTCATCTGGATCTACACTTTTTGTAAGCCTATTTAGAGGTCTGTAGTGTTGAAAGGGTTAATCTATGATTGACTTATATCTATTCCATGTCCTAAATCACTTATGAAATCCGTTGTTTATCAAGTTATGCTTGTGTGAGCAATTAACATGACAGCGATGAGACTATAGCTCCTCCCACTGGTCACATGATCAGAATTTTCTATGCACCGATAATCGCGACACGTTGTCGAGGAAAATGGCGGCTGTTTGATAACGCTTACGGTTGCTGAAGGTGTGTCACGTTATCGATCGCTGATTGGCTTATCGGATTATCACTGGCTAGGTTGATTGACAGCTCGCGTCATGTTAATTCAGACCAGCATGGCACGCTTGTTTGTTCATTCTATGCATGTTACAGTTATTTTAATGTTAAATCTTTGCACGCGAACGGTGAAAATAACAGTAAATTATGTCATGAAATTTCATTAACATTTTTCCAGTTTTCAAAGCACATTAATTTAACCCATTTCATTCTGGATACCGTTCAAACGGTATTTGCAAAGAACATAGAGCCAGATCAGCCGCCACGGAACGTGCCATTTGATCAGGCTCTATGCTGTTTGCTATTCACATGATATTGCTAAGACACTTGGCTATGTAGCAAACAACATAGAGCCAGATCAGCCGCAGCGTGACGCTGTGGCTGATCTGGATCTATGTTGTTTGCAAAAGCCTTTAAATGTATCCAGAATGAAATGGGTTAATGAATTGTCGTATGCTACAATTATTTGAACTATTTATTGCCGTTATTTTACCCAGCATGCAAAGAGTTAATCAAATATAGTCTAATGTTAAGCTCATATTCATGTTCAAAATGACTCCATTTAATTTCTATAAACGGTTGTTATCATAATTTTACTGGTACATGTGTCTAAAAATAGAAATTCAATTTTAGATATTTTTTAATTACTTGAAAAATATATATTCTTTATTTTGTTTATTCGGCTTTCTCCGTAGCTTCTATGTTAGTCTGGGTTCCAGTCTGTCGATTTTATTTACATCTAGCAAAACATTATTATCAGAAACTCAATACCTCTCAAATAACGGTTAGGGTGTTAGATAAATATAGGATCTTACACTTGTGGTAATTTCATACCATATTTTGTGAAATTTGTTTTGGAATTTTGCACCATAAATTTGAAGAAATTTGCCAGTATATTGTTTAGCCTTATTACATTAAGCTGTATCCGTACGCCGTAGTAAATAGTCCCTGATAATCAAACAACTTCACCAAAGACAGAATATTTTAATCACTGTATCCTGCTAGTGCATATTTAGCATTTTATTGATCTAAGCAGTTGATTTTCAACAAATAAAGCATGAACACAAACAACATGTATATTTCGAATGTGCATTGCAAGCTGTTGATTTTATGCCACGACCAATCAAAATCCTTCCAGATGTTATTTAACATGTTGTCATATAAGAATTTATGACATGGCTGTATTGCACTGAATACAAGCAAAGTTATGTGATAAATATGTATATTTGACAGACAAGGCAAAATATATCAACGCCAGTTCCTGGGCTAGCTATGTCTGTATAACAAATCGTAAAGCAATTTAGGAAATTTTTGTGCTTAAATCAGAATATTTTGTTTGTTTCAATGAATTATCTTAATTTAATTTCACCGAATGAACCTTGAAAGCATTATTATCACGATTGGCGCTAGCCAGGGTGATAATAATAGTTTTCTTATTTTCATGAGTAAAATCTAATTGGATCATTCACTTAAACAAACAACATTTAGGCTGCAAAGTGTTTTTATGATAGAAAATGATGCACCCGTGAGCTATATGGTGCTAGAATGCTGTGTCATAAATGATGTCACTGACAGCTCGAGTCTGAAAACATTGACCATTGACAACATCTCAACATGCTGCGGCTAGGTACCACACATACAAAGAAGTGAGAAATAAAATGTGTTATTCCATTCTTTTCAACCAGTGGAATAACATATTTTATTTCACTGATGAATTTCTATATTTCATTGGAAAGCATAAAAATTTAATACGATTCAATATTGTCTTTCTGAACAAACTGTGCCAAACATATTTAAATATTTTTAATCAAATTCCGACGCAGTTACTGGTCTTGTTTCATATGAGGTCACAGAATGGAATTTGATTTTGTACACAGTATGCCAATAACTTTGCAGTTGAGTCGTCCACATTTTTGATATATATTTGTACAATTTACCCCCACCACTGTGCCAAGCAGTATTACTATATTTCGCATTTTTAAAAAAAATCAAATATACTGTAAATATTTGCCCGTAGGTCCAACTTTGTTTAACCCATTTCATTCTGGATACCGTTCAAACGGTATCTGCAAAGAACATAGAGCCAGATCAACCGCCACGGAACGTGCTGTCTGATCAGGATCTATGCTGTTTGCTATTCAGATGACATTGCTAAGACACTTGGCTATGCAGCAAACAACATAGATCCTGATCAGCACGCAGCGTCACGCTGCGGCTGATCTGGATCTATGTTGTTTGCAAAAGCCTTTAAATATATCCAGAATGAAATGGGTTAAAGATCAAATTACTGGTTTTTTCTTCCTTATTATCGTATTGTAAATACGTAAATATTACCAACGAAAAATAAAAAAGCAATGTCAATGTACATTGTATTAGCTCGAAAATCAAACTTATTTCCCTTGAGTACTCTTTATTGGAAACAAGAAAAGGTAGCAGACACTATAGATGGCAGCAACGAATTACTGAGACATAACAGCTGTGCGTTATACAATCAGTAAAGCGTAAGTTCAGCTTATAAAACACTGCTTGACTTATGGTTGCCATCGACTTATGATTACTGTCAACTTACGGTTGCCCTCGACTTATGGTTGCAGTCGACGTACAGTTGCCATTGACTTATGGGTGAATATATACAGTATTTGTATTCTTTCGTATTTTCTTATTACACTTATATACATATTTGTTAAAGATGAACAAATAACGCATTTGCTCTGGAGAAATCCTGTTTTAGCAGTATTTGAATGAACAATGGTGTACATGTAGTTCTATGTACAAATGAACAATGGTGTACATGTAGTTCTATGTACAAATGAACAATGGTGTACATGTAGTTCTATGTACAAATGAACAATGGTGTACATGTAGTTCTATGTACAAATGAACAATGATGTACATGTAGTTCTATGTACAAATGAACAATGATGTACATGTAGTTCTATGTACAAATGAACAATGGTGTACAATGTAGTTTTATGTACAAATGAACAAATAAAAGTATTTTCAAGTTAGTTTTTGTTATATGTATCTGCCCAACCTGATACAAGAATTCAGTTTTTCTGTGCAAAGTTCATAGAACAAGAAAACAAAACCTCTTCTCTCGTGGCGATGAACTCCATCTAGCGTTGAACTCCATCAGGAACAAGGTCTCGAGAGTGATACATCAAATTTGTGAGTCGTGTTCGCTTCAGGTGCAAAAGGCCCAATTTTTGAGCCCCACTGTAGCCATTACGATGTGTCCTTAGGCAAGGCATTTAAATTCCACTTTGCCTCTTCTCTCTCACTCGTGGCGATGGATTCCATGGCATCAGGATTGAGTTCTCGAGGGTGATTAGTATAAGTTACAGAATTTGTTGAGCTAAAATAAATTTGTATAAACTAAACCATATTTGTGTAAACTTTAAAGTCTGTTATCAATGTTCGTGTTCTGTTGTATCAACTATTGAACGTAAAGATGACTTGTTGATACAAGTTTGATGCAACAGTCTGTTAGTACAAGTTTGATGCACCAGTCTGTTAGTACAAGTTAGGTGCACCAGTCTGTTGGTACAAGTTTGATGCACCAGTATGTTGGTTCAAGTATGATGCACCAGTCTGTTGGTACAAGTTAGGTGCACCAGTCTGTTGGTACAAGTTTGATGCAACGGTCTCTTGGTACAAGTTAGGTGGGTGAACCAATCTGTTGGTTCAAGTTTGATGCACCAGTCTGTTGGTTCAAGTATGATGCAACGGTCTGTTGGTACAAGTTAGGTGCACCAGTCTGTTAGTACAAGTTTGATGCACCAGTCTGTTAGTACAAGTTTGATGCACCAGTCTGTTAGTACAAGTTTGATGCACCAGTCTGTTAGTACAAGTTTGATGCACCAGTCTGTTAGTACAAGTTTGATGCACCAGTCTGTTAGTACAAGTTAGGTGCACCAGTCTGTTAGTACAAGTTTGATGCACCAGTCTGTTGGTACAAATTTGATGCACCAGTCTGTTAGTACAAGTTTGATGCACCAGTCTGTTAGTACAAGTTAGGTGCACCAGTCTGTTAGTACAAATTTGATGCACCAGTCTGTTGGTACAAGTTAGGTTGATGAACCAGTCTGTTGGTACACGTTTGATGCAACAGTATGTTGGTACAAGTTAGGTGGGTGAACCAGTCTGTTGGTATAAGTTAGGTGCACCAGTCTGTTGGTACAAGTTAGGTGCACCAGTCTGTTAGTACAAGTTTGATGCACCAGTCTGTTGGTACAAGTTTGATGCAACAGTCTGTTGGTACAAGTTAGGTGCACCAGTCTGTTGGTACAAGTATGCACCAGTAATATCTTATAGAAATTTATTTTAGCTCGTTTGCGAAACAAGTGTTCACAACAGGAGCTTAATCGCTCTCGAGACCTTATTCCTGACGGAATCCATCGCCATGACGGAGATAAGGAGGTAATGTGGATTTAGGCATCTTGCCAAGGGACATCACCACAGTGGTTCTGACTGGGTTCAAACTCGTAACCTCAAGGCTTACAAGGCGCACACAGTATCCATTAAGCTGTGGCGGCTCCACATTGCATATCAAGTTATATTGCATCAACTGTTGTGCATAGAGAGAATGAGTGAGTATGTCCGTGATGCCATGCTGATCAGTATCTGGCTGCACAGAGAATGAGTTAGTGAGTATGTCCGTGATGTCATACTGATCAGTATCTGGCTGCATAGAGAGAATGAGTGAGTATGTCCGTGATGCCATGCTGATCAGTATCTGGCTGCATAGAGAGAGAGTTAGTGAGTATGTCCGTGATGCCATGCTGATCAGTATCTGGCTGCATAGAGAATGAGTTAGTGAGTATGTCCGTGATGCCAGCTGATCAGTATCTGGGTGATGCCATGCTGATCAGTATCTGGCTGCATAGAGAATGAGTTAGTGAGTATGTCCGTGATGCCATGCTGATCAGTATCTGGCTGCATAGAGAATGATGAGTATGTCCGTGATGCCATGCTGATCAGTATCTGGCTGCATAGAGAATGAGTTAGTGAGTATGTCCGTGATGCCATGCTGATCAGTATCTGGCTGCATAGAGAGAATGAGTTAGGAGTATGTCCGTGAGCAGCTGATCAGTATCTGGCTGCATAAGAATGAGTTAGTGAGTATGTCCGTGATGCCATGCTGATCAGTATCTGGCTGCATAGAGAAATGAGTTAGTGAGTATGTCCGTGATGCCATGCTGATCAGTATCTGGCTGCATAGAGAATGAGTGAGTATGTCCGTGATGCCATGCTGATCAGTATCTGGCTGCATAGAGAATGAGTTAGTGAGTATGTCCGTGATGCCATGCTGATCAGTATCTGGCTGCATAGAGAATGAGTTAGTGAGTATGTCCGTGATGCCATGCTGATCAGTATCTGGCTGCATAGAGAATGTGAGTATGTCGTGATGCATGCTGATCAGTATCTGGCTGCATAGAGAATGAGTGAGTATGTCCGTGATGCCATGCTGATCAGTATCTGGCTGCATAGAGAATGAGTTAGTGAGTATGTCCGTGATGCCATGCTGATCAGTATCTGGCTGCATAGAGAGAGTTAGTGAGTATGTCCGTGATGACATGCTGATCAGTATCTGGCTGCATAGAGAGATTAGTGAGTATGTCCGTGATGCCATGCTGATCAGTATCTGGCTGCATAGAGAATGAGTTAGTGAGTATGTCCGTGATGCCATGCTGATCAGTATCTGGCTGCATAGAGAATGAGTTAGTGAGTATGTCCGTGATGCCATGCTGATCAGTATCTGGCTGCATAGAGAATGAGTTAGTGAGTATGTCCGTGATGCCATGCTGATCAGTATCTGGCTGCATAGAGAATGAGTTAGTGAGTATGTCCGTGATGCCATGCTGATCAGTATCTGGCTGCATAGAGAATGAGTTAGTGAGTATGTCCGTGATGCCATGCTGATCAGTATCTGGCTGCATAGAGAATGAGTTAGTGAGTATGTCCGTGATGCCATGCTGATCAGTATCTGGCTGCATAGAGAATGAGTGAGTATGCCTGATGCCATGCTGATCAGTATCTGGCTGCATAGAGAATGAGTTAGTGAGTATGTCCGTGATGCCATGCTGATCAGTATCTGGCTGCATAGAGAATGAGTGAGTATGTCCGTGATGCCATGCTGATCAGTATCTGGCTGCATAGAGAATGAGTTAGTGAGTATGTCCGTGATGCCATGCTGATCAGTATCTGGCTGCATAGAGAATGAGTTAGTGAGTATGTCCGTGATGCCATGCTGATCAGTATCTGGCTGCATAGAGAATGAGTTAGTGAGTATGTCCGTGATGCCATGCTGATCAGTATCTGGCTGCATAGAGAATGAGTTAGTGAGTATGTCCGTGATGCCATGCTGATCAGTATCTGGCTGCATAGAGAATGAGTTAGTGAGTATGTCCGTGATGCCACACAACCCAAGAGAATAGTGAGTATGTCCGTGATGCCATGCTGATCAGTATCTGGCTGCATAGAGAATGAGTTAGTGAGTATGTCCGTGATGCCATGCTGATCAGTATCTGGCTGCATAGAGAGAATGAGTTAGTGAGTATGTCCGTGATGCCATGCTGATCAGTATCTGGCTGCATAGAGAGAATGAGTTAGTGAGTATGTCCGTGATGACATGCTGATCAGTATCTGGCTGCATAGAGAGAATGAGTTAGTGAGTATGTCCGTGATGCCATGCTGATCAGTATCTGGCTGCATAGAGAGAATGAGTTAGTGAGTATGTCCGTGATGCCATGCTGATCAGTATCTGGCTGCATAGAGAATGTCCGTGATGCCATGCTGATCAGTATCTGGCTGCATAGAGAATGAGTTAGTGAGTATGTCCGTGATGCCATGATCAGTATCTGGCTGCATAGAGAATGAGTTAGTGAGTATGTCCGTGATGCCATGCTGATCAGTATCTGGCTGCATAGAGAATGAGTTAGTGAGTATGTCCGTGATGCCATGCTGATCAGTATCTGGCTGCATAGAGAATGAGTTAGTGAGTATGTCCGTGATGCCATGCTGATCAGTATCTGGCTGCATAGAGAATGAGTTAGTGAGTATGTCCGTGATGCCATGCTGATCAGTATCTGGCTGCATAGAGAATGAGTTAGTGAGTATGTCCGTGATGCCATGCTGATCAGTATCTGGCTGCATAGAGAATGAGTTAGTGAGTATGTCCGTGATGCCATGCTGATCAGTATCTGGCTGCATAGAGAATGAGTTAGTGAGTATGTCCGTGATGCCATGCTGATCAGTATCTGGCTGCATAGAGAATGAGTTAGTGAGTATGTCCGTGATGCCATGCTGATCAGTATCTGGCTGCATAGAGAATGAGTGAGTATGTCCGTGATGCCATGCTGATCAGTATCTGGCTGCATAGAGAATGAGTTAGTGAGTATGTCCGTGATGCCATGCTGATCAGTATCTGGCTGCATAGAGAATGAGTGAGTATGTCCGTGATGCCATGCTGATCAGTATCTGGCTGCATAGAGAATGAGTTAGTGAGTATGTCCGTGATGCCATGCTGATCAGTATCTGGCTGCATAGAGAATGAGTGAGTATGTCCGTGATGCCATGCTGATCAGTATCTGGCTGCATAGAGAATGAGTTAGTGAGTATGTCCGTGATGCCATGCTGATCAGTATCTGGCTGCATAGAGAATGAGTGAGTATGTCCGTGATGCCATGCTGATCAGTATCTGGCTGCATAGAGAATGAGTTAGTGAGTATGTCCGTGATGCCATGCTGATCAGTATCTGGCTGCATAGAGAATGAGTGAGTATGTCCGTGATGCCATGCTGATCAGTATCTGGCTGCATAGAGAATGAGTTAGTGAGTATGTCCGTGATGCCATGCTGATCAGTATCTGGCTGCATAGAGAATGAGTGAGTATGTCCGTGATGCCATGCTGATCAGTATCTGGCTGCATAGAGAATGAGTTAGTGAGTATGTCCGTGATGCCATGCTGATCAGTATCTGGCTGCATAGAGAATGAGTTAGTGAGTATGTCCGTGATGCCATGCTGATCAGTATCTGGCTGCATAGAGAATGAGTGAGTATGTCTGTGATGTCATGCTGATCAGTATCTGGCTGCATAGAGAATGAGTGAGTATGTCCGTGATGCCATGCTGATCAGTATCTGGCTGCATAGAGAGAATGAGTTAGTGAGTATGTCCGTGATGCCATGCTGATCAGTATCTGGCTGCATAGAGAGAATGAGTGAGTATGTCCGTGATGACATGCTGATCAGTATCTGGCTGCATAGAGAGAGTTAGTGAGTATGTCCGTGATGACATGCTGATCAGTATCTGGCTGCATAGAGAGAGTTAGTGAGTATGTCCGTGATGCCATGCTGATCAGTATCTGGCTGCATAAGAGAATGAGTTAGTGAGTATGTCCGTGATGCCATGCTGATCAGTATCTGGCTGCATAGAGAATGAGTTAGTGAGTATGTCCGTGATGCCATGCTGATCAGTATCTGGCTGCATAGAGAATGAGTGAGTATGTCCGTGATGCCATGCTGATCAGTATCTGGCTGCATAGAGAATGAGTTAGTGAGTATGTCCGTGATGCCATGCTGATCAGTATCTGGCTGCATAGAGAATGAGTTAGTGAGTATGTCCGTGATGCCATGCTGATCAGTATCTGGCTGCATAGAGAATGAGTTAGTGAGTATGTCCGTGATGCCATGCTGATCAGTATCTGGCTGCATAGAGAATGAGTGAGTATGTCCGTGATGCCATGCTGATCAGTATCTGGCTGCATAGAGAATGAGTTAGTGAGTATGTCCGTGATGCCATGCTGATCAGTATCTGGCTGCATAGAGAATGAGTTAGTGAGTATGTCCGTGATGCCATGCTGATCAGTATCTGGCTGCATAGAGAGAATGAGTGAGTATGTCCGTGATGCCATGCTGATCAGTATCTGGCTGCATAGAGAATGAGTTAGTGAGTATGTCCGTGATGCCATGCTGATCAGTATCTGGCTGCATAGAGAATGAGTGAGTATGTCCGTGATGCCATGCTGATCAGTATCTGGCTGCATAGAGAATGAGTTAGTGAGTATGTCCGTGATGCCATGCTGATCAGTATCTGGCTGCATAGAGAATGAGTTAGTGAGTATGTCCGTGATGCCATGCTGATCAGTATCTGGCTGCATAGAGAATGAGTTAGTGAGTATGTCCGTGATGCCATGCTGATCAGTATCTGGCTGCATAGAGAATGAGTTAGTGAGTATGTCCGTGATGCCATGCTGATCAGTATCTGGCTGCATAGAGAATGAGTTAGTGAGTATGTCCGTGATGCCATGCTGATCAGTATCTGGCTGCATAGAGAATGAGTTAGTGAGTATGTCCGTGATGCCATGCTGATCAGTATCTGGCTGCATATAGAGAATGAGTGAGTATGTCCGTGATGCATGCTGATCAGTATCTGGCTGCATAGAGAATGAGTTAGTGAGTATGTCCGTGATGCCATGCTGATCAGTATCTGGCTGCATAGAGAATGAGTTAGTGAGTATGTCCGTGATGCCATGCTGATCAGTATCTGGCTGCATAGAGAATGAGTTAGTGAGTATGTCCGTGATGCCATGCTGATCAGTATCTGGCTGCATAGAGAATGAGTTAGTGAGTATGTCCGTGATGCCATGCTGATCAGTATCTGGCTGCATAGAGAATGAGTTAGTGAGTATGTCCGTGATGCCATGCTGATCAGTATCTGGCTGCATAGAGAATGAGTGAGTATGTCCGTGATGCCATGCTGATCAGTATCTGGCTGCATAGAGAATGAGTTAGTGAGTATGTCCGTGATGCCATGCTGATCAGTATCTGGCTGCATAGAGAATGAGTTAGTGAGTATGTCCGTGATGCCATGCTGATCAGTATCTGGCTGCATAGAGAATGAGTTAGTGAGTATGTCCGTGATGCCATGCTGATCAGTATCTGGCTGCATAGAGAATGAGTTAGTGAGTATGTCCGTGATGCCATGCTGATCAGTATCTGGCTGCATAGAGAATGAGTTAGTGAGTATGTCCGTGATGCCATGCTGATCAGTATCTGGCTGCATAGAGAATGAGTTAGTGAGTATGTCCGTGATGCCATGCTGATCAGTATCTGGCTGCATAGAGAATGAGTTAGTGAGTATGTCCGTGATGCCATGCTGATCAGTATCTGGCTGCATAGAGAGAATGAGTGAGTATGTCCATGATGACATGCTGATCAGTATCTGGCTGCATAGAGAATGAGTTAGTGAGTATGTCCGTGATGCCATGCTGATCAGTATCTGGCTGCATAGAGAATGAGTGAGTATGTCCGTGATGACATGCTGATCAGTATCTGGCTGCATAGAGAATGAGTGAGTATGTCCGTGATGCCATGCTGATCAGTATCTGGCTGCATAGAGAACGAGTTAGTGAGTATGTCCGTGATGACATGCTGATCAGTATCTGGCTGTATAGAGAATGAGTTAGTGAGTATGTCCGTGATGACATGCTGATCAGTATCTGGCTGCATAGAGAATGATTTAGTGAGTATGTCCGTGATGCCATGCTGATCAGTATCTGGCTGCATAGAGAATGAGTTAGTGAGTATGTCCGTGATGCCATGCTGATCAGTATCTGGCTGCATAGAGAATGAGTTAGTGAGTATGTCCGTGATGCCATGCTGATCAGTATCTGGCTGCATAGAGAATGAGTGAGTATGTCCGTGATGCCATGCTGATCAGTATCTGGCTGCATAGAGAATGAGTGAGTATGTCCGTGATGCCATGCTGATCAGTATCTGGCTGCATAGAGAATGAGTTAGTGAGTATGTCCGTGATGCCATGCTGATCAGTATCTGGCTGCATAGAGAATGAGTGAGTATGTCCGTGATGCCATGCTGATCAGTATCTGGCTGCATAGAGAATGAGTGAGTATGTCCGTGATGCCATGCTGATCAGTATCTGGCTGCATAGAGAATGAGTTAGTGAGTATGTCCGTGATGCCATGCTGATCAGTATCTGGCTGCATAGAGAATGAGTGAGTATGTCCGTGATGCCATGCTGATCAGTATCTGGCTGCATAGAGAATGAGTTAGTGAGTATGTCCGTGATGCCATGCTGATCAGTATCTGGCTGCATAGAGAATGAGTGAGTATGTCCGTGATGCCATGCTGATCAGTATCTGGCTGCATAGAGAATGAGTTAGTGAGTATGTCCGTGATGCCATGCTGATCAGTATCTGGCTGCATAGAGAATGAGTGAGTATGTCCGTGATGCCATGCTGATCAGTATCTGGCTGCATAGAGAATGAGTTAGTGAGTATGTCCGTGATGCCATGCTGATCAGTATCTGGCTGCATAGAGAATGAGTTAGTGAGTATGTCCGTGATGCCATGCTGATCAGTATCTGGCTGCATAGAGAATGAGTTAGTGAGTATGTCCGTGATGCCATGCTGATCAGTATCTGGCTGCATAGAGAATGAGTTAGTGAGTATGTCCGTGATGCCATGCTGATCAGTATCTGGCTGCATAGAGAATGAGTTAGTGAGTATGTCCGTGATGCCATGCTGATCAGTATCTGGCTGCATAGAGAATGAGTTAGTGAGTATGTCCGTGATGCCATGCTGATCAGTATCTGGCTGCATAGAGAATGAGTTAGTGAGTATGTCCGTGATGCCATGCTGATCAGTATCTGGCTGCATAGAGAATGAGTTAGTGAGTATGTCCGTGATGCCATGCTGATCAGTATCTGGCTGCATAGAGAATGAGTGAGTATGTCCGTGATGCCATGCTGATCAGTATCTGGCTGCATAGAGAATGAGTATGTCCGTGATGCCATGCTGATCAGTATCTGGCTGCATAGAGAATGAGTTAGTGAGTATGTCCGTGATGCCATGCTGATCAGTATCTGGCTGCATAGAGAATGAGTTAGTGAGTATGTCCGTGATGCCATGCTGATCAGTATCTGGCTGCATAGAGAATGAGTTAGTGAGTATGTCCGTGATGCCATGCTGATCAGTATCTGGCTGCATAGAGAATGAGTTAGTGAGTATGTCCGTGATGCCATGCTGATCAGTATCTGGCTGCATAGAGAGTGAGTATGTCCGTGATGCCATGCTGATCAGTATCTGGCTGCATAGAGAATGAGTTAGTGAGTATGTCCGTGATGCCATGCTGATCAGTATCTGGCTGCATAGAGAGAATGAGTTAGTGAGTATGTCCGTGATGCCAGGCTGATCAGTATCTGGCTGCATAGAGAATGAGTGAGTGAGTATGTCCGTGATGCCATGCTGATCAGTATCTGGCTGCATAGAGAATGAGTGAGTATGTCCGTGATGCCATGCTGATCAGTATCTGGCTGCATAGAGAATGAGTGAGTGAGTATGTCCGTGATGCCATGCTGATCAGTATCTGGCTGCATATAGAGAATGAGTTAGTGAGTATGTCCGTGATAACAGGCTGATCAGTATCTGATTCCTTGATTTAACTATATACACAACACAACTTACAAATTTTGAATTTATTCATAAAATGTATATTTTATATTTAGAGGGGAAAGTAATATGCAAATAATCACAATGAATATGGTGTAAATAAAGTAGCAAATACTGAAATAACCTCACGTTATCCAACACATTTACATATATGTCTACGTAAACAGATCTAAATCTTCACATGTACATAACCGCACGTTATCGAACACATTTATATAAATGTCTACCTAAACAGATCTAAATCTTCACACGTAAATAACCGCACGTTATCCAACACATTTACATATATGTCTACGTAAACAGATGTAAATCTTCACACGTACATAACCGCACATTATCCAACACATTTACATATATGTCTACGTAAACAGATCTAAATCTTCACACGTACATAAGTGCACGTTATCCAACTCATTTACATATATGTGTACGTAAACAGATGTAAATCTTCACACGTAAATAACCGCACGTTATCCAACACATTTACATATATGTCTACGTAAACAGATCTAAATCTTCACACGTAAATAACCGCACGTTATCCAACACATGCAAATCATCACACACTATCTGATACATGTAAATCATCACACACTATATGACACATGTAAATCATCACACGCTATATGACACATGTAAATCATCACACACTATATGACACATGTAAATCATCACACGCTATATGACACATGTAAATCATCACACACTATATGATACATGTAAATCATCACACGCTATATGACACATGTAAATCATCACACGCTATATGATACATGTAAATCATCACACACTATATGACACATGTAAATCATCACACGCTATATGACACATGTAAATCATCACACACTATATGACACATGTAAATCATCACACGCTATCTGACACATGTAAATCATCACACGCTCTCGGATACATGTAAATCATCACACGCTATCTGACACATGTAAATCATCACACGCTATCTGATACATGTAAATCATCACATGCTATCTGACACATGTAAATCATCACACACTATATGACACATGTAAATCATCACACACTATCTGATACATGTAAATCATCACACGCTATATGATACATGTAAATCATCACACGCTATCTGACACATGTAAATCATCACACGCTATCTGCTACATGTAAATCATCACACGCTATCTGATACATGTAAATCATCACACGCTATATGACACATGTAAATCATCACACGCTATATGACACATGTAAATCATCACACGCTATCTGATACATGTAAATCATCACACGCTATATGATACATGTAAATCATCACACGCTATCTGATACATGTAAATCATCACACGCTATCTGATACATGTAAATCATCACACGCTATATGACACATGTAAATCATCACACGCTATATGATACATGTAAATCATCACACACTATCTGATACATGTCAATCATCACACGCTATCTGACACATGTAAATCATCACACACTATCTGACACATGTAAATCATCACACGCTCTCGGATACATGTAAATCATCACACGCTATCTGACACATGTAAATCATCACATGCTATCTGATACATGTAAATCATCACACGCTATCTGACACATGTAAATCATCACACACTATCTGATACATGTAAATCATCACACGCTATATGATACATGTAAATCATCACACGCTATCTGATACATGTAAATCATCACACGCTATCTGATACATGTAAATCATCACACGCTATATGACACATGTAAATCATCACACGCTATATGATACATGTAAATCATCACACACTATCTGATACATGTCAATCATCACACGCTATCTGACACATGTAAATCATCACACACTATCTGACACATGTAAATCATCACACGCTCTCGGATACATGTAAATCATCACACGCTATCTGACACATGTAAATCATCACATGCTATCTGATACATGTAAATCATCACACGCTATCTGACACATGTAAATCATCACACACTATATGACACATGTAAATCATCACACACTATCTGATACATGTAAATCATCACACGCTATATGATACATGTAAATCATCACACGCTATCTGATACATGTAAATCATCACACGCTATCTGACACATGTAAATCATCACACGCTATCTGCTACATGTAAATCATCACACGCTATCTGATACATGTAAATCATCACACGCTATATGACACATGTAAATCATCACACGCTATATGACACATGTAAATCATCACATGCTATCTGATACATGTAAATCATCACACGCTATATGATACATGTAAATCATCACACGCTATCTGATACATGTAAATCATCACACGCTATCTGATACATGTAAATCATCACACGCTATATGACACATGTAAATCATCACACGCTATCTGACACATGTAAATCATCACACGCTATCTGATACATGTAAATCATCACACGCTATCTGATACATGTAAATCATCACACACTATCTGATACATGTAAATCATCACACGCTATCTGACACATGTAAATCATCACACGCTATCTGATACATGTAAATCATCACACGCTATCTGACACATGTAAATCATCACACGCTATCTGATACATGTAAATCATCACACACTATCTGATACATGTAAATCATCACACGCTATCTGATACATGTAAATCATCACACGCTATCTGATACATGTAAATCATCACACGCTATATGACACATGTAAATCATCACACGCTATCTGATACATGTAAATCATCACACGCTATATGATACATGTAAATCATCACACGCTATCTGATACATGTAAATCATCACACGCTATCTGATACATGTAAATCATCACACGCTATATGACACATGTAAATCATCACACGCTATCTGACACATGTAAATCATCACACGCTATCTGATACATGTAAATCATCACACGCTATCTGATACATGTAAATCATCACACACTATCTGATACATGTAAATCATCACACGCTATCTGACACATGTAAATCATCACACGCTATCTGATACATGTAAATCATCACACGCTATCTGACACATGTAAATCATCACACGCTATCTGATACATGTAAATCATCACACACTATCTGATACATGTAAATCATCACACGCTATCTGATACATGTAAATCATCACACGCTATCTGATACATGTAAATCATCACACGCTATATGACACATGTAAATCATCACACGCTATATGATACATGTAAATCATCACACGCTATCTGATACAAGTAAATCATCACACACTATCTGATACATGTAAATCATCACACGCTATCTGATACATGTAAATCATCACACACTATCTGATACAAGTAAATCATCACACGCTATCTGATACAAGTAAATCATCACACGCTATATGACACATGTAAATCATCACACGCTATCTGATACAAGTAAATCATCACACGCTATCTGATACATGTAAATCATCACACGCTATCTGATACAAGTAAATCATCACACGCTATCTGATACAAGTAAATCATCACACGCTATATGACACATGTAAATCATCACACACTATCTGATACAAGTAAATCATCACACGCTATCTGATACAAGTAAATCATCACACGCTATCTGATACAAGTAAATCATCACACGCTATCTGATACAAGTAAATCATCACACGCTATATGACACATGTAAATCATCACACGCTATCTGATACAAGTAAATCATCACACGCTATCTGATACAAGTAAATCATCACACGCTATCTGACACATGTAAATCATCACACGCTATCTGATACAAGTAAATCATCACACGCTATCTGACACATGTAAATCATCACACGCTATCTGATACAAGTAAATCATCACACGCTATATGACACATGTAAATCATCACACGCTATATGACACATGTAAATCATCACACGCTATCTGATACAAGTAAATCATCACACGCTATCTGATACATGTAAATCATCACACGCTATCTGATACAAGTAAATCATCACACGCTATCTGATACAAGTAAATCATCACACGCTATATGACACATGTAAATCATCACACACTATCTGATACAAGTAAATCATCACACGCTATCTGATACAAGTAAATCATCACACGCTATCTGATACAAGTAAATCATCACACGCTATCTGATACAAGTAAATCATCACACGCTATATGACACATGTAAATCATCACACGCTATCTGATACAAGTAAATCATCACACGCTATCTGATACAAGTAAATCATCACACGCTATCTGACACATGTAAATCATCACACGCTATCTGATACAAGTAAATCATCACACGCTATATGACACATGTAAATCATCACACACTATCTGATACATGTAAATCATCACACACTATCTGATACAAGTAAATCATCACACACTATCTGATACAAGTAAATCATCACACGCTATCTGATACAAGTAAATCATCACACGCTATCTGATACAAGTAAATCATCACACGCTATATGACACATGTAAATCATCACACGCTATCTGATACAAGTAAATCATCACACGCTATCTGATACAAGTAAATCATCACACGCTATCTGACACATGTAAATCATCACACGCTATCTGATACAAGTAAATCATCACACGCTATATGACACATGTAAATCATCACACACTATCTGATACATGTAAATCATCACACACTATCTGATACAAGTAAATCATCACACACTATCTGATACAAGTAAATCATCACACGCTATCTGATACAAGTAAATCATCACACGCTATCTGATACAAGTAAATCATCACACGCTATCTGACACAAGTAAATCATCACACGCTATATGACACATGTAAATCATCACACGCTATATGACACATGTAAATCATCACACGCTATATGACACATGTAAATCATCACACGCTATATGACACATGTAAATCATCACACGCTATATGACACATGTAAATCATCACACACTATCTGACACATGTAACTCATCACACGCTATATGACACATGTAAATCATCACACACTATCTGATACATGTAAATCATCACACGCTATCTGATACATGTAAATCATCACACGCTATATGATACATGTAAATCATCACACGCTATATGACACATGTAAATCATCACACACTATCTGACACATGTAAATCATCACACGCTATATGACACATGTAAATCATCACACACTATCTGACACATGTAAATCATCACACGCTATATGACACATGTAAATCATCACACGCTATATGACACATGTAAATCATCACACATTACGTACCTTACACTAGTAAAGTGTGAGTAAACAATGTGTTCGTGTTTTAAAGCCAGATTTAATGTTCAACACAAAAACTGCCAGAAATTGATCACAATTATAGTAGGTAGAAGATATAAAAATGACCTGGCCCCGATGTTACAAAATTAGATGTTGTGCATTTATAAGAGGAACATTGTCCATTGCTTACAGCTACTTAGGTTTTTGAAATTCTAGCATTACAAAATTAATAGGAACAAACTTTCTACACACACTGTAAATCCTCTTAAAGGGGTAAATCCTCTTAAAGGGGTAAATCCTCACAACTTATCTTACAGGGGTAAATCGTGACATACATGTAATAATTATTCATTTATTATCTTACAAATAGCGGTATTATGATACATCAGAACTCCAAACCTCAACATTTTATGACCAATTTATGCTGTAAATGACGCCATATTCCCGAAGCTTTTCTCCGGTCGTCCCATGTGCGATTTGTTTTCGCGAAATCGAGGGTATGGATACCCAATTTCCCAATCGTGGATAACTGGATATGTAGATGACAATCATCGTCCGGAGTTCGAGCCCTGCTGGAGCCATTACGATTGTGCCCTTAGGCAAGGCATTTAAATTCTACGTTGCCTCTTCTCTCTACCTCGTGACGATGGATTCCATCAGGAATGAGGTCTCGAGAGTGATTAATATAAGTTGTAAGAACTTGTTTCGCAATCGAGCTAAAATAAATTTGTATAAAGTAGATGACAATCAATTACTTTTTAACGAAAACTTGAATTTGCGACAATGTTCCATCCCGAATTATCTCGTACAAACCTCACTCAAATAAATTAATGATTCACTGTGAGAAAATACAACAGCCAATCAGGTTGCAATAAAATACTGGCTACAGCCAATCAGTTCATTGTGAGATAAAGCTACAGCCAATCAGGTTGCTACAAAATAATGTTGCAGTCAATCAGGTTGCTGCGAGATAATGGCACTGCCAAGTGTGTGGGTTTATTTTACGTTTATTTATCGTCGCTACCGGTTGCCCATATGAGCGACGCCTCCTGAAGAGATTAGTCATTGGAGGATAATGCAATGATACAAACAGAGACCCATTCCAGAGTCTCCTCTGGTTCTTTTAATTGCACGGTGTAAAGCACCGACACAAGACCTCGGTTTAACGTCCCATCTGAAAGACTGTTAATTTTATTAGTTTCAGACGGGGGATCGAACCTGCGCACTGCCAATCGTGTATGGTGTCCATATATCCTTCAACAAATGAATTTAACTAAATTGGCAATGCAATTAATAATTGTTCAACAAATGAATTTAACTAAATTGGCAATGCAATTAATAATTGTTCAACAAATGAATTTAACTAAATTGGCAACAAATTTAACTAGATTGGCAACACAATTAATAATTGTTCAATGAATTGATTTAACTAGATTGACAATGCAATTAACTATTCATTAATGTTCAAATAATGGATTTACACCATGTAAGTAGATTGGCATCGCATTTAATAATTGTTCAAAGAATGGCTTTAACTTGACTGGCAATGAAATGAAGTCATTGTTCAAGGAATGGAGTTAATTTTGGCAACATTAGCTGGAATTATCATACAAAGTCTTTCTATAAGTGAAAGAATGAAACATAACAAACAATACAAATAATGTATAAATTAAGATATAATTAAATAAACACAAACTAATATACTACAACCTTTAAGTGCTGTATATACACATGTATTGAACTAAACACTAACTCAAAATAAAAATAAAAAGATAAAACATAATTTTGCATAAAATGAACGAATATTTCAGACAGTCTAGTCTGGATTTCCAACTGCTCACTCAAGGAGGACAAGTAATTCTCCACAAATACTCGGAAACAACTTTCACAAAGTCTGATTTTTATATTCCAGCCACAGACGTATAATATATTTATATAACCATTCTAATGAATACTAATTTGATAGTATATTTAGCTAACCAGGTCAATGACAGACCAATGAACACCATTATTGTATAGTATATTTATCTAACCAGGTCAATGACAGACCAATGAACACCATTATTGTATAGTATATTTAGCTAACCAGGTCAATGACAGACCAATGAACACCATTATTGGATAGTATATTTACCTAACCAGGTCAATGAACACCATTATTGGATAGTATATTTAGCTAACCAGTCCAATGAACACCATTATTGGATAGTATATTTAGCTAACCAGTCCAATGAACACCATTATTGGGTAGTATATTTAGCTAACCAGTCCAATGAACACCATTATTGGGTAGTATATTTACCTAACCAGTTCCATGAACACCATTATTGGATAGTATATTTATTTAACCAGTCCAATGAACACCATTATTGGATAGTATATTTACCTAACCAGTTCCATGAACACCATTATTGGATAGTATATTTACCTAACCAGTTCCATGAACACCATTATTGGATAGTATATTTAGCTAACCAGGTCAATGAACACCATTATTGGATAGTATATTTATCTAACCAGGTCAATGAACACCATTATTGGATAGTATATTTATCTAACCAGGTCAATATACACCATTATTGGATAGTATATTTATCTAACCAGTCCAATGAACACCATTATTGGATAGTATATTTATCTAACCAGGTCAATGAACACCATTATTGGATAGTATATTTAGCTAACCAGTCCAATGAACACCATTATTGGATAGTATATTTATCTAACCAGTTCCATGAACACCATTATTGGATAGTATATTTACCTAACCAGTCCAATGAACACCATTATTGGATAGTATATTTAGCTAACCAGGTCAATGAACACCATTATTGGGTAGTATATTTAGCTAACCAGTCCAATGAATACCATTATTGGATAGTATATTTATCTAACCAGGTCAATGAACACAATTATTGGGTAGTATATTTACCTAACCAGTCCAATGAACATCATTATTGGATAGTATATTTACCTAACCAGTACAATGAACACCATTATTGGATAGTATATTTAGCTAACCAGGTCAATGAACACCATTATTGGGTAGTATATTTACCTAACCAGTCCAATGAACACCATTATTGGATAGTATATTTAGCTAACCAGGTCAATGAACACCATTATTGGTTAGTATATTTATCTAACCAGTCCAATGAACACCATTATTGGATAGTATATTTAGCTAACCAGTCCAATGAACACCATTATTGGGTAGTATATTTACCTAACCAGTCCAATGAACACCATTATTGGATAGTATATTTACCTAACCAGTCCAATGAACACCATTATTGGATAGTATATTTAGCTAACCAGTCCAATGAACACCATTATTGGATAGTGTATTTACCTAACCAGTCCAATGAACACCATTATTGGATAGTATATTTAGCTAACCAGTCCAATGAACACCATTATTGGATAGTATATTTATATAACCAGTCCAATGAACACCATTATTGGATAGTATATTTATCTAACCAGTCCAATGAACACCATTATTGGATAGTATATTTATCTAACCAGTCCAATGAACACCATTATTGGATAGTATATTTACCTAACCAGTCCAATGAACACCATTATTGGATAGTATATTTACCTAACCAGGTCAATGAACACCATTATTGGATAGTATATTTATCTAACCAGGTCAATGAACACCATTATTGGATAGTATATTTACCTAACCAGTTCCATGAACACCATTATTGGATAGTATATTTAGCTAACCAGTCCAATGAACACCATTATTGGATAGTATATTTACCTAACCAGTCCAATGAACACCATTATTGGATAGTATATTTAGCTAACCAGTCCAATGAACACCATTATTGGATAGTGTATTTACCTAACCAGTCCAATGAACACCATTATTGGATAGTATATTTAGCTAACCAGTCCAATGAACACCATTATTGGATAGTATATTTATATAACCAGTCCAATGAACACCATTATTGGATAGTATATTTATCTAACCAGTCCAATGAACACCATTATTGGATAGTATATTTATCTAACCAGTCCAATGAACACCATTATTGGATAGTATATTTACCTAACCAGTCCAATGAACACCATTATTGGATAGTATATTTACCTAACCAGGTCAATGAACACCATTATTGGATAGTATATTTATCTAACCAGGTCAATGAACACCATTATTGGATAGTATATTTACCTAACCAGTTCCATGAACACCATTATTGGATAGTATATTTACCTAACCAGTCCAATGAACACCATTATTGGATAGTATATTTATCTAACCAGTTCAATGAACACCATTATTGGATAGTATATTTACCTAACCAGGTCAATGAACACCATTATTGGATAGTATATTTATCTAACCAGTTCAATGAACACCATTATTGGATAATATATTTAGCTAACCAGGTCAATGAACACCATTTACCTAATAACACTGCACTCAGCCCTTGCCATCATAAAAAGTAAGATACCCCCCCCCCCCACCCACACACACTAATAATTTGAAGATAGCAGCCCCCCTCCCACACACACACATGCAAATTTGCAAATCCTGAAGCTGCTAATAATAATGCTTATGGGATTAATACATGTTTACATAACGTTGCAGTGATGCAACAACTCTCACTTTGTTGACCATTTGAATACATCTACGTTTTAACATTGTGGAAGTCGTGCTAGCGCAGTGGATGCGCGTTCGCTTCAGGTGCGAAATGTCTGGAGTTCGAGCCCTGCTGGAGCCATTACGATTGTGCCCTTAGGCAAGGCATTTAAATTCCACGTTGCCTCTTCTCTCTCCCTCGTGGTGATGGATTCCATCAGGAATGAGGTCTCGAGAGTGATTAATATAAGTTGAAATAACTTGTTTCACAATCGAGCTAAAATAAATTTGTATAAAAATTTAAACTACAGTTTTCTATAATTTTTATATCAACATCTAAATCTCTACTTGATTCATTTGCCAATCTCTGAACAAAACATTTATTTACTTTATTTAACAAACAGTGTCAAGCACACATCCTGCAAAAACAAATATAACATTTTGAACTGTTACAAAAATGAAATGCCAAAAAGTGTAAATATGTCAACAGCCAAACACCATGAAATACCATTAACCCTTTCAACACCACAGACCTCTAAATAGGCTTACAAAATGTGTAGATCCAGATAAGCTGGCTCTGCTCATAGTGAGCCGTCTCATCAGAATCTGCACTTTTAGCCAGTAATATTACTATTTTTCGACAAAATTACCCATTATGGTAAATGAACTGGTCCAAATGTAATTTTCTTATTAATCTATTGGTCTAAAAATAGCGTGCACCAGTCCATGTCAGTTACTTGGTGTTGAATGGATGCACTAGACCATGTCAGTTACTTGGTGTTGAATGGATGCACTAGACCATGTCCGTTACTTGGTGTTGAATGGGTGCACTAGACCATGTCCGTTACTTGGTGTTGAATGGGTGCACTAGACCATGTCAGTTACTTGGTGTTGAATGGGTTAACCAAAGGTCAAAGGCCAAGCATTCAACATATTCACAAAAAGCACATTATAAAAACTATAAAATGGAGAATAAAACAAACACAAAAAAATATAATAAAGCCAAATCTCAAAGAATCACACCAAATATATATAAGCATGCTCTTTTTATACAATATATACATAAAACCCATCAATAAACGTTTCGAGTGAATATAAAAAATATGGAAATGTTTTTTTCATATAATTTCCACCAATATTTTAAACCATGATATATACATTTCAATTTCGTAATAATAAAAATACGAGACAGTTTGTTTCAGTTATCAAACTGCTATCACGTTCATTTTAAAATTGTATCGTTCTATAATAAGAATGTTGGAAGTATATTTTAATAACGATCCATTCCATTAGGTATCAAACATTTACAGATAATTCACCTTGCCTCATTTAGTTGGTCATCACATAACATATTATTTCATCATCTCTCTAGGCAGATTCAACCAAAGGGCTAAATATCTAGTTTAATCACGATCAATGTTTATTAGAAAAAAGAATCAAACTCAAGCTGTTTGATTGGTTTAGAGTACAAATCTCAGATTCAACTAATCAATTTAAGCTGTTTGATTGGCTTAGCAGAGTACAAATCTCAGATTCAACCAATCAATTTAAGCTGTATGCTTAGCAGAGTATAAATCTCAGATTCAAAGCTGTTTGATTGGCTTAGCAGAGTATAAATCTCAGATTCAACCAATCAATTTACCAGTCCTAATTTCCAGGCCGATTATGACCCAGTCCTAATTTCCAAATCTGGCTTAGCCGAATGTGACCCAGTCCTAATTTCCAAGTCTGGCTTAGCCGAATGTGACCCAGTCCTAATTTCCAAGTCTGGCTAAGCCGAATGGTAAATAATTTCTGCATTAAAGAACTTCCAATTCTAACATGACTCGGCATTTTGTCTGTATACGCACAGAGGAATTTAGCTTCTTAATGTCGCAATAAAACATTGTTTAGTTTAAATTTTATTTATTTTACGATACAGTGATTGCGAAGCAAGTTTTAACAACTTATATTAATCACTCTCGTTGGCGCGTATGACAGCGTATATGTGGTCATTCATGTGGGAGGAAACTGGAGAAAACCCACCTATTCGATCTGGCGACCACCGTACCATCTCACATACTTCCCGGTCCAAGGATCGGACCCGGGTACATTGGTGTGAAGCGAGCATGCTAACCACTGCGCTAATCGGACAGCCAGTCTGAAATCAGTGTTTAGCGAGTGATGTCAAACCGTATGCACACTAAATAACACCATTGTATTTGCACTATTTTGGTCATGTTAGAATCAAAATAATATTTGTCTTTCAGTTATTTACTGACGAATAAAACATGGCTTGGAGTTCCGATGCGTCCATGTAGGTATTAACCTCGCAGGCCATACATCTATGCCTAAGTGGTTAATTCCGGATCACAGAACAACGAAGTTGGTGTTATTTTTTAGACTGCGTACGGTTTGATGCCACATGCTAAACAATGTTTTATTGCAGATTTAAACACGGTAAATTCCTTCTTTGCATAAAACAAAACAAAATCTTATTTCTTACTTTGAAACTGTGAAGAAGCAACAGTATACAAGTCTGTTTGCAACCACAGCAACAAGAAGCACAGTGTACAAGTCTGTTTGCAACCATAGCAACAATTATGAGATTATTTGTTGCTGTGATTGCAAACAGATCGTACTTACTAGAATCGTGCAACCAAGTGGAACCAAACAAGATGTGAGCGATATCAAACTATAAGCCTAGTGTAAACACACGATAGTTTGATGATAAAATATTTTATTTTATCATCAAACTAAAAAACTTCTTTAAATAGCCGGTAATAAAATATGAACGGTAAATAGAAAAGTATCGAAAATTTAAAACTTTAGAAATTACATCATTCTTTTGACAAATTAGTAGTCGGTATAATCTCCTGATCTTTTACGGCCAAGTATGATCAATTGTTATATAAGAAGTGCATCGTTTAAGAATTAATTATTTAATTATTTTATACAAAATAAAAAATTTTAAAAAATGAATCTGCCACAAAGATAGGAATAATAGTATGTCCTGGTCCATTCATATATATATATCGCCAACGTGCGGCAACAGTACATACTCTACATGGATATACAGTCAAACCTGTCTTAAGCAGCCAGCCAAGGGAATCTCAGAAAGTGGCTGCTTAGCACAGTTGGTTGCTTAATACAGGTCAAATGTATAATAAAACAACATATTGGGAAACTGGCTGCTTAATACAGGTTGGCTGCTTAATGGAGGTGACCACTAACACAGGTTTGACTGTACGAATATACACCAGAAACCAGTTCAGATAGTAAAATGTTTTCTGAAATGAATATCATAAACTATTCACCCATAAGTCAACTATGACCGGAAGTCGAGGTGGTGGAGAGAGGGACGGGGGATCATATTTAAGTCAACTATGACCGGAAGTCGAGGTGGTGGAGAGAGGGACGGGGGATCATATTTGGTTTTAAGTGAACTTGTTATAGTAAACGAGCACAAAAGATTAATGGAGACTGCTATCTCCAGTGCCATTCACTGAATTGAAAGTGGACCTATGGGTGGGTATCTACTATTTACTGGTAAGGAAAGTAGCCCTATGGTCCTATGGGTGGGTATCTACTATTTACTGGTAAGGAAAGCAGACCTATGGGTGGGTATCTACTATTTACTGGTAAGGAAAGCAGACCTATGGGTGGGTATCTACTATTTACTGGTAAGGAAAGCAGACCTATGGGTGGGTATCTACTATTTACTGGTAAGGAAAGCAGACCTATGGGTGGGTATCTACTATTTACTGGTAAGGAAAGCAGACCTATGGGTGGGTATCTACTATTTACTGGTAAGGAAAGCAGACCTATGGGTGGGTATTTACTGAAATTGTAAGGACATATGTTTGGGTATTTTTAGTAATAAGCAAAGCAGACCAATGGGTGGCTATTTACTGGTAAGGAAAGCAGACCAATGGGTGGCTATTTACTGGTAAGGAAAGCAGACCAATGGGTGGCTATTTACTGGTAAGGAAAGCAGACCTATGGGTGGCTATTTACTGGTAAGGAAAGCAGACCTATGGGTGGCTATTTACTGGTAAGGAAAGCAGACCAATGGGTGGCTATTTACTGGTAAGGAAAGCAGACCTATGGGTGGCTATTTACTGGTAAGGAAAGCAGACCTAGGGTGGCTATTTACTGGTAAGGAAAGCAGACCTAGGGTGGCTATTTACTGGTAAGGAAAGCAGACCTATGTGTGGGTATTTACAGTAATAACAATGATGATCATGTTTCAATGAAGGTGTCACTTCATTTCTTCTGTAATGAGAATGTAGCCTGGGTAACCATTTTGTCATATTTTATATCGGGAATTCTAAAACGTGTTTATAGTGCCACCTGGATGACCAGATCAAGACCTGTTGTTACTAAATTTATGAAGGGTCTGGTCTACTCAAGGGGCATTGCTGAAAGAATGCTATTTGATCTTGGAACCAACTAACACTATGGAACAGATTTGCAGAGGCCTCGTATTGGCATACGCCTAGCAAATATTATAAAATCATGATAATCAAGGCACAGAAATGTCCATGGCTTCCTCTAAGCTCAAACTTCTAAAGCTTGATTGAGAAACCTCTAAGTGCCCAGATTATGAATTGTAACGGCCGGTTTCCAGGACGTGCAAACCCTACGCGCACACCGAATAAAGCCGCTACTAATAAATGTAATTCTCTCCAGTTTATATTGCATCATACCTATCATAGATAGGGAAAATGACAAAATTGAAAGCTGAAATTTAATGTACAAGTTTATGAGAATATATCAAGGGTCATCCCTGTCTGTATGACTCCTCAATGTGTATAAAGACTATTCCATTCAGAAAAATATTTGGAAAGAAATTACAAAAACTTGCAAATGTTTTAACTTGGAAACCGCCATTTTTTTGGAGGTCGATTAAAAATAAAAACATGAGTTTTTAAATGAAAAGCGTGTCGTGTTTCGGCTTCATGGAAACAGGGTTTCGGCATGTACTCGGTGCGCATTTAAGCGGCGATCATTTTTAACTGAATTTAATAGTAATTGGCCATAAAGTGTAATGTACTAAATTCCTCGCTTCCATGAAAAATAATTCACAAATTCGAATATATTTAAAATACCATATCTTGTGTACCGACACTGAGTACCAATACTAGTACCGGAACCAGAATAGCAGAAACATATTGACATATCCCATTAAGGCACAGAAAAAGTTCTCCACTGTTTGACCGAAATGTACAAAAATGAGTGCTTTTCTCCCCACACAAAGCCAAAACGGTTTTCCCGATAAGACATACTTCCTTTGGTGTATTTCTTGTTCGAAAGTCGATCCGAAAAATAATCCATCCTACGACAGCTTTCAACCAATGGCCATTTACGGTAAATTTAATGTCTCCTATGGCAGTTGCATCAATTGTGAATGACAAATTAATCCATTGTACAACAGGTTAATCAATCTTATGACAAGTTAATCCATTCTGCGACAGGTTAATCCATTCTACGATGGGTTAATACATCCTACATGTATGACGGGTTAATCCATTCTTCAATGGGTTAATCCATTCTAGGAGAGGTCATTCCATCTAGAACGGGTTAATTCATTCTAGGAAAAGTTAATCTATCCTAAAACAGGTTATTCCATCTAGGACAGGTTAATCCAGTCTACGCCGGGTTAATCCAGCCTATGACAGGCTAATCCATTCTCCGACAGGTTTATCCATTCTCTGGCGGGTTAATCCATTCTACGACAGGTTAATCTATTTTATGACAGGTTAATCCATTGAACGGAAGATTAATCCACCCTACGACAGGTTATTCCATTCTAGGACAGGTTAATCCATTCTGTGACAGGTTAATCCAGCCTATGACAGGCTAATCCATTCTCCGACGGGTTAATCCATTCTATGATGGGTTAATCCATTCTACAACATGTTAATCTATTTTATGACAGGTTAATCCATTGAACGAAAGTTTAATCCATCCTACAACATGTTAATCCATCCTATGACAGGTTAGTCCATTCTATGACAGGTTAATCTATTTTATGACAGGTTAATCCATTGAACGACAGGTTAATCCATCCTATGACAGGTTAATCCATCCTATGACAGGTTAATCCATTCTATGACAGGTTAATCCATTCTATGACAGGTTAATCCATTCTATGACAGGTTAATCCATCCTATGACAGGTTAATCCATCCTATGACAGGTTAGTCCATTCTATGACTGGTTAATCCATTATGTGACAGGTTAATCCATTCTACGACAGGTTAATCCATTCTAGGACTGGTTAGTCTATTATACGACGGTTTAATAAGTCATACACCAGATTAATCCATTGAACAACAGTTTAGTCCATCCTACGACAGGTTAATCCATCCTATGACAGGTTAGTCCATTCTATGACAGGTTAGTCCATTCTATGACAGGTTAGTCCATTCTATGACAGGTTAATACATCCTATGACAGGTTAGTCCATTCTATGACAGGTTAGTCCATCCTATGACAGGTTAGTCCATTCTATGACAGGTTAATCCATCATATGACAGGTTAGTCCATCCTATGACAGGTTAGTCCATTCTATGACAGGTTAGTCCATCCTATGACAGGTTAGTCCATCCTACGACAGGTTAATCCATCCTACGACAGGTTAGTCCATTCTATGACAGGTTAGTCCATCCTATGACAGGTTAGTCCATCCTATGACAGGTTAGTCCATTCTATGACAGGTTAATCCATCCTATGACAGGTTAGTCCATTCTATGACAGGTTAGTCCATCCTATGACAGGTTAGTCCATTCTATGACAGGTTAGTCCATCCTATGACAGGTTAATCCATCCTACGACAGGTTAATCCATCCTATGACAGGTTAGTCCATTCTATGACAGGTTAATCCATTCTAGGACAGGTTAATCCATCCTATGACAGGTTAGTCCATTCTATGACAGGTTAGTCCATTCTATGACAGGTTAGTCCATCCTATGACAGGTTAGTCCATTCTATGACAGGTTAATCCATCCTATGACAGGTTAGTCCATTCTATGACAGGTTAATCCATCCTATGACAGGTTAGTCCATTCTATGACAGGTTAGTCCATTCTATGACAGGTTAGTCCATCCTATGACAGGTTAGTCCATCCTATGACAGGTTAATCCATCCTATGACAGGTTAATCCATCCTATGACAGGTTAGTCCATTCTATGACAGGTTAGTCCATCCTATGACAGGTTAGTCCATTCTATGACAGGTTAATCCATCCTATGACAGGTTAATCCATTCTAGGACAGGTTAGTCCATTATACGACGGTTTAATACGTCATACACCAGATTAATCCATTGAACAACAGTTTAGTCCATCCTACGACAGGTTAATCCATCCTACGACAGGTTCATTAATTCTTCTACATTTTAATCCATCCTATGACAGGTTAGTCCATCCTACGACAGGTTCATTAATTCTTCTACAGGTTAGTCCATCCTACGACAGTAGTAGCCTAGCATCTTGCACTTTCCACACAGATGTTGAGGATGAACTTTGCTCTGGTCTGATACATCTAATCCGTCTGGCTTCTCTAATGGCCGCTGAAAATATAAAACAGCATCATTTAAAGCAGCACTATATCGTAATAAAGGATATTTTTTGGTAAAATATAAATACTAATGTATGTGTGTTTACAAAAATCGAAATAGTCGCTCAGAAACTATAAAAATCCAATAAATATACACCGTCGTATACGCGAATTGTTTATCAACACACGAAATGCAAACACGCACAGCGCGCATGCGTGAAACAACAGCGGATGTAGAAACGCACATTGGAATGTCAACATATTTGAACATTTTGAGTTTGTTTTATCGCAAAAAAACACTGTTTACTAATTGAACATAATTATACAAATTATAATGATATAATGCGTAGCAGCATTGCTACCCATACGTAAAATTTGAATTTTTCAAATATCTTTTATTTCATACGATATAGGGCTGCTTTAAGAATCGTATTTTATGCCTAAAATATGGGTTTTTTCGGGCAACATTTCTTAAATTGCTAAAGGTATATTAGTAATGATGGCACCGACTAGCTTAATATATATTTGAACCTCAGGTTGGCTGTCTGATTAGCGCGCTCGCTTCTCACCAATGCAACCCGGGTTCGATTCTCGGACCGGGAAGTATGTGAGATGGTACGGTGGTCACCAGATCGTACAGGTGAGTTTACTCCTTCTCCGGGTACTCCGGTTTCCTCCCACACGAATGACCATATTTACGCTTTCATCAGCGCCAACGAGAGTGATTAACATAAGTTGTTAAAACTTGCTTCGCAATCGTTGTAAAATAAATAAAGTTTAAACGTTTGCACCTCGAAATATTATATTACTCGACTAAATACAAGTTATTCAAAGAGCAAAGCTACGGTGTAGATAGACGTTGTATTTCCAAGTCCCTTTTCCATTTTGCTTCGACAGTTGTCTGTGCAAATAAATCTTTGCACAATATTTTATGTTTTAGAAAGAATAGTTTAGGTTAGCAACAATCAAAGCACCAATAGAAGAACTTAGGTAAAAAAAACCTGTGTTACTGTTTCATGCAAAAATAAAGGTTGGTTGATAGAGAATTGTTTGTTGTTATTATTTACAATTATCTTGGGCACAGAAAATTGTGAAAAATGAAAAAAAATAAAATTATTCAGGATCTGGAGGGTGAAAAAACGGTCGGTCCGTAACCGTAAACACAGGTATTTATTTCTTGGCCTAAGTATCCGTAAACATACCTGCTTATGCGGAAAGACGTTGATATGGCACTTGATACATTCTTGACCCATGTTCGCCCAAGAGTTCCCAGACATCCATTTACGTTTACATTTTGGGCACTTGTATTCACCAAAACATCGCTTTTTGCCTTGGTATGGTGTCAAACCTTCACCTTTGGGGCGTGCCTACAATGAAAGATGAAAACAACATCAATGCTAGATAACAAGAGGACAGTCCGAGAGACAAGTCATATCCTCTGCCGCTTTATTAAATTGGAACAAGAGTGCAGACTGGTGCACCTTAATACTGTACATACGGTACTTAAATGTTAAAGGGAGATAATTCTGTATTATTTAAAGGCATAATGTTATGTTTTTCAGTATTGCTAAAATCTCTCAATAATTTAACTTTCATCACCTTCTACTTACTATATGACCATAGGCAAAAAAAAAATATGTTTGTGTCTGGTGCCTGTGCACTAACACAGGCTGGCTGTTTAATGGAGGTGACCGCTAATACAGGTTTCACTGTATGTCTTGGACAGTACTTTTCAAAATAACACGGAACTGAGTCTAAAAATGCTATATACACGGAGGTGAATTGTCCACAAATATACATGATTATGGAGATAATCACAACAAGCTTTAAGCTTCCGATTAAATCCATTTTCGTTTGTATAGCTATACAATAGATATGTACTGTACATAATGAACGAATAAATATGCTTAAACCAAATATACATGATCACGGCATAAAATATCTTGGTGTGGGGTAGTAAGCGCACAACGAGCTTATAACCAGATCTCTACCGGTACATCCAGTCTCTCACACGATATTCATTCGTATATATTATTTCATCTGTCATAACTTTTGTTCTTATGCTGGCCATAAATTTATCTGTCCATTTTGCACATATATTTGACAATATTTGGGTGACAAAATGACATTAGGACATATATTTGGGTGATAAAATTATATTTGGAGACATCCGGACATATATTTGGATGACAAAATTATATTAGGACATATATTTTGGTGACAAAATTATATTCGGACATATATTTGGGTGACAAAATGATATTCGGACATATATTTGGGTGACAAAATGATATTCGGACATATATTTGGATGACAAAATGATATTCGGACATATATTTGGATGACAAAATGACATTCGGACATATATTTGGGTGACAAAATTATATTCGGACATATATTTGGGTGACAAAATGATATTCGGACATATATTTGGGTGACAAAATGACATTCGGACATATATTTGGGTGACAAAATTATATTAGGACATATATTTGGGTGACAAAATGATATTAGGACATATATTTGGGTGACAAAATGATATTAGGACATATATTTGAGTGACAAAATGATATTCGGACATACATTTGGGTGACAAAATGATATTTGGAGACATTTGGACATATATTTGGGTGACAAAATAATATTCGGACATATATTTGGGTGACAAAATGACATTTGGAGACATTCGGACATTTGGGTAGGGTTTAAGTACTGTTTATTACAGGGATTGGAAGACATTCGGACATTTGGGTAGGGTTTAGTACTGTTTATACAGGATTGGAACATAGGGTTTAGTACTGTATTACAGGGATTGGAACATAGGGTTTAGTACTGTTTATTACAGGGATTGGAACATAGGTTTAGTACTGTTATTACAGGATTGGAACATAGGTTTAAGTACTGTTTATTACAAGGATTGGAACATAGTATAGGGTTTAAGTACTGTTTATTACAGGGATTGGAACATAGGGTTTATGTACTGTTTATTACAGGGATTGGAACATAGGGTTTAAGTACTGTTTATTACAGGGATTGGAACATAGAGTTTAAGTACTGTTTATTACAAGGATTGGAACATAGAGTTTAAGTACTGTTTATTACAGGGATTGGAACATAGAGTTTAAGTACTGTTTATTACAGGGATTGGAACATAGGGTTTATGTACTGTTTATTACAGGGATTGGAACATAGAGTTTAAGTACTGTTTATTACAGGGATTGGAACATAGGGTTTAAGTACTGTTTATTACAGGGATTGGAACATAGGGTTTAAGTACTGTTTATTACAGGGATTGGAACATACCTGCGGACAATCCTTGATGAAGTGTCCCTTAGTGAAGCATAGATGGCAGAGATAAGTGGAGGGTGGCCGCTTGCTTGGCTTAGGCAAAGTCAGACAGAGGTCACTGAACTGATCAACCAGGTCATTCACGCTGCCATATGGCGACACTTGGAATGGATTCTGCAAAAGACACACAAAACATTATATGACAGGCAGCCGAAGAAAATGGGCACTCTGACATAAGTATCAAACATGTATAAACATATATAAATAGATATATCAGGTCTATACGAAAATGTCTCAAGACCAAATCTTGAACATTTCAACTCAATATGTATGTATATGGGACATGAATACATGCATGAGATATAATTGTTTGGAGAATACATGCATGAGATATAATTGTTTGGAGAATACATGCATGAGATATAATTGTTTGGAGAATACATGATATGGGACATGAATACATGCATGAGATATAATTGTTTGGAGAATACATGCATGAGATATAATTGTTTGGAGAATACATGAAACATGATATGGGACATGAATACATGCATGAGATATAATTGTTTGGAGAATACATGATATGGGACATGAATACATGCATGAGATATAATTGTTTGGAGAATACATGATATGGGACATGAATACATGCATGAGATATAATTGTTTGGAGAATACATGATATGGGACATGAATACATGCATGAGATATAATTGTTTGGAGAATACATGATATGGGACATGAATACATGCATGAGATATAATTGTTTGGAGAATACATGATATGGGACATGAATACATGATATGGGACATGAATACATGCATGAGATATAATTGTTTGGAGAATACATGATATGGGACATGAATACATGCATGAGATATAATTGTTTGGATAATACATGATATGGGACATGAATACATGATATGGGACATGAATACATGCATGAGATATAATTGTTTGGAGAATACATGATATGGGACATGAATACATGATATGGGACATGAATACATGCATGAGATATAATTGTTTGGAGAATACATGATATGGGACATGAATACATGCATGAGATATAATTGTTTGGATAATACATGATATGGGACATGAATACATGATATGGGACATGAATACATGCATGAGATATAATTGTTTGGAGAATACATGATATGGGACATGAATACATGATATGGGACATGAATACATGCATGAGATATAATTGTTTGGAGAATACATGATATGGGACATGAATACATGCATGAGATATAATTGTTTGGAGAATACATGCATGAGATATAATTGTTTGGAGAATACATGATATGGGACATGAATACATGCATGAGATATAATTGTTTGGAGAATACATGATATGGGACATGAATACATGCATGAGATATAATTGTTTGGAGAATACATGATATGGGACATGAATACATGATATGGGACATGAATACATGATATGGGACATGAATACATGCATGAGATATAATTGTTTGGAGAATACATGATATGGGACATGAATACATGCATGAGATATAATTGTTTGGAGAATACATGCATGAGATATAATTGTTTGGAGAATACATGATATGGGACATGAATACATGATATGGGACATGAATACATGCATGAGATATAATTGTTTGGAGAATACATGATATGGGACATGAATACATGCATGAGATATAATTGTTTGGATAATACATGCATGAGATATAATTGTTTGGGGAATACATGATATGGGACATGAATACATGCATGAGATATAATTGTTTGGATAATACATGATATGGGACATGAATACATGATATGGGACATGAATACATGATATGGGACATGAATACATGATATGGGACATGAATACATGCATGAGATATAATTGTTTGGAGAATACATGATATGGGACATGAATACATGATATGGGACATGAATACATGCATGAGATATAATTGTTTGGAGAATACATGATATGGGACATGAATACATGATATGGGACATGAATACATGATATGGGACATGAATACATGCATGAGATATAATTGTTTGGAGAATACATGATATGGGACATGAATACATGCATGAGATATAATTGTTTGGAGAATACATGATATGGGACATGAATACATGCATGAGATATAATTGTTTGGATAATACATGATATGGGACATGAATACATGCATGAGATATAATTGTTTGGAGAATACATGATATGGGACATGAATACATGCATGAGATATAATTGTTTGGATAATACATGATATGGGACATGAATACATGCATGAGATATAATTGTTTGGAGAATACATGATATGGGACATGAATACATGCATGAGATATAATTGTTTGGAGAATACATGATATGGGACATGAATACATGCATGAGATATAATTGTTTGGAGAATACATGATATGGGACATGAATACATGATATGGGACATGAATACATGCATGAGATATAATTGTTTGGAGAATACATGATATGGGACATGAATACATGCATGAGATATAATTGTTTGGATAATACATGATATGGGACATGAATACATGCATGAGATATAATTGTTTGGAGAATACATGATATGGGACATGAATACATGATATGGGACATGAATACATGATATGGGACATGAATACATGCATGAGATATAATTGTTTGGATAATACATGATATGGGACATGAATACATGATATGGGACATGAATACATGATATGGGACATGAATACATGCATGAGATATAATTGTTTGGAGAATACATGATATGGGACATGAATACATGCATGAGATATAATTGTTTGGAGAATACATGATATGGGACATGAATACATGCATGAGATATAATTGTTTGGAGAATACATGATATGGGACATGAATACATGCATGAGATATAATTGTTTGGAGAATACATGATATGGGACATGAATACATGCATGAGATATAATTGTTTGGAGAATACATGATATGGGACATGAATACATGCATGAGATATAATTGTTTGGATAATACATGATATGGGACATGAATACATGATATGGGACATGAATATGTGCCTATTATTTGTATTTAGAATACATGAGTAGCAGAGCACAAGACATGAATACCTCTGTCTGAGGGTACAGTCTATGATAGCATGTCTGGAACTTGTGCATTGGTGATAAATGTAAAAAGGGCATCGGAGAAAATCAAGTAATATTAATGACTTTACAAACACAAAGCATAATGTTACACACTGTGCAGGCCCGTAGCCACACTGAGGCACACCGAAGCAGCTGCCTCGGTTAAAATTTCCAAAGCAAAAAAAATAAATGAAAAATTAAATACTGGTAATTAAAATGCAAAACATATCCTTTTGCTGTATAAAATGTTGACTGCTAGAGAGCTGAAAGGTCAGTACATACGTATACGTCTAAACTTATTAAATCAGGAAATCGCTTCTATACCACAACAATTTGAAGGGGGAACATGCCCCCCCCCCCGGATGCCCACCCTAGATTGCCTGGGTTGAAATTTGCCTCTGCTGTTGATGGAACAAGCTTTGTTAAGAATGCTGACTCATCCATGAAGATCACTTATCTCAAAATCATCTCAGTATGTTTATGATAAATGAATAATAGTAGCAGGAAAGCTGCATATGTGAGGAATTTAGCAGAGATCTGATGAGTAACATCTGGCAGGGCCACAAAAACACATGCCACAAAGTTAAACAGCCAGGGGTCATCTCAAAAAGTAAATACTCAAAGGAATCCTATGCAATATTAGCATGCTAGTAAAACAGTCAAAATCATCAGACTTTTAACTTCATATTCTTGTTCAAATTTCTTTACAAAAAGTTGTTATCACACAATTGTAGTGTGTGTATTTTACGTTTATTTATCGTCGCTACCGGTTGCCCATATGAGTGACACGTCCTGAAGAGGTTAGTCATTTAAGATTTTTGGAGTGCAATGATACAGACAGAGACCCATTCCAGATGGGATGTCGTTTTTGTTAGACCAAAACCATCTTACTATTTAGTCATAACTGTTAACCCCCATGTTTTACTCTTGTCCATATGGTTCACCGGCAGTTAGGATACATGAATGCAAAACATCACCAATTTCACTATCCATGTCTTGATTAGTTTGTACTAATTTGTTTTGGTCCACCTCCGTGGTCAAGTGGTTACGGTCGCTGACTTGTATACCACTGTAACCTATCATGGTGCTGATGCAGGCGTAAAATCCAAAATATAACATAACATAACTAATATCGAGACCTCATTCCTGATGAAATCCACTGCCACGAGGGAGAAGAGACACATGGAATTTAATTGCCTTGTCTAAGGGCACAATCGTAACGGCTCCAGCGGGGCCTTTCGCACCTGAAGCAATACTCAAAAAAGTAGATATGTCCTCTTATTTGGTTTCCTCTGGTTATATCGTTGTTTCCATTGCACAACATGCTATGAATTTTCATCCGTATCCTCATCATATAATTATTAAATCTCTACAGAGAAATGAGCGTTATTGTCAATGTTAGAGACATTGAAGATGAGTATCATTTTGTTTTAATGTGTCCGTGTTACTCAGCATTGAGGAAAGAACTCATTAACAAATACTATTACATGAGACCAAGCATGTATAAATTTTGCATTTTAAAGCAGCATTACATCGTAATAAAGGATGTTTTGGGTAAAATATAAATACTAATGGGTGTGTGTTTACAAAAATCGGAATAGTCGCTCAGAAACGATAAAATTCCAATAAATTTAAACTGTCGTATACGCGAATTTGTTTATCAACACACGAAATGTAAACACACACCGCGCATGCGTGAAACAACAGTGGATGTAGAAAACAACGTATATATTTTGAACATGAAATACTATCTATCTTCCTCTAATGTCGAACCCCTCGCGGGAATGTAGAAATGTCCCTAAAAGACTTAGCTAACAGAGGTATAAATCAACATATCAAGTAATTTAATTTAAAAAAAGACAACGTGGGACAAATGGGGCCAATGCATTCTGAATGTAAACAAGTGAGGACGATGCGTTCCGGTTGTAAACAAGTGCGTGACCGATCGACTCGGAAAGTCCTACTTTCGGTTTCGAGTTTGTTTTATCGCAAAAAAACACTGTTTACCAAATGAACATAAGCATACAAAGTATAATGTTAGAATGTGTAGCAGCATTGCTACCCATACGTAAAAATTGAATTTTTCAAATATATTTTATTTCATACGATGTAATGCTGCTTTAATGAACAGTGATAATAGAAAGTTGTTATTAAATTTAGCTCATTGTAGGAACTCCATACTGAATGCTTTATCTTCTTAATTACATAAAAACACCAACTAGAATGTTCATCCTCTATATAGTTAATTAGAATACAGCAGCAATACGACGGCTTTATTGATGATAACTTGTTTATTTGTATATAATTGTATGTAGATAATTATTATGATTACCGGTATGCACTTATGTATACGTCATAAATAAACCTATGTTCTGTTCTGTTCTGATATCATATAGTATATCCAACTGGGTAGTTTACCGTAAAAATTTGTATAAATACGATTTTGAGAAAATCACATTGATCATACCGCAGCATCCGGTTTGGGGACAACAGTAAAAACAAAGGATTCCAACTAAAAGCACCACTATACATTTCGGGATAAATCAGTTTATTTGCCAAGGGAGGTAATAGAAACACTAGTCATGTCGCTCAGTACTCATGTTAACTCCATAGTGCTGATAAGCAATAGACACACTGTACTACATACTACCATACGCTCGCTAAACACCAATGCGACCCGGGTTCGATCCTCAGAACGGGAAGTATGCGAGATGGTACGGTGGTCGCCAGATCGGACAGGTGGATTTCCTCCGGATACTCGGGTTTCCTCCCACACGAATGACCACATATACGCTTTCATCCACGCCAACGAGAGTGATTAATATAAGTTGTTAAAGCTTGTTTCGCAATCGTAAAATAAACAGTTTAAGCTTACTGCATACTCAATACCTATTAATTAGGAATCGATGACAGCATGGAATGACGACTATATGTGGGAATCGATGTTGTTGTATGGCGTTTGTATAGAGCAAAGGGTTAAATTAATGTTAATTATCGGTTACCCCTTTCCCTCATAGAAGCACCTCTTGATGCCATTACCAATACGACATACATTGACAATGTAGTAGCCAAACCAATGTTCATAAAAATGGCCAGAATCTCATGTAGTCCCAGTAATATCTATGGAGGTGGGATAGATATGGCCACTACTTATCCACTGCATGATAGTTAAATGGCTGTCGTTTGTATGGAGATATAATAGTATATTAACCTAAATCTCTATGAAGGAAAGGGTTCTCATGTAGTCCCAGTAATATCTATGGAGGTGGGATAGATATGGCAACTACTTATCCACTGCATGATAGCTAAATGGCTGTTGTTTGTTGTATGGAGATATAATAGTATATTAACCTAAATCTCTATGAAGGAAAGGGTTCTCATGTAGTCCCAGTAATATCTATGGAGGTGGGATAGATATGGCCACTACTTATCCACTGCATGATAGCTAATGTCGTTTGTATGGAGATATAATAGTATATTAACCTAAATCTCTATGAAGGAAAGTGTTAATTATAACTTCTAAAACTTTTCAGAACATTGAAAGCAGGCCACAGAAGATGACCTTGTATACGCTGTTGGACAATTCAATAACGAATCCGCCTTTGAGGGAGACAATTTGGTGACTTGAAAAATATCAATAAATTATTATCAAAAAGTGTAAATATAAGACAGTACCGGTAATCAAGACTCAGTTATCCGTCCCTGAAAATAAACTGGAGACCAGAACATTCTAAAATTTATTTTACAATGACTACCAAACAAACTTATATTTATCTCTCGTTGTCGTAGATGAAAGCGTATCATCTGGTCCAAACCCTCCTATCCGATTTGGCGACCACCGTACCATCTCACAATCATAATTCCCAATCCGAGAATCGAACTCGGAAGTAACGACATATAGGTCTTAAATTTTAGCAAACCCCCATTTACAAAGTCATTTGTCTTTCGTGAATAACTATTCCCATAAAGGGAAGTAATTTGGGGTTGACGACAGCGGCTTATCGGTTATCAATGTTGGTTAACCGTTTCAGTCGTGTATTAGTGCGTTACATATTGTATGTAAACCTATAATGAGGCTACAATATTGAACATGTTTTGGAGATCAGAATTTCACTCGGGTATATAATATCTATCAGGGGTATAATATCTATCACGGGCATAATATATATCAGGGGTATAATATATATCAGGGGCATCAGGGGAATAATATATATCAGGGGTATAATATCTATCAGGGGTATAATATATATCACGGGCATCAGGGGAATAATATATATCAGGGGTATAATATATATCAGGGGTATAATATATATCAGGGGCATCAGGGGAATAATATATATCAGGGGTATAATATCTATCACGGGCATAATATATATCAGGGGTATAATATATATCAGGGGCATCAGGGGAATAATATATATCAGGGGTATAATATCTATCAGGGGTATAATATATATCACGGGCATAATATATATCACGGGAATAATATATATCATGGGCATAATATATATCACGGGAATAATATATATCAGGGGTATAATATATATCACGGGCATAATATATATCAGGGGTATAATATATATCAGGGGCATACTATATATCACGGGCATACTATATATCAGGGGTATAATATATATCAGGGGCATACTATATATCACGGGCATAATATATATCAGGGGTATAATATATATCAGGGGCATACTATATATCACGGGCATAATATATATCAGGGGCATACTATATATCACGGGCATACTATATATCAGGGGCATACTATATATCACGGGCATAATATATATCACGGGCATACTATATATCAGGGGCATACTATATATCACGGGCATACTATATATCAGGGGCATACTATATATCACGGGCATACTATCTATCAGGGGCATACTATATATCAGGGGCATACTATATATCAGGGGCATACTATATATCACGGGCATACTATATATCAGGGGTATAATATCTATCAGGGGTATAATATATATCACGGGCATACTATATATCACGGGCATACTATATATCACGGGCATACTATATATCACGGGCATACTATATATCACGGGCATACTATATATCACGGGCATAATATATATCAGGGGTATAATATCTATCAGGGGCATAATATATATCAGGGGTATAATATATATCAGGGGCATCAGGGGAATAATATATATCAGGGGTATAATATATATCAGGGGCATCAGGGGAATAATATATATCAGGGGCATAATATATCAGGGGCAGACACAGAAATTGATGATAGAGGGATGCAAATTGGCTAAAATAAATTTCGGAGCAATGCGTGTTTGATGCATTCTGGTGCATTTTAAGTGTGTTTTGTTTGTCCCCAAATAACTGAAATATATTTAATAATATTGATAGGTTATGTTTGAAAGTGTAAAATACTATGCAGTGATACAGATTCTAATTTCTAATAATAGTCATATTCTGTACAGATGAAAATTGTTGTTTATTATTAACACGCGAGTGAGAAAATGTGTGTTTTACGTTTATTTATCGTCGCTACCGGTTGCCCATATGAGGGACGCAGATTTTTGGAGGATAGTGCAATGATACAGACAGAGACCCATTCCAGAGTCTCCTCTGGTTCTTTTACGTGCACGGTGTAAAGCACCGACACGAGACCGCGGTTTAACGTCCCATCTGAAAGTCTGTTAATTCTATTAGGGTCAGACGGGGGATCAAACCTGTGATACCTGGATTACCAGTCAAGCATGTTACCACTGTTGCCAAATTGTAACATAATATATATACTTCGAGAGCGTAAAATAGCCTTGTATTGAACATAAAATTGACATATTCTAGGGGGTGGGAGTGCCGCATGCGCCCACCCCTGGATCCATTAGTGTTTATCACAAACTCAACAGCAGTTTCTAATCGTTAAGTTTCAATATATAGATTTTATTAGAACAAAAGGCAGTATACCCACCAGTTCATATATTATTACACGAAACAACACATTCTAAAATATATAATTATATATATCAGGGCCGTTGCTGGAGCTATTTTGATGATACGCACGGCCAAAATATGCTTGTTTGTCGAGTGAGCATAGCGAACGAGTACGCTAGGGGGGTCCGAGGCCATGCCCCCGGAAATTTTTTGAAATAAGGAAGCAATTTCTTGCATTTTGTAACATACAATTGCAGGACTAAAGTTCTTACGACAATCCGTATAAAGGTATAAATTAAGGCTAGATGTATAATATACATGATCTATCGCCCTTATCAATTAAACAAGCACGTAAAATAGCACAAACTAAATTTTGAGATGCACAATATTTGCAATGGGCTCAATTATTCCACCACTACACACATCACGACGCCTATGTATCCCTACAAGCCCACCCCGGGGTTTTAATGCATTTTTGGAGTTTTCATTTTTTTCGTTTTCTGAGACCAATGATACGCACGTGCGTACTTGCGTATGCCCAGCGACGGGCCTGTATATATATGGTTATATGGTAATGTATCTAAATATTAGACAACACAGCTAACTTGATATTTATATTAAATATATATGTTGTATTTGAATTTCAAAATGATCTGTCCACAAACTACATTTTGTAAAATTAGTGGCTGTAAATTACCTCCCTTTGTAGATATGTATTTTGGATAATCATATTTTATTGCAAATCAATAGTAAATATGTCATACACAAACAAAAACATGGAAATGCAAATGATACAATACATAGGCTAGCATGGAAATGTAAATGGTTTGGGCCACACGTTTTTTAACAACATTAGATGGGGAGGGGGGAGCATAATTCAGCAATCATTTTGCATTTGCAAAGGTACAATTATGATCAATTCACATCTTAGATATAGTTTTAATTTTCCACTCGAGGAAAAGGGACTTTGCTCGAATTACGACTATTTTGAATAACACAAAAAGATGACACCCACAAGGGCACTAGTATCAATCAACACAATAATTTGCTAACTGTTCCCCTGGGATTGTTTATCCGATCCCTATCAGTGGCAAGAAGGGCCAGAGTGGCCTGAACAGTTAATTGGGCACGTGGGGGTCACGGTCTGTTATCAGTAATACGAGTGTCAGAAACAAGATATATGCCGATTTCTCTGCTGATAATCCAAGCAGGTTCATTTCCATGTTGGCACGCTGCCGTAAGTACATGTACCGTATGTACAAATAAATAAACCGCTATAGATCTACATAGATTTAGTGTTTACACATGTGTATATTAATACCATATAAATGTTTCAAATCCTGTTGGTTTTGATTCTTTGTTGATATAAAACATACATATGTTAGATCTACTTGGTTTGCGTTGGTTTGTGGTATTTATTTTCCATTTTATTTAACGTCCCTACCGGTTGCCCATATGAGCGACGGGCAGTTTACCTAACACCTTTCCTGGGCAGGCTCCAACGGTTAACTAGTACTTGGTGCGCCAACCTCCGTAACAAACTGTCAACTTTTTCATATAAAGAGACACGGCCTGAGCGGGGCTCAAAGTCATGGCCATCAGTGATGATAGGTTACACTGTTATGCAAGTCAATGACCTTAACCACTCGACAACGGAGGCGGACATTTTGAGGTACTTATTCGGTCTTTCGTTTTTGTATTCGCACAACTATGTGATCACCCAGTCTTTCACGTAGCTTGGTCTTGACAGAAAAAAACGGAAGGGGTCGGTGGAAAGTACACCCTTCCTCCTAGTCCAACTATTTAGACTTGAAAAATGTAACATTTTACTATCAAGGCATTTTTCAAAATAACAGATCGGGAAAAAATAATTATGTATGGGTCTTATATACAGGACTACCTTCCTCCCAACGTTGAAAAAAAAACACATTTATGATTTAACGGCGGTGGTGAGTGTCATGACATAAATAGGTATATTAGGCATGTTACAGTATTTACAACATAATAGCAGATACGCCCCTGACATTTATACTATATCATGTTTAAGCACTAACGGATTTTATATCCTATTACATGTACACAACTTTCAAGGGCTCTCAAAAAATAATTATGCGTTTTTGACATACACATAGCTAGCACCAATTAGAACACACATATCACATATAGCATTTACCAACATAATTAATAAGTTAAAAAACTCACCGGAGCGACAGCATTTATTGTATTCACGGCACTGGAGGACCATGGGTCAGGCTGCCGTTGGTACTTGAACATTGACGAGACCGCGTTTACGTTCGAGTTGACTGGCTGGTTAGTCCATGGGTCACTAGTCGTGTACAGTGACGCCCCGTTTTGTTGGGCTTGGTCACCCATGGTCATATAAACCCAGTTGAGTAACTGTGCATTTTGATACAACGCCGGATTATCCAAAGCTAACGAAGCCATTATTCCAAAGCATACACCCTCCTACGTATGTATGTATGTATGTATGTATGAAGCACGTCTGAGTTATCTACATGGGAGGCTGAGAGATGAATTTTTCGGCGGTGCCAATCAAAGGGAAAGCTCCGCCCTCTTTATACTTCATAGACTCGCCGCCGCGACTGTTCATTCCGTCAAACGAGGGCGCTCCCTTTGATATCTAAAAAGATACATACATTTTATGATGTGTTAGTTAAATTGTCTGTAATTTATATGTGAGCTTTGTGTTTTGTAACTGCGTTTGTTTTATAAATTTTACCACAATTTCACAAAGGATAATATGTTATGGACCTCAGACCCCGCTCCTGTCACCCGACGCCGCTCCTGTTACCCGACCCCGCTCCTGTCAACCGACTCCGCTCCTGTCACCCGCCCCCGCTCCTGTCACCCAACAAAACGCCTGTCCTAAGTATTCACACATTATTGGTTATAACTTATAATTGTGCAGTCTAAATCAATAAAAAATAAATGGTTTTACATATCCTGAGTGGTAAAATTATGTATAGTATTTGGGGCGTCCGTACGTTCGTCCTTCTTATATACTGAGTCAAAAAAGAAACGATACCTGGTGTTTATGTGTCTATAATTTCAACATTTATTAAGAAAATTCTTTGAAAATTCATAAGATGATAGTCCAACATGTTTGAAAGAGGAGCACATAAAGCATAATGAACCTCCGAAACTGTCTGCTGCGTGATGACGTAATTCGTCGGACAGGGGTCTACTGGAGTTTTCACACAGACGTCAATACCGAGTATGGGCACCATTTGCGTCTCTCACTGCAATGCACCGCCGTCGCATCGAACGGAAGAGTGTCTGAATCTCTTGCTGGTCAATATTTGTCCACTCCTGACGCAAAACATCCCTCAGTTGGTTTAACGTTACCGGCTGACGTCGTCTGACGCGGCGGTCTAACGTATCCCACAAATGTTCTATGGGTGACAAGTCTGGTGACAAAGCAGGCCACGGCAGGGTTTCAATATTGTTCTGCTCCAATAATGTGGTGGAAATCCGAGCAGTATGACACCTGGCGTTGTCCTGTTGGAACAGTGTGACGTTTCTGTTGGCGTTAAAGAACGGCACAACAACTGGCGCAAGGATCTCATCACAGTACCGCTGGGCGTTTAGGTTCCCGTCCACCACTAACAGTTCAGTGCGACTGCCGAAGGTGATACCGCCCCACGCCATAACGCTTCCGCCCCCGAACAGATCGACCTGACGTACACATGCGTCGGCGTAACGTTCACCGCGTCTGCGATATACCCGCTCTCTGCCATCCGCTCGACGCAAACAGAACCGCGATTCATCGCTAAACATCACCGAATTCCACTGTAACCGAGTCCAGCGAGCACGTTCCGTCGTCCATTCCCGCCGTACGTCACGGTGACGTCGTGTCAGGATGGGTCCAACGTATGGCCGATAGGCACGAATGCCACGTTCACCGAGCCGGTTCCTGACTGTTTGTGCACTGATGCGATTGTTGGTCATCCCAGGAGTAACGGCAGCTGTGTGCGTAGCAGGTAGGAACCGGTCACGTAAATGTGACGTCCGAATGTGACGGTCCTGTTCACGCGTCGTCACACGTGGTCGACCAGATCTTGGACGGTCGTCCACCGATCCATGTGTTCGATAACGTCGAAGTAGACATGTTATCGTGATCCGCGTAACCCCGAGTCGATTTGCGACGTCACGCTGACGTAAACCGCCGTCAATCATGCCAATGGCACGCATTCTCTGATTGCGGTTTAGCCTAGGCATTTTGTTAGAGGTAACAATGGGTATGTAAGGTGTTTTTCCTCGATGATAATGCAATACCAGTACAATAAACCGGTTTTCCGATTTGTACATGTGTAGGAAGTTGTCTTTGTTGAGGAGCACGTGCAAATCGGAAATTCGGCGTTCCAGGATTATCGGGTGTTTATTTACCTGTGTTTATGGTTGGCTGACGTTGCAATAAGATACCCGGTACTGATACGTAATAATATATTAAACCTTTCTATGGTTTTATCCGTTTTACGTCATTTTTAGTTTGGTATCGTTTCTTTTTTGACTCAGTATATAACAGCTGCGAGGGGTTTAACATTAAAGGAACATACATACATACATACACATGTATTTTCCGGACGATGAATTCCACGATGCTATTTTCATCTGGCTCGGCTGAGTAAATCCGGAGTTATTGCCCATTGATTTATGAGAGAGAAAACCACACAACTGTGTGTTTTACGTTTATTTATCGTCGCTACCGGTTGCCCATATCAGCGACGCCTCCTGAAGAGATTAGTAGTTTTAGATGTTTGGAGGATAGTGCAATGATACAGACAGAGACACATTCCAGAGTCTCCTCTGGTTCATTTACGTGCACGGTGTACAGCACCGACATGAGACATCGGTTTAACGTCCCATCTGAAAGACAGTTAATTGTATTAGTGTCAAACGGGGGATCGAACCTTCGATCCCAGGATTACTAGTCCAGATGGTAGATACATATGGTTTCGACCTGTCCACCGTCTGTTTGTCACACTTTACTTCGGCACGGTGACTTCAGACGAGCAGGCAATATTCAAACTATGTTGCCATGATGATTTCAGTTTGTTTATCCTCGCCTCCGGCGAACCCTGTTAGGGCCACCCTCCTCACTGTTGGTCATCCCGTAGCAGCATATAAACGGATCTGACAGTTAGACATCTGGCAGTCTCGATCGCTCCAGGGTCCGTCCATGGATACCTCCACCACTTCCAATGGTGGTCAGCGATGGTGAAGCGTGTGCCCCTTGTTGCAAGTTCGAAGGCCAGAAGATCCCATTATCCTACGCTGACTGCTGCTGCGAAATGTGCCCCGACCGCGGCGTGCACGCCATGAGGAAATCGGCCGGGCTATGTTGGCACATATACCTTCATAAGTATATATTATTTCGATTATTGGATCATAACAGTCAAGGTCAAAAGAGATCTCGAATTCAAAGAATAGGGCACGTGATCAAGAGAGCGAGTCAACACTACAAGCGACTGAAGATATACCCATTAATACCAGAGGCTTTGCCCTCGAATTGATCAAAATAATCAAAGATTTATGCCGCCGCATGTAAATAAATAGTATTCACAACTGTGGGTGTCATTAGCCGATTGCATAGATATACGTTCCACGCAGCTCTCATGTGCGCGGTCAACCCGTACCCTAGTCAACTCGACCCTCGGCCTCGTCTTTACGCCATAGTACCCCTACTAACATTTACAATTACACTAGTACCTCCAAACACTATCCCAGTGTTACTGCCCCTGAATACTCCCAAAAAGTATATACCTTATTATATACTTTAATTGTCATATTTAGATTAAATAAAACAATATGTAAAAACTAAAAACGGATTTGTTGATTATAATAGTTGAACCAGATCAAGAACTTTGTGTTTTACGTTTATTTATCGTCGCTACCGGTTGCCCATATGAGCGACGCCTCCTGACGAGATTAGTGATTTTATATCAAGAACAGACATGACATGTGAATATATACACGAACAATGCACCATTCTTGTGAAATAAAGTATGAACTCGCGAGATAAGGAACCGACATAGGCATTGAAATATAAAGGTAAAATTACATGAAAATACATTATAACGGACGTCACCACAATGGTTACCCTATAAACCATATAACTTGTACCTTTCTGTTTACAACAGACGGGTGTGTAATCCAGTGGTTAACACGTTGAACTGGTAATCCAGGGATCGCAGGTTCGATCCCCCATCTGACCTTAATAAAATTAACAGTCGTTTAGATGGGACATTAAACCGAGGGTCTCGTTCGGTGCTTTACATCGTGCACGTAAAAGAACCAGAGGAGACTCTGTAATGGGTTTCTGTCTTCTGTATCATTGCACTATCCTCCAAAAATATAAAAGGAATAATAATCTCTTCAGGAGGCGTCGTTCATATGGGCAACCGGTTGCGACGATAAATAAACATAAACACGCACGCATGTACACACGCACGTACACACGCACGCACAATAATTGTTTTTTAATTTTATTGTTAGTTTTTAATATTTTATCTATTTTATAAATTAATTAAATAGTTTATGTTAACATGAATAATTATATATCTATTGTACAGCCAACCTGTGCTAAGCAGATACTGTCTGTGATTCACTTCGCTGGCTGCTTAAGACAGGTTTGGCTGTATATATTATCGATATCGATTTAGGATGTGTGATGATGTTGGTCATTAAAGTTTAAAGGTTATTTATTTTACAACGATTGCAAAACAAGTTTTAACAACTTATATTAATCACTCTCGTTGGCGTAGATGAAAGCGTATATGTGGTCATTCGTGTGGGAGGAAACCCGAGTACCCGGAGAAAACCCACCTGTCCGATTTGGCGACCACCGTACCATCTCACATACTTCCCGCTCCGAGGATCAAACCCGGGTTGCATTGGTGAGAAGCGAAGGTGCCAAGCACTGCGTTAATCGGACAGCCGACATTAATTGTGCCGAGTTGGAACGATTTTGAAGACTGTGTGTATTTATGTGTACTTGGTACAGCCAGCACGCGCTACGAAATTATTCAGTGTCTTGCCAATGTATACAGTTTAATCACTGATGTAGGTTCAACAAACTGACCTTCAATCACTAACGTATTCCACGCGAATGCCCCTCAGAGCAGTATTTCAGGTACGGGGGCACCCGTGTACAACCGTTAGTTTATACAACTTTATTTTAGCTCGATTGCGAAACAAGTTCTTATAACTTATATTAATCACTCTCGAGACCTCATTCCTGATGCCCCCATTCCGGATGGAATCCATCGCCACGAGGGCGAGAAAAGAGGCAACGTGGAATTTAAATGCCTTGCCTACGGACACAATCGTAACGGCTCCAGCGGGGCTCGAACTCCGGACCTTTCGCACCTGAAGCGAACGCGCATCCACTGCGCTACCACGACTTCCACAAGTAGAACCAGTGACCATCACCAAGCCAGTAAGAGAGCTTCCTCAACGGAAATAATTCGACAACCCAGTGTGATTCAAACCTACAGATGTGTGAAGTCGACCGAGGAGTAATTAATTGTGCATGGTGTAAACCAAGGAGGTCCGAAATGAAGTGTGCATGGTGTAAACCAAGCAGGTCCGAAATGAAGTGTGCATGGTGTAGAGTAAACCAAGGAGGTCCGAAATGAAGTGTGCATGGTGTAGGGTAAACCAAGGAGGTCCGAAATGAAGTGTGCATGGTGTAGAGTAAACCAAGGAGGTCCGAAATGAAGTGTGCATGGTGTAGGGTAAACCAAGGAGGTCCGAAATGAAGTGTGCACGGTGTAGAGTAAACCAAGGAGGTCCGAAATGAAGTGTGCACGGTGTAGAGTAAACCAAGGAGGTCCGACATGAAGTGTGCATGGTGTAGAGTAAACCAAGGAGGTCCGAAATGAACTGTAGAGTAAACCAAGGAGGTCCGAAATGAAGTGTGCACGGTGTAGAGTAAACCAAGGAGGTCCGAAATGAAGTGTGCACGGTGTAGAGTAAACCAATGAGGTCCGAAATGAAGTGTGCACGGTGTAGAGTAAACCAAGGAGGTCCGTAATGAAGTGTGCACGGTGTAGAGTAAACCAAGGAGGTCCGAAATGAAGTGTGCATGGTGTAGAGTAAACCAAGGAGGTCCGAAATGAAGTGTGCATGGTGTAGAGTAAACCAAGGAGGTCCGAAATGAAGTGTGCATGGTGTAGAGTAAACCAAGGAGGTCCGAAATGAAGTGTGCATGGTGTAGAGTAAACCAAGGAGGTCCGAAATGAAGTGTGCATGGTGTAGAGTAAACCAAGGAGGTCCGAAATGAAGTGTGCATGGTGTAGAGTAAACCAAGGAGGTCCGTAATGAAGTGTGCACGGTGTAGAGTAAACCAAGGAGGTCCGAAATTAATTGTGCATGGTGTAGAGTAAACCAAGGAGGTCCGAAATTAATTGTGCATGGTGTAGAGTAAACCAAGGAGGTCCGAAATGAAGTGTGCACGGTGTAGAGTAAACCAATGAGGTCCGTAATTAATTGTGCATGGTGTAGGGTAAACAAAGGAGGTCCGTAATTAATTGTGCAGGGTGTAGAGTAAACCAAGGAGGTCCGAAATTAATTGTGCATGGTGTAGAGTAAACCAAGGAGGTCCGTAATTAATTGTGCATGGTGTAGAGTAAACCAAGGAGGTCCGAAATTAATTGTGCATGGTGTAGAGTAAACCAAGGAGGTCCGAAATTAATTGTGCATGGTGTAGAGTAAACCAAGGAGGTCCGTAATTAATTGTGCATGGTGTAGAGTAAACCAAGGAGGTCCGAAATTAATTGTGCATGGTGTAGAGTAAACCAAGGAGGTCCGAAATTAATTGTGCATGGTGTAGAGTAAACCAAGGAGGTCCGTAATTAATTGTGCATGGTGTAGAGTAAACCAAGGAGGTCCGTAATTAATTGTGCATGGTGTAGAGTAAACCAAGGAGGTCCGTAATTAATTGTGCATGGTGTAGAGTAAACCAAGGAGGTCCGTAATTAATTGTGCATGGTGTAGAGTAAACCAAGGAGGTCCGTAATTAATTGTGCATGGTGTAGAGTAAACCAAGGAGGTCCGTAATTAATTGTGCATGGTGTAGAGTAAACCAAGGAGGTCCGTAATTAATTGTGCCTGGTGTAGAGTAAACCAAGGAGGTCCGTAATTAATTGTGCATGGTGTAGGGTAAACAAAGGAGGTTTGTAATTAATTGTGCGTGGTGTAGAGTAAACCAATAAGGTCCGTAATTAATTGTGCATGGTGTAGGGTAAACCAAGGAGATCTATAATTAATTTTGTATCGTGTAGATTAAACCAAGGAGGTCCGTAATTAATTGTGCATAATTTAGGGTAAAGCAAGGTGGTCCGTAATTAATTATGCACGGTGTAGAGTAAACCAAGGAGGTCCGTAATTAATTGTGCATGGTGTAGAGTAAACCAAGGAGGTCCGTAATTAATTGTGCATGGTGTAGGGTAAACAAAGGAGGTCCGTAATTAATTGTGCATGGTGTAGAGTATGTAGAGTAAACCAATAAGGTCCGTAATTAATTGTGCATGGTGCATAGTAAACCAATAAGGTCCGTAATTAATTGTACATGGTGCATAGTAAACCAAGGAGGACTATAATTAAGTGTGCATGGTGTAGAATAAACCAAGGAGGTCCGTAATTAATTGTGCATGGTGTAGAGTAAACCAAGGAGGTCCGTAATTAAGTGTGCATGGTGTGTAGAGTAAACCAAGGAGGTCCGTAATTTCGTGTGCATGGTGTAGAGTAAACCAAGGAGGTTCGTAGTGTGCACGGTGTAGAGTAAACCAAGGAGGTCCGTAATTAAGTGTGCATGGTGTAGAGTAAACCAAGGAGGTCCGCAATTAATTGTGCATGGTGTAGAGTAAACCAAGGAGGTCCGTAATTTCGTGTGCATGGTGTAGAGTAAACCAAGGAGGTCCGTAATTTCGTGTGCATGGTGTAGAGTAAACCAATGAGGTCCGTAATTTCGTGTGCATGGCGTAGAGTAAACCAAGGAGGTCCGTAATTTCGTGTGCATGGTGTAGAGTAAACCAAGGAGGTTCGTAGTGTGCACGGTGTAGAGTAAACCAATGAGGTCCGTAATTTCGTGTGCATGGTGTAGAGTAAACCAAGGAGGTTCGTAGTGTGCACGGTGTAGAGTAAACCAAGGAGGTCCGTAATTTCGTGTGCATGGTGTAGAGTAAACCAAGGAGGTTCGTAGTGTGCACGGTGTAGAGTAAACCAATGAGGTCCGTAATTTCGTGTGCATGGTGTAGAGTAAACCAAGGAGGTTCGTAGTGTGCACGGTGTAGAGTAAACCAAGGAGGTCCGTAATTTCGTGTGCATGGTGTAGAGTAAACCAAGGAGGTTCGTAGTGTGCACGGTGTAGAGTAAACCAATGAGGTCCGTAATTTCGTGTGCATGGTGTAGAGTAAACCAAGGAGGTCCGTAGTGTGCACGGTGTAGAGTAAACCAAGGAGGTCCGTAATTTCGTGTGCATGGTGTAGAGTAAACCAAGGAGGTCCGTAGTGTGCATGGTGTAGAGTAAACCAAGGAGGTCCGTAATTTCGTGTGCATGGTGTAGAGTAAACCAAGGAGGTCCGTAATTTCGTGTGCATGGTGTAGAGTAAACCAAGGAGGTCCGTAATTTCGTGTGCATGGTGTAGAGTAAACCAAGGAGGTCCGTAATTTCGTGTGCATGGTGTAGAGTAAACCAATGAGGTCCGTAATTTCGTGTGCATGGTGTAGAGTAAACCAAGGAGGTCCGTAATTTCGTGTGCATGGTGTAGAGTAAACCAAGGAGGTCCGTAATTAAGTGTGCATGGTGTAGAGTAAACCAAGGAGGTCCGTAATTAATTGTGCATGGTGTAGAGTAAACCAAGGAGATCCGTAATTAATTGTGCATGGTGTAGAGTAAACCAAGGAGGTCCGTAATTAATTGTGCATGGTGTAGGGTAAACAAAGGAGGTCCGTAATTAATTGTGCATGGTGTAGAGTATGTAGAGTAAACCAATAAGGTCCGTAATTAATTGTGCATGGTGCATAGTAAACCAATAAGGTCCGTAATTAATTGTACATGGTGCATAGTAAACCAAGGAGGACTATAATTAAGTGTGCATGGTGTAGAATAAACCAAGGAGGTCCGTAATTAAGTGTGCATGGTGTAGAGTAAACCAAGGAGGTCCGTAATTTCGTGTGCATGGCGTAGAGTAAACCAATGAGGTCCGTAATTTCGTGTGCATGGTGTAGAGTAAACCAAGGAGGTTCGTAGTGTGCACGGTGTAGAGTAAACCAAGGAGGTCCGTAATTAAGTGTGCATGGTGTAGAGTAAACCAAGGAGGTCCGCAATTAATTGTGCATGGTGTAGAGTAAACCAAGGAGGTCCGTAATTTCGTGTGCATGGTGTAGAGTAAACCAAGGAGGTCCGTAATTTCGTGTGCATGGTGTAGAGTAAACCAAGGAGGTTCGTAGTGTGCACGGTGTAGAGTAAACCAATGAGGTCCGTAATTTCGTGTGCATGGTGTAGAGTAAACCAAGGAGGTCCGTAATTTCGTGTGCATGGTGTAGAGTAAACCAAGGAGGTCCGTAATTTCGTGTGCATGGTGTAGAGTAAACCAAGGAGGTCCGTAATTTCGTGTGCATGGTGTAGAGTAAACCAAGGAGGTCCGTAATTTCGTGTGCATGGTGTAGAGTAAACCAAGGAGGTCCGTAATTTCGTGTGCATGGTGTAGAGTAAACCAAGGAGGTCCGTAATTTCGTGTGCATGGTGTAGAGTAAACCAAGGAGGTTCGTAGTGTGCACGGTGTAGAGTAAACCAATGAGGTCCGTAATTTCGTGTGCATGGTGTAGAGTAAACCAAGGAGGTCCGTAATTAAGTGTGCATGGTGTAGAGTAAACCAAGGAGGTCCGTAATTTCGTGTGCATGGTGTAGAGTAAACCAAGGAGGTCCGTAATTTCGTGTGCATGGTGTAGAGTAAACCAATGAGGTCCGTAATTTCGTGTGCATGGCGTAGAGTAAACCAAGGAGGTCCGTAATTTCGTGTGCATGGTGTAGAGTAAACCAAGGAGGTCCGTAGTGTGCACGGTGTAGAGTAAACCAATGAGGTCCGTAATTTCGTGTGCATGGTGTAGAGTAAACCAAGGAGGTCCGTAATTAAGTGTGCATGGTGTAGAGTAAACCAAGGAGGTCCGTAATTAAGTGTGCATGGTGTAGAGTAAACCAAGGAGGTCCGTAATTTCGTGTGCATGGTGTAGAGTAAACCAAGGAGGTCCGTAATTCGTGTGCATGGTGTAGAGTAAACCAAGGAGGTCCGTAATTAATTGTGCATGGTGTAGAGTAAACCAAGGAGGTCCGTAATTAATTGTGCATCATGTAGAGTAAACCAAGGAGGTTCGTAATGTAATTGTGCATGGTGTAGAGTAAACCAAGGAGGTTCGTAATTCGTGTGCATGGTGTAGAGTAAACCAAGGAGGTCCGTAATTAATTGTGCATGGTGTAGAGTAAACCAATAAGGTCCGTAATTAATTGTGCATGGTGCATAGTAAACCAATAAGGTCCGTAATTAATTGTACATGGTGCATAGTAAACCAAGGAGGACTATAATTAAGTGTGCATGGTGTAGAATAAACCAAGGAGGTCCGTAATTAATTGTGCATGGTGTAGAGTAAACCAAGGAGGTTCGTAATTAAGTGTGCATGGTGTGTAGAGTAAACCAAGGAGGTCCGTAATTTCGTGTGCATGGCGTAGAGTAAACCAAGGAGGTCCGTAATTTCGTGTGCATGGTGTAGAGTAAACCAAGGAGGTTCGTAGTGTGCACGGTGTAGAGTAAACCAAGGAGGTCCGTAATTTCGTGTGCATGGTGTAGAGTAAACCAAGGAGGTCCGTAATTATTGTGCATGGTGTAGAGTAAACCAAGGAGGTCCGTAATTTCGTGTGCATGGTGTAGAGTAAACCAAGGAGGTCCGTAATTTCGTGTGCATGGTGTAGAGTAAACCAATGAGGTCCGTAATTTCGTGTGCATGGCGTAGAGTAAACCAAGGAGGTCCGTAATTTCGTGTGCATGGTGTAGAGTAAACCAAGGAGGTTCGTAGTGTGCACGGTGTAGAGTAAACCAATGAGGTCCGTAATTTCGTGTGCATGGTGTAGAGTAAACCAAGGAGGTCCGTAATTAAGTGTGCATGGTGTAGAGTAAACCAAGGAGGTCCGTAATTTCGTGTGCATGGTGTAGAGTAAACCAAGGAGGTCCGTAATTCGTGTGCATGGTGTAGAGTAAACCAAGGAGGTCCGTAATTTCGTGTGCATGGTGTAGAGTAAACCAAGGAGGTCCGTAATTTCGTGTGCATGGTGTAGAGTAAACCAAGGAGGTCCGTAATTTCGTGTGCATGGTGTAGAGTAAACCAAGGAGGTCCGTAATTCGTGTGCATGGTGTAGAGTAAACCAAGGAGGTCCGTAATTAATTGTGCATGGTGTAGAGTAAACCAAGGAGGTCCGTAATTAATTGTGCATGGTGTAGAGTAAACCAAGGAGGCATCGTGTGCATGGTGTAGAGTAAACCAAGGAGGTTCGTAATTTCGTGTGCATGGTGTAGAGTAAACCAAGGAGTCGTAATTAATTGTACATGGTGTAGAGTAAACCAAGGAGGTTCGTAATTAATTTTGTATCATGTAGATAAACCAAGGAGGTCAAATGTCCGTAATTAATTGTGCATAGTGTAGAGTAAACCAAGAGGTATGTAATTAATTGTGCATGGTGTAGAGTAAACCAAGGAGGTCCGTAATTAAGTGTGCATGGTGTAGAGTAAACCAAGGAGGTCCGTAATTTCGTGTGCATGGTGTAGAGTAAACCAATGAGGTCCGTAATTTCGTGTGCATGGCGTAGAGTAAACCAAGGAGGTCCGTAATTTCGTGTGCATGGTGTAGAGTAAACCAAGGAGGTTCGTAGTGTGCACGGTGTAGAGTAAACCAATGAGGTCCGTAATTTCGTGTGCATGGTGTAGAGTAAACCAAGGAGGTTCGTAGTGTGCACGGTGTAGAGTAAACCAAGGAGGTCCGTAATTTCGTGTGCATGGTGTAGAGTAAACCAAGGAGGTTCGTAGTGTGCACGGTGTAGAGTAAACCAAGGAGGTCCGTAATTTCGTGTGCATGGTGTAGAGTAAACCAAGGAGGTCCGTAATTTCGTGTGCATGGTGTAGAGTAAACCAAGGAGGTCCGTAATTAAGTGTGCATGGTGTAGAGTAAACCAAGGAGGTCCGTAATTAATTGTGCATGGTGTAGAGTAAACCAAGGAGGTCCGTAATTAAGTGTGCATGGTGTAGAGTAAACCAAGGAGGTCCGTAATTAAGTGTGCATGGTGTAGAGTAAACCAAGGAGGTCCGTAATTTCGTGTGCATGGTGTAGAGTAAACCAAGGAGGTCCGTAATTTCGTGTGCATGGTGTAGAGTAAACCAAGGAGGTCCGTAATTTCGTGTGCATGGTGTAGAGTAAACCAAGGAGGTCCGTAATTTCGTGTGCATGGTGTAGAGTAAACCAAGGAGGTCCGTAATTAAGTGTGCATGGTGTAGAGTAAACCAAGGAGGTCCGTAATTTCGTGTGCATGGTGTAGAGTAAACCAAGGAGGTCCGTAATTTCGTGTGCATGGTGTAGAGTAAACCAATGAGGTCCGTAATTTCGTGTGCATGGCGTAGAGTAAACCAAGGAGGTCCGTAATTTCGTGTGCATGGTGTAGAGTAAACCAAGGAGGTCCGTAATTAAGTGTGCACGGTGTAGAGTAAACCAAGGAGGTCCGTAATTAATTGTGCATGGTGTAGAGTAAACCAAGGAGGTCCGTAATTAAGTGTGCATGGTGTAGAGTAAACCAAGGAGGTCCGTAATTAATTGTGCATGGTGTAGAGTAAACCAAGGAGGTCCGTAATTTCGTGTGCATGGTGTAGAGTAAACCAAGGAGGTCCGTAATTTCGTGTGCATGGTGTAGAGTAAACCAATGAGGTCCGTAATTTCGTGTGCATGGTGTAGAGTAAACCAAGGAGGTCCGTAATTTCGTGTGCATGGTGTAGAGTAAACCAAGGAGGTCCGTAATTAAGTGTGCACGGTGTAGAGTAAACCAAGGAGGTCCGTAATTAATTGTGCATGGTGTAGAGTAAACCAAGGAGGTCCGTAATTAAGTGTGCATGGTGTAGAGTAAACCAAGGAGGTCCGTAATTTCGTGTGCATGGTGTAGAGTAAACCAAGGAGGTCCGTAATTCGTGTGCATGGTGTAGAGTAAACCAAGGAGGTCCGTAGTGTGCATGGTGTAGAGTAAACCAAGGAGGTCCGTAATTAAGTGTGCATGGTGTAGAGTAAACCAAGGAGGTCCGTAATTTCGTGTGCATGGTGTAGAGTAAACCAAGGAGGTCCGTAATTTCGTGTGCATGGTGTAGAGTAAACCAAGGAGGTCCGTAATTTCGTGTGCATGGTGTAGAGTAAACCAAGGAGGTCCGTAATTTCGTGTGCATGGTGTAGAGTAAACCAATGAGGTCCGTAATTTCGTGTGCATGGTGTAGAGTAAACCAAGGAGGTCCGTAATTTCGTGTGCATGGTGTAGAGTAAACCAAGGAGGTCCGTAATTAATTGTGCATGGTGTAGAGTAAACCAAGGAGGTCCGTAATTAATTGTGCATGGTGTAGAGTAAACCAAGGAGGTCCGTAATTTCGTGTGCATGGTGTAGAGTAAACCAAGGAGATTCGTAATTTCGTGTGCATGGTGTAGAGTAAACCAAGGAGTTTCGTAATTAATTGTACATGGTGTAGAGTAAACCAAGGAGGTTCGTAATTAATTTTGTATCATGTAGATTAAACCAAGGAGGTTCGTAATTAATTGTCCGTAATTAATTGTGCATAGTGTAGAGTAAACCAAGGAGGTTCGTAATTTCGTGTGCATGGTGTAGAGTAAACCAATGATGTTCGTAATTAAGTGTACATGGTGTAGAGTAATCCAAGGAGGTTCGTAATTAATTTTGTATCATGTAGATTAAACCAAGGAGGTTCGTAATTAATTGTCCGTAATTAATTGTGCATAGTGTAGAGTAAACCAATGAGGTATGTAATTAATTGCGCATAATGTAGAGTAAACCAAGGAGGTCCGTAATTAAGTGTGCATGGTGTGTAGAGTAAACCAAGGAGGTCCGTAATTTCGTGTGCATGGCGTAGAGTAAACCAATGAGGTCCGTAATTTCGTGTGCATGGTGTAGAGTAAACCAAGGAGGTTCGTAGTGTGCACGGTGTAGAGTAAACCAAGGAGGTCCGTAATTAAGTGTGCATGGTGTAGAGTAAACCAAGGAGGTCCGCAATTAATTGTGCATGGTGTAGAGTAAACCAAGGAGGTCCGTAATTTCGTGTGCATGGTGTAGAGTAAACCAAGGAGGTCCGTAATTTCGTGTGCATGGTGTAGAGTAAACCAATGAGGTCCGTAAGTTCGTGTGCATGGCGTAGAGTAAACCAAGGAGGTCCGTAATTTCGTGTGCATGGTGTAGAGTAAACCAAGGAGGTTCGTAGTGTGCACGGTGTAGAGTAAACCAATGAGGTCCGTAATTTCGTGTGCATGGTGTAGAGTAAACCAAGGAGGTCCGTAATTAAGTGTGCATGGTGTAGAGTAAACCAAGGAGGTCCGTAATTTCGTGTGCATGGTGTAGAGTAAACCAAGGAGGTCCGTAATTTCGTGTGCATGGTGTGGAGTAAACCAAGGAGGTCCGTAATTTCGTGTGCATGGTGTAGAGTAAACCAAGGAGGTCCGTAATTTCGTGTGCATGGTGTAGAGTAAACCAATGAGGTCCGTAATTTCGTGTGCATGGTGTAGAGTAAACCAAGGAGGTCCGTAATTTCGTGTGCATGGTGTAGAGTAAACCAAGGAGGTCCGTAATTAATTGTGCATGGTGTAGAGTAAACCAAGGAGGTCCGTAATTAATTGTGCATGGTGTAGAGTAAACCAAGGAGGTCCGTAATTTCGTGTGCATGGTGTAGAGTAAACCAAGGAGATTCGTAATTTCGTGTGCATGGTGTAGAGTAAACCAAGGAGTTTCGTAATTAATTGTACATGGTGTAGAGTAAACCAAGGAGGTTCGTAGTTAATTTTGTATCATGTAGATTAAACCAAGGAGGTTCGTAATTAATTGTCCGTAATTAATTGTGCATAGTGTAGAGTAAACCAATGAGGTATGTAATTAATTGCGCATAATGTAGAGTAAACCAAGGAGGTCCGTAATTAAGTGTATATGGTGTAGAGTAAACCAAGGAGGTCCGTAATTTCGTGTACATGGTGTAGAGTAAACCAATGAGGTCCGTAATTTCGTGTGCATGGCGTAGAGTAAACCAAGGAGGTCCGTAATTTCGTGTGCATGGTGTAGAGTAAACCAAGGAGGTTCGTAGTGTGCACGGTGTAGAGTAAACCAATGAGGTCCGTAATTTCGTGTGCATGGTGTAGAGTAAACCAAGGAGGTTCGTAGTGTGCACGGTGTAGAGTAAACCAAGGAGGTCCGTAATTTCGTGTGCATGGTGTAGAGTAAACCAAGGAGGTTCGTAGTGTGCACGGTGTAGAGTAAACCAAGGAGGTCCGTAATTTCGTGTGCATGGCGTAGAGTAAACCAAGGAGGTCCGTAATTTCGTGTGCATGGTGTAGAGTAAACCAAGGAGGTCCGTAATTAAGTGTGCACGGTGTAGAGTAAACCAAGGAGGTCCGTAATTAATTGTGCATGGTGTAGAGTAAACCAAGGAGGTCCGTAATTAAGTGTGCACGGTGTAGAGTAAACCAAGGAGGTCCGTAATTAAGTGTGCATGGTGTAGAGTAAACCAAGGAGGTCCGTAATTTCGTGTGCATGGTGTAGAGTAAACCAAGGAGGTCCGTAATTTCGTGTGCATGGTGTAGAGTAAACCAAGGAGGTCCGTAATTTCGTGTGCATGGTGTAGAGTAAACCAATGAGGTCCGTAATTTCGTGTGCATGGTGTAGAGTAAACCAAGGAGGTCCGTAATTTCGTGTGCATGGTGTAGAGTAAACCAAGGAGGTCCGTAATTAAGTGTGCATGGTGTAGAGTAAACCAAGGAGGTCCGTAATTAATTGTGCATGGTGTAGAGTAAACCAAGGAGGTCCGTAATTTCGTGTGCATGGTGTAGAGTAAACCAAGGAGATTCGTAATTAATTGTGCATGGTGTAGGGTAAACAAAGGAGGTCCGTAATTAATTGTGCATGGTGTAGAGTATGTAGAGTAAACCAATAAGGTCCGTAATTAATTGTGCATGGTGCATAGTAAACCAATAAGGTCCGTAATTAATTGTACATGGTGCATAGTAAACCAAGGAGGACTATAATTAAGTGTGCATGGTGTAGAATAAACCAAGGAGGTCCGTAATTAATTGTGCATGGTGTAGAGTAAACCAAGGAGGTTCGTAATTAAGTGTGCATGGTGTGTAGAGTAAACCAAGGAGGTCCGTAATTTCGTGTGCATGGCGTAGAGTAAACCAAGGAGGTCCGTAATTTCGTGTGCATGGTGTAGAGTAAACCAAGGAGGTTCGTAGTGTGCACGGTGTAGAGTAAACCAAGGAGGTCCGTAATTTCGTGTGCATGGTGTAGAGTAAACCAAGGAGGTTCGTAGTGTGCACGGTGTAGAGTAATCCAAGGAGGTCCGTAATTTCGTGTGCATGGCGTAGAGTAAACCAAGGAGGTCCGTAATTTCGTGTGCATGGTGTAGAGTAAACCAAGGAGGTCCGTTATTAAGTGTGCACGGTGTAGAGTAAACCAAGGAGGTCCGTAATTAATTGTGCATGGTGTAGAGTAAACCAAGGAGGTCCGTAATTAAGTGTGCACGGTGTAGAGTAAACCAAGGAGGTCCGTAATTAATTGTGCATGGTGTAGAGTAAACCAAGGAGGTCCGTAATTTCGTGTGCATGGTGTAGAGTAAACCAAGGAGGTCCGTAATTTCGTGTGCATGGTGTAGAGTAAACCAAGGAGGTCCGTAATTTCGTGTGCATGGTGTAGAGTAAACCAAGGAGGTCCGTAATTTCGTGTGCATGGTGTAGAGTAAACCAAGGAGGTCCGTAATTTCGTGTGCATGGTGTAGAGTAAACCAAGGAGGTCCGTAATTCGTGTGCATGGTGTAGAGTAAACCAATGAGGTCCGTAATTTCGTGTGCATGGTGTAGAGTAAACCAAGGAGGTCCGTAATTTCGTGTGCATGGTGTAGAGTAAACCAAGGAGGTCCGTAGTGTGCATGGTGTAGAGTAAACCAAGGAGGTCCGTAATTTCGTGTGCATGGTGTAGAGTAAACCAAGGAGGTCCGTAATTTAGTGTGCATGGTGTAGAGTAAACCAAGGAGGTCCGTAATTTCGTGTGCATGGTGTAGAGTAAACCAAGGAGGTCCGTAATTTCGTGTGCATGGTGTAGAGTAAACCAAGGAGGTCCGTAATTTCGTGTGCATGGTGTAGAGTAAACCAAGGAGGTCCGTAATTTCGTGTGCATGGTGTAGAGTAAACCAATGAGGTCCGTAATTTCGTGTGCATGGTGTAGAGTAAACCAAGGAGGTCCGTAATTTCGTGTGCATGGTGTAGAGTAAACCAAGGAGGTCCGTAATTAATTGTGCATGGTGTAGAGTAAACCAAGGAGGTCCGTAATTAATTGTGCATGGTGTAGAGTAAACCAAGGAGGTCCGTAATTTCGTGTGCATGGTGTAGAGTAAACCAAGGAGATTCGTAATTTCGTGTGCATGGTGTAGAGTAAACCAAGGAGTTTCGTAATTAATTGTACATGGTGTAGAGTAAACCAAGGAGGTTCGTAATTAATTTTGTATCATGTAGATTAAACCAAGGAGGTTCGTAATTAATTGTCCGTAATTAATTGTGCATAGTGTAGAGTAAACCAAGGAGGTTCGTAATTTCGTGTGCATGGTGTAGAGTAAACCAATGATGTTCGTAATTAAGTGTACATGGTGTAGAGTAATCCAAGGAGGTTCGTAATTAATTTTGTATCATGTAGATTAAACCAAGGAGGTTCGTAATTAATTGTCCGTAATTAATTGTGCATAGTGTAGAGTAAACCAATGAGGTATGTAATTAATTGCGCATAATGTAGAGTAAACCAAGGAGGTCCGTAATTAAGTGTATATGGTGTAGAGTAAACCAAAGAGGTCCGTAACCAATGGTGCATGGTGTAGAATAAACCAAGGAAGTCCGTAACCAATGGTACATGGTGTAGAATAAACCAAGGAGGTCCATAATTAATGGTGCATGGTGTAGAATAAGCCAAGGAGGTCCATCATGGACAGTGTCTTAGTATTTGCTAAATGTTATGAAATTCCGCAAATTACAAATGACCAAAATTCACCACAGATATATTTGGTGGACTTTTTCGTTCAGTGTCACGCATCACGCACATGTAGGCTAATAGGCCCTAATTTCCATTTATGTCACAAATTAATTAACTTCAGTCCACTCGTGTAAATCGGCCACATTAACTGAGCTCAATCACTACAGTGTGACCCATGAATTGATGTCCGTACTCACTAATATCTCTCATGAGCTGATCTCAAATCACTACAGTATGTCCCATGAACTGAGCCCAATCACTTCAGTATCTAACAACTTATCAGACTGATAAGGTTAGCCTGGGAACAGGCGTTGATATATTTTGCCTGGTCAGTCCAATAAATATATTTTAACACTGAGACCATCAATTGTATTGGGCCTTATTGAGTTTCTGATCATATCAAAATCGACAGACTGGAACCCAGGCTACGATAAGGTAATACACAGCTATCAAAATAATAACTAGTCCCTAGTAGAAAATCTTATCGTCCCACGCAATTATTGATTGGCTGCGACAATTATTACTGCACATTCATTGGTTAAGTATATTTACAGATTTTAAGGGGGCAATGCACAGTTATTTCACTCCATCGGACAATCATATTGATAGTAATTTTGAAATTATCTGCCAAATTTTCCTGCGGCATGTAGATCTGAAATATAGATGCAAAATGATACAAAAGAACCAGTTCAAACGTAATCCTACTTTCACTTATAATGTGTTTATACCACAAAAAGACCGCCTACGTGGTCGAGTGGTTAATGTCGCTGACTTGTAACTGTAACCTATCATCTCTGATGGCCACGGGTTCGAGCCCCGCTCAGACCATGTCTCATTTATATGAAAAAGTTGGCAGTTTCTTACGGAGGTTGGTGCACCAAGTACTGGTTAACCGCAGGAGCCTGCCTAGGAAAGGTGTTGTTAGGTAAACTGCCCGTCGCTCAAATGGGAAACTGGTAGCGACGTTAAATAAACTTAAATAAATTAAAAAAATACCACAAAAATAGGTGAACATCCGAGTCAATGTTAACAACTTGATCAACTATTCACTATTGATTGCAACAGTTATTGCTTCATTAGTTACTCAATCTGTGAAGTAAACCGTTCAAACAGGTCGTCAGCCACCTACTTTTGTTCGCTATTTACAATTGTTATTATCTTATTTGAAAGTACATGTTGCAAAATGGCTGCCCGAAGCTATTCGTCTACCTTCGCATTTCCAGCACATGCATGCTGCATGCAGTAGCACCGAGGTCAAAAATAGCTAACATAATAATTTGTAGACATCCATTTTCAGCACCCAGAAGCTAAAGTATGAACAATTCATTGTTATGAACATCACACATGTATTCAAATGTTTTTTTACCTAATTTTTAAGAATTTATCGAGTGTCTCAAAACTGTTCACCCCATTCTAAAGACACTCGTTTCGCATTTAGAAAGTGGCTTTATCAGCTGATTAAAAAATATGCGATGCATAAACACTATTTATTGTTTAACAAAGACATAATGTAACAACGATATCCGTGTCCACTTGTTTCTGTGTCACTTGATGACTGTCGTACAGTATTAAACCATGAATGGTGCGGTGGTCGCCAAATCAGACAGGTGGGTTTTCCCCGGGTACTCCGGTTTCCTCCCACACGAATGACCACATATACGCTTTCATCTGCGCCAACGAGAGTGATTAATATAAGTTGTTAAAAAACTTGCTTCGCAATCATTGTAAAATAAATATATAAAGTTTAACCTAAATCATATTATAAAATAACCGAATTAATAAAGTACTTTATCATATAATAAAGTCAAGTGCGTCAACAAGGGCTTGGAACTTTTATACTTATATATGTCTGCGTGCTTGCTCGAGTGTGTGTGTGTGTGTGTGTGTGTGTGTGCGTGTGTGTGCGCGCGCGCGTGTAAATATGCTTACATGCACATCGATCAGTAGCCTTACATGTTAGTTACCTTAAATTTATGTCTTATAACCGCGCCTAAATCACAAAGTATGGATCTTATTCCATTATTTGGATGAACTGTATACCTTTGCAAGTAACGGGATTTTTATTGAGAAATAATTGTCAAAATAACCTAGGTTAGGTCGTTTATATTTCTAGCAACACTTCTAACTTCTAATACATGTATGTGGTACTTGTGGGACACGTTGTCAACACTTATTGACACTTATGTTGAGTTTCTGATAATATGTCATTTTGCTAGAAGTAAATTAGTGACAAATCGATAGACTGGAACCCAGGCTAGTTCTACCATAGAGAAGACAGTCATCAATTGACGGCTACTTTATGCGAAGCTACGTCACTGAGCACAGCTAAATATTACTGTACAGTAGGCCTACAGTAAAGTAGCTTAAAACTGCTTGCAATTTATTCATCTTATTTATCTCCATGTCTTTTATAAATATATTATATTACATTTAATGCATTAATCTGACATTTAATAACTTGTCCCTTCCCATATTGATTTTATACATGAATTGATGACGTCAATCACAACAGAGAAAATTAGTGAATGGAAATAGGCTGTTTTCTTTCTACCAGATTGTATTAATTTTCTATTCAATTACTGGTTGTTTTATTTAGCAGCAGGAAGGTTTTTAACTTTGTAAAAGACAGTGTTACAACCTTGTCGAAAATGTGGCTTTTAATGGCAATTTTACCAGCGTTTTGCGCCTCAAGTTTTGGATACGAAATTAACGAATGGTACAAGCACCATAATAATGAAGAAATGTATGAAATAATGTATGGAATCAATCAGAAATGTTCCGATATATCCCGTCTGTACAGCTTACCGGAGGAATACCACCCGGATGTGAATGAAACAACAGCAAACGGCAGCAAACTGTGGGTCATTGAATTTGCTGACCAGCCTGGATACCATGTAAACGGTTTGTACAATTTTATGTATGCAAGAGAATGCAGAAGATATGATCTGAATGGAACTGGATAAATACGATGCAGGGCCTGTTACATCTATGTATGTATGTATGTATGTTCCATTATTTTCAAACCCCTCGTGGGGACCTAGTGGCGTCCGTGGTCCAGTGGTAGAGCGTCGGATTTGGAATCGAACGGTCCCGGGTTCGATACTTGGTCAGGCCACGTATGTAGTGTCATTGAGCAAGGAACCTCACACACGTTGCTTAGTACTGGTTAATCGCTTAGGTCGGCTAAGCCTGCCCAGGAAAACGGTGTGCGGACAGGTCGGACCATGGACGTGTCGGACCATCCCAGTTTTGGACAGGTCGGACCATATTTCAAAGACAGGTCGGACCATCAACAGAAGACAGGTCGGACCATCAACAGAAGACAGGTCGGACCATATTCTCAATGTGACGATGTGTTGAAATGGCATATTAAAATCGAGAAATTAAAAATAACTTTGTACGTATTCTTTAATTTTGCTATTTTGAACAGTAATTCCCAAAGAATGATAATTGATTAATAATTACCGCTTGCTGTGTACAATTAATCCTGTGATTCCAAGCATTGATTGGATTGGATTTGTTTCTTTAATTTAATTTTAATTAATTCATCAAAAATACTTTATTGTAAGCGAGAGTTCACCGCAATAATTAATCACTGAATACCTGCATTCATTAGAAACGCTTTGATCATGAACAGAAGTTCACCCAAATAATTAGCAAGCTAATAACTTAATTGCATAAAATGCTGTTATTAAGCATAGTAATTATGAGATGAGTTGTTCATTTCAACTGCCACTTGTCTGTGTTTTGTTATAAAATACAAAGTTTACCGAATGTAGCAATAAACCTCAACCGTCATTCACGATGTCTACGTCGTTTCCTTGTATCTTTTGAGAGAAGAAGGTCTTTTCACATCATCAGGCTATCGACTGTGACTCTTGTGGGAGATGGCAGCACCGTGGTTGTGGTAACACAGGTATGTACATCATACATGTATACATTGTTTCAGAACTTTTATTCAGCGAACTCGTCAAACATCGTACAATTTTACATGCAAATAATAGTAATTGATACTTTCGTAACAGACACCGTAACACGTACCATAAATTTTAGTGATTTTAATGACTTCATCCTAAAACGAAAGATGAGCTGTTCTGTGATTATATTTAAGGGCGGGAATTGGCTCGTAAACCTTCCATGCCCATGCTACAGAGTCGAGGGCAAGCTACAGAGTCGAGGGCAAGCTACAGAGTCGAGGGCAAGCTACAGAGTCGAGGGCAAGCTACAGAGTCGAGGGCAAGCTACAGAAGTTATGGGAGGAATACGGCGACCATCAAATAACAACGAACACCCGACTCAAGAAGTGCGCCCGTCTCTATGGACCATGTTGCAAAACTACATAGACTGTGTAATAGTGTATATGACACTCGTCACGATGTGCTACATTGTTCTGTGCTATTGTAAACTCTACATGTATTATTCACAATGTGCTTATTGAGAAGAAGACGATAGACAAATCACATTTGTATGCATGCACACATTAGTAGTTGTCGATATTACGTTACATGTATGCTGTATGTAAACTTTTCATGTTATGCTATGTAGTACACTTAATTAAAATAAAACAAACAGCTAATCCAAGTCAGTGGTCCGACTCATCCATTGCCAATCCTTGCACGTGGTCCGACCTCTCCACACATATGGTCCGACCTGTCCACAAATATGGTCCGACCTGTCCACACATATGGTCTGACCTGTCCACAAATATGGTCCGACTCGTCCATGGTCTGACCCGTCCATGGTCCGACCTGTCCACAAATATGGTCCGACTCGTCCATGGTCTGACCCGTCCATGGTCCGACCTGTCCGTAATTCAGGAAAACATGTATAAGTCCCCGCGAGGGGTTTGACATTAAAAGGAACATACACATGTATACATAGACATGTTTTCCTGGGCATGCTTAGCCGACCATAGCGATTAACCAGTACTAAGCAATGTATGTGAGGTGCCTTGCTCAATCATCAATGACTACATACGTGGCCTGACCAAGTATCGAACCCGGGACCGATCGATAAACTTTTTTTTACAATTGTCATACAGAATTTTAACGATATTTTGTTGAAATTTATTAAATAGCGCGATCAAGTGATATCTCACTTCTCCCAAAAATGTTGACCTAGAATGAACCCTGGTCATACATGTAACTCATTCCAATTGTTAATTACTCAGTTTTTGAAGGAGTTTAATTTAACACCATGTTAGCATGAAGTAGATGTCGTCATTGGCGTTGAGGAGTATCTCGTTGAAGACTCAAGTTGAAGCTTGTGAAACCTGAGAGAATATCCCCTACACTGGTTGTTGGAGAATTCAAATAACTAAGCACAGTCTATATCATCAATTTGATGTATAATCTTGATGAGTTGTCCCAAGATCTCCTCTGTATCCAAGTATTAAAATAACACTTGCCATGAGCTGATCCAGGATCCGCCTCCCTGAGATAGATCTGTGAAGCTAATTGAGACTAGAATGTGTGACATACATATGTACATGACTAAGTGAGACTTGAAACTGTGACATACATGACTAAGTGTGACTAGAACCTGTGTGACATACATGACTAAGTGTGACTTACATGACTAAGTGTGACTAGAACCTGTGTGACATACATGACTAAGTGTGACATACATGACTAAGTGTGACTAGAACCTGTGACATACATGACTAAGTGTGACTAGAACCTGTGACATACATGACTAAGTGTGACTAGAACCTGTGTGACATACATGACTAAGTGTGACTAGAACCTGTGTGACATACATGACTAAGTGTGACTAGAACCTGTGACATACATGACTAAGTGTGACTAGAACCTGTGACATACATGACTAAGTGTGACTAGAACCTGTGACATACATGACTAAGTGTGACTAGAACCTGTGACATACATGACTAAGTGTGACTAGAACCTGTGACATACATGACTAAGTGTGACTAGAACCTGTGACATACATGACTAAGTGTGACATACATGACTAAGTGAGACTTGAAACTGTCACATACATGACTAAGTGAGACTTGAATGTGTGACATACATGACTAAGTGAGACTTGAAACTGTCACATACATGACTATAAACCTTGATGGGGTATGTCTTTAATGCCGTATTTCAATATGATCTACGATACACCGTTAATTTGTTGCAATTTGGCAAAATTATTATGAAAAATGAATCATTTTCATCTGTACAGTATGCAACATAAATGGAATAATAAATTGTTTAACTGAACCCTTTCCTTCATAGAAGCATCTCTTGACGCCATTACCAATACGACATACATTGACAATATAGTAGCCAAACCAATGTTCATAAACCCTTTCCCTCATAGAAGCACCTCTTGACGCCATTACCAATACGACATACATGGACAATATAGTAGCCAAACCAATGTTCATAATAAAGGCCAGAATCTCATGTAGTCTTAGTAATATCTAAGGAGGTGGGATAGATATGGCGACTACTTATCCACTGCATGATAGTTAAATGGCTGCCGTTTCTATGGAGATATAATAGTATATTTAATTAACCTAAATGATCTCTATGAAGGAAAGGGTTAAACATGTAAATGGGTTCAGCTCAGACTGAGAGAGTAAAATTGCTGAACATTTAGACGTGTAATTATGTCTGCAATTCTGATTGTGTCATCTATTTTGTAGAAGGGGAGCTGGGGATATATTTAATTTATACAACTTATCACTCTCGAGACCTCATTCCTGATGGAATCTATCACCATGGAGAGAGAAGAGGCAATGTGGAATTTAAATTGTATGCCTTGCCTAAGGGCACAATCGTAATGGCTCCAGTGGGGCTTGAGCTCCTGGCCTTTCGCACCTGAAGCGAACACGCTACCACTGCGCTATCACAACTTGACTGGTGTATTAGACCTTAGTCAGGGCCTTAGTCATTTAGTGGTAACAGTCGTTAGCTGTAGGTTTGAATCCAACTAGAAGTGTGACATTTAATCATGTGAGGAAGCAACCCAGCTGGTTTGTGGAAGGTAGGTGGTTCTACATGTGTTGTCCGTCCATGCCTCAAATGAGGTATCCATGGTATACATGTACCTCCATCATTAAATACATCAATACATGTAGCTAGATAGTCGCTATACATGTAGCTAGATAGTCGCTATACATGTAGCTAGATAGTCGCTATACATGTATGTCTGAATGTGTCATGTGCTTATTTAAGCAGCATGACGTCGTATGAAATAAAAGATATTTGAATTTTTTTCCCGTATGAGTAGCAATGCTGCTACACATTCTAACATTATACTTTGTATGCTTATGTTCATTTGGTAAACAGTGTTTTTTTGCGATAAAACAAACTCGAAACCGAAAGTAGGACTTTCCGAGTCAATCAGTCACTCACTTGTTTACAACCGGAAAGCATCGTCCGCACTTGTTTGCATTCGGAATGCATCGTCTCCATTTGTCCCACGTTGTCTATTTTAATTAAATTACTTGATATGTTGATTCATATCTGTTAGCTAATTCTTTAGGGATATTTCTACATCCCCGCAAGGGGTTCGACATTAGAGGAAGATAGATAGATAGTATTTCCTGTTCAAAATATATACGTTGATATCTACATCCTCTGTTGTTTCATGCATGCGCACTGTGCGTGTTTACATTTCGTGTGTTAATAAATTTGATCGTTTCTGAGCGACTATTTCGATTTTTGTAAACACGCACACATTAATATTTTACCCAAAACATCCTTTATTACTATGTAATGCTGCTTTAACCCATTCAACACCAAGTAACTCACATGGACTGGTCCATGATATTCATAAACCAATAAATGAATCAGAAAATCACATTTGGACAAGTTCATTTATCAAAATGGGTAATTATGTCTAAAAATAGTCATATCACTGGCAAAAAGTGCAGATCCTGATGAGACGGCTCGTCACGAGCCGGCTCATCTGGATCTACACTTTTTGTAAGCCTATTTAGAGGTCTGTGGTGTTGTAATGCTGCTTTAAGGAAAAGCCTAGGTGTAGCCTGCAACCCCTGCTACTGTTGATGATTATTTTGTCCACCACTGAGGATTATATTATAATCATGCGTATCACGCTCTGTAGTCTCACTTAGCTGGGAAGGAAAATGATAACCATTTGCTAGGCCATTATAAATTGACTGCTGAATTTGTATTCTTCAGAGCCTGCCCCTTTGTTTTCCATTACCTCCTTAATTTCAATGGGAATTTTTCTGTTACCGGTACACTAGTATTTTGCTGTTACTGGTACAATAGAATTTTGCTGTTAACATACAGTAGTATTTTTGCTGTTAACATACATTAGTCATTAGTATTTTGCTGTTAACATACATTAGTCATTAGTATTTTGCTGTTAACATACATTAGTCATTAGTATTTTGCTGTTAACATACATTAGTAGTATTTTGCTGTTAACATACATTAGTATTTTGCTGTTACCAGTATACCAGACTACCAGTACATTATTATTTTGCACAATAAAATATCACCACAACCATCATGTACAAAATCTAGATGATAAGCTAGGAAATCATTTACATTATAACATACATGTAGAAATGGTATTTTGTAGGAGTTCCTGAATTCAAGTACATCGCCAACATGCACGGGAATGAGGTAGTTGGACGTGAAATCCTGCTCATGCTAGCAGACTACATCTGTGGTGTGTACAAGGGGGACATGGAGGCCACCGGAAAGTTCAAGAAAATGCAGATACTTTGGCTCATTAAACACACCCGGATACATATCATGCCCTCCATGAATCCTGATGGCTGGGCTGCAGCGGCGGTAAGCACCATACCATAAGTTTATGTATTATTATGAAAACTGATTTTGCTTCGAAAATCGACCAGTTCTGTAAACAAACTAAGCAACACTTCATTCAACCATATAATCCGCCTCCGTGGTCGAGTGGTTAAGGTCGCTGACTTGTATACCACTGTAACCTATCATCACTGATGGTCACGGGTTCGAGCCCCGCTCGGGCCGTGTCTCATTTATATGAAAAAGTTGGCAGTTTCTTACGGAGGTTGGTGCACCCAAGTACTGGTTAACCGTTGAAGCCTGCCCAGGAAAGGTGTTGTTAGGTAAACTGCCCGCCGGCGATATAGCCCAAAATGGTGCTGATGCAGGTGTAAAACCCGAAATATAACATAAATATAACATAATCATTCAACCATGGATGCTGATGGTTACAAAGAGAGAATGGTGGAATAAAAACTGCCATCATTTTCCATGGGTGTAATCTAAAATAACTAATCTCTTCAGGAGGCGTCGCTCATATGGGCAACCGGTAGCGACGATAAATAAACGTAAAAAAACACACACATGGGTGTAATCTTTGGGAATTTTTCATGAGGCCATCCTTAGGTAATTGTTTGTTTGGCATAACGGTACCCAGAATAGTTGAGGTGGGTTGGTACATGTATACATGTAGATAAAAACAAGAACAAAATTTGTTCATTTTTCGGGGGTGGTGGGTGGATGGTGTCTACCCGGTATGCATATGAAAGGATTTCGGATTTACCGGCCATATTGTCTCAATCTGTTTCTGGTTGTGGCGGGTTGGCTTTCTTCCGGGAAGAAAGGTATTTCTTCCCTTCCGTGGGAAGAAACATGGGGAAAAAGGGAAGAAACACCTTTCTTCCCGGAAGAAATGGGAGAAACTAGGAAGAAACTGGGAATAAAGTGTGATATTTTTATTGCATCACTGTCAGCAACTATAAGAGAATAATATTTACATATATACATTAGCACAATGTTCTCACAATTAGCAGTCTTCACATCAGGTAGATAAGCACACTGTTCATGTAAAAAAACAGCAGTTAATAATCAATCTCAAGATCACCTCTCAGGAGCCGGAAACACTAACTTTCCTGCAGTTTGATTTCCTAGTCTTGTTCCTAATTTTACTGTGGATCTGTCCAAAGTTGGAAAATATACGCTCTACTGACGCTGAGGAAGCTGGTGCCTGTAGAAGACATACCACAAAGTCTACAAAGTCAGAATTTACACCACTGGATTTAGCTGCTTTCCACCAGTTAACTGGATCCATCCGAAGTGCTGCCTCATTGAAAAATGCAGCAGGGTATGGTGTGGATTTGGCTTGAAAGGCAATCAGCTCAGTGATGAAGGCAGGACTCTTGGACATAATAAAGTCATTAACAATCTCCAATTGCCAAGCAGATAGTTAACACCCTGATATGCTGGATGTAGTTTGTAAGCTGTAAAGTGTTCTGGTATGATTGCTTGCTTAAACCGCTTTGTGACAAGGGTCTTGTGCGCTGGTGACTGAAGATTGGGATTATCCAGAAGAGACAGCCATGTATGGCACGCTGATGCCAGAGAGGAGTAGTCTGCCTGGCAAGCATCAATAGCAGTTGCTACAGGGCGAAGCAGCTCTGCCATGTCCTTGGAATTCCTATAGATATTGATATCCTGTATCTTTTTGGCAATGGTTTGGTCAATCTCATCCTCATGGTCCTGAACAATCTTCATGTAGTTGGTTCTGTTGGCAATATAGCTGTCCAAACAGGTGAGTTGAGACTTCCATCGTGTTTCTCCAGGGAGCTGTGGTTTCTTACTTTCGGCACACTCAGACAGCCAAGCACATGGCTTATGGTGGTTGCGAAAATACTTCTGTACTTCCACAATATGCTTCATCACTGACTGTGAAGTTAGATCCAGCCCAAGTAAGTTGAGCCAGTGGGCAGAGCAGCCATACACAGTGAGGTCTGGGTCATCTTCTTGTAAGGCAGCACGCATTTTTTCCATGTTCTTAGCATTGTCAGTACATACTCCAGATACAGTGCAGTTGTAGTTTTCCCTTGCCTTTTTGATGGACTCCTGACACAACATCTTGCAATTGTCCCCTGTTTTTGACATAGATCCAGTAGGGTGGCTATCTAAAAGATAGGATTTGTTCTCAACCTGGAGGCAACTTGCAATTATAGGTTCGTTGTGGCAATTACTCCAGCCGTCTTGTACAAGAGTTGCAGTTTTTCCGCCAATGACATGCTTCATATCCTCCTGGAGTTGATCATACACAGTGTCTAGGAGTTTTCCGGCTATCTGCTTCCTGTTAGGTGGCTGATATCCTGCTCGTAGTGTACTCATCATCTTTTTGTACTGTGGATGGTCAGCGGCATTGAATGGTATATTGCATGCGTAGAAGAATTTGGCAATCTCCAAGTCAATGGCATTTTTCTGGTGTAGAGATGTCTTCACAACACAACTATCCATGTCTGGTTGGATTGAGATAGCTTGTCGTTTGGTTGGTGGAGGAGATGGAGATCTCCGTCTTTTTACTGACATAGGCTGCTCAGGGATCTCTTTTTCTGCTGGTAAGTGGTATGCTGCACTGCATTTCGCATAATGGAGTTTTAGACGGCAAGCTTTAGGAAGCTGCTGGTTCTCACAAAGTTTGCACCTAGCATACTCTTTTCCAGCCACTGTCACAGAAACAAAGTGTTCCCAAATAGTGTCACGAGGTCTGCCACCCCTATACATTATGATTTAAATAGAACTGATGAGAAAAATAAATGTCAACTTGGTGATAATGGTTCCCAGTTTAACGCAAAGACACTGTCAGTTTCTGAATTTAAATTACTTCTCTCGCTTGGTTATATAGTGAAAATGTAATCAATGGGATGCCTTTGAATAAAATGAAGCCATGGTAAAAGTTGTTTAATAAGGGGCATGCCATTGTCGTGTATTGTATTTCAATAGGAAACCCCTGAACAAAAATGAAGCCATATCACATGTTTGCCACTTTTAGAAGTCAATAACCTGTCAATTGAAACATATAACAATAGCTAGTAATTATAACAGGTTGGTTGGTGTGACCCAGCTTATGGGACTTCACTATACAATATAATTGACACCTGTCAATTGGACTTGATCAACAGATGTTATTGTTGAAGCAATATTAATCATAATATATACATTTTATCTATATTTTGCGCATATATTACTAAACAAATTGACAAAAAGGAGGTTTCTTCCATTTCTTCCCAGTAGTAGGGAAGAAACGTATTTCTTCCGTATCGGAAAAAACCACGGTTTTTTCCCTATAGGGAAGAAACCTGCCAACCCCTGGGTTGTGGAATGAAACAAAATGAGCGGAAGAAACGTGCAGAAATGTGCATGCATGACTGTGACACTCGTCCAAAACAAAAGTAGGACAATTTGGGTAACTGGAATTTTGCTGGGTCATGTCAGGTTATGCCAAGCAAACAATTCTTTAAGGATGGCCTGATTTTTCACTGGCATTGCTTGTACATTAGAGTAGGTAAATGTTATTTCAGTATGGTGATTTTGATTAGTTGGTTAAAAATTGAAATTTCCACGGAGCTTGATTGAATGCTTACAGGGCTCGATAAATCCCATTGCCCGACGCCCGGGACAAGTCTAAATCATGTTCGGGCAAGTGGCTGTCGGCCATAATTAAGTCCCGGACAAGTGTCCAATAAACAGTTGAATATACTTGTAAACTAATCAACTGTTAATTGTCGTGCGTGTCAGGCAAGCCCCGCCCTGTACATAATATTAATGACAGGCATCGGGAGAAACGATTTTCGAAGTTGCACTTCATTTCGCGCAGTTGTTTCTCATTTAATTAACATTTAGCAAATTAAATATCAATGATCTTCGGCGATTATTATTTTGTACTTAACCCATTTCATTCTGGATACCGTTCAAACCGTATTTGCAAAGAACATAGAGCCAGATCAGCCACCATGGAACGTGCCGCCTGATCAGGCTCTATGCTGTTTGCTATTCAGATGAACTTGCTAAGACACTTGGCTATGTAGCAAACAACATAGATCCTGATCAGCACGCAGCGTCACGCTGTGGCTGATTTAGATCTATGTTGTTTGCAAAAGCCTTTAAATGTATCCCGAATGAAATGGGTTAATAACTTTACTTACATAAGCCTTATTTCTGCTGAATTACGAGCTAGAGACCAGAATGATTAATGAAATTATCAGCAATTGTATATTTCCAAAGTAACATAATAATAATATAGACACAGAATCAATAGAGAAGAAGGTTGCATGATGTGGATAAATAGCGGCTACCAATCCCTTGTGACAGTGATTATCCACTGTTCTCGGAGGTGATAAATTTCCACATGTCTCGATCAATAATGCAGGAAATGTTGCTACTTCACCTCCTCCTTCTTCAAGGAAGTATTGCTCCTACATGTACATGTATAAGAACCTTGTCAAATATGGAAAGCACCAAAATAGTATTTGCTAATGGAGTTACTTTCAAACGTGTCTTTGCCTTGCGTTCTTTAATTAATTAAATCGCCTCTAATACTGAGTACAAGATGTTTTCTTGTAAAACATACGAGATATTTAAAGAATAGAATATTCTATCATTTCCAATGACTGTGTGTTTAAAAACAAATATTTGCACAGAAAACATCAATTAAATATACATGTAGCATCGTCGTCGTATGCGCAAATTGTTTATCAACAAACATATATGTAAATAATGCTTAATTGCGATTGCGTTATGCGGCAACGGATGTCTTTGGTGTTTGTTCTGATTGACGATAGAGGGTGACGCATTCCGAATGTACGCAGGGAAACTGATTTAGGAAAGTTATTTTGGAAAAAAACATTATTTACTGACTGAAAATAATTATTCAAATTAAAATGGAAGAATTTGTAGTAGCATTGCTACTTGTACGCAAAATTTCAAAGTTTATAATATTTTTATTCTATACGATCAGGGATCATTTTAGAGGGTGGTGTGGGCCAAATTGTCGCCCTAGGGACCCTGACTTCGCCCTCTGGGGGCCCCACTTCTCCCTAAAAAAAAAAGTTGTCTAGTAAGATACACTGGCCCATTATAAAGCACTCCTATTCAAATGTTGTATTTAATGCTTGTACTGTGCATTTTAACCCTATTTTGCAGAAGTATATTAAAGAACACCATTTAATGAAGTGATCACGCGCTTTCTCACTTCTCCCAAAAATTCTGACCTAGAATGAACCCTGATGCGATATAGCGTCGCTTTAAGAATCAGTAATTGCAATAGCATTTTTATTCCATACGATATAGTGTCGCTTTAAAGTTTGGACATTCTTTAAAGAGTGCATTCTTCATAATTACATGTGACAATTCCCTAGAGCTGGTTAACTTTAGGAAATATATTCATGAAGCTTTATCCCTTCGTAATTCGCTTGTTTAGGATTATACGAGTTACCAGTTGAATACTCCCTACACTCTTAATACAGTCATGATCATGTTTGCATATTCTAAAATCCATCATGACATTGTCATTATTTGTCCATGTATGTCCATAATCATTATATCATTTGTCCATCCTCATCATGATTGCATATACATATCATAATATTGTACTATATATATATTGTAAATATGTTTAAATGTTACAGACGAGAAACTGTAAAGTTTAAGCCTTAATAAAGCATTCTTCTTCTTCATAAGGATGTTTGGTATGTTATTTATATGAAAATAAAAACAAAAGCATTTTTAAAGTAAGTTAACATGTCATACATATGAAGTCCGCCTCCGTGGTCGAGTGGTTACGGTCGCTGACTTGTATACCACTGTAACCTATCATCACTGATGGTCACAGGTTCGAGCCCCGCTCAGACCATGTCTCATTTATATGAAAAAGTTGGCAGTTTCTTACGGAGGTTGGTGCACCCAAGTACTGGTTAACCGCTGGAGCCTGCCCAGGAAAGGTGTTGTTAGGTAAACTGCCCACCGGCGATATAGCCCAAAATGGTGCTGATGCAGACGTAAAACCCATATAAATATTTGCTTTACTGTTACATAAATTAATTAATTACATATATTGATATAGTGATTTGCTCTCACCATATTTGTTCATGCATGTGACCATGTATAATAAATTTAATATTTACCGGTAGTACATTCTTAACCCATTCAACACCAAGTAACTCACATGGACTGGTCCATGATATTCATAAACCAATAAATGAATCAGAAAATCACATTTGGACAAGTTCATTTATCAAAATGGGTAATTATGTCTAAAAATAGTCATCACTGGCAAAAAGTGCAGATCCTGATGAGACGGTCATCTGGATCTACACTTTTTGTAAGCCTATTTAGAGGTCTGTGGTGTTGAAAGGGTTAATAATTACATGAAGTATGTTTTGTGTGTTATTTATAAAAAATCAAATCAAATGCATTTGGTGCCTTTAAAGTAAGTTAAGATGTCATGCATATAAATTATAATTAATTCGATATATTGATAGAGTGATTTGCTTTCGCCATATTTGTGTGTTTATACATGTATGTATATGTATGCCACATGGGTCTGAGACCTTCTGGATTTAAACAAATAAAACTTTGAAAAACTTTTTACTCTGATACAGTTCTTGTCATAATACATGGGGAAAGCCATTTCGTTACTATCATTATAGAAACCCAAACACATTTACAGTAGCTACATGTATAGTGGTAAATAGAATTTGATTTGTGAAATGAAAATGTCTGCCGTTGCTCGCTTTTCTATTACCTCCCTTGGCAGATTAAGTCAGATTTATCCCGAAATACACACGTACATTCAATTTGGTCCTTTTATTTGGAATCCTTTAGTTTGACTGTTGTTCCCTAACCAGATGTCGCAGTGTTACATGTAATATGACTTATCATCCTTAAAGAGTATTTATTTGTGTCCGCCTCCATGGTCGAGTGGTTAGGGTCTCTGACTTGTATACCACTGTAACACTCATCACTGATGGTCACGGGTCCGAGAGTCGCTCAGGCTGTGTCTCTTTATATGAAAACGTTGGCAGTTTCTTATGGATGATGATGCACCAAGTACTGGTTAACCGCTGGAACCTGCCCAGGAAAGGAACTGCCCATCGCTCAAATTGCAACTGGTTAACGTTAAATAAACTTAAATTTAAAAAAAAGAGTATTTAGGGGCATAACTAACTATTACGTCCTATATTTCTGTACTTGCTGGGTTTGAATGCGTGCGTGGGTGTTGGTTGTGTGAGTGAATGGGGGATGTAAGTGTGAATACGAGGCTATGTATGTGAGGGAGAAAGAGAGAATGATAGATTTAAATAATTTTGTAACTTGACCACATTTGATAAATATGTACACATTTGCAAATAATTTCTGTTATTATCAAACTGTTAAATGTATAATTTTGTGAAATGTGTTTAAATAACAAAATAAATATATTCAATAATAATAAAAAAAACTATTATCGCTCATAACTTTCAGGCGTCCGCCAAGGGTGACTACCAGGATGGCAAAACAGGCTGGATTGAAGGCCGTGCAAACTTTAATGGCGTGGATTTGAACAGGAACTTCCCGGATCTCGACGCGATTTACTACAAGCTAAAAAAGAAACCTCACCACATAAACAACCATCTTGATGAGCATCTTAATGTCGTCCAACTGCTTCAACAAGTATGCACTGGTTTACTGTACACACATAAACAACCATCTCTATGAGCATCTTAATGTCATCCAACTACTTCAACAAGTATGCACTGGTTTACTGTACACACATAAACAACCATCTTGATGAGCATCTTAATGTCATCCAACTACTTCAACAAGTATGCACTGGTTTACTGTACACACATAAACAACCATCTCCATGAGCATCTTAATGTCGTCCAACTACTTCAACAAGTATGCACTGGTTTACTGTACACACATAAACAACCATCTCCATGAGCATCTTAATGTCGTCCAACTACTTCAACAAGTATGCACTGGTTTACTGTACACACATAAACAACCATCTTAATGTCATCCAACTACCTCAACAAGTATGCACTGGTTTACTGTACACACATAAACGACCATCTGGATGAGCATCTTAATGTCATCCAACTACCTCAACAAGTATGCACTGGTTTACTGTACACACATAAACGACCATCTGGATGAGCATCTTAATGTCATCCAACTACTTCAACAAGTATGCACTGGTTTACTGTACACACATAAACAACCATCTTGATGAGCATCTTAATGTCATCCAACTACCTCAACAAGTATGCACTGGTTTACTGTACACACATAAACGACCATCTCCATGAGCATCTTAATGTCGTCCAACTACTTCAACAAGTATGCACTGGTTTACTGTACACACATAAACAACCATCTCCATGAGCATCTTAATGTCATCCAACTACCTCAACAAGTATGCACTGGTTTACTGTACACACATAAACGACCATCTGGATGAGCATCTTAATGTCATCCAACTACTTCAACAAGTATGCACTGGTTTACTGTACACACATAAACAACCATCTCTATGAGCATCTTAAAGCGACACTACACAACTTTTCTACAGAATGTATTTTCCTATTATATGGTATAATTTATTTCCAAATATTTGCCTCAAATACTGAGTATTTCAACTAATAAACAAACGTCGTATACACGATTTGTTGACATAGCAAAATAATGTAAACATCCATGCGTAATACAACTAGTGTATCCTGAATAACACGATTTATGGTCCAGATTTACCGTAATATCTCACATTTGTGCCTATTTATTTGTAGAATATTCTTAGGTAAATTATCTCTAAATGACATGTTCTCGCGTTTAGTATTGACTCCGATGACAAACAAACGTTAATTCAGGAGCATGGATGACCATTATATGAAATCACACTTTCAATCCATGAAACACTGTTTATTGATTAGTGTTCGAATGTATTCAGAAGAATTTGTAGTAGCAATGCATCTATGCGTGAACAAATGCATTTTATTTGCTTATTGCGATGTAATGTCGCTTTAAGATCCTATATTTATTTATTTTATTTCAGATTGAGAAAGACATTAAGCTAGAGACCGAGACCAAGATGGTGATGTCATGGCTGCACAGTATACCATTTGTCCTCTCTTCCAACATGCATGGTGGCGACATGGTGGCCAACTATCCATTTGATGAAACGGTTGACGGCAATCCTAGCCGATACACTGCATGTCCTGATGACAGCACTTTCAGGTAAGATGTTGCTTCACGGGGAGTTCCTAGAACACAGTCTCAGTCGATACTTATGAAACTAGCCATGTCAGGGATCCCTCTGTCTGAATGTTTGTCTGCGCCATTTCTGTCGCCAATTGAAAAAACACTGGAACCAATTTAAAAAACTTGGAGCCAACTAAGAGCCAATATAGTTCACAAATAAATATTTGACAAAACATGTGCCAAAAAAAAAAAACAGTGGTGCCAAATATTTTCGCCAATCCACAAAATTTTGCGCCAACATTTGTTTTTTGTCGCAATTGGCGACCGACAGCAGGAACTCTGCACGTAATAACATCTTTAATATGAATTTGAACATAAAATAATCGAAATCATTCTCTCCGTTATCCATTTATCGGGAATAAATCACAATTACTGAATTAGATACACGAAAATGATTGAAATATTACCACGAAACTACACACTTACCATATCTGTTATCTGTCAAATTTGACACACTGCTACGCTACAGGAAGTAAACAAACTAGCACCAAGTGTACATGCGTTATTTTCTCAGGAACTAGTTATGATACACTTTTTTCTGGTTGGATGCGGGCTCGTGACCGTATCAAATCAGCAAGCGTAATATCAGACTGGAAAACACAGCGTATCAACAAACTAATGTATATTGGCTCTTTTTGTTGACATAGCAAACTAATATTAAAATAGGGTCAACATGCATTCGTGTGTGCATCATGAATGCTAGCACGATATATGATACACATTTACCGTTATATCTCACCCTTTGTGCCTGTGTATATTTACTTTTAAACTAATTTGATTTATTCAATTGCGAAACAAGTTCTTATAACATATATTAATCACTCTCGAGATCTCATTCCTGATGGAATCATTCCATCGCCACAAGGGAGAGAGAATAGGAATGTGGAATTTAAATGCCTTGCCTAAGGACACAATCGTAACAGCTCCAGTGGGGCTCGAACTCCGGGCCTTTCGCACGTGAAGCGAACGCGCTACCACTGAGCTATCACGACTTCCACATTTAATTCGATTTAAAATATCTCTAAGCGACAGTAGCATGTGCTTAGTATAGATTCCAATAGTAAACAAATATCAATTCAGGAGCGTAGCTCACCGTTATATAAAATCCTACTTTCACTTTTGAGAGCTTGTATATCACAAAAAGACTATTTATGTATAGAAAGTTAGTGTTTGAATTATTTGGGAAGCATTGTGTGTGTTTTACGTTTATTTACCGTCGCTACCGGTTGCCCATATGAGCGACGCCTCCTGAAGAGATTAGTCATTTTAGATTTTGGAGGATAGTGCAATGATACAGAGACCCATTCCAGAGTCTCCTCTGGTTCTTTTACGTGCACGGTGTAAAGCACCGACACAAGACCTCGGTTTAATGTCCCATCTGAAAGACTGTTAATTTTATTAGGGTCAGACGGGGGATCGAACCTGCGATCCCTGGATTACCAGTCCAGCGTTTTACCACTGGGCTACAGATTCGTCTGGGAAGCATTTGTAGTAGCAATGCTATTTATATGTATTCTTGTTTACTGGGAGTGAGGTGCCGCCATTTTATCAACTTAAAACAGAGTAAACATTCAATTTTATATTCTTCTCCAGATTTTTATGAATGAAAAATGTAAAATGTTGTTTATTCAGTCACTTGAAATTATTTGCAATGTATGAACATTCGAAATCTTTAGGAGTCCATGGTTCGACATTAGGGCACGTCCGATGGATATGTCGAATCCTGGAGTCCATTATGTACTGCATCGCCGGACACCGGTAACGCCGGGATATCCCACTGAAGAATACAAAATATATTTGTTGTCGGTCTATGTTGGCCATATAATAATACATATATTCAAATAATATATCCCCACAGATACACGAGGAATTTATTATAAACTGGGGGCCAAGTGGTTACGGTCGTTCCGTTTCAAATCACTTGCCACTCACCGCTGTAGGTTTGAATCCCACTGGGGAAGTCAATTTCTTTCATGCGAGGAAGCTATCAAATTGGCTTGAGATTGGTCGGTGGTTCTACCTGTGGGTGCCAGTCCGTGCCTGTAATGCTGCTAGTTATTCTGGGGTTGGAGGTTATAACAGGTTGCTTTGATCTCAAACTTAGGATCGTGCGATTTGATTGAATGAGTCGAGATCTGCACTCAGCTCAATTAGAAAGCTTGAGACGCGAGTCAAGATTGGAGAATAGTTTTATAACCTTCAACCCAGTTCATTTGTGGGCAAATCTTCATAATTTTGCTGAAAGAAGCTTCCCAATACTTTGGCATTGTTATCAACATGAATCTGGCTATGCTGTCCATTGAAATTGTTGTTATATTGTTACAGATCCCTTGCTCTGAGCTATGCCCAAATGCATGGCAAAATGTCTGAGCCGGGCCATATATGTGACAAAATGGAAGGGAAATTTGAAAATGGCATCACAAACGGAGCTGAATGGTACTCGGTTGATGGAGGTAATGCTTTGTTTCTTGGTATTTGCTTATAATTACATGTACTTAAAGTAATGGTGGGACAAACTGTAGATGGGAGATACTGTAGAGGTGGGAAAAACTGTTGATATGGGACAGACTGTAGAGGTGGAACAGACTGTTGATGTGGGACAGACTGTAGAGGTGGAACAGACTGTTGATGTGGGACAGACTGTAGAGGTGGAACAGACTGTTGATGTGGGACAGACTGTAGAGGTGGAACAGACTGTTGATGTGGGACAGACTGTAGAGGTGGAACAGACTGTTGATGTGGGACAGACTGTAGAGGTGGAACAGACTGTTGATATGGGACAGACTGTAGAGGTGGAACAGACTGTTGATGTGGGACAGACTGTAGAGGTGGAACAGACTGTTGATGTGGGACAGACTGTAGAGGTGGAACAGACTGTTGATGTGGGACAGACTGTAGAGGTGGAACAGACTGTTGATGTGGGACAGACTGTAGAGGTGGAACAGACTGTTGATGTGGGACAGACTGTAGAGGTGGAACAGACTGTTGATGTGGGACAGAATGTTGATGTGGAACAGACTGTAGAGGTGGAACAGACAGTAGAGGTGGGACAGACTGTAGAGGTGGAACAGACAGTAGAGGTGGGACAGACTGTAGAGGTGGAACTGACTCTTGAGGTGGGACAGACTGTAGAAGTGGAACAGACAGTAGAGGTGGTGCAGACTGTAGAGTTGGGACAGATGGGACAGTCTGTCTCTCTATCCGTCCGAAAATGTGTCTACCTGATATCTCTTGAACTGTTGGAGGTATAATTTGAATGTTCACCATAACTAAGACCATGTGCAGGATTCAGACATGTTGTTTCACGGTCAAGGTCATGCTTAAAGGTTAGATGCTTATATTTCTGTGTTCGCTTCATATATTTGACCACGTGAATGAGATTGAACAAATTGACAGGTTCATCAAAACAAAGTGATGTGCAGAATGCAGGTTTCAGGCATGTTGGTTCAAGGTCATGGTCACATTTAGAGGTTGACTGTCAGATGGTTATATTTCATGGCCACGAAACAATTACAACGACTCATGGACAAATCTGTTACCAGTGCAGGGTGGGGGTGGGTAGGGGAGGGGTAAGAGGGAGGTATGCAAAGTATGCAGGATTGTAATTATATCTTGTTTCTATAATTATTAGGTATGCAGTATTGTAATTATTTCTTGTTTCTATAATTATTAGGTATGCAGTATTGTAATTATATCTTGTTTCTATATTTATTAGGTATGCAGTATTGTAATTAGTTCTTGTTTCTATATTAGGTATGCAGGGTTATAATTAGTTCTTGTTTCTATATTAGGTATGCAGGGTTATAATTAGTTCTTGTTTCTATATTAGGTATGCAGGGTTATAATTATTTCTGTTTTCTATATTAGGTATGCAGGTTAATAATTATTTCTGTTTTCTATATTAGGTATGCAGGTTAATAATTATTTCTTGTTTCTATATTAGGTATGCAGGTTAATAATTATTTCTGTTTTCTATATTAGGTATGCAGGGTTATAATTATTTCTGTTTTCTATATTAGGTATGCAGGTTAATAATTATTTCTGTTTTCTATATTAGGTATGCAGGTTAATAATGATTTCTGTTTTCTATATTAGGTATGCAGGTTAATAATTATTTCTTGTTTCTATATTAGGTATTCAGGGTTATAATTATTTCTGTTTTCTATATTAGGTATGCAGGTTAATAATTATTTCTTGTTTCTATATTAGGTATGCAGGGTTATAATTATTTCTGTTTTCTATATTAGGTATGCAGGTTAATAATTATTTCTTGTTTCTATATTAGGTATGCAGGGTTATAATTATTTCTGTTTTCTATATTAGGTATGCAGGGTTATAATTATTTCTGTTTTCTATATTAGGTATGCAGGTTAATAATTATTTCTTGTTTCTATATTAGGTATGCAGGTTAATAATTATTTCTTGTTTCTATATTAGGTTTGCAGGATTATAATTATTTGAGTACAAACTGTATGGAGATTACGCTAGAACTGGGCTGTGACAAGTTCCCAGCTGCATCTGAGCTTCCTGAAATCTGGCAGGACAACATTAACTCGCTCTTCAATTTCATGTTCCAGGTAAGTATCATTTCAATCTAAATAACTGGTAAGAAACGTTTCATTCTATGTTCCAGGTAAGTATCATTTCAATCTAAATAACTGGTAAGAAACGTTTCATTCTATGTTCCAGGTAAGTATCATTTCAATCTAAATAACTGGTAAGAAACGTTCTCTGTTCCAGGTTCGCTGTTGAACAAGTGGACTGGTTCTCTATTTCAGTTCGCTGTTGAACAAGTGTGCTGATTCTGTACTGTGCATACATGTTCTCTGCTCTAGTTCGCTGTTGAACAAGTGGGCTGGTTCCCTGTTCCGGTTCTCTGTTGAACAAGTGGGCTGATTCTGTACTGTGCATACATGTGCTCTGCTCCGGTTCGCTGTTGAACAAGTTGGCTGGTTCTCTACTCCGGTTCGCTGTTGAACAAGTGGACTGGTTCTCTGTTCCGGTTCGCTGATGAACAAGTGGGCTGGTTCCCTGTTCTGGTTCGCTGTTGAACAAGTGGGCTGGTTCTCTACTCCGGTTCGCTGTTGAACAAGTGGACTGGTTCTCTACTCTGGTTCGCTGTTGAACAAGTGGACTGGTTCTCTACTCCGGTTCGCTGTTGAACAAGTGGGCTGGTTCTCTACTCCGGTTCGCTGTTGAACAAGTGGACTGGTTCTCTGTTCCGGTTCGCTGTTGGAACAAGTGGACTGGTTCTCTGTTCTGGTTCGCTGTTGGAACAAGTGGACTGGTTCCCTGTTCCAGTTCGCTGTTGAACAAGTGGGCTGATTCTGTACTGTGCATACATGTGCTCTGCTCCGGTTCGCTGTTGAACAAGTTGGCTGGTTCTCTACTCCGGTTCGCTGTTGAACAAGTGGACTGGTTCTCTGTTCCGGTTCGCTGTTGAACAAGTGGGCTGGTTCCCTGTTCCGGTTCGCTGTTGAACAAGTGGGCTGGTTCTCTACTCCGGTTCGCTGTTGAACAAGTGGACTGGTTCTCTACTCTGGTTCGCTGTTGAACAAGTGGACTGGTTCTCTACTCTGGTTCGCTGTTGAACAAGTGGACTGGTTCTCTGTTCCGGTTCGCTGTTGGAACAAGTGGACTGGTTCTCTGTTCCGGTTCGCTGTTGGAACAAGTGGACTGGTTCCCTGTTCCGGTTCGCTGTTGAACAAGTGGGCTGATTCTGTACTGTGCATACATGTGCTCTGCTCCGGTTCGCTGTTGAACAAGTTGACTGGTTCTCTGTTCCGGTTCGCTGTTGAACAAGTTGGCTGGTTCTCTACTCCGGTTCATTGTTGAACAAGTGGACTGGTTCTCTACTCCGGTTTGCTGTTGAACAAGTGGACTGGTTCTCTGTTCCGGTTCGCTGTTGAACAAGTGGGCTGGTTCCCTGTTCCGGTTCGCTGTTGAACAAGTGGGCTGGTTCTCTACTCCGGTTCGCTGTTGAACAAGTGGACTGGTTCTCTGTTCCGGTTCGCTGTTGAACAAGTGGACTGGTTCTCTGTGCCGGTTCGCTGTTGAACAAGTGGACTGATTCTCTGTTGAACAAGTGGACTGGTTCTCTGTTCCGGTTCGCTGTTGGAACAAGTGGGCTGGTTCTCTGTTGAACAAGTGGGCTGGTTCTGTACGCTGATTATTATTATTACTACACATGGTTGGTTTTTGATATTTCAGACCCATACTGGAATCAAAGGAGAAATCATCTTCCCAAATGTGAATGAACGTATGATTGCAAGCATACATGTGAAGGATGTGGACAACGACCAGGATATAGATCATGACATCACATCTAGTGAGTCGTTATTCACTCATTTTACAATTTGTGCTATCCTTCGGTTTGGTTTGTGATTACAAACCTGTTTTAATTAACCCTTTGCCTGCTTGTTAAATAAAATCACATTTGCAAACAACATAGATCCAGATCAGCTGCAGCGTAACGCTGCATCTGATCAGGATCTATGTTGTTTGCTATTCAGTCAAGTGCTTTAGCTCCACTATCCGAATAGCAAACAGCATAGAGCCTGATCAGACGGCCACCTTGCCAAACGTCACCTCTCATGAGCGACACCTCTTTATAACAATACCTCTCAACAACACACAGCGACAGTCAATTTCCCATCCATCGATGCAGAAAACCTCCCAAGAACTGACAAAAAGTTTGCTTAAAAAGTCTGTACATGTGTGTGTCAACAGTAATTATCTTAATCTGGGACCATATCCAGGGGCTGGGTCGTAAGTGTGAAAATAATCATTCTTTACGAGTATTCTTTCAATAAACAGCTTGACATGATTGGCAGGTTGTTTTACCACGCTTAAGATGAAGAAAAAGCGAATTTGCAAGTGCATACTGTATACGGACATGCCTCGTCTGTCAACAGAGGAGACTGTTTGCTCTAGAACAACAACCTCTCTACAACAACCAATCTTGGGTGTATCCGGATGGTGTTTGCTCTAGAACAACAACCTCTCTACAACAACCAATCTTGGCTGTATCCGGATGGTGTTTGCTCTGGAACAACAACCTCTCTACAACAACCAATCTTGGGTGTATCCGGATGGTGTTTGCTCTAGAACAACAACCTCTCTACAACAACCAATCTTGGGTGTATCCGGATGGTGTTTGCTCTGGAACAACAACCTCTCTACAACAACCAATCTTGGGTGTATCCGGATGGTGTTTGCTCTAGAACAACAACCTCTCTACAACAACCAATCTTGGCTGTATCCGGATGGTGTTTGCTCTGGAACAACAACCTCTCTACAACAACCAATCTTGGGTGTATCCGGATGGTGTTTGCTCTAGAACAACAACCTCTCTACAACAACCAATCTTGGGTGTATCCGGATGGTGTTTGCTCTGGAACAACAACCTCTCTACAACAACCAATCTTGGGTGTATCCGGATGGTGTTTGCTCTGGAACAACAACCTCTCTACAACAACCAATCTTGGGTGTATCCGGATGGTGTTTGCTCTAGAACAACAACCTCTCTACAACAACCAATCTTGGGTGTATCCGGATGGTGTTTGCTCTGGAACAACAACCTCTCTACAACAACCAATCTTGGGTGTATCCGGATGGTGTTTGCTCTGGATCAACAACCTCTCTACAACAACTAATCTTGGGTGTATCCGGATGGTGTTTGCTCTGGAACAACAACCTCTCTACAACAACCAATCTTGGGTGTATCCGGATGGTGTTTGCTCTAGAACAACAACCTCTCTACAACAACCAATCTTGGGTGTATCCGGATGGTGTTTGCTCTAGAACAACCAATCTTGGGTGTATCCGGATGGTGTTTGCTCTACAACAACCAATCTTGGGTGTATCCGGATGGTGTTTGCTCTACAACAACCAATCTTGGGTGTATCCGGATGGTGTTTGCTCTGGAACAACAACCTCTCTACAACAACCAATCTTGGGTGTATCCGGATGGTGTTTGCTCTGGAACAACAACCTCTCTACAACAACCAATCTTGGGTGTATCCGGATGGTGTTTGCTCTACAACAACCAATCTTGGGTGTATCCGGATGGTGTTTGCTCTACAACAACCAATCTTGGGTGTATCCGGAGGGTGTTTGCTCTACAACAACCAATCTTGGGTGTATCCGGATGGTGTTTGCTCTACAACAACCAATCTTGGGTGTATCCGGATGGTGTTTGCTCTACAACAACCAATCTTGGGTGTATCCGGATGGTGTTTGCTCTACAACAACCAATCTTGGGTGTATCCGGATGGTGTTTGCTCTACAACAACCAATCTTGGGTGTATCCGGAGGGTGTTTGCTCTACAACAACCAATCTTGGGTGTATCCGGATGGTGTTTGCTCTACAACAACCAATCTTGGGTGTATCCGGATGGTGTTTGCTCTGGAACAACCAATCTTGGGTTGTACCCGGATGGTGTTTGCTCTGGAACAACAACCTCTCTACAACAACCAATCTTGGGTGTACCCGGATGGTGTTTGCTCTACAACAACCAATCTTGGGTGTATCCGGATGGTGTTTGCTCTAGAACAACAACCTCTCTACAACAACCAATCTTGGGTGTATCCGGATGGTGTTTGCTCTACAACAACCAATCTTGGGTGTATCTGGATGGTGTTTGCTCTACAACAATCAATCTTGGGTGTATCCGGATGGTGGATGCTCTGGAGAGGTATGACTGTATGTCTTATTGGCTCATAATTAAAAAGGTGTTTCCTGTGTTTGTTTCCAATTTCCTGACTGACTCGCTAAAAATGGCCTGACGTAAATATTTGATATACCTTTATTTGACTGTTTCGTACATAAGTTAACTAAGCATGGTATCAAAATGAGGTGGCTGGAGGGGACTGTATCAAGGTGATCTTGGTTTCAAATCTGCCATTCTGCTGTATGTTAAGAACACATATTAATATGGAAATCTAGTCATCATTCTGGTCTTCAGTTCATGATATATAGCTTCATATTTCTCATTAGTTTAAACTAGGGATGGCAACGAATGTTCGAATATTCGGACGTTCGAATGAATATTCGAATATTAAAACCATATTCGAATATTAAAAAAAAAATTCAAATCAAATTTTAATCAATTGCAGTTAAATCATAACTTAAAAGGATATATATGTTTGTTTAAATTTCAATCAATTAAGTTTCGAAAACAAAGAATGACCCAATGCGTGCCCGAAGGTGCGAAATGTCATCGCGATATGGCTCCAAATAACAAAGGAGGGTGATGACATGTTGTTCACATCTTACAGGGGTCACTAATTGATTAATGCAGTCTATTTGACGGGACACAAACTGAGAAGCATTTGTTTTACAGGTACTAACTGTAGTGGAAATCGAAAGTTGGAGAAATTTGCGAATATTCGAATATTAGTTCGGAAGATCATCCGAATATTCGAATATCACAATCACCATTCGTTGCCATCCCTAGTTTAAACATTATTTATTTCAGTATTTGTACATGCAATCACGAAATGAACATTTTACATACAATCAAACCTGTCTTAAGCTAAGCTAAGGGAATCATAGAGAAAAAAGTGGCTGCTTAGCACATGTGGCTGCTTAATAGAGGTCAAATATATAATAAAATGGCATTTTGTGAATCTGGAAACTGGCTACTTAATACAGGTTGACTGCTTAATAGAGGTGACCACTAACACAGGTTTGACTGTATAATTTAACAGCAGTAGACTGAAAGGGATTAGAACGAAAGAAAACTTATATAGTTCCTCCTATAGTTCCTCTCCCTGTATTTCTCATTAAAGATTTGTTTGTTCTGAACTTGATGTGTCTGGCAGTTGTTTCTTATTATTACACCTACGCTATCATCATTCGGAAATGCTACCTTTTAAGTAGTTTAAACATTATTTATTTAACAATGATTGCGAAACAAACTATCACGACTCGTTGCTGCATATGAAAGCGTAAATGTGGTCGTGCGTGTGGGAGGAAGTCGGAGTACCCGGAGAAACCCCACCTGTCTGATCTGGCGACCATTGTAGAAAATAAATATTATTGTGTTTCAGCTGGCTATGGCGATTACTTCCGGTTACTGCACAACGGAAGATACAGTGTTACTGCCTTACTTCTGAATGATGAAGACAACGTCATTTTAGAACGCAGGGCTTGTGTCAAAATCATAAATAAGCCGCTGGGTTCTAAAGACTCCAAGGGTCCACAAGAAGCCCAGATTCTGGACTTCGATTTCAGTGACACTACAGTTGAAAGACAGGGATTGTATTGTGAGGTAAGAGAGATCAAGCATACCATATATCTGGTAATGAATTGAGCATATCTGGTAATTAATTGAGCATATCCGGTAATTAATTGAGCATATCCGGTAATTAATTGAGCATATCCGGTAATTAATTGAGCATATCTGGTAATTAATTGAGCATATCCGGTAATTAATTGAGCATATCCAGTAATGAATTGAGCATATCTGGTAATTAATTGAGCATATCCGGTAATTAATTGAGCATATCTGGTAATTAATTGAGCATATCTGAGCATATCCGGTAATGAATTGAGCATCTCTGGTAATGAATTGAGCATATCCGGTAATTAATTGAGCATATCCGGTAATTAATTGAGCATATCCAGTAATTAATTGAGCATATCCGGTAATTAATTGAGCATATCATATATGGTCACAATACTTGGGTAGGTGGGGGATTACATCATTTTTAAAATCATGTTATTATGTAATCCAAGATGGCCGCTGTATAAAAATAGCGCAAATTCACAAATTCTCACGAACCGCCAGCCGGATTTTGATGAAGAGATTAGTCATTTTAGATTTTTGGAGGATAGTGCAACGATACAGACAGAGACCCATTCCAGAGTCTCCTCTGGTTGTTATACGTGCACGATGTACAGCACCGACACGAGACCTCGGTTTAAAGTCCCATCTGAAAGGCTTAATTTTATTAGGGTCAGACAATGGATCGAACCTGCGATCCCTGGATTACCAGTCCAGCGTGTTACCACTGGACTACAGTCTGTAAATTTATAGACAGTATCCTAATATTCTATTTATCCTATCTTCTGATTAAAAAGATGTTTTAGAGAAGAAAGATTACCGAATATTCATGAATGGAAGTTTAATCATACAATCTGTGAACATATGACGTCATACATGCAGCATTATGACATCACGAATGGTTTATTAGGCACCTAACTATATAGCAAAGTTTCTTAGGCAGGCCGATTTTGACCATTGTTACGCATGTGAAGGTAGGATAAAATCACCTGATAGAGGAATAAAGTTCTTACCTGCCGATTGTCAGTCACACCCTAAAGACTTTACAGTAGATTTTATGCCTGTTGTTTTTTGTTTGTACAGGATGAGTTGGACGGGGAGTCGGACGGGGAGTCGGACGAGAGTTTGGAAGCCGACGAGTCGGACGAGAGTTTGGAAGCCAACACGGAGAGGGATTACTACAAAGATCTGAAGCATTACCTCAGGATGTACAGGAACAGATACCCAAGCTACTAACCACACAGACAACCTCACCATTCTTAGTGCAGACCACCTCAAGGCATTGCCAAATATCTCTCTTCTAAGTGCAGACCACCTCAAGGCATTGCCAAATATCTCTCTTCCAAGTTCACACATACATAGTCGGATATAGCTTTAAGCTGTTAAGCTGGCAATATATTTTGACTATTTATATCTTTGTACCATCGATTGTTTCTTGCTTGTGTAAGGGTGTAGTTATGTCTCCCCTGGGGGACACATATTGTTTTTGCCATTGCCGTCTGTCCGCTCTACCTTGTCCGCACTTCATTTCCATAACCCTTGTTGGCAGTTGCGCATATTTTAACCCTTTCCGGTTGGGTGATTTTTGTGCGGATTTACGGCCATTTTGACACCCTTGTTGGATTTTCACCAAGCTTGGCAGGAAGCGTCAATATTCTGTCTAGTTGTGCATATTGTAACCCCGTTCCGGTTGGATGATTTTTTGCAGATTTACATTTATAACACAAAGCTTGTCATCCATGTTTCATTCCAGAACATCATAATACTAGATATGACTTTTATTGCAATGACTTCATATATTTATTTAACTTCCATGCTTTTATACTGAAGCAACAGTGGGTGGGGAGACATACCGGTACTTTTACAACTAAATTTGTCTCATTTGAATCTTGTTGAAATCCAATTTAATATACATGCTCATCCGTATATTTCATCTTGATATAAATAATTCGGTTTACAAGGGAACAATATATTGAATTCCAGATTATTTTTAGCGGAATATTTTTAATTTTGTATTCCGTTGTCGGAATATAGAATTTGTTCTGAAATCGTTATTGCTTATATTAAATATTTATTATTTATGTTTTTGGAATAATTTATATACAAAAAATATTTATATTGCATATATTAAGTGTGCTTTTATATGAAGATCTGCAGTAATTATTGGTCCAGTTTTAGTTTTATTACCGGTGTAACCTATCATCACTGATGGTTACGGGTTCGAGCCCCGCTCAGGCCATGTATCATTTATATGAAAAGGTTGGCAGTTGGTGCAGCAAGTACTGGTTAACCGCTGGAGCCTGCCCAGGAAAGGTGTTGTTTGGTAAACTGCCCGCCGTCTATATAGCCCAAAATGGTGCTGATGCAGGCGTAAAGGCCGAACAAACAAACATTTATTACCGGTAGATTAAATTCTCATTCATTCCACAGGAAGTGATCATTCCAGTAATGTTTATAATACGAGAGATTTTCAAAACTTGTGTCATTCCTCTTCGTATGAAATGAAATTCACTTACAATTTCTTAGTGTTACTCGTTAAAACGCCATTAAACCTGGTCCTGAAGAATGTAGGCAATTTAAAGCCAAAATTGTACAAAATGGACAAAACTATTAATTACATTTAAGAATTAAGTTTATAGCATGTTGGGGGACAACAGTGTGATTACTAAGAATCAGTTCTATTCTGTACCAGGATAAATCTTTCGGTGACAAAAATCTAGCTTAAGAAGTGCTATCTTATCAAGATCAATGTTGACGTCCATTTTGTATGATTTTTGCTTGAAATCGCCTACATTGGTCTGTTCAGGACCTGTTTTAATTTACTATATTTCAAACGTGTGGTGGGAGATTTAATGTAGTCCAGTTGTTAACACGTTGGACTGGTAATCCAGGGATCGCAGGTTCGATCCCCCCCCCCGTCTGACCCTAATAAAATTAACCGTCTTTCAGATGGGACTTTATACCGAGGTCTCGTGTCGGTGCTTTACACCGTGCACGTAAAAGAACCAGAGGAGACTCTGGAATGGGTCTCTGTCTGTATCATGCACTATCCTCCAAAAATCTAAAATGACTAATCTCTTCAGGAGGTGTCGCTCATATGGGCAACCAATAGCGACAATAAATAAACGTAAAACACACGCACATATATAATTCTGTGTTCTTTTTATTAGTATTCAGAGTATATGGAATTTGGTGCACGTTACTGTAGAGTGATTTCCTGATTTTCGCACTTCACGCGGAAATCTAGGGATCGATTCGATTCCCTATTTTCATTCTCGTATGCTTCCGGGTCATCGAGCTAAACTAGAATCGGGGCCACGTCACGGTTGCAAGAGTCCACTAACAATGTTTACGCTCTTGCTGAATTTACCCGATTCCAGCAGCAGTGAAAAGCTGTGCTTTAGGTATCTCGTAATATAATTTGGTGTATTTATGAGATGTGAAACCAAAATGTTCACGTGCTCAACAAAATATATGAAAGTTATATTCCTGTTTGGAAAAAACGAAATTGGCCGTCTGATTAGCGCAATGGTTAGCACACTCACTTCTCATCAATGCAATCCAGGTTCGATCCTTTGGACCAGGAAGTATGCGAGATGGTACAGTGGGTGCCAGATCGGACACATGGGTTTTCATCCCACAAGAATGACCACATATATGCATTCACTTGCCCCAACGAGCGTGATTAATAAACGTTGCCAGTTTTAAAGTTTGTAACGGGCAACACTGTATTGTAGTCTACGCAGTGCTGGTCATTCCGCACAGAAAATACATTTTGCATAATAACTGTGCAATAGTGAGATATTGTTGTTTTTGTTGATGTTGTTATTGTTATACAAGTAGGGATGGCAACGAATATTCGCTCGAACTTCCAAATACTATTCCAGTATTCGAAGAAAAAAAAAAATATTGTCCTCAAAAATGCCACCCGCTCAGGCACACGTTTGGAAATGCTTGAATCGCTCTGAGAATAAGAAAACTGCTAGGTGTAATCTATGCAAATTGGATTTTACATATTCGGGTACAATATCGATCTGAATAATCATTTGATGATTTCGAGTAAAACAGAAATTAGATTAGCTCCCGACCGAATATTCGAATAGTATAATCGCTATTCGTTGCCATCCCTATATACAAGTATTGTGATTCCCCTCTCAGATATAACTATTTCTGGGTATTTACTCCTGTAGATGTAACATTCTCGTTGTATTTCCCGGCTACTTAATGTTTACTGTAAGTCGAGACTTATTTCACTTTTGTTTTGAACACAAGACCAGAGTTGCTCTAAAGGTTAGCTAAGCATTAACATGGATCAAGCTTTAGGACCTTCCAGTAATCTCCCTCAATGCAGACATTTCTACCAATTTTCATTTTTATAAGAATTCCTACATCAAGCGCAAAATCCTTGAATGGTGCTTGGTTAAAATAAAATCCCTGAATCAGTGCTTGATTAAAATAAAATCCCTGAATCAGCGCTTGGTTAAAATAAAATCCCTGAATCGGTGCTTGATTAAAATAAAATCCCTGAATCAGCGCTTGGTTAAAATAAAATCCCTGAATCAGTGCTTGGTTAAAAATAAAATCCCTGAATCGGTGCTTGATTAAAATAAAATCCCTGAATCTGTGCTTGATTAAAATAAAATCCCTGAATCAACACTTGGTTAAAATAAAATCCTTGAATCAGTGCTTGATTAAAATCCCTGAATCAGTGCTTGATTAAAATAAAATCCCTGAATCAGTGCTTGATTAAAATCACTGAATCAGTGCTTGGTTAAAATAAAATCTGAATCAGTGCTTGGTTAAAATAAAATCCCTGAATCAGTGATTGATTAAAATCACTGAATCAGTGCTTGATTAAAATAAAATCCCTGAATCAGTGCTTGGTTAAAATAAAATCCCTGAATCAGTGCTTGATTAAAATCCCTGCATCAGCACTTGATCAATTAAAATAAGTTGCAGGTTAGAATGTATTCACTGTATTCACAAATAGGCATCAATAACGCTAGGCTTACAGTAAACACAAACTGTTTTATAATGAACACTTTTATTTGTTGTGCTCCAGACATGTTATAATTACACTTTCGTAACCAAAATCTCATGGTGGGGGTCATAATCACAGATCTTTTTCAAATGAATAAACACGGATGAGGTGTGGGTCTATTGTTATGGAGCACAGCAGATATACATCATATTCGCTATTTTGATCGATTGTATACTCGACAAACCATACCCAACAAAACAAAATCTGATTACGGTCATTGATCCACGATGTTCCAGTTGCTCATGTCATATTAGTCCAAAACATCATGCTCAAGTCTAAAATATTTTATTGCCTTCATGGGTAAAAAAGAACGAATATAAATTTGATAATGGTTGGAATAGTGAATTATACTTCTATACATGTAATGATGTAGTTTTCAGAATAGCATGTAAATAAAACACTTTTCCATCCAAAAAAACAATATGATATACTGGTTGGCGACCCTTTTCCATCCAAAAAAACGATATGATATACTGGTTGGTGACCCTTTTCCATCCAAAAAATGATATGATATACTGGTTGGTGACCCTTTTCCATCCAAAAAATGATATGATATACTGGTTGGTGACCCTTTTCCATTCAAAAAATGATATGATATACTGGTTGGCGACCCTTTTCCATCCAAAAAACGATATGATATACTTGTTGGTGACGATTTTCCATCCAAAAAACGATATGATATACTGGTTGGCGACCCTTTTCCATCCAAAAAACGATATGATATACTGGTTGGCGACCCTTTTCCATCCAAAAAAACGGATGTTTATGCTGCTTCGTCAATTCTTTTACTTTTAAATAGTTTGAACCTCCATGGCCTAACGCGCCGTCGTTAGAACTCGCCTTTCACTGCTATCATCAGGGCTGCAGGTTTGCTCCCTATCGGGAACAGGTGATAAATGGCGATATGTGAGACAATTGTCATCACTGTCGCCAACCAGTATAAGTGAATAAATCCATAAATTGTTTCTGAAACATGAATGTGGTCAAATAGCTGTTCTTTTATATGTTTATTGTTTTTACTATACTTACACTGTTCAGAGATTGTTTTCACTATACTTACACTGTTCAGAGATTGTTTTCACTATACTTACACTGTTCAGAGATTGTTTTCACTATACTTACACTGTTCAGAGATTGTTTTCACTATACTTACACTGTTCAGAGATTGTTTTCACTATACTGACACTGTTCAGAGATTGTTTTCACTATACTTACACTGTTCAGAGATTGTTTTCACTATACTTACACTGTTCAGAGATTGTTTTTACTATACTTACACTGTTCAGAGATTGTTTTCACTATACTTACACTGTTCAGAGATTGATTTCACTATACTTACACTGTTCAGAGATTGTTTTCACTATACTTACACTGTTCAGAGATTGTTTTTACTATACTTACACTGTTCAGAGATTAACTGTCATTGTTTAACTTTATTTGTGCCAAGCAGTTTTTGTAGTGTAGTATGGAAACAATCCAGGCCAGACTAAAGTCTGTCCCGGATAGTGTCATCGACTAAAGTCTGTCCCGGATAGTGTCATCGACTAAAGTCTGTCCCGGATAGTGTCATCGACTAAAGTCTGTCCCGGATAGTGTCATCGACTAATGTCTGTCCCGGATAGTGTCATCGACTAAAGTCTGTCCCGGATAGTGTCATCGACTAAAGTCTGTCCCGGATAGTGTCATCGACTAAAGTCTGTCCCGGATAGTGTCATCGACTAAAGTCTGTCCCGGATAGTGTCATCGACTAAAGTCTGTCCCGGATAGTGTCATCGACTAATGTCTGTCCCGGATAGTGTCATCGACTAAAGTCTGTCCCGGATAGTGTCATCGACTAAAGTCTGTCCCGGATAGTGTCATCGACTAATGTCTGTCCCGGATAGTGTCATCGACTAAAGTCTGTCCCGGATAGTGTCATCGACTAAAGTCTTGTCCCGGGTAGTGACTTATCGAATAGTCTTGTCCCTGGTAGTGACATATCGAATAGTCTTGTCCCTGGTAGTGACATATCGAATAGTCTTGTCCCTGGTATTGACATATCGAATAGTCTTGTCCCTGGTAGTGGCATATCGAATAGTCTTGTCCCTGGTAGTGACATATCGAATAGTCTTGTCCCGGGTAGTGACATATCGAATAGTCTTGTCCCGGGTAGTGACATATCGAATAGTCTTGTCCCGGGTAGTGACTTATCGAATAGTCTTGTCCCGGGTAGTGACATATCGAATAGTCTTGTCCCGGGTAGTGACATATCGAATAGTCTTGTCCCGGGTAGTGACATATCGAATAGTCTTGTCCCGGGTAGTGACATATCGAATAGTCTTGTCCCAGGTAGTGACATATCGAATAGTCTTGTCCCTGGTAGTGACATATCGAATAGTCTTGTCCCTGGTAGTGACATATCGAATAGTCTTGTCCCGGGTAGTGACATATCGAATAGTCTTGTCCCTGGTAGTGACATATCGAATAGTCTTGTCCCGGATAGTGACATATCGAATAGTCTTGTCCCGGATAGTGACATATCGAATAGTCATGTCCCGGGTAGTGACATATCGAATAGTCATGTCCCTGGTATTGACATATCGAATAGTCTTGTCCCTGGTAGTGACATATCGAATAGTCTTGTCCCTGGTAGTGACATATCGAATAGTCTTGTCCCGGGTAGTGACATCGAATAGTCATGTCCCGGGTAGTGACATATCGAATAGTCTTGTCCCGGGTAGTGACATATCGAATAATCGAATAGTCTTGTCCCTGGCAGTGACATATCGAATAGTCTTATCCCTGGTAGTGACATATCGAATAGTCTTGTCCCGGGTAGTGACATATCGAATAGTCTTGTCCCGGGTAGTGACATATCGAATAGTCTTGTCCCGGGTAGTGACTTATCGAATAGTCTTGTCCCGGGTAGTGACATATCGAATAGTCTTGTCCCGGGTAGTGACATATCGAATAGTCTTGTCCCGGGTAGTGACATATCGAATAGTCTTGTCCCGGGTAGTGACATATCGAATAGTCTTGTCCCAGGTAGTGACATATCGAATAGTCATGTCCCTGGTAGTGACATATCGAATAGTCTTGTCCCTGGTAGTGACATATCGAATAGTCTTGTCCCGGGTAGTGACATATCGAATAGTCTTGTCCCTGGTAGTGACATATCGAATAGTCTTGTCCCGGATAGTGACATATCGAATAGTCTTGTCCCGGATAGTGACATATCGAATAGTCATGTCCCGGGTAGTGACATATCGAATAGTCATGTCCCTGGTATTGACATATCGAATAGTCTTGTCCCTGGTAGTGACATATCGAATAGTCTTGTCCCTGGTAGTGACATATCGAATAGTCTTGTCCCGGGTAGTGACATCGAATAGTCATGTCCCGGGTAGTGACATATCGAATAGTCTTGTCCCGGGTAGTGACATATCGAATAATCGAATAGTCTTGTCCCTGGCAGTGACATATCGAATAGTCTTGTCCCTGGTAGTGACATATCGAATAGTCATGTCCCGGGTAGTGACATATCGAATAGTCATGTCCCGGGTAGTGACATATCGAATAGTCTAGTCCCGGGTAGTGACATATCGAATAGTCTTGTCCCTGGTAGTGACATATCGAATAGTCATGTCCCGGGTAGTGACATATCGAATAGTCATGTCCCGGGTAGTGACATATCGAATAGTCTTGTCCCGGGTAGTGACATATCGAATAGTCTTGTCCCGGGTAGTGACATATCGAATAGTCATGTCCCGGGTAGTGACATATCGAATAGTCTTGTCCCGGGTAGTGTAATCGACTACTGTCCTAGGAACATTGTTTTTACTGTACATTACCTCAAGAGTGAACACAAAAAAATGAGACGAATTTCAAGTCATGTATAAAATGTACTTATTAACAAGGTTAGTTATAATTTATTATTTTTATTGTTGATATATTTCAGGTTATATTCATTCAAACACGTTGCCGGCTGTTGTTGGGTGCCAGGTTTGAAACCGGGCTCATTTTTATGTGGATAATTTGCATTACACATGTGGGAACTTGCAACTTGTTAATATAATACAGGTCACTTTCGGCATTCTTCTGTTTAGACCCGGCTGGAGCACAGGAAAACACCTCTCGTCTTCGTGTTTACACATTACACATTTTTATTGTACCTCTACACTATTTTGGCTGTAAATAATGACTTAACTCGCTGTAAGCTAGTGGTGAATATAACAGCCAAATATGTCGTGCAAATCCATTAGATGTCGTGCAAATCCATTAGATGTCGTGCAAATCAATTAGATGTCGTGCAAATCCATTAGAATTATTCTAATGAAATTACATAACATATTTCCAGAGTTTTCAGTTATAAATAATGAACAATATTGAAATTGTCGTCTGCTACAATTATTTGAACTATTTATAACCTTTATTTTACGCAGCATGCAAATAGAAAACCTTTCTAGAACTGAGCACGAAAATCACTTTGAAATAAATGAACAATAAATATTTAACCCTTTTCCCCTTGGAAGTGCCTCTCAATGACATTAACCATTCCCACAAATGGTCGTGGAGGGAAGGGTTAATGGTCGTGGAGGGAAGGGTTAATGGGTAAATGGTCGTGGAGGGAAGGGTTAATGGTCGTGGAGGGAAGGGTTAATGGGTAAATGGTCGTGGAGGGAAGGGTTAATGGTCGTGGAGGGTTAATGGTCATGGAGGGAAGGGTTAATGGTCGTGGAGGGAAGGGTTAATGGTCGTCGAGGGTTAATGGTCATGGAGGGAAGGGTTAATGGTCGTGGAGGGAAGGGTTAATGGTCGTGGAGGGAAGGGTTAATGGTCGTCGAGGGTTAATGGTCATGGAGGGAAGGGTCAAGGCAAGAACATTATAGGTCATGGAGGGAAGGGTTAAGTAAGGCAAGAACATAAGCTTTATTATTTTGTGTAGTCTGTTCCCCCTCGTCTGTTCATCTAGTCAGCTATGTGTCCTTTCCCTCGGTGTTCTGTATAAATTGTTAAAAACTGTGGTAACAAAAATCGTACACATTCAAATTATTTCATAAATTGACTTAACTTAGTCTATACTAAAAATGTGTAATACCGTTGTTTACAGATAATTTAAATCGTATTGTCCTATAAATAAATATATACAGGTACAAATGTGAGATATAACGGTAAATCTGTATCATAAATGATACATATTTTATTACATGTGATTTGAACAGCATTTTTCTAACATTTGCAGTGTTGATCTGGATATACATGGATGTTCTGTCGACAGTTTTCATCCTTTTGAAAGCGACATTACATCGCAAAAAGCAAAACTATCGAAAGTGAATTGTTTTTTATTCGAGTCTATACTACGGTAAATGTGTGAAACCGTCGTTCTGCGATCAGATTGTTCTAGAAATAAATATACATAGATCTCTCATCTAGCAGTACCAGAATGTCGTATAAGACACTTGTATTTATTAGTTTATTTTAAATGTCCGCCTCCGTGGTCGAGTGGTTAAGGTCGCTGACTTGCATACCACTGTAACCTATCATCACTGATGGTCACGGGTTTGAGCCCTGCTCAGACCGTGTTTCATTTATATGAAAAAGTTGGCAGTTTCTTACGGAGGTTGGTGCATCCAAGTACTTGTTAACCGCTGGAGCCTGCCCAGGAAAGTTGTTGTTAGGTAAACTGCCCGCCGGCGATATAGCCCAAAATGTTGCTGATGCAGGCGTAAAACCCGAAATATAACAGTTTATTTTAAAAAATTATATCACATAATAGAAAATTACATTTTTGCTTTTTTCACCGATGTAGTGTCGCATTAATCTAAACTTGTGATATTTATAACAAATCAAAAAAATCCTTTTCACATTGGTTTAAGCTTTTAGGCAATCTTCTTTAGAAACGTTTTCATCCACTATTGGAATAAAGTATTCTTCGTAGACTTGTATTCTGTTCCTCCTTTCATAGATTATGACCACACAATCCCTGGTTCAGGTACCCCCCTAGAGTAACAATACATTCATGTCAAGTTACGCCCCTGGGGACAATGTGAACATTGGTTAGGTTCTTGGCTGTATGATTTGCACAATGGTTCACATGATTACCTGGGAAATAAGAGTATGCTGATTGGCAGATCCGACGGGTAGGTTTTCTCCAGACCACATATACACAACTTCCAGCTGTATAGTTCAAAACAGTAAAACTCAGGGCTGGCCAATATCGTTGTGGATAGTCATTACCAGTGCCCGAGGTTATAACGCTATTCTCATATCTCAAACTCCATGATTTGATTGGTTGATTCTGAGTTTTACTGCCAGCTGAACCAATCAGAAGCTTGAGATAGGAGAAAAGTTTTATAGGCCTGGTTTCATTTTTTGTACCTACATACTACATGTCTAATATCCTAGGTCGTCTGTAATGTATTGTCATTTATGAAGTGTATGTCATCTGTAACATATGTCATCTATGTAGTGTATGTCATCTGTAACCGTATGGCATCTATGAAGTGTAGGTCATCTGTAACCGTATGTCATCTATGAAGTGTATGTCATCATATGTCGCCTATGAAGTGTATGTCATCTATGAAGTGCAGGTCATCTGTAACCATATGTCATCTATGAAGTGTATGTCATCTATGAAGTGCAGGTCATCTGTAACCATATGTCATCTATGAAGTGTATGTCATCTATGAAGTGTAGGTCATCTGTAACCGTATGTCAGCTATGAAGTGTTGGTCATCTGTAACCGTATGTCATCTATGAAGTGTAGGTCATCTGTAACCGTATGTCATCTATGAAGTGTAGGTCATCTATGAAGTGTATGTCATCTGTAACCGTATGTCATCTATGAAGTGTAGGTCATCTGTAACCGTATGTCATCTATGAAGTGTATGTCATCTGTCACCATATGTCATCTATGAAGTGTATGTCATCTATGAAGTGTAGGTCATCTGTAACCATATGTCATCTATGAAGTGTATGTCATCTATGAAGTGTAGGTCATCTGTAACCGTATGTCAGCTATGAAGTGTTGGTCATCTGTAACCGTATGACATCTATGGAGTGTATGTCATCTATGAAGTGTAGGTCATCTGTAACTGTATGTCATCTATGAAGTGTAGGTAATCTGTAACCGTATGTCATCTATGAAGTGTATGTCATCTGTAACCATATGTCATCTATGAAGTGCATGTCATCTGTAACCATATGTCATCTATGAAGTGTATGTCATCTGTAACCGTATGTCATCTATGAAGTGTAGGTCATCTGTAACCATATGTTATCTATTTAGTGTAGGCCATCTGTAACTGTATGTCATCTGTGAAGTATGTGTCATCTGTAACTGTATGGCATCTATGAAGTGTAGGTCATCTGTAACCGTATGTCAGCTATGAAGTGTAGGTCATCTGTAACTGTATGGCATCTATGAAGTGTAGGTCATCTGTAACCATATGTCATCTATGAAGTGTAGGTCATCTGTAACTGTATGTCAGCTATGAAGTGTAGGTCATCTGTAACTGTATGACATCTATGAAGTGTAGGTCATCTGTAACTGTATGTCATCTATGAAGTGTATGTCATCTGTAACTGTATGACATCTATGAAGTGTAGGTCATCTGTAACTGTATGTCATCTATGAAGTGTATGTCATCTGTAACCGTATGACATCTATGGAGTGTATGTCATCTATGAAGTGTATGTCATCTGTAACCGTATGTCATCTATGAAGTGTAGGTCATCTGTAACCATATGTCAGCTATGAAGTGTAGGTCATCTATGAAGTGTAGGTCATCTGTAACCGTATGTCATCTATGAAGTGTAGGTCATCTGTAACCATATGTCATCTATGAAGTGTAGGTCATCTGTAACCGTATGGCATCTATTAAGTGTAGGTCATCTGTAACCGTATGTCATCTATGTAGTGTAGGTCATCTGTAACCGTATGTCATCTATGAAGTGTAGGTCATCTGTAACCGTATGTCAGCTATGAAGTGTAGGTCATCTGTAACCGTATGTCAGCTATGAAGTGTAGGTCATCTGTAACCGTATGTCAGCTATGAAGTGTAGGTCATCTGTAACCGTATGTCAGCTAGGAAGTGTAGGTCATCTGTAACCGTATGCCAGCTATGAAGTGTAGGCCATCTGTAACCGTATGACAGCGATTATTTCCCGGGCTAGTCTACTAGTTCCAACAATGAACTCAGAATTCGATACTCGTACATGCACATCATACCCTCAACAGACAGGAATGAAGACGGTGAATATTGTTCTCATATATTTACAGCTTGCAAATAAACATATATTCGCATTTATAGCGGACAAAGAAACTTTCACATTTACAGTTAGTTTGCAACATATATAAGAAATATATATTCACATTTGGCAAAGAAACTTCACATTTACAAATGGCACCAACATACTGAATGTAAATAGCATCATGTTTGTGTCTCCATATTGCAACCCACCCAGTGAGGGAAACGACATGGCCGATGTCCAGCTGCGGGGCAGTATAATACAGTATTAAACTCCAGTTTCCACTTGACATCAACTCATGAGCCCTGTCACGTATGCCGCACCGTCGTCGAATACTAACGGAACAATTCAAGTATTTTCTGCCTTTGAAAGCCCACATGGTATAGACACTGTGGAATACGACATCCAGATAAATGGTATCTAGATTTTGTCACAGATCACCCAAAGTTTGTAGTTTGTCGTGAAAACAGCTCCATGGTTACGCTGCTAAGGAATGCTGGGATACTGTCCTGACGCCTCAGGTACAATTCCATCAGGTCTTCAACCGTACTCGAGAAGCTGGTAGCAAACATTTCAATGTCTCCATGGGAGTTTTGCTGAAAATATTTATGAACATGTCAAAATGAGAATGAACATGGGTACAGTTACAATATTGTCCAAGTGAAAATCAACGCATATTATCAGAAACCAGTTTTGGAAATTGTTGATATTGTTACGCGTACAATTTGTGGTCCAATGTCATGGGTCTTCACTAAATCGCGATGCTCTGGTGGGCTCGAGCCAAGGGGCGTCATTATAGCATGGTTCAAGCTATAGCAATCCATCATGGGGCTGGGCTCCACTTCATTATATCACATTGCTAGCAGTCCAAACCATGAGACTCCACGATGCTCGGGGTCCAAACCATGAGACGCCACGATGCTCGGGGTCCAAACCATGAGACGCCACGATGGTCGGGGTCCAAACCATGGGACTCCACGATGCTTGGGGTCCAAACCATGAGATGCCACGATGGTCGGGGTCCAAACCATGAGACCACGATGCTCGGGGTCCAAACCATGAGACGCCACGATGGTCGGGGTCCAAACCATGGGACTCCATTATATCATGATGCACGGGGTCCAAACCATTATAACGTGTTTCAAGCTAAAAGAATCCATCAGATTACGATGCGGGGGAGGATGGGGTTCCAAACCATGAAATCCCAATAAAATCGACCAAGAAAAGGATGAATTAAAAACAAACAATCGTTTTACACCGGTCTCAAAAAATGTGGACAATTTTCTTTTTAGGGGGGTGTATGTGTGGGGTCACCAACAAAGGCATGCATACCCACCATAATGAATTGAGTTTGACATATATCCGATATAGGATCGGGGTAGTGCACGTAGGTACATTACCTTGAAGAGAAGAAAGTCGTTGGGTGATTCTGCATACATGCTGGTCAACCTGTACTGGTTAGATGTGGGGATATCTATCTTGTATCCCGTAAGATGGTAGCACACCTCTCGCATTTCCTGGCTCGTTTTCTTAAATGCTTCCATCAGGCGTTTGTTTTTCAGCTCCGCAGTTGCCAACTGTGACCGCATTTCTGAAATTGGAATGAATTACATAATTATATGCTGTGGTTAATGAACGAGAGGACACAACCCAATGATCTATATGGACGGATAGCCAAAGCCGACTTTATCCATCAATATTGTATGGAGATACAGTAACATATAAACCTATGTCTCTATGGAGGGGTAGCTAAAGTCGACTTTATCCATCAATATTGTATGGAGATACAGTAACAGATAAACCTATGTCTCTATGGAGGGGTAGCTAAAGCCAACTTTATCCATCAATATTGTATGGAGATACAGTAACATATAAACCTATGTCTCTATGGAGATGGGGTAGATAAGCATATAAACCTATGTCTCTATGGAGGTGGGGTAGATAAGCATATAAACCTATGTATCTATGGAGGTGGGGTAGATAAGCATATAAACCTATGTATCTATGGAGGTGGGGTAGACAAGCATATAAACCTATGTATCTATGGAGGTGGGGTAGACAAGCATATAAACCTATGTATCTATGGAGGTGGGGTAGACAAGCATATAAACCTATGTCTCTATGGAGGTGGGGTAGACAAGCATATAAACCTATGTCTCTATGGAGGTGGGGTAGACAAGCATATAAACCTATGTATCTATGGAGGTGGGGTAGATAAGCATTATAAACATATGTCTCTATGGAGGTGGGTTAGATAAGCATATAAACCTATGTATCTATGGAGGTGGGGTAGATAAGCATTATAAACATATGTCTCTATGGAGGTGGGTTAGATAAGCATATAAACCTATGTATCTATGGATGTGGGGTAGATAAGCATATAAACCTATGTATCTATGGATGTGGGGTAGATAAGCATATAAACCTATGTATCTATGGATGTGGGGTAGATAAGCATATAAACCTATGTATCTATGGAGGTGGGGTAGATAAGCATTATAAACCTATGTATCTATGGAGGTGGGTTAGATAAGCATATAAACCTATGTATCTATGGAGGTGGGGTAGATAAGCATTATAAACATATGTCTCTATGGAGGTGGGTTAGATAAGCATATAAACCTATGTCTCTATGGAGGTGGGGTAGATAAGCATATAAACCTGTCTCTATGGAGATGGGGTAGACAAGCATATAAACCTATGTCTCTATGGAGGTGGGGTAGAGAAGCATATAAACCTATGTCTCTATGGAGGTGGGGTAGAGAAGCATATAAACCTGTCTCTATGGAGATGGGGTAGACAAGCATATAAACCTATGTCTCTATGGAGGTGGGGTAGATAAGCATATAAACCTATGTCTCTAGTTAATGGATGTTAATGAAAAGAGCCTAAGCTACTCTTTCAAAATCCTTATACTGGAGTCCGGCTCATTCAGTTCCTGTTAATAAATCTCTTGTATGGTTTGTTTGTTTGTTTGTTTTTAGGGCTCAAGGAAGCTCCAACAGCTTAGGTCATATGGCGACTTCCAGCTATCGGAAGAACCTGGCTACAAACAGGCGACTTCCAGCTCTCGGAAGAACCTGGCTGCAAACAGTATTTCAAGCACTGACGGACACCCGGGTAAAACCACTGACCTACCACAAGATAGCTGGATAGCTTCCACACGTGAAATAAATTTACATACTGGTTGTATTCGAAACTACAGTAGTGATGGGCAAGTGATTTGAAGTCAACGACTCTAACCACCCAGCCAACCAATAGCCACAGAGGCCACTTCTCTTGTATGATGGAACTACGTTCATGATACTTTTGTGTGTTTTACGTTTATTTATCGTCGCTACCGGTTGTCAATATGAGCGACACCTCCTGAAGAGATTAGTAATATTAGATTTTTGGAGGATAGTGCAATGATACAGACAGAGACCCATTCCAGAGTCTCCTCTGGTTCATTTACGTGCACGGTGTAAAGCACCGACACGAGACCTCGGTTTGAAAGTCCCATCTGAAAGATTGTTACAGTAACTATAAGCCATGGTTTCATGCATTGGCAAATATTTACGGACGGTCAGATGCACAAAAGTTAAATCACATCACATCGAGCTAGAAATTACCTTCACTATCTTTACTGGATCCCGGTTCTTTCAGCTTCTGTTCTACGGCCACTGTGAGGTCCTCTATATGACCCTCATTCTCCTCCAGCAGTAGTATTCGTTGTTTTAATTGTTCGTTCTCGTTTGTCAGTCGTTTGATCTCTTCTCGGCGTTCCGCCGTCGCCACATTCACAGGATTCATCTCAAAATGCAGTACCTTCACTTTGGTTGGGTCATAATCACCCTGAAAACAGTACAGTGTACCGTACTTACTCTCCTATATGACTAGTTGTTTTACCATCAGATTATGGCCTCAAAGTGTTTTCCCGTCATGCGAGTGATAAAAAAAACCTTGAACTGGCCAAACATGCAATTTATACATGGTCTGGTGTTCATTTTATAAATCCGTCTTATATGCGAGTGCATGCAAAAACCCACAGATTTCAGGAGGTCATCTTATAGGCAAGATCCTTATGGACGATGTGTAAAACATGAGGGCTCTGGACAGTTTGAGATACGATTTTTTTAAAAGAACATGCAAGGAACATGCACGGAATACAGAACATGCACGGAATATGCACAGAACATGGAACATGCACGGAATACAGAACTTGCACGGAACATGCATGGAATATGCACAAAACATGTACGCAATACAGAATATGCACAGAACATGGAACATGCATGGAATATGCACAGAACATGGAACATGCATGGAATATGCACAGAACATGTACGGAATACAGAATATGCACAGAACATGGAACATGCATGGAATATGCACAGAACATGTACGGAATACAGAATATGCACAGAACATGGAACATGCATGGAATATGCACAGAACATGGAACATGCATGGAATATGCACAGAACATGTACGGAATACAGAATATGCACAGAACATGGAACATGCATGGAATATGCACAGAACATGTACGGAATACAGAATATGCACAGAACATGGAACATGCACAGACCATGGAACATGTACGGAATACAGAACATGCACAGAGCATGGAACATGCACGGAATACAGAATGTGCACAGAGCATGGAACATGCACGGAATACAGAATGTGCACAGAGCATGGAACATGCACGGAATACAGAATGTGCACAGAACATGGTTTTTAACATTTGTTATGTATTTGAACAGTGTCAAATAATATATAATCTTAATTTGACTACCGGTACTGGGTTAGTCTTTTTTCATTCGGCTCTCTTCGTAACAAATCATAACAGCAATGAATTGAATGTGCATTAATCACTTATAGCATGTTTTATTAGAATTGCTGGAGTAAAGAACATTTAAATTACACATTGCCTCTTCTCTCTCTCTCTCGTGGCAATGGATTCCATCAGGAATGAGGTCTCGAGAGTGATTAATATAAGTTGTAAGAACTTGTTTCGCAATCGAGCTAAAATAAATTTGTATAAACTAAAGAACAGGACACTCGTGCACACTGCAATTTCATTTGTTTGGACAGAGACAGCATTCTTTGTGTTCATCTTCCTAACTTTCTATCAGCGTATATTAGAGAACAGCGGTTACCTGTAAATGCCTCTGTTCTAGTCTACACTCAAGTGTGTACTTCTCCTGTTCACAAGTCTCCAAAGACTTCTCAAGGCCGGCTATTGTTTCCCTGAAATACCGTTCACGAATTACAGTAAAACATCTCTTTGCATGCTGGGTAAAATAAATGCTATAAATAGCTCAAATAATTGTAGTACTCCGGTTTCCTCCCACATGAATAACCACATATACGCTTTCATCCGAGCCAACGAGAGTGATTAATATAAGTTGCTAAAACTTGCTTCGCAATAATTGTAGCAGACGACAATTCATTAATCTGTTTTTCTTATTTGTAATTGAAAACTCTGGAAATATGTCGTGGAATTTCACTAGAATTGTGGCATAATGACACGACATATTTGGATGTTATTCTCACCGCTAGCGTGCAGAGCTAAGCAGCCAGATAAGGGAAAGGCCATATTTGGCTGTTTACTGGAGGTGACTTGTTAACAGAGGGAATCCATGACAGACATTTTCTAAGTTTGATCACGCAATTCGACTAAATCTTTATATTCATGTTGTGTACATGTGTGTTTGTGGTATATATGGTTTTTTCACAAGTATACTGGCATAGTCCTCCAGGATCTCACGTTTCCTCTTTAATGTCTCCTGTATCTGGGTCCTACCGGCACCAAACTCTACCGTGAAAATAAAATTGTATATTTGCAATATAATGGTCATTACTTTTCCAATTAATTTACACTACAAAGTGATTTAAACTTCAGAAGGGAGTAATGTCACTGATTAGATTTCTATCCCATAGCAGTATGATTTCTTGGCATTTCTCTTGCAAGCCGAGTATGGTCTTAATATTGGCGGGGGGGGGGAAGAAATGTGCCAATTTAAAACATCGCTCATTTGGTACGCAGCTAAATTGCGCTATCCAGTATATTTTATATCGCAATCTCTCTATACCTTAATATGAACAAACCTAAGATGCAGAATGGTCTTCTGGTCTCCCGGTGAAGATGACACACCATTATGACTAGTACGCTGTAACTGGGACAACTGTAACTCAACCTGAAACATACAGAGGTAATATGACTGGTACGTCGTAACTGGGACAACTGTAACTCAACCTGAAACATACAGAGGTAATATGACTGGTACGTCGTAACTGGGACAACTGCAACTCAATCTGAAACAAACAGAGGTAATATGACTGGTATGTCGTAACTGGGACAACTGCCTCCAGAAATGTAATTTTAATTTGGAGGATAATGTTGGATACTAGTACACAATATATACATGATTGGGTATGTAACACCAATTCATGGAACCTGGGTTTATACTGATCGGGTATGTAACACCAATTCATGGAACCTGGGTTTATACTGATCGGGTATGTAACACCAATTCATGGAACCTGGGTTTATACTGATTGGGTATGTAACACCAATCCATGGAACCTGGGTTTATACTGATCGGGTATGTAACACCAATCCATGGAACCTGGGTTTATACTGATTGGGTATGTAACACCAATCCATGGAACCTGGGTTTATAGTCGCCCCTGAGACGAGGGATCTAACTCATGATTTATTGTTTCAATACTCCAACCTCTGACCTTCTGCCAGTTGGATAGCTTCCTCACTTGAAATAATTTGATACCCAAAGTGGGATTTGAACCTACAGTGGTGGCGGAAGAGATTTGAAGTCCGCGACCGTAACCACACAGTCACAACATCTAGACAACAGCTACGGTCCCCGGTAACAGGTGGCTACAAAGTGAAGATTAGTCTGTAAACGCTATGCTGTCAAACCATTCTTTTAAAAAAACCCACAGGACCTTAATTGTGAAATGGATACGGTTCATAATAGAGAGGTTGCGAGTTCGAACCCAGCCAGGCCCACCGTGGTGATGTCCCGACTCCAAGATACTTGAGTCTACACCGATTCATATCTCTCCCCTCAAGGAGATGGATTCCATCAGGAATACGTTTTCGAGAGCGACTAAACAATAATGTTGCAAAACTTGTTTCGTAATCGAGCTAACAGAAACCTGGTTTTTATCGATCAACAGGCGGAATCTCAATGACAGACCAGTAACACAGTTTGAAGACTATATATATTATTTTGACGCCATTTTGCTATTGCAATGATGAATTGAAACCGGTTGGCAATATATTAAAGTACAAACATGATTTAATTTACAACGATTGCGAAAAGGATTTAACAACTTGTAATCACTTTCGTTGGCACGGATGAAAGAGTATGTGACGGTCATACGTGTGGGCGGAAACCGGAGTACACAGAGAAAACCTGTCTGGAGGAAACCGGAGTACACAGAGAAAACCTGTCTGGAGGAAACCGGAGTACACGGAGAAAACCTGTCTGATCTGGAGTACATCGTATCATCTCACATACTTCCTGGACCGAGTATCGAACCCGGGTTGCAACAGTGAGAAGCTAGCGTGCTAACCACTGCAATAATCGCACAGCCAGAATATTGATGTACAAACAGCTAAGCAACCCATGTCATCTTGCTGTATATTATATATATATATATATATATATTGGAGGGTTTACCTGTCTGGTGTGCTGTTTGGCAGTGGAAAGTTCATCATTCACCCTGGTTAACTCTGTATCGAGGTATTCCGTCTGCTTCTTGTATCCCTGTACACTCTCCTCTAGATGGTGTGCGCGAGCCAGGGTACCAGTCGAGTCTTGTGTGATGTTCACTTCACTCTCGTAGGAATCTATGACCCGTTTATTGGCATCTCTTTCCTGCAGAAGTTATACGGTCTGTGTTACACACCAGATGCCATTCTAGGCAGTATTTCATGTAACGGGCGAGTGACCGGGGAAAACTACAAACCTTTCATAGGCAAACTGAACAGCTTTCTCAAATGAAAATATTGGATAAACCTATGGGATTCAAGTTGAGGGGCCGGTAATTTGAATACTTGGAGAGATTCTAACCTAGACTGGTGAGGGGCCGGTAATTTGAATACTTGAGAGATTCTAACCTAGACTGGTGAGGGGCCGGTAATTTGAATACTTGAGAGATTCTAACCTAGACTGGTGAGGGGCCAGTAATTTGAATACTTGAGAGATTCTAACCTAGACTGGTGAGGGGCCGGTAATTTGAATACTTGAGAGATTCTAACCTAGACTGGTGAGGGGCCGGTAATTTGAATACTTGAGAGATTCTAACCTAGACTGGTGAGGGGCCGGTAATTTGAATACTTGAGAGATTCTAACCTAGACTGGTGAGGGGCCGGTAATTGGAATACTTGAGAGATTCTAACCTAGACTGGTGAGGGGCCGGTAATTTGAATACTTGAGAGATTCTAACCTAGACTGGTGAGGGGCCGGTAATTTGAATACTTGAGAGATTCTAACCTAGACTGGTGAGGGGCCGGTAATTGTAATACTTGAGAGATTCCAACCTAGACTGGCGAGGGGAAAGTGATTTGTATACTTGAGAGATTCTAACCTAGACTGGTGAGGGGAAAGTGATTTGAATACTTGAGAGATTCTAACCTAGATTGGTGAGGGGAAAGTGATTTGTATACTTGAGAGATTCTAACCTAGACTGGTAAGGGGACAGTGATTTGTATACTTTCAGAGATTGTAACCTAGACTGGTGAGGGGAAAGTGATTTGTTTACTTCAGAGATTCTAACCTAGACTGGTGAGGGGAAAGTGATTGGAATCCTTATGGGTGATTAACCCTTTACTACACAACAGAAGAGGCTTATTTTATTTCCATACTGCTGATAAGCAATAGGCACATTGAACTACCAATAAATACAATACGGAATGTGCAACAGCAGCTATATGTGGGAAGCGACAATGGTGGTGTATTGTGTTTAAGACATCTTTGACCATTTATGTGATGCCGACATTCAAGCTACCAGACTGGGTTTTGCATACAACATGCCGTCTGCTTGTTGCAATCATGTGTCAAGCTGTTTCATATCATATGATGGATGGCAGAGTTGGAGATCAGGTCGTTATATGCCGCATGCAGATGACGTTACATGATGTATGCCGGCTTTGTAGACCGGACAATCATGTGACACATACAGACGATGTATGTCGGGTTTGTATACAGGACAATCATGTGACACATACAGGCGATGTATGTCTGGTTTGTATACAGGACAATCATGTGACACATACAGACGATGTATGTAAGGTTTGTATACAGGACAATCATGTGACACATACAGACGATGTATGTCTGGTTTGTATACAGGACAATCATGCGACACATACAGACGATGTATGTAAGGTTTGTATACAGGACAATCATGCGACACATACAGACGATGTATGTAAGGTTTGTATACAGGACAATCATGTGACACATACAGATGATGTATGTAAGGTTTGTATACAGGACAATCATGTGACACATACAGACGATGTATGTAAGGTTTGTATACAGGACAATCATGTGACATATACAGACGATGTATGTAAGGTTTGTATACAGGACAATCATGTGACACATACAGACGATGTATGTAAGGTTTGTATACAGGACAATCATGTGACATATACAGACAATGTATGTAAGGTTTGTATACAGGACAATCATGTGACACATACAGACGATGTATGTCTGGTTTGTATACAGGACAATCATGTGACACATACAGACAATGTATGTAAGGTTTGTATACAGGACAATCATGTGACACATACAGACGATGTATGTAAGGTTTGTATACAGGACAATCATGCGACACATACAGACGATTCATGCAAATCTACAACACAGCATAAGAATGCACACATATTTTGATGTACCTTTGCGACAAGGAGTAGCTTTCTCTGGAGTCGCTTGAGTAGATCTTTGTCCTGCTGCCGCTTGCTTTTCTCCATGGCTGCCGTCTGCTGCAATGTGTTCACCTGCTCTTGCAAACTTTCAACACTGTTTTCTTTTAGATGCAAACTGTAAGCATAAACAGAATGTTGTTAATTCAAGTTTTACAGAACATCAACAAACAGCTCAGTTTATATCAGTGCTTAATCAGTGCTTACGGTCAGGCCTAGGACCCGTCGTCCCCTCTGAAATTGGCCAGACTCCTCTGAAATTGTTGGCCAGGCCTCTCTGAAATTGTTGGCCAGGCCCCTCTGAAATTGTTGGCCAGACGGTGACCCCTCTGAAATTATTGGCCAGATCCCTCTGAAATTATTGGCCAGGTCCCTCTGAAATTGTTGGCCAGGCCCTGATTTAAAATTGCTAGGCCCCTCTGAAATTGTTGGCCAGGCCCTGATTTAAAATGGCTAGGCCCCTCTGAAATTGTTGGCCAGGCCCCGATTTAAAATGGCTAGGCCCCTACCTATATAAAGATGTTATATTAAATTGCAGAGCAGTTTTTCTGAAACAGTTCTCACTCATTTCTCCATAAAGCATAACATCTAGGGGGAGTAATCTAGGTCCAACATTTAGAAGGAAGTATCTCCATAAAGCAAAACGTCTAGATCTCCATAAAGCATAACATCTAGGGGGAGTAATCTAGCTCCAACATTTAGAGGGAAGTGTCTCCATAAAGCATAACATCTAGGGGGAGTAATCTAGCTCCAACATTTAGAGGGAAGTGTCTCCATAAAGCATAACATCTAGGGGGAGTAATCTAGCTCCAACATTTAGAGGGAAGTGTCTCCATAAAGCATAACATCTAGGGGGAGTAATCTAGCTCCAACATTTAGAGGGAAGTGTCTCCATAAAGCATAACATCTAGGGGGAGTAATCTAGCTCCAACATTTAGAGGGAAGTGTCTCCATAAAGCATAACATCTAGGGGGAGTAATCTAGCTCCAACATTTAGCGGGAAGTATCTTCATAAAGCAAAACGTCTAGAGGGAGCAATCTAGCTCCAACATTTAGAGGGAAGTATCGGAGTGGGAACCGTCCCACTAAACCTTGTTATCATATTTGTAACTATTCTCAATCGTTGAGCTTACCACCCCCCACCCCACCAAAACCGATTGAATCAAAATTTCACAGCATGCACACACAATCTTATAACACCAATGGCAACAAATAAAGCAATAACTCAGTTAAATACATAAGTTTACGAAATATTTACCTGTTGGATATTTACTACTGTTGCTTATATACCACTGGTTTAATTTGGTCCGAAAAGTAATTGAATGTGGATATTTCTGCAAGAATCTTTATGATACATGGTCGATACAACTTACCTGATGTCTTCAACAATTAATCAAATGTAATTAACCTATCATTTATGACTGGATGATTATAAATTTAATCCTTACATGACATAGGGAGAGTTTGTTGTTTTAGTGGCATCCGAAACAAATTAGCCTTCGGTAGTATGATACAATATTGTTTATATCGTGATAGTGCAGTGGTAGCACGTTCGCCCCAGGTGCGAATAGCCTCGAGTTAGACATTTAAATTCCACATTGCCTCTTCTCTCCCCCTCGTGGCGATGGATTACATCAGGACTGAGGTGTCGAGAGTGATCAAAGTTGTAATAACTTGTTTCGCAATCGAGCTAAAATAAATTTATATAAACAAAATAAACACCAAAGTTTCATACACAGAATGTGCAACTTTAACTGGATAGTTTGAAAGTCATACCTCGTCTGCAATTCCCCATGCCTGGACAACATGATGGCTTCAGCATTCTGTAAGTTCACCATTCTCCTAGACATGTCCGATGGTGACCTGTTCACAATACATGCATAATTCATTTATATATAGATTTATTCGTTCAGAGATAGATTTTAATTATTTGTGCGTACTATGCTCACAACGACATATTCGTTAAAATTAAGGGACTTCTTGGCCTAGTGGCGAAGGTCATTTCCCTCAAATCGCTTGACCCTCAATGCTGTATGCTCGTTACCATACACATTATTTCAAGTGATGAAACTCACCCAGCTGTTTGACAAAAGGATGGTGGTTCTGCCCGGACACCAGCCTGTGCCAGAAATACTGCCCCCGTAGGGCAACTGGGCTCTTCCTAACCCCAACAAAACATACAAAGAACTGGAAGGTTGCATTTGTAACAAGCAGAATCGATGAATTGCTATAACCGCCAAATTGGGGAGCTGGGATTTGTGGATTTTTAGTCAATACCTACTGGGTCCCAACAAAAATTAAACGTGCACCACCGTTACGTATTATGGTTATACATGTTTATTAGTTTATACAAATTTATTTAGCTTGATTGCGAAACAAGTTCTTACAACTTATATTAATCACTCTCAAGCCTTTATTCCTGATGGAATCATTCCAACGCCACGAAGGAGAGAGAAGGAAGAGGCAACGTGGAATTTAAATGCCTTGCCCAAGGGCACAATCGTAACGGCTACAGTGGGGCTCAAACTCCAGGCCTTTTGCACCTGAAGCGAATGCGCTACCACTGCGCCATCACAACTTCCTGTTTAGGACATGTTTATTTTAAGTGTAACCCATTGTAACTGAAAAGTGGCTCTCTGCACCGACAAATTTAGTCATTTAAAGGGCAATAATTCTGGAGTTACTATGTCGATCTTCATGGAAAGTGCACGTGCACCACAACACTATTGTGATACATATGTATATTAAGCTTCATAAAATTACATCCATTGGTTATTAAAAGCGACATTACATCAATGAAAATGCAAATTTCTACAGAATGTAATTTATATGGTATAATTTTTATCCAAATACTTGCCTCAAAAACTGAGTATTTCAACTAATAAACAAACGTCGTATACGCGGTTTGTTGACATAGTGTAAATAGGGTCGACATACATGCGTAATACAACGCGTGTATCCTGAATAACACGATACATATGGTACAGATTTATCGTTATATGAAATCCTACTTTCAATTTTGAAAGTTTGTAGACCACAAAAACACTGTTTATTGATTCAATGTTGGTGTTCGAAATATTCGGAAAAATTTGTAGCAGCAATGCATTTATACGTGAACAAAATGCATTTTATATGCTTGTTGCGATGTAATGTCGCTTTAATTTGGTTGATAATTTATGGATCACACATGATTTATGATGGACAAACGGATGGATGAACAGACAACAAGATCAAATCAATATGGCAAACAGATACTCATAAATAATTAAACATAATCAGGTTTTACTCACCTAAATTGGTGACCAGATTTGTCAACATTTTCCCATTGATCCAACCGTGCTTTTGTTACCTGCATATACAACACAAAACACTATAAAACCCATCAGTTTCAGCAACCATCGTGTCATGGTTTGCAAGGTTATTTCAAGTTATTTCTGGCTTGTTTTAATCTCATTTTCAGTGACCAACATGTTATAGTTTGTAAGTTTATCTTAAGGTATTTCTAGTACATTTTCAGTGACAAGCGCGTTATAGTTTGTAAGTTTATCTTAAGGTATTTCTGCCAAATTTTTTACCTCATTTTCAGTGACCAGCGCGTTATAGTTTATAAGTTTATCTTAAGTTATTTCTGCTAAATTTTTACCTCATTTTCAGCGACCAGCGTATTTTAGTTTGTAAGTTTATCTTAAGTTATTTCTGCTAAATGTTTACCTCATTTTCAGCGACCAGCGCGTTATAGTTTGTCTTAAGTTATTTCTGGCACATTTTTACCTCATATTCAGCGACCAGCGTGTTATAGTTTATAAGTTTATCTTCAAGCCTCTCCAACTTCTTCTTCATTGAATCGTGCTGTTCATTCAACAAGTCATTGTTCTCTTGTATATCGCTGTAAACGTAGAAAAGAAAAACCACTTTCAAATGTCAGCACTAAAGATGCACATTTAAAGAAATTAGAAAAGTGTATATCTGAACATACTATACTTAAATACTGAGTAACACTCACAGAGATCAGGCATATTACACTTACATTGATTCCAGTTATTTTGATTCAATTACTGTCGGGTTTCCTTAACACAACTTGTACTACTGTCGGGTTTCATTAACATAACTTGTACTACTGTCGGGTTTCATTAATATAATGTGTACTACTGTCGGGTTTCATTAACATAACTTGTACTACTGTCGGGTTTCACTAACATAACTTGTACTACTGTCAGGTTTCATTAACATAACTTGTACTACTGTCGGGTTTCATTAACATAACTTGTACTACTGTCGGGTTTCATTAACATAACTTGTACTACTGTTGGGTTTCATTAACATAAATTGTACTACTGTCTGGTTTCCTTGACATAACTTGTACTACTGTCGGGTTTCCTTGACATAACTTGTACTACTGTCAGGTTTCCTTGACATAACTTGTACTACTGTTGGGTTTCCTTGACATAACTTGTACCACTGTCGGGTTTCCTTGACATAACTTGTACTACTGTTGGGTTTCCTTGACACAACTTGTACTACTGTCGGGTTTCCTTGACACAACTTGTACTACTGTCGGGTTTCCTTGACACAACTTGTACTACTGTCGGGTTTCCATGACACAACTTGTACTACTGTCAGGTTTCCTTGACATACCTTGTACTACTGTCTGGTTTCCTTGACATAACTTGTACTACTGTCTGGTTTCCTTAACACAACTTGTACTACTGTTGGGTTTCCTTGACATAACTTGTACTACTGTCATGTTTTATTGACATAACTTGTACTACTGTCAGGTTTCCTTGACACAACTTGTACTACTGTCGGGTTTCCTTGACATAACTTGTACTACTGTTGGGTTTCCTTGACATAACTTGTACTACTGCCGGGTTTCCTTAACACAACTTGTACTACTGTCGGGTTTCCTTAACACAACTTGTACTACTGTCGGGTTTCCTTGACATAACTTGTACTACTGTCGGGTTTCCTTGACATAACTTGTACTAATGTTGGGTTTCCTTGACATAACTTGTACTACTGTCGGGTTTCCTTGACATAACTTGTACTACTGTCGGGTTTCCTTGACACAACTTGTACTACTGTCTGGTTTCCTTGACACAACTTGTACTACTGTCGGGTTTCCTTGACATAACTTGTACTACTGTCGGGTTTCCTTAACACAACTTGTACTACTGTCGGGTTTCCTTGACACAACTTGTACTATCGGGTTTCCTTGACACAACTTGTACTACTGTCGGGTTTCCTTGACATAACTTATACTACTGTCGGGTTTCCTTAACACAACTTGTACTACTGTCGGGTTTCCTTAACACAACTTGTTGTACAGTACAGGTACTACCTGTAAGTTTATCTAACACAACTGGTCATGAAACTGTCTGTTTACCTTAAGTACTGGTTTTCATCGACTAATTTTCTGTTTTCTTTTTCCATATCCTGGAATGTAGACAGCTGTGTTTTCAAACCTTTTGCCACAATATGGTCCTCCTCCATGCGAGATATCTCTAGCTCCAACTCCTGAAAGATAACACACAAGTCGTTCACATGATCTCAAAAGGTCTTAGCACAATCAGTTACAGGGCGTTCATTTGACCCAAGCTCCCGGGTTTTGACGCACGAAAATTGATAAAGACGCTTTTTGACTCTTGGTGAAAATGCCCTGAGAGTCAACTTGACCCGGGGCGTTGATCGGCCATGCGTCATCAAATATTTTCTCAGCGGAGTAATTATCAAAATATGTCTGTCTACGAGGTCGAAGACCGTAATCGTTCATATATAAACCGCAGTTATTTTCATCAAAATTCTGCTGCATTTCGTTATGAACACGATCGTGATTTACGAGGGACTCACAATCGGACAAAATGGCGTCTAGGCAAACTTTACGTAAAATCTTTATCTCAACCAGCCGATCAGAATATAGTATCAACCACGCATAAAGCGCCTTCATCACTTGCGCCGCCCAGGGTTAGGTTCAAAACGCGTGGTTGATGTCATTATTCAGTTGGGTGGTTGAGAAAAAAGGCTTACCCAAACTTTAGTATCAAAGGGAAATAAATCTTTAATAACGTTTCTCTAATACCTGTACGGCTCGGTATTTTTCCGGTAAAAATTAGTTTTTATCAAAAGACAATTATTATTGATTGTCACAATAAACACCTTTAACAACCAATTACCGTTTGTGTTGTTTGCCATCATATGTGCTGCTAATCATGAGAACTGAGAAGTTTAAGTAGGTGTTGACATTATGTGTATTGTCAATGTACAATAGGCATAGATAAAACGGTGTTTTTGTAACACGTGTATTGTCAATAATAAGTTGTCTGCTATTTGAGAAGCTTATAGTGGGCCACTGATATAGAAATTATACGCCGGAATATTTTGATGATGACTTTTGCTATTGTTTGTTACAGATTTCTATGGGGTATTAATTGTGTGCACAACCCATTAATCATTTCATTGTTTCTACATTATTCCTTCATTTTCTGGAGAATATTCCTAAATCATTCTTAGTTATATTTTCAATCAGATCGGAGATAAAAAAATTAAAGAGTATCAGTTTTAGAAATTAAATCTTAAATATGGTTCAGAAAAGCCTTAGTCACTTCGGAATTGGCACACCCAGCAAACGTAAGCTGAGTGATAGTGTTAGTGAACCTGGGACACCTAAACGCCATAAAGTAGACTGTGACACTCGTAAGTCTAAAGTGAAAAGAAAATTCAGGTCTGAGTGGCTTAATGAATTTGAGTGGCTGGAAATGAAACAAACTGATGATCAGATTCTGTTGTATTGTACTTGGTGTAGAGATGCTAAAAAGAAATATCCCTTCGCTAACAGTGGTAGCACGAACCTACAAAAATTACATGTACGTAAAGTACCAACATGCATATATTTGACTCTTGAAAATTCCAGCTTGACTCTTGAAAATTCCTGTTTGACTCTTGAGATTTTGACCTCAAGGGTCATTGACTCTTGAGTTTCAAAGTCTAGTGAACGCCCTGCAGTTACCATATTTACTTGCGTCTAAGACGATCTCGACTATAAGACGACTGCCCAACTTTTGTCTTAAATTAGTGGTATTTTTACATGTGTGTTTTACGTTTATTTATTGTCGCATACCGGTTGCCCATGAGCGACGCCTCCTGAAGAGATTAGTTATTTCAGATTTTTGGAGGATAGTGCAATGATACAGACAGAGACCCATTCCAGAGTCTCCTCTGGTTCTTTTACGTGCACAGTGTAAAGCACCGACCAGAGGACCTTGGTTTAAAGTCCCATCCAGACTGTTAATTTTATTAGAGTCTGACGGGGGGATCGAACCTGCGATCCCTGGATTATACCAGTCCAGCGTGTTAGCACTGGACTACATATTTTACATATCCATGTACCTGTATATAAGACAGGTTGAGAAAATGGAAACCACTTGGAAGTAAAGATCAAACAAATTGTACTGTTATGTTATATTTCGGGTTTTACGCCTGCATCAGCACCATTTTGGGCTATATCGGCGGTGGGCAGTTTACCTAACAACACCTTTCCTGGGCAGGCTCCAGCGGTTAACCAGTACTTGGGTGCACCAACCTCCGTAAGAAACTGCCAACTTTTTCATATAAATGAGACACGGTCTGAGCGGGGCTCGAACCCGTGACCATCAGTGATGATAGGTTACAGTGGTATACAAGTCAGATTTTTGTGATGTCATAATGCTGCATTATGACATCATATGTTCCCAGTATGATTAAACTTCAGGTCATAAATATTCGTGTTTTTATCAGACGATAGGATAAATAAAATATACGGGTACCGTCTGATCAATTTTAATTTATTAGGTTCGTCTCCGAAAAAATACAAGGCTCGGCCGATAAAATAGTGACCTAATATTCTCACAGTTACACACAGTTGTACAGTTGCCAACGTCGGTCATTTGATTCTTTAAATTTAGCAAACATACCACGCGGTGCCATTTCAATACACATCCAGTCAGTTCATGACACCACCTACCTTTACTCTTTGTTCTGCCTGTGTGGCTTTCAGTCGGAGTTCTTCGCAGTCTTTCATCTGGTCACTAATATCTGAAGACCTCCTGGAAAAGAACGTATGACAAAAACTCCAACTACAGTCAACAGCTCCATTTTGGGCTATATCGACGGCGGGCCGTTTACCTAACACCTTTCCTGGGCAGGTTCCAGCGGTTAACCAGTACTTGGTGCACCAACCTCTGTAAGAAACTGCCAACTTTTTCATATAAACAGACACGGCCTGAGCGGGGCTCGAACCAGTGACCATCAGTGATGATAGGTTACAGGGGTATGCAAGTCAGCGACCGTAACAACTCTACCACAGAGGTGGTCTTGACTGCTTAATGGATGTGATCATTAACACAGGTTTGACTGTTCTTGCACAGTGCTTGTATCACTTGTATTAAACCTGGTGAAACATACCGTCTTTGTAAAAAAACAACAACATGTAAACACAAGGACACAATGAGAGACATTGGTCAGTTACTGCCCCTGAATACTCTTCAAGGAGGATACGCCCTCTTAATAGGTTTATTAAGACAATCAGTAACCAATATTTAACTAGTTAGAGGTATCAAAATGAACCCCTGACAAGGTTCGAACATTCGACCTCCCGCTACTAGGCGGACACCATAAACACGAGGCCATGGAGACGGTCTTTGCATGTCAAATGGACGCTTATATTGTCAGTTTTCCGAGTAATTATTCATTCATACAACATAACCTCATTTAACACACTGTCGTGACGTCATACCTTTGTACTGTCGTGACGTCATACCTTTGTACTTGCAGTCCATGATTATTAATATTGGACTGCTGTCAAAAAGCCAGAGCATTCTATTAAATCCTACGCGTAAATGTACGAAATTAACAATTTTAAATAGTAGGATCTTGTTATAAAGTGTGTGGCTTAAGTAAGATATAAGCCTCAAACGGATCCAATATGTAAAATATTGGTACGTTCTTCGGCCCAACGCGCCTCATACAGTTCAATATTTTACATATTAGATCTATTTCGGCTTATATCCTATACGTATACGTAACAAGTGACATAGACCACAGACTGTGCACGACTGTGAGCGTAATCAGCCGCATTCGCCCAATGAATTATCCACAGTACACGCACACAACTTATGCTTAATCTAAGTTACCGTCATTTGCTATGTATAACGCGCACTTTTATTACCGAAATCCTTGAGGAATTTGTCTAGTGCGCATTATACACGGGTACAGCCACCACAACATTGTTTTCCAGGTAATAAAACCAAAACATGAAAATCACACCTGGGATTCAAGTTGCAGTTGTTTCATTCATTTTTCATGGTTTCGTGTAACAAATGTTAACAGTAAAAATTATTTGGTGCAAACATGAAAATCAACAACTGGCAGGGTTCATACTAGGTGGTGATTTGGGCGAAATAGTTAGTCATCCTAGGGACCCTGACTTCTCCCTAATCCCTAAAAATCTTTTTTTTTATTATTACAATTTTCATACAAAAATGTTCTCCAGTAATCTACACTGGCTCCTTATAAAGCACCTCTTCTATTCAAATGTTGTATTTAATGGTCATACTGTGAATTTAGTTGAAATTATTAAATAACACAATTTAAGGATGCTTTCGTGCGCTTTCTTACTTCTCATAACAGATGATTTCGCGCATTGTTATACCGTATATACGGTATTATATAGTGATCCAAAGCATAGAAACATTATTCAACTATATGAACTATGCTCTACAAACTATGCTGTCTACCAATACCATAGCATATATTATTTTATACTTTGCAATGAAATATAGAAATTCATCAGTGAAATAAAATGTGTTCTTCGTGGGATAATAATGCTTTCAATGTTCATTTGGTGAAATATAATTCCATCACACACTGAAACAAACGAATATTCTTTTTATTTTAGACTGAAATGTATTTTTATGATAGAAAACCAACAGAGAGCAAACTTCTGCAGCCACTCACATTCCAGTCACGTGATCATAATTTAAATAAGTTCTAAAAATAGCACACTGTATGCAAATTAGTATCACCGATTGTTTCCAATGTGTCTTGTCAATGGTGGGGGGATTCAGTGCATTGATAGCATCACATACAGTGCATTGATAGCATCACATACAGTGCATTGATAGCATCACATACAGTGCATTGATAGCATCACATACAGTGCATTGATAGCATCACATACAGTGCATTGATAGCATCACATACAGTGCATTGATAGCATCACATACAGTGCATTGATAGCATCACATACAGTGCATTGATAGCATCACATACAGTGCATTGATAGCATCACATACAGCACATTGATAGCATCACATACAGTGCATTGATAGCATCACATACAGTGCATTGATAGCATCACATACAGTGCATTGATAGCATCACATACAGTGCATTGATAGCATCACATACAGTGCATTGATAGCATCACATACAGTGCATTGATAGCATCACATACAGTGCATTGATAGCATCACATACAGTGCATTGATAGCATCACATACAGTGCATTGATAGCATCACATACAGCACATTGATAGCATCACATACAGCACATTGATAGCATCACATACAGCACATTGATAGCATCACATACAGTGCATTGATAGCATCACATACAGTGCATTGATAGCATCACATACAGTGCATTGATAGCATCACATACAGTGCATTGATAGCATCACATACAGTGCATTGATAGCATCACATACAGTGCATTGATAGCATCACATACAGTGCATTGATAGCATCACATACAGTGCATTGATAGCATCACATACAGTGCATTGATAGCATCACATACAGTGCATTGATAGCATCACATACAGTGCATTGATAGCATCACATACAGCACATTGATAGCATCACATACAGTGCATTGATAGCATCACATACAGTGCATTAGCATCACATACAATGCATTGATAGCATCACATACAGTGCATTGATAGCATCACATACAGTGCATTGATAGCATCACATACAGCGCATTGATAGCATCACATACAGTGCATTGATAGCATCACATACAGTGCATTGATAGCATCACATACAGCGCATTGATAGCATCACATACAGCACATTGATAGCATCACATACAGTGCATTGATAGCATCACATACAGTGCATTGATAGCATCATATACATTATGTGCTTTATAATGTGCCAGTGCATCCTACTGGACAAAATTTTGCATGAAATATTTTTTTAAGAAGTGGGGCCCCCAGGGGGATGAAATCAGGGTCCCTAGGGCAAATATTTCGCCCAAATCACTCTCTACAATGAGCCCTACAAACACGTAAACTTACTCGAGTTGAAGTGTAAGTTGAGCTTTAGTTTCCTCGAGTTCACATTTGCATATTTTAAGTTCGGTATCGTTTGTAATCATCTCACTCCTCAGCTGCGTTATTCTCTCCTGGCTCTGTTCTTTCTCCTAATAATACATGTACATAAGTACTACAGTAAAACCTGTCGTAGCAGCCACCTCCATCAAGCAGCAACCTAAGCATGCAGTCAGACAGGTCAGTGGTGCAATGCTTAACATATCCATATTTTGCACTGCGAATCCAGTGATCGCAGGTTCAATCCCCCATTTGACCCTAATAATATTAACAGTTTTTCAGATGGGAGTAGAAGACCATGCATGTAAAAGAACCAGGGACGCTTCTGGATTTGGAGCGTAAAAATAAAATGTCTAATATGCTTCTAGAGGCATTGCCCCGATTAACAAGGAGGCAACAATAAATAAACATACATTGTTATGTTATATTTCGGGTTTTACGCCTGCATCAGCACCATTTTGGACTATATCGCCGACGGGCAGTTTACCTAACACCTTTCCTGGGCAGGCTCCAGCGGTTAACCAGTACTTGGGTGCACCAACCTCCGTAAGAAACTGCCAACTTTTTCATATAAAGAGACACGGTCTGAGCGGGGTTCGAACCAGTGACCATCAGTGATGATAGGTTACAGTGGTATACAAGTCAGCGACCGTGACCACGGAGGCGGACAAACATATATTGTACACGGTATCTATAAAAAAAAAATTCTGTACTTTCATTGACTGGCTGACTGTATTTGGTTAGCTACTGACTACTATGCACACTAGGCATAGTCATATTTCTAGATGCTCAGATTTTATAGATAATATGCTATATCGGATTCATTGCATTTCTGAAGACTTCCTGGAAAGATCCAGAACAATTGGTGAGTTGGCATTCGAATATTTGGATGATTTTCTGAATGATTATTTGTTAATTTCTTGAACTTTAGAATCTTTTTCTAATTTCTTTTTTCAGCGCGGCGACGTAGGATAATCTCCGATTGAAGACGACGGCTTTGTAGAATTATGCAATAATGATGTCTACAGTTAGTAGGCAGGGTTCCCGCTGTCGGTCGCATTTGTCACCAAATGCGCATACAAATTAAATCTGGCTCCAAAAATCTTCCTCAGTTGGCGAAAATCATGCCATAAATATCAGCAAAATAACTTTGTTCAAGAAACATACTCGGCCGAAAATCCATGAAAGTGAAGGTCGCGTGTGCAGTCATGCGTGCGATGATGACAAGCCTTTGTTTATTGGAAATCAGTTGTTTGGCACTTGATTGCATGGGGTGTTGATAAGTTGGTGACATTTTAATTACGGATAATTGGATTAATTGGCGGTCTTTAATCCTACAACTGATTAGCACAGATATTTCTGTACACCAGAATTTGATAATGCAGTGTTTTCTCACTGTGCGTTTCTTGCGGTTTTGAGAATCATTGAATGCATTTTCAGTGACGCAACAATATTTTGACAGCAGATTATATGGACCTTTCTGCGAACGACAAGAAGAAGATATGGACCTTTCTGCAGGGATAAAATGTACAAGGTCACCAAGTACATGTTCATTGACGAGACGCATTTACTTGTTACAATTATGTACAACGAAAAGCGTTCAGATGATACAGATAAGTAAGTACGTCATATGTCGGGAAATGCCCGCTACTGAAATAGGTTTAGTTTCCAAGCAGAATAATTCTGCAAATCCTGAAACCCCAGAATATGATTAGGCCCAGACAATTTCCAACCATGGAAAGGACTGGAACACCTTCAGCTTAGTGATATGACTAATAAGTCCCTACAAACGTAAAACTGTATCAAAACGCGAATTTAGAACGTAGTGGGTGCAAAAAATGCATGGTTAGTCTTAGTGCACTTTCCAATTTCCCAAACCTGATTTTTTATAATTGGTAGGTAGTAAGTTACACAGTATTTATTTATTCATAAGTGCATGTAGACAACTACAGCAGAAGTACAAGTAATTAGCAGTAGTACAGTGGAACCTCTCTTAAGCAGCCACTCTTGGGAAGGCCACAAATTGGCTGCTTAAGGGAGGTGGCTGCTTAACAGAGGGAGACTGCTGGACAACTAGAAATTATTTTCAAAGCAAGCATGCCTGGAAAAGCTGTGATAACAATAATCTGTCAATGGGATTGCCGTATAGTATGATAACAACAAGAAATGAGACAACAGAAACTGAAATTTACACTTTTATTTTTATTAACATTTTATTTATTTTTCAAATTAAACATATGTACATACATTTGTTCTTTTAAAAAAAAACAATGCGATCGAATAATCGGCCTTTGATACCCAGTAATCCGATCAAAACAATGGTTTTCAGCGCCTTGTGTGATCACTCCAAGTTTGTTTATGATTTAACAACCTATTGTGTGGTGCCCGACTTTGTATTTTACACTCTTCAAAAATAGAATGGAAAACCAGGATGACTCATCAATTTCCCGCATAATGGCAGATAATCACGTATGATTGGAGACTGTAAAAACGTGTGAAAAACTAATCAATATTGTTTTTAAGGCCAAAATATCATTTGATAGCTGTAATATAACTATTAAAAAATGATAATTATTAATAAAATATTTCTTTTTTTCCACTCCGTAAATTCAATCTTTCAATGTCTACATCTGATTTGAATGTTACATATTTTCGCGACCGCATCTCTGTAAATATTTTGCCGATTTTTGGTGGATTTTGACCGTTTAAGGTAGGAAATTTTGTCCAAAAACAGTCACTTTGGTGGCCGCTGGCCGGAGATGAGAGGTGACCGCTCAACAGAGGTGTAATATATAGGAAAATCGCTCGGGGGGAATAAAAGTGACCGCTCACCGGAGGTGACCGTTAGTGGAGGTTCCACTGTACATGCACACAAGTTGACAACTTGTTTAACATCAGCACATACCAGATGTCTGATTGAATATGGCACTATAGACTGTTGGCTCCAAAATTGGAGCCATTGGTGCAAACTTTTTCTGATTGGCGAATTTGGTGGCGCAAACTAAAATTGACCCAGAGGAAACCCTGAGTAGGGCTGCAACGATTCCATCCGATTTGCTTTGATCCCGCGCCGCCGAGTCGATACTCGTCCAAGTCATGTCATTTTCGATTCCGATCGTCGAGGATGAAGGGGGGGGGATACTTTGAACCAGATCAAATCCAGTTTGGTTTAGAAGATTTGAGCAGAGTTGACCATACCTGTTGTATATCGTTGGAGCGCTGTATACTCTCCTTCTGAAGGGAGAGAATCTGTTGTTCGTATTTCTTCCGCTGTTTATCAGCCTCTTTCTGGCAATCGGTCAACGTCTCACGTCCCTGCCACTCTTTGTCTACCAGGATCTTCAACTGTGATCGGATCTCCGACAACCTTCGACTATCTTGCTATAGTGAGTAATAAAACATCTGCCTTTAATAATGGACATTTCCCCACAATATAACCAACTCTCAACTCTCACAAAGCAATCTTGTTATTTAACGCTAAACAATATTTATTAGGCCCGAAGCTAGAACCTCAATCTAGGGAGACGTTTGCTGACACAGTCATGGTCCTATCTCTATATACATAAAGTCGCTAAAATCATCCCTTCCGGTTTGTTTTAACCGTTTCGGAAATTCCAACTTTCACTTTTGAGACTTTTGTAGATTGCATAAAAAAACGTTGGAATTATTTTGCAAGAATATTAGGAATGCTATATATTGTTTTGTTTGGGTTTTACGCCTGCATCAGCACAATTTTGGGCCATATCACCGGCGGTCAGTTTACCTAACAACACGTTACCTGGGCAGGCGCCAGCGGTTAACTAGTACTTGGTACACCAACCTCCATAAGAAACTGCCAACTTTTTCATATAAATTAGACAGGGCCCGAGCAATACATTGTGGAAGTCGTGATAGCGCAGTGGATGCGCGTTCGCTTCAGGTGCGAAAGGAGTTTGGGCCCCGCTGGAGGCGTTACGATTGTACCCTTAGGCAAGACATTTAAATTCCAAGTTGCCTCTTCTCTTTCCCTTGTGGCGATGGATTCCATCAGGAATGAGGTCTCGAGAGTGATTAATATAAGTTGTAAGAACTTGTTTCGCAATCGAGCTAAAATAAATTTGTAAAAACTAATACAAGGATTAGTAGTCCAATGTGTGAATCACTGGACCACTGACCCGTAATGACAATAACGTGGCATGCATCGGCATTACTGACCAATCTCTCGCACTGTAACATCTCCATATGTTGCTCCTGATCGATCCTGGCCCGCTTGTTACTCGTCTCCAGTGAGCAAATCTTGGCCTCCAGTCGAACAATCTCTGTTCTCGCCACTATTAAATCGGCTTCTTTCAACTTGAAAGCTCTTTCTTTTTCTAAGGTTAATAAAAATAGGACAATTTACATGGTTCAATGGTGTTCACCTGGTGCATGAAATTTACAAATTGGTTCACAAGAAGTGGGAAATAGATTTTCTAGATAGCCGTTGTGGCGGTCAGATCGGAATTATTTAACAGTGATGATGGAACGTCCCCTATTAATGGCATTTTAAGTGGGATTTGATGGACTGGAAAGAGGGGATAGAAATGTGGAGATTCAGAGGAGATGTCATTTTAAGCATAACATAATAAGTAGGGATGGCAACGAATAGCGATTTCACTATCCGAATATCCGGTCAGTAAGGTATTCGAATATTTGGGTAAATTCTATTAAAAACTCAAAATCACTCAAACTCTTATAAGCACATTTATGGGCGTTTTCACAAATGAAGCCGATGTCACTTGAACTGCTTTCCGTTTTAAGTGTGTTTGTTTTTCAAATGATTTATTCAGATTGATCTTGTACCCGAATCTGTTAAATCCAATTTGCCCCTAGCAGTTTTCTTATTCCCTGCGCAATTGTAGTCTTTCCAAACGTATGACTGAGTGGGTGGCATTTTTTTGAGGACAACATCATAAAGATCGTATTTTATATAGTACTTTTGGGTAATATTGAGCAGTTAATTATAAATTTAAGAAACACAGGGTGGATGTTGCAGCTTGTCTGTAATATTTCAAAGGAATGTTCTTGTCTAAACAGTTTTGACATCATAATTAAGCACCTACTGTAATTATACAATTACATGTAATTAATTATCCAATTACATGGCAGAGTGTCAATTAACACTTGCCATGGATGCGCCCACAACATTGTTTATTCAAACATCCTGGGGCAATTTCTTTTGTATTGGAAGGTTTTATGATGGCTTCAAATTGTAAAAGAAAGCAACGTATCGGATTTATGACAGTTTATATCATTTTCAAATGGGACTTTAAATCAAGGTCCCGTGTTGGTGCTTTACATTGTGCACGTAAAAGAACCAGAGGAGACTCTGGAATGGGTCTCTGTCTGTATGATTGCACTATCCTCCAAAAATCTAAAATGACTAATCTCGCTCATATGGGCAAATAAATGCAAAGCGCTGGCGAGTTGATATTTACCCAGCAAGGCCTGTACAGACACATCATCTGTGTCCCGGGATCTATTCCGGAAGCTATTGTTGCCAGCATCGGACAAGTTGAAGCCAGAAATGCATCGACTGTCATCATGGTCACGTATAAACTGATCAAAATCTCGTTTCATACGAAGCACACCGGTGTTGTCATTCTGGAATGCCATTTTGCAGGTGCAGTAACATCAACCTGTGAAATATATATTGTATGAGTTTATATATAACTAACAATGCTTTACAGAACTTTATCACAGCAGGGATTATATTAGAGGGCGATGTGTGCGGAATAGTCACCCCCAGGGACCCTGACTTCGCCCTCTTGGGATCTAAAACATGGTTTCTTGGGCAGGCTTAGCTGACCGAAGCAGTTAACCAGTACTAAGCAATGTGTGCGAAGTGCCTTGCTTCATGACACCACATATATGTGTCTTGACCGAGTATCCTAAATCCAACACTCTTATCCATTTTTGTCGAGCGGCTGACCACTCCGACTCATATAACACTAATGGCTGTTTTTAACCGTATTATGTAGTTCTTTTTAACACTCTTGATTCAATGAGATTTTTAACCACTGTCCAGAATACGTTTATTAAATATTAAAGACTTTACACAAGGAGTATTTACCATTAAACTACTAATGTAATGATACACTGTTTTTTATCTCGGAATATTGGTTCTTTGTTGTTGCTACATTAACATTTACTCTTATAATCGCCTACGAAGGCGAGGGTACGGAGTTGGAAAAGTTCGACGAATTATGTGCACGAATAAAGATATTGAAATTAAAATGCCAATAGCTAGACAAGTCAGGTTGTCTTCATTGTACTATGTTATTCATTGCAATTCAATACAGATTTTGACATAGCATAATGGAAATAACTGTGAATACTAAATAGATATCTAGATGCAACTGAAAACGCACACAAACTTGATAACTGGAGCCGCCAGACTGGCCAAATAATTTCAACTTTTGTACGAATATGAATGAAAACTTGTAAACCATCCATAACAGCTTACTTGATTAATATTCGTCTCTCATTGTCTAATTGTCTAGTGCACATATACTCGTCTAATATGTATATGTACGGGGAAAGCCAGTCAGGGCTGAAGTCAATATCAATTAGTAAATAAATAATATAGAAGGAATATATCTTCTTCACCTCATATCTCGTCTCGTTGAATGAGTTGGCATCTGCTCTTGCGGGACGCTGGAATTGGCAGGTAGTGTATCTTAAGTGCCGCCATCCACAACTACAATTTGGGATATGTCCTTTAGGAATGACTTGATCGACCGTGATGTCAAGGGGTGAATACCCATATCATTAAGTTTGTAGTGATCAACCGTGTCGAATGCTTTAGTAAAATCAATATCAACTACATATGTTTGCTTATCATGCTCATATATATATACACATCTTGCTTGGACTTTGGATCTTTCTTATAAACAAGGGCAACGACTACACTTCTCCAATTTGGTGGAACTCTGCCTGATTGTGAGGATGGGAGCAATCTCGCGGTGCAGCTCTTTAAGAATCTTAGGTTATATTTCATGCGGATCTGGGACTTTTTGTGGCACAACTCTTGGAGTAGTTTGTCACCACCTTCGACTGATATTGAGATCATTGACATCTTCGCTGCTGACTATATTGAAGTAGCATTTTTGCAGAATTGCTTCTAGCTGAGTGATTTTTAAATGGATATATTCTGGAGAAAACCGGATTCAAATAATTTATTCATGCCACAGTTTTCTGTTTTCTTATGTTTTACAAATGAGTAGAACTTATTATTATCGCTAGCTATATAAGTGTATTTAAAGTCGCCACCGCATAAATGCATTTGGGCGACTGTATTCTCTAAGTTGGTTATATCCTAAGGTGATTCTTCTGTGATGGTTATTCAATGATGATTATATCCGTGTTCTACGATGATTATATCCGTGTTCTGCGATGATTATTCCTATCCTCTACGTTGATTATTTCTGTATTCTCTGACGATTCTTCTTCTGTGAAGCTTATGAAGACGTCCTCAGGTGGCTACTTCTTTCCGTGCCAGGGTGACAAGGCCTGGTCTGTACGTGGTCCTTTGTAGGGCCACCCTCCTCACTGTTGGTCACCCCGCAGCAGCATTTATACGGATCTGACAGTTAGACATCTGGTCGTCGATTGTCACTCAAGGGAGCGTGGATGCCACGACCGTAGCCGCTCCCTCAGGTCCACCGTCTCGTCTATCCGCCGGAGAAGTAGAAGAAAGATCGAAAGCTCAAAAACGCCAGCGAAGATATCGTGAGGCACCCGAAACAATATCTAGAAGAGGCGGTGGATCTGTCCTGATGTGCCATAGCAATGGACACACGCTGGTTCCTATTCGCAAGATCGACGACCAGAAGATCCCAGAATCCTACGCTGCTGCTGCGGGATGTGCACCGGTCACGACGTGCACGTCGTGAGGAGATCGACCGGCCTTATTATTGTTCCCTTGTGAATCGCTCATGAATATGGTGGATTCGAGATATGACCAATATTATGTTCTTATTTCTATAGTTGGACCGTATGTTTTAAGGGCGTTTAACAGATTTATGTCATCGCGTGTTATCTTGTTTGAGTTTTAAGTGTGAAATACATCTTACGACGTGTGTGAATGTGAATGCTAACAATGGTAATTCACAATGTGATTTGGATTTTTTATGTGTGTAACCCAGGTGAGAAAAACATGCAGCCACTCCGGGACTCGAACCCGGGACCTCTCACTTACAGGGCGATTGCTCTACCGACTGAGCTAACCGGGGTGCCTACATATCACCTCACATATTGGGTTAATATACATACCGTTACATACTCCCCCACCAAATTGGAATTCTTCCATGAATTTCCATAGAGAAAGAGATACATTGTGACATATTTCTCGGAGTTTATAATGTAACGTTTTCAAACGGGGGGGGGGGATGTGCAACCCAGGTGAGAAAAACATGCAGCCAGTCCGGGACTCGAACCCGGGACCTCTCGCTTACAGGGCGATTGCTCTACCGACTGAGCTAACCGGGCTGCCTATATATCACCTCACATATTGGGTTAATATACATACCGTTACATGTGTATGTTATCGTAAGCCTCATTCTTTTCTGTATACATGTGAGATGAGAGAATAAAATGTGTTTGACTTGACGTGAGCATTTTAAGTGTCTTTTTAAACATATCCCAAGCCATATTTGGGTCCGAGTGGCCAGAGGTGGAAAAGATCAGTTACTTACTCAGATATGTCACCATTAAAGTTGCTTCAGTTGGATATGTTATATCATTTTATTAACCTCTTGCGTTGGAGGTTCGGCCCATCTTAAATAATTTTTTTTTAATTTTTAAGGAAGAAGTTTTTATAAACGCTATTCTTAGCTTTCTACTTGATCCTTTGCATTATACTATGTCGTTGTATGCTATTTATGCTTTGCAATACATATTGTTTAAACCAATATGTTTTTCATTGTGCACACTATCATGATCAGAAGATCCCGATCTTAGGAGGGTCTTTGCCTTGTGAGTGTTGGTCAGAAGTAAGTCAAGGAATATAGATATGAAATAGATCCTGATAAAAGGAATCAATGTAAAATTTAATTCGATAACAGAGAACGATTCCAAAAATTTCGCAGTCAAAAATCGTGTAGAGCGTCTAGTCACGTGATTCGCTATGGAAGTCGAAATTTTGTAACAGTTGAAAACATAATTTATATGATTGTCAACAACAAAGAGATAGTTAAGAAATGCCAGGACCCCTTGAGCGATGGCTTGAAACGTTTATGTGTGGACAGTTTGCAGAACATTTTGAGAGATACGGCTACAGGACGCTACAAACAGTAAGTAAACACAAATGTCATTTGGCCCTTTTGTCGTTTTTGAGAATGTATCGTGTTTTGCTATAGTCTAGTCCAGAAATAACGTTTTGTTGTTGTTCCTTCCAGGTATGTCAGCTGCAGCTTCCACAATTGCTTTCAATCGGAATACCACATAAAGAGAGTGAAATCATCCTGCAAAACATACAGATCCTATGTCAGTCTACTGCAACTGGTAATTTTCATAAATTTTCCGAAGAGATCACACTGAGTGACTGACACAGACATCCGCCACATAAACTGGACCCGATACCCCAGGATCATTACCCCAGCCCCTCATTATCATCCCAAATCAAGGTTCCCGCTGTCGGTAACCATAGCAAATGTTGCAAAAAAAGAAAATATTGGCATTAATCTGAATTGGCAAAATTATTTGGCGACAATACAGTTCCCGTGTCACGTCATCATTCCTAGCTGCAATTTTGACTGGCAAAGTTGATCAGATATTATATATATAATAGCGTAATTTTGTTTTCTTCATAAAATATTTATTTTTCATCCCATCACCGTGGTTCATATAGTCGTTTCTTAACATACTGCTGGTCTTGACATACCGAGGCATCCACAATTTTTCAGAACGAGGTAAAATAACCCCACCTATCATTCTTTCCATTGGATCAATGTTGACCCAGAAAGGTAAACATGTGTTGATGAACAAGAAATCATAAACTGTTAACGTAAGTGGTGTGTAAATTACTGATGCAAGATGCTTACCTGAATATCAAGATCTATGATAAATTACCCCACCCCTTTATATGAAAAAATGCTCCAAATGTCCATAATATATATTTATGTTCATTCCAACTTTGTAAAATGGCGGTCTGCTATTTGGTATTTATGAATGAAACTGTTTTTCCCTCAAATGTAGTATTTTTTTAATTAAAAACAAGTTTATGTTCATATCTTTGGAACTTTCTGCTGTGATGTACATCTATTGACATATGGTGATATATCCAGATTCCTGCATGTTATTATTCATAAAGAGTGGGCCTAAAGCTGTTTGTTGTTTTCTGGTGGGAGATTAAAAAGATAGTCATGTTTTATGTTAAAATGATAAATTTACTGCTAGACTTACCAAGCATACAGATTGAGATCTCTATCAAATATTCACATAATTTTGTTATGATTACCTTTGTATAAACACCCAAATCAGGGCATCGGCCATTTGCCGCGGTATACCCGGAAACACTGTAAAAACATACGTTACTGCTGACACGATACCGGCAAAAACATGCTATACACAATTGATTCCCAATAGAATGTCATCGTCTTTCAAAGTTTTTAATGTTAAAGTGGAGAAGTCATAGGACGAAGCAAAATGAGGTTTACATGCAGGTACATAATAGTATATCTGTAGTTTGGTTTTTAATAGCTAGAACCGCGATATACCCATAATGCATCCTATATTGTTGGAAAGTTCCCAATGGACATATTTTTTGTATCATTTCACAAATTTCGTATCAATAACGAATAAATAATAACGTACCAGTATATTAATATTTCAACTGTGAAAATAGACTTTCAAAAAATAGGTGCAAGTTAAGTTCTTATAATTTATAACCCATACATCATTGTCAAAAACTTAATTAATATTTAAAAAGTGCATTTCAATACCTTTAAAATCATACCAAATTTTATATTAAGAAACCAAATGTAATAAAGTTATTGCAATTAAAGAATTACAGTGGAACCTCCCAAAACCGGACCCTCTCTAAATCGGAATACTCCCAAAACCGGACGTTTTTGAAAGTCCCGAATTGTTTCTTCTTTATTTCTTATATAAAATCACTCTGAAAACCGGAACCTCTCAACTCCGGAAACCGGACGAAAAATTTGCATAATTTGGGTACAGTTTGATGTAATTTCACCTCCCAAAACCGGAACAACTTTTAGGCGAATAGGTCTTCATCAATAAACTAAAAAGTGTTGAATTTGTTTGTGTATTCCGTCATAAATTGACACGCTGCTGACACTTTCCAATCTCGTTTGATCTATGAACGTGTGATGTGATAATCGCGCAAGATTATAAGATGTCAGGCTGATTGATGACTACCGCAATTAGCACTCATGTACAGTTAATTTGTCGGCTAACTGGGGGATTATGTTATAATCACGTGTAGATTACTATCCTATAGGCAATTATAAAACTTGTTTGATAACGAATAAAGGATTTTGTGAATCTCGTAATTTATTGTTTGATGCAACCGTTTGATCACCTGTGAAAGCACAATATAATCCAGTCACACAAGATAATTATGATTTTCGCAACGTTTGACCATTTGTTTTACAAAATAAGAACTGTTTTTCAAAAATATTTCTGCAATAATACAGTATAAACTATAAAGGCATATGTACTTTATAAAGGTTATATGCAGTTTTGAAAACACATCAATACAAAACCTCTGAAAACCGGAAACCTCTGTAAACCGGACTTTTTATCCAGTCCCGAAGATGTCCGGTTTAGAGAGGTTCCACTGTACTAGTAAAATCATGAAATTGTCGTTAATAAAACTTGCCAGTCTAAATGAATGCCAAGGTAAGATCTTATCAGTGTTTTTGACTATTTTCACAGGCCGTGGGAACTATGTATATTTATTTGTGTTTTCTACAATCACAATTTGCTTGAATTATGTAAATGTAATCAACTTACAGCCATTTTTAACTTCTTTCGACTGAAAGATTTGTTTCTGTATTTATTTCATTTCCCCCTAACTTTCTTAAAATTGTATTACGTGTATAGAGTGAATACCAGGGTTCTCGCTGGCGTTCGCCATTTCCTCATTTGACGAAAAAAGACAGGAATTGGCGAAAAATATTGATGATTTGGTGGGATTTTTTTGTAAACTTAACTTTATTTTTAATTAGAAAAAAAGTTAATTTTAACTTTTTTTCAAACTTTTTTCAGTTGTCAATCTAAGTTACATTAATTATATCCAATTTCCAACCTTAGCTGTCTCCTAAGTTAATTTCTGTTTCACATCTGCCAGCAAATCTTCGACAGAATGTTAATTAAACTACACCCCACTGGTTATTGACCTCAAATATACAAGACAGTAATTGTGGGAGCGTTGTCTGGTCACCAAAGCTTTACATGGTGGTAGTGTTTATAAAATATGAGATCACAGGTCTTTTGTGTCACTTGAAATATTGGTGTTTTAATAATAACAGTGAACTGCTCGCACAAAGCTTGTGTCACTCACTACTTGCAGCATATTTATAGAGAAATGAGAGGCGTATTTAAGAAAAGCTACTTTGCAATTGAATATAGCAACATGTTTATACATATAGGGGCCCCGCCTCCGTGGTCGAGTGGTTAAGGTCGCTGACTTGTATACCACTGTAACCTATCATCACTGATGGTCACGGGTTCGAGCCCCGCTCAGGCCGTGTCTCATTTATATGAGAAAGTTGGCAGTTTCTTACGGAGGTTGGTGCACCCAAGTACTGGTTAACCGCTGGAGCCTGCCCAGGAAAGGTATTGTTAGGTAAACTGCCCGCCGGCGATATAGCACGAAATGGTGCTGATGCAGGTGTAAAACCCGAAATATAACATAACATATAGGGGCCTGTCCACCTTAAATTGGGGCTTCTCCATATTAAATCAGGGCTTGTAAATTTTCAAAGAGGACAAGCCCTGTGCCTGTCTGTTAAAAGTATTTTCTGTGAGCACTGAAATAATTCAAGGTTTCAGGATTTTTATGCGCTATTTCATAGCCTATTTGACATCAATTAACATTTATTTTTTTAAATGGGGGGGGGGGTAGTTGGCTCGATAAATCATAGACAAGCCCGAGACAGGTCTAAAACCATGGTCAAGCTAGTGGATGTCAACCAGAATTTAGTCCCGGACAAGTTAATTTTACTCGTATGTAATAATCAACTGTGTGTCATGCACGCAGCTAAGCATATTATTGATCGTAAACCCGGTCCTCTACATATTATTTATATTAACCCTTTCAACCCCACATGCCTCTAAATAGGCTTATGAAAAGTGTAGATCCAGATGAGCCGGCTCGTGACGAGCTGTCTCATCAGGATCTGCACTTTTTTGCCAGTAATAATTATGACTATTTTTAGATAAAATTACCCATTTTGATAAATGAACTGGTCCAAAGGTAATTTTCTTATTAATTTATTGGTCTGAATATATCACGCACCAGTCCATGTCAGTTACTTGGGGTTGAATGGGTTAATGACCGGCATTGCCAGAAACGATTGTCGAATCAATGCTCTCGAATCGATACGCTTCATTTCCATTAAACAAAGCAGTCCTATTAATTACATATCTAGGTGTGTGTTTTACATTTATTTATCGTCACTACCGGTTGTTCATATCAACGCATCCTGAAGAGATTGTATATTTTTGGAGGATAGTGCAATGATACAGACAGAGAGAGACTCATTCCAGAGTGCACAGTGTAAAGCACCGACACAAGACCTCGGTTTAAAGCCGCATCTGAATGGCTGTTAATTTTATTAGTGTTGCCAGTTTTTTTCTGATAAAGGGAGATAATTAAATTTTATCTATTGGAATGACGGAAGCAAGCATGGGCCATAAAACATAATATTCTCTAAGGCTAAGCTATAATTTTTGTATCCATAAAATGTTATCAAGGATAAATTGTGTTATTTAATAAATTTTAATAAATTTCAATAAAATATGGTTAAAATGCACAGCATGACCATTACCGGGTAAATACATTTGAATACGAGTGCTTTATAATGGGCTGGTGTATCTTAGTGGACACAATTATGTATGAAAATTGTGAAACAAAAACCTTTAGGGAAAAGTGGGGCACCCAGAGTGCGAAGTTAGGGTCCCACATCTCTGATCTGCACTGGAATCTGCTGATTGTCTGTCTAAATAATCGGTTCTGATAAATAGATTGGTAATCACAACTTCCACTTATTTCCATCTATCTCGTAAGCAGGGTTCCCACTGTCGTGTCGTTCCGCAATTGCGACAAAAAGCAAATACTGGCGCTAAATTTTATGAATTGGCGAACATATTCGGCATCATTTTGTGTTTTTACAATTTTATTTTTATATATTTTTGCACAACATGTTTTCAAATATTTATCTGTGAACTATATGTATATATATATACTTAGTTGGCTCCAAGTTTTTCAAATTGGCGACAGAAGTGGCACAGACAAATATTCATTGCCAGGAAAGGAAATGTAATTGAAATACCTCGAGTCATAGGATTATTAGTCGTTGATACATGTACGTACGTACGTACGTACGTACGTACGTACGTACGTACGTTGTTGAATGCTGCCTTTTCGATTACGTGATCTTTTGTGATCACCTTTTGTCTGTCATTCGTCGTCAACATTTTGCTTCAAACAATATCTCCTAAACCACTGATCCAATCAATCATCATGGAACTTCTAGTAATGATCATTGTGTGATCTTCTTGCACAGATTGCTCATGTTAGCTCGTCATATAACTAGGTCAAATAATACTTGAGAGCCAACATTTCAAAACTCTTCTACATAATCACTTGCACAATATGATGACATTTTGTGTTTAGCATTAATAGATGATAACCTCTCAAATCTGCTCAAGTAGTCTCTCAAGCTATATCAATTCGTTAAAAACATGGTTGCCACTGAACAGGGTTCATTCTAGGTCAGAATTTTTGGGAGAAGTGAGAAAGTGTGTGATCGCTTCCTTAAATGGTGTTCTTTAATATACTTCTGCAAAATATGGTTAAAATGCACAGTACAACCATTAAATACAACATTTGAATAGGAGTGCTTTATAATGGGCCAGTGTATCTTACTAGACAAAATTTTGTTTGAAAATCGTAAAAACAATAATTTTTTTTAGGGAGAAGTGGGGCCCCCCCCAGAGGGTCGGGTCCCTAGGGCGACAATTTCGCCCACATCGCCCTCTAGAATGATCCCTGCTGAATTGGGGCATTTTCTGCTATATTTGCTGTAGAATTATATAGCAAATCTTCTCATCAATCACAATGCACAGATCTTTGGTATTTGGCATGTATCATTACCTTTTGGACATCAGGATCTAAGTTTTATCTAGTCATATTTGTCCACACAGTAGGATCACATAGTTGGCATAGACTTGTATAGCAACACTGGTTAAAATTCTTCTCAGAAACCACAATGCCTAGACCGCAAGTACCATCACCTAGATAGACCACTACTAAGTTTGCTCAAATTGTGATCCTGTGGCCATAATTGACCGCACCATGGGGGTCACATATAAAATAATATGAGATATTTTGATTTCAGTTGCACAGCAACAGACACAGCATGGTATGAGAAGTAACTATGGCAATAGAATGACACAGGAAGTGCATGGGACATCATTCCAGGATAGAGATACTTTACAGCAACATATGGTAGTACACATTTATTTCTCTCTGGCCATCATTTATCAGAACTAAGCTTATATGGAGGCTTGATAGTGAATCCCCTAAGATGTTTCACTTCCAGTGCTCTCACTGTCTGTTGCCATTTATAGAGCCATTTGTGATTTTATAATTTTGTCGATATTTGTTTGTTATTTGGCAACATATCATCATCAATCCTAACCGGGGTATAGGGCCTTCACCACTGCTCTCCACTTGGACCGGTCCGTTGCTGCTGCTTTGGCTTCCCCCCAGGACATCCTGCTTCTGCGCAGCTCACTGTCCAGAGTCCTTCGCCATGTCGTAACTGGTCGACCTCTTTTCCGTGTGCCCTGTGGATTCCAATCCAGTGCTTGGCGTGCTATGTTGGGCTGGTCTCGTCGTAGAGTGTGCCCTATCCACCGCCACTTCCTCTGTGTGATAGAGTCTGTGATGGGGTCCTGTCTTGTTTGCCGCCACAACTCCTGGTTGGTGATCTTTTCTGGCCATCTGATGTGTAGGATCTGTCTGAGGCAGTTTGGCAACATAAATTATGTTTATTTTCGGGCGTTGTTCATGTTATGATACATTTGGTGAGTTCCTTCACCACTGTAGGTTCGAATAGTGTAAAGCACCGACACGAGACCTCGATTTATTTAAAGTCCAAAATGAAAGACTATTAATTTTATTAGGGACAGACGGGGGGTCGAACCTGCGATCCCTGGATTACCAGTCCGACGTGTTAACCACTGGACTACAGGATCGTCTAAACAGTTTTGACATCATATTTAAATACTACCCACCTTAGCACCTACTGTAATTATCTTATTACATGGCACAAAGTGTCAATTGACACCCTGCCATGGATGCGACCACAACATGGTTATTCACACATCTTGCGGCGATTTCTTTTGTATTGGAAGGTTTTATCATGGTTTCAAAAGAAAACAACGTATCTGATTTTATGACAGTTTATTTCATTTTTGCAAATATAATATTTTTTCCGAATACTGGAATAGTATTTCAAATATTCAAGTTTATTTCATTTTTGCAAATATAATATTTTTTCCGAATACTGGAATAGTATTTCGAATATTCGGACGTACGAGCGAATATTCCTTACGCAACTCTGCCACCTGAACATAGTAAAACCATGTATGTTTAGTATATTTTTGTTTCTATTTCTAGAATTACATGGTTCCAGACAGCAGCTGTTACAACTATGGAAGTCCTAGTTCTGGTATGGGTGGGCATTTCTATAGCCAATGCATGCCACAATCCCCTGATCCAGCAATGATAAACTCTGCATATAGACAGCAGCAATACCAAGGATCATCAAGTTTTCCTGCGCAGCAACCTCCAGATCGAACACAGTATCCTAATACGAACATGACATCCACCTCCAATGCTGTGGTCACTTCTAGGCACAACTACCAGGGCCATGTCCCAGGATCTCCATTGATTGGCCAGACGAACATGCATCAGTCACATCCACATTTGAGAAACTCTGGTCAGACACCACAGGAAGTGGCCAATAATATTCTGCATATGGCAGCCGCATCTTACCCAACCAATCATACTGTACAAGTTCCATTGTCTAAAAATAGATCTGCTCCGTACCACGTCCCGTCAAGATCACCAAATTATAATACACAGTTACAAGAAAACCAACAGATGTGTTCAGATTACAGCCACGGTCAATTTGTGTACCCAAGTCCACCCCATCAGTCACAACAGCATCAATCAAGAGACCCTAGATTATCACCAATCAGTCCAGCATCGGCAAGTATGATTTCAAGCCCACACTCCCACCATAGTGGACGGAGTATACCAAGCTCTAGTCCCTGTTCATTGCATAGCCCAGGCATTGGGCATGTCAGATCGCCTGGTCCCAACAGTCAGATGATGAATTCTCCTCAGCGTGGCCAGTACCCAATGTCCTCGTTAATAAACCCCCCAGGTCAAAGACTGATGTCACCTGTACCCACCAACCAACAGCTTCAAGTTTCCGTACCGTCTTCCATATCACAATCTTTTCAACATTGTTACATGGGAAATATGTTGAACTCTTCGCAGCATCCGCCTTATCAACAGCAATTTATATCACAGTTTTCACCTACTGCTCTAGCACAGAATTCTCAATATGGACAAAGTAGTCAGTTTTGTAATTCTTCTGGTGTACCGACTGGTCATTTTGGTAATTCACCAGGTGGCCAGAGTGGTCACTTCAGTAACATATCGTCACCTTATACTCCTGGATCAAGGACGTACCCGAGTCCACCACAGTCTCACGATTCTCCATCTGCTCCTCGTAGTGTATCGGATACAAACTTGACACATACATCCGATATCAAGGAGTGCAACAGTCCCCTCGAGTCCCTACAGAAACTGTGTATGTTACCCGAGTCACAGGTGGTCGATCCAAAAACTGTTGTGAAGGAAGCTATTCCATCACCAAATAACTTGGTTGTAAAACCCTTTGAAAGTTGTTCTAATTCATCGGACTTCATTTGTGCAAAGACTACATCAGCTTCTACTGACACATCTAGTGTTAGCGAATCAGTTTCTTCCAGAAAAGATAATGAGCTATCAAAAGGTCCATTTGAATCAGTTGTTAGTCCAGAAATGAAGTTTCAGCCTAAGAAAATGATGTTACTAAGGGCTGCGAAGGAAGACTTTAGTACCACGTCACAAGGTGATATTTCTGTACAGTCTGGTTGTGGTCAGTCGGAAGCTGAGCCAGGTACTGACCATAATACTGATCAACAGACTGTATCGGAACAAAATGCTGCTAAGAATGAATCACATTTAACTGAGGGAAGTGTTGTTGAAACGATCAGTGATGACAGAATTGTTTCAGATAACATCAGTCCTGAAAATAGTGATGAAGTGATTCCGACCGATTCGAGTGACAATCAGAAAAACTCAAATGATCAAGGCTCTGTAGATTCATATTATGACGATTCTGTGAAAGACCGTTCTTACGAACATGCCGATCATCATAATACATCAAATGATTTGACACTTGATGTAGTTGAAAGTATTGTGCAGGACATTAATACGGTACAAAGTTCTAGTCAGAATACAGAAGAAGGTGATGCTGACTCTAAATCACCTGCTGGCATAATTGATTCTGTGCAATCGCCTGTAAGAGATGTTGAAGAAGAAGTGCAATCTAAAGATGTTCAATTAGCATATGTCTCAGATAGTTCAGTAAGTGATAATGAACCACAACTGGTTGTACGGAAAGATACTAAAAGTACATACAGCAAACAAGAAAGGCTTAAAAGTTTCGAAATAACCCCAAGAATTAGAGCGGACAGCACAGGGTCGCTAAGTGAAAATAGTGAGTTTGAATATGAGGATCATATAGGATGTGATGATATCGAGACAGGATTTACTGATATTGATGAGAAATCAAATGAAGTTATAGAAGAATCAGTTGATGATACCAAAGATTTGAGTTCTAATATTTCGGACAGCAGTATGGTAATTGACCGGGTCATGATCACTGGATCTCATTGGAAAAAGAATGGAGTTAACAATAAAGCAAGAAAAAATAGAAAAAATGGCCATTTGACACCAATACGTGTGATAAGACAAATGTCTGAGCTAGACTTGGATTATGTTCCAAGTCCATTAGGTGGCGACGTTGTGGATGGACCGGTTGGTGTAGATAATGGAGATGGAACAGTTACCGTTAGCAGACCAAGTCGCATGAGACAGCGAAAAACTCCTGTTAAATACAAAGATACCTCATTCTTTCAAGGTGACTTTGTCTTTATTGAAGAAGAGGAGGACTATCTGCAGCAAATGGAACCAAAGAAAAAAATAGCGAAGAGAATTGTAGATATTAGTTGTCACAACACAAATAAAAATGGAATAGTGAAAACTGGTGACAAATTGAGTAAAAGTGCCGAAAAACATATTGTTAATAACAAATTGTTGAAAGAAAAGAAGCCAAAACAGAGTATGAAAACAAAAGCTCCAAAATTAGAAGCCACAGTTTCCAAACATTTACAAAATACATTGACACTGCCTGCTGAATCTGCAAAACAAAATTGTGAACAAACAGAAACCGAATATAACATAGCTAAACTAAAACTTATTACCAAAGGAGATAATGGTCATATGAAAAGCATAAAAATGGTCAGTGTTCCAGATGAGTTAAAGCTTGTAAAGGATATTACAACTAAACCTGAAGTACCTTCTATTAGTCCAGTTCCAAAGTCAAAATCAGATTCAAAACCGACACCTAGTGAGATACTGATTGACAAAGCTGCTGTAACTAGAAAGGCATCATCTAAGCAAGAAGTTAGTGTTGAAAAAAGTGGTAGTATCAAAACTGTTGCTGCTAATAGGCAGTTAAATGGTGTTAAAACAAGGAGTATTAATTGTGGAGCAAAAACTAAAAATAACAGAACTGGGGAAAATAATCCTGTAGTAAGTCAAAATAAAGGTAAATTGGCAAAAGCTAACAAATCAAAAACAGTTATTGCAGATGAAACTAATTCTGATGATAACTATGAAGTGATTGAAATCAATTCAGAGGACAGTAATGGTGCTGACAATGTAAGTGGTGCTAACAATAATGTAGAGAAACTGAAGAAAGCAAGAGTACCAATGACAGAGGTAGGGAGTTTAGCGATGGAATGCGAGGACATTGTGAGTGATGAAGAACAGTCTCAGAGGAGAGGATTTATGTTTTCTTTAGTTGAAGATGAGATTGTTGATGAGAACATAATTGTAGGAGGGGCAGAGACAGATCTAACAGGAGACGTAATAGAAATAGATGATCAGACAGAAATTGATGATGAAACAAAGCCTTCTATTAAAGAGCATGCTATTAAAAGACCCAGCTCCGCTTCAAACATAAAGGGTAAAAATGCAAGTACTAAGATATCTAAAGTCAGAAATAATGGTAAAAGCTCAAAAAGGAAGTCTTTCATAGAGGATCCCGATTTTGATTTTGGACCAAGCAAAAAAGATATATTGAGTACTCGGAAATCGAACAAAAGGCCAGATAAATGGGCAAACTTTAAAGGACCCAAAGTTATTTTTGATGGTGTTAAAGATACCCCAAATAATTGTTTAGTGATAAATGACCCATTTGAGCAACAAACAATTTCCAAGAGAGCTAAACTCATTTCCCAGAATGTGACTAGAATCGAGATCTCACAACTTCCTTCGGATAAATCGGTTCTCATTCCATACACGGAAACTTCGGAAAATGATGAATGGACGTGTGCTCTTTGTGGTAAGCATAGTAGTTATAAATTTCTTGGCGATCTCTTTGGACCATACACTGTTGAGACTATGTCAGAGGACATGCTTGACCTGAGTCCAAAGGTGTGGTTAGGGACAAAGAGGAGACGATCTGATGAGATTCAACTGGGCACGATTAAAGGCAGCAGATCAGGAAAGCGTGCTGGGAGCATTTCACGTGAAGTAAATGAATGGAAGGAGGTGTGGGTCCATGAAAGCTGTTCCGTCTACTCAGATGGTGTCTTTCTCATCGGTTCTAAGATATATGGCCTGCAGGAAGCTGTGAGAATAGCTAGCCAAACGGTAAGTTCAACTTACCATATACATGTGTATAAATAGACGGGTAACCATTTTCGATTTTTAATCAAATTATTGGAAAACTAACATTGTTTGCATGTACTTAATTTGAAATGCGAACATAAACGCCAAACAAATGTCGAATGAAAACAGCACTTCTAAGAAAGATATTAAGTAATTTGAAAAAGTGGAAGTATTGTTTAAAATCACTACCATTTTGATATTTATGGCCCTCGATCTTGAATAATAGGGAGGGGAGGTATATATAGTCGGTGCTCGCGGACAATATTTTTAGCATACAGACCGAGGGCTTGTACCCTCTGAAAATGGACAAGTCCTGATTTAATATGGACAGGTGCCCTGATTTACAGTTCACAGGCCCCTATATAAACATATTATATTCAATTGTTGAGTAGATACGTCTCCTTCATTTCTCCATGAATTTGATGTAAGTACTGAGTGACGCAAGCTTTGTGTGTGCTGTGTCCTTGGTATGCCCTTATTGGGTCTTGTGTGTGTTTTATGTTTATTTATCGTTGCTACCGGTTGCCCATATGAGCGACGCCTCCTGAAGAGATAGTCATTTTGGAAGATAGTGCAATGATACAGACAGAGACCCATTACAGAGTCTCCTCTGGTTCTTTTACGTGCACAGTGTACAGCACCGACACGAGACCTCGGTTTAAAGTCCCATCTGAAAGACTATTAATTTTATTAGGGTCAGACAGGGGATTGAACCTGCGATCCCTGGATTACCAACTGGTCCATCGTGTTATTGGGTCTAAATGGAATCTATCCATACCTGTTGCAAAGATATTCGATTCATTTAGTCGTCAGTCCCGGTAGTCTGTACAATTGTCGTCTCTTGAGACCGGAAATCATGCAAAATTGAAATGCTTTAACATGCCTGCCCGAGAATATTTTAGACACAGACCTGCAGGCTTGTCAGATTTAATGAGAGACAGGCCGGACTTGGGATATGTATGTATGTTCCATTAATGTCAAACCACTTGCGGGGATGTAGACATGTTTTCCTGGGCAAGCTTAGCCGATCTAAGTGGTTAACCAGTACGAAGCAATGTGTGTGAGGTGCCTTGCTCAATGAGACTACATATGTGGCCTGACCGAGTATCGAACCCGGGACCAGGATATTGTGGGACCCTGGTGGCTTCAGACTATCCAATGTTTCGAGGACTGATATTGTTTGCATTGTTAGTGCAACACTTCATGTCTTAATATCTTAAAGACTTCAGAATCCATGAACGGAATTTGTTGATCCTTCACACGTTCACTTCATTCAATGAGACAACATGTCACCTACAACATCAAGGTCGTACGTTCAGAATATACTATACTTCATATACAATGTATATGTTTACCTTTATGTTGCATACAACTGGCTTTTAATGTCAATGTTACACTTGGCGAGGTCAATAGTGACATTATCAAAAGGTTTCTAGTCTACATTTGACCATTTCATGTGAAGCTAGGATAGTTTTTACTGGATGTGAGAGAAGTTTAGAATAAGTCGCATAAACTTAACTCTGCATTACCTAGAATGTGCTGCACACTGATATATTGTAATAAGTTATTGTTATTATTGTCATATATTTCATTTTCCAATAATAAATCATTATGGTGAAAAGTAAAATTTGGAAAATATGGCCAGAAACGAACCTGCTTTTGTGAAATTACAATTTGTAAATTACCTCCCTTTATGGATATAACAAATTCACTAATAACTCTCTAAATGGTGATTTACTATTTAAGTTAACACTAGGATAAATTTGTATCTAAATTATAATATTTTTTTCCAACTGAAGAAAAAACCGCAAAAAGAGACTTTAAAATAATTATTAATTGTCTTATCTTTTCTATGTGCCCCCACCTCCATGTACATGTACTGGTATATACATTTGTACATGTATGAGCATATATAATGTTTGGACTATATACCTGTCCATGTGTCTGTCACAAGTTCTTGTGAATTCATCTCCTCCTGCACATGTACATTGTTCATCTGATTGAAATGTAAGCTGGTTTATGCCGATATAAATGGTATACAGTGAAACTGTGTTAGTGGTCACCTCTATTAAGCAGCCAACCTGTATTATATATACAGTGAACCATGTGTTAGTGGTCACCTCTATTAAGCAGCCAACCTGTATTATATGTACAGTGAACCATGTGTTAGTGGTCACCTCTATTAAGCAGCCAACCTGTATTATATATACAGTGAACCATGTGTTAGTGGTCACCTCTATTAAGCAGCCAACCTGTATTATATATACAGTGAACCATGTGTTAGTGGTCACCTCTATTAAGCAGCCAACCTGTATTATATATACAGTGAAACTGTGTTAGTGGTCACCTCTATTAAGCAGCCAACCTGTAATATATATACAGTTAAACCTGTGTTAGTGGTCACCTCTATTAAGCAGCCAACCTGTATTAAGCAGCCAGTTTCCAGTTTCCCAATATGTTTTGCAATTCAATCAACCTCTATTAAGCAGCCACCTGTGTTAGGTAGCCACCTTCTGTGATTCCATTGGCTGGCTGCTTAAGACAGGTTTGACTATATCCTCATCATTAAGTGGGCAGCGTTTATATTATCAGGACCTTCATGTTCAAATTACTTTCTCCTGATATTCTCCACCCCCCCCCCCCCTCCTATTTTGTAAATCCCTACATTACATTACAGCATACTTTTCTAACATAGCGCATATGGACCTTGTGGCCTCAACTCCAGCAGTTTTTATTGCAATGGACAGTCCGACTTCAGATTGGGTATTCATCTATGAGTTTGATATAGAGTGAGCAAGCACATATTGTACGGACATTCAATTGAAAATATGCGCTGATGGTCACTGGTTCGAGCCCCGCTCAGGCCGTGTCTGTTTATATGAAAAAGTTGGCAGTCACAGGCAGTGTCTTACAGAGGTTGGTGCACCAAGTACTGGTTAACCGCTGGAGCTTGCCCAGGAAAGGTGCTGTTGGGCAAACTACCCGCCGGCGATATAGCCCAAAATGGTGCTGATGAAGACGTAAAACCCGAACAAACAAAACATCAATTGAAAATAAATTGAAAACAGTTGACCCAGGGCCAAGTTTGGAGGCCCTCTTGCACATTTATAAGACATGTACTTGTTGATGTTTGTTTACCATTTTACTGTGTTTCTGTCATGTTCACTCAATTGTGCATCGCTATTTCAGCCGTGTTCACTGTGCCACAAGTTGGGTGCCATGATAGGCTGCCTCAACAAAGGCTGCCAACAGAAATTTCATCATGTCTGTGCTCAGGAAGCTGGTAAGCATTGTGTCAGTTTGTGATCAATCTATAAAATAAAGCTTCTTTTTTTTTATCCAATGCGATATCGTCATATTTTAGGGTTTAATTTAGAGTGGATAAAAGGGCATGATGGGTCAGAAAAATAGACAGGGCGAGTCCGAAAATGGGCAGGGTGCAAATCGTGTAAATCACATCTTTTGCTGGGTACATATCATTACGTTTAAGTACAATTGTTTTATTAACCTTAAATTGTGTTATTTAATAAATAGGGTTAAAATACACAATATGACCATTAAATATATACATTTGAATATAATGGATGCGTTCTAAAAGGACAAAATTGGGTATGAAAATTGTAAAAAAACAAACTTTTTTTTTTTAAGAAGTGGGGCCCCAGGTGCGAAATAAGGGTCCCTAGGATGACTATTTCGCCCAAGTCACCCTCTAGAATGAGCCCAGAAGAACAGTTTGTTGAATTGTCACAACATTGCCTGTATTTTCGCACATTTTCTGTATTATTTGCATATATTGTATTTCATATCAGACTGTTACCTGGATGAAGAAAACTTCTCCCTTCTCTGTCCAAAGCACAAGGTATGTCAGATGTTTTATTTTTGTTTTGTGTCATCGAATTATAGTCCACCCAATGAATGAACATTGAAAGCGATATATTATCAATTGTTATATTAGACGCACACACGTTTGCCTCATCTTCACATGCCACCTGATTGGCCAAGTCGATGTCACATGACCACCCGTGTTTCACAATAACAAATGATTAGATGATGCATACATGTAGACGGATCTGTAGCCCAGTGGTAACACGCTGGACTTGTAATCCAGGGATCGCAGGTTCGATCCCCTGTCTGACCCTAATAAAATTAAGTCTTTCAGATGGGACTTTAAACCGAGGTCTCGTGTCGATGCTGTACACTGTGCACGTAAAAGAACCAGAGGAGACTCTGGAATGGGTCTCTGTCTGTATCATTGCACTATCCTCCAAAAAATCTAAAATGACTAATCTCTTCAGGAGGCGTTGCTCATATGGGCAACCAGTAGCGATGATAAATAAACGTAAAACACACAATGCATAGATACTGGGTGTGATCTGAAAATAGGTCTGGAGTTGCCTGTCTGTCATCTATGCACAGTTGCAGTTTGTCGACAAACATGGCATGTTTTATTAACTGTGTGTTTGTTGACTGTTTGTGTTAAATTGCATGATTATTATTGTGAGAAATTGTCTTGTTGGTTACTATTTGTATGTATCTAATATATAATAATTAAAGACTTTCGTTGAGGTCAATACTTTGTTCTATGGACCGGCAGGGTGATATTAAACTCGGTAATTGTATAATAATGTTAGTTTTCACGTGTGAAATATAATTCACTTAAACGAGTACATTTTCTGTTTAATTTAGACAACAACATGAACCATGTTTTAGTTTAAACTTTATTTATTTTACAACGATTGCAAAGCAAGTTCTAGCAACTTATATCACTTCGCTCGCATTGATGTTGTTCCGGACTAGAGTGAGCACACCACCCTTGTGTCTGTCTTGTCGGTCTGCTCGGAGGCACTGGTAGCCTCGTACTTTGAACGTCTTGTCTTTGTTCAGGTGTGTTTCCTGTATGCAGCAAACACTTACCTCTTTGTCCTGTAGTACTTGCTCCAGTTCAGTCTTTTTGTTAATGACTCCTTCAGCATTCCACTGCATGAGCACAAGAGGTTTCTGATTCACGTTTCAGCCAGTAGCTGTCCTTCGCCGTCCCCTGGCTCCACGGGGCAGCTTAGGGTGACCTCCAGTAGCTAGGGATGGGTTCCTTCGAGGTATGGTACTGTACCTGCCTGGCGGGTCTTCACAGGTCCAGCACCATCTCGGTTTACTCTTTCTGTCATTGTGATTCATTTTGCGTTTATGCGTAGTACCGTGGTTTATTAGAATGCGCCGTGCGGCCCAGTACTTCCGGCTTCAGCATTCGAGGTTTCTGTTGGGGTTACCTCACCCTTAGGCTAGGACTTTTAAGGTGGCCCATATATTCGCCTGATGCACCCGTTGTAGGACACGTGGAGTATTTAATAGGAGTAGCTTTGCCATGTGCTATCCTGCCCCGTCCTGGTAGGTACACAGCCATATGGTCCGGGACTGCTTATTTAATTCACAGCAAACCCCCATATCTGAGGGCCGTTCCCCTATCCGCCACCTGAGGACCCGCTGGGTAGGGGATGGTCGCCCAACTACTGAATTGGGAGCAGCATGGTCCCAGAACAACTTATATTAATCACTCTCGTTGGCGCGGATGAAAGCGTATATGTGGTCATTCGTGTGGGACGAAACCGGAGTACCCGGAGAAAACCCACCTGTCCGATCTGGCGACCACTGTACCATCTCACATACTTCCCGGTCCGAGGATTGAACCCATGTTGCATTAGTGAGAAGCGCCAAATGGACAGCCAACAATGTTTTAATTCGACATCTTACATACAGTTTGACTGTCATTCGCGTATTATAATACCACATTGAATAATAAATTGAGTATTAATTTTCTGATAGATAAATATTTGGATATTTATAAGAATGCTTATTTTGCAAGCACTTCATAATGTTTGTTTAGAAATTACACCCTGGGTCTTCCTCCACCAATAATAACTGAAGAGTCACTATATGTCCCAAGCTGTTGTTGCAACTAAACTCCCCCCAAAAAAACAACATACTTGTATGTTGTTTAGTAACGTTTTGACTTTGTCTGCCATTTTTATTCCCATGAATATGTCGTCATTTGCCGATCTTTTAGTTTTATTTAAATAATTGAGTATATAACATTGAGAATAACTTACAATACTGGGTGGTCGAAATCATCATTGCCTTCAAATCACCTACCCCTCACCGCTGTTTGTTCGTCTTCCAATATGTTGAATTCTTTCGAGTGAGGAAGCTATTCAGCTTGCTTGGGGAAGGTGAGTGGTTCTACCCAGTGTCTGTCCATGCCAGAAATACTGCTTGGAGGGGCACCCAGGGTCTTCCTGAACCAGTGATAGCTGGAGAGTCGCCATGTGACCGAAGTTGTCTGCCCAACATTAAGCCGCAAACACAAACAAAGAACAATTTTCTGCCCGTACACTGTACTTTCCTTATATTTTCCTATTTGTCTCCATGATCAAGTGACTTAAGGTTATTGACTTCAAATCACTGTTGCAAGTTTGGGTCCAACCACTGTCCAGGGATGTCAAGTTGTTTCATATGAGGAAGTGATCCAGCTAGTGTACGGCAGGTCGGTGCCCCTACCAGGGAGCTCCGCCCTTGCATGAAACAATGCCCGGAGGTGTACCGGGGAAATATTAGAGGTTGGGAAATCCCAATATGACCTATGCAATTGGTATGAGTCTAAATTGAAGAACATTCTGAAAACACCAAACATACTGAACTAACATTCATTTCAGATTAAGAAGTTAAAACAGCTTGAAGCTTGCACATCAACCAATGTAGCTTCCACATCCTCCAGTATAGATTGATGCATCATGTCACATGTACCATGATCTGCTGACTTATCCGTCCTAGAATGGGCTAACAGAAGCACCTACTGTTGTAGTAGAAGATACGCTACCAGAAGTACAGATTGCTGGGTTAGACGGATGTCACATGCAGTACTAGATGCTCCCGGAGCCCGTACTGTACTAGATGCTCCCAGAGCCCATACGGTACTAGATGCTCCCGGAGAGACTGTGGTATGGAATGCTCCCGGAGAGACTATGGTATGGAATGCTCCCGGAGACCATACGGTACTAGATGCTCCCCGAGAGACTATGGAATGGAATGCTCCCGGAGAGACTGGTATGGAATGCTCCCAGAGCCCATACGGTACTAGATGCTCCCGGAGCCCATACGGTACTAGATGCTCCCGGAGCCCATACGGTACTAGATGCTCCCCGAGAGACTATGGAATGGAATGCTCCCGGAGAGACTGGTATGGAATGCTCCCGGAGCCCATACAGTACTAGATGCTCCCGGAGAGACTATGGTATGGAATGCTCCCTGAGGCACACTCCCGGAGGCATTGCGGTACGAGACGAGCCATGTTTGAGGTATGAGAATCCCTGACTGCAGGAGTCTATCTCTTAAATGCTTGTTCTAAGAGAAGAGAGAACGTGTTGCTGAAGTTTGGTTCAATGTGGTTATGTAGTTTGCTAGTAGTAAGTACATATTGTCTTTACTTTGAAGAGTTGATACAATAAAGCTCTAGGAAGAACACTCGACTTGCAAACTATGTTTCATTGTATCAACTCTTTAAAGTTGTAAGAACTTGATTCACAATTGTTAAAATAAATTTGTACAACCAAACTCTTCAAAGTAAAGACAATGTATTGTCACTGTATTGTATGTATTTTATAAAAATGACAGATTGGGGTTACTGGCGGCAATGTGTCTATGGCACGACTTTGGGAAAACCGTTTTATAAATAGTAAATGCTAGAATGACTATTCGTGGCCATCCCTGGTATAAACTAATAAAGTTAATTCTATAGACATGTCGCTTCACGTAGGGTCACAGAGTGCAACGTTCAGCATATGCCCAATAGTGTCACTTATACTGACTACGCCGGTAGCTGCTGATACGCCTGATTGTATAGCTTTTTAGATTAAATATACATCAGACTGTGAAAATAAAGTTGCAGTTAGAGTAATAATGCAAACATAGGAAGGGCACAATCGTAATGGCTCCAGTAAATAACTTTATTCATCGGGATAGGAACAATTTTTCTCTAAAAATTTGCTTGCAAAATGTAAATTTTATACATCTTGTTCTGTCTGTGATAGTTTTGGCGATGTTTGAATTTGTAAATATTTATTGTTTCCTGGACGATCGTTCCTTTGACATGTATATACAATTAACCTATTTATCTTGATATAGTTTGTACAGATTGACCTTTCCTTTTTAGGTGTCATGAATATGCATCAGATACATAGTCTATTGTTGAAGTTCAGTAACTCCTTAGTTATGGTCAATTGCACCCATAGTTTACCATAATCCCCGATAAAATTATACCTGTATCAATAAAATTCACGGTAATGGGTAGCAAAGACGGGTGATGTTATCCAGTGTGCAGCTAGTCCGGGTCTGAACCTGTGGATTGTTGCTTACAGGGTGAATGCTCTACCGCCTGAGCTAATCCGGCGCCTAACACATCATCTCTCATTATTGTTTAATACACCATTACACACACCCCTCCCCATAAACTTGAAATAAATTTCTTTCAGGATATTGATTGCGAACGTTGCAGTTATTTGTGATGATGTTAGCTTAGATGGTTAGTGTGGAGAACCATCACACGATATGTGAAGTGTTTCTTGGAGAGTTAATTTTTCTAGTCTTCTCGTCTTGTACTGACCATGTGACCTGTCACCCCCCCCCGGGCCACTCGTTCAGTTTCTTGTCTTGACCATGCGCAAAAAAAATTGTGCCACTCCCCCCCCCCCTTCCTCCACCCACCCCCCGGGCCACTCGTTCATTAGGTGAATGCTCTATTGCTAGGCTAAACCAGGCTGCCTACATACCATCTCACATAATAATATAATATACACACTGTGACTTGCCCCTCAGCATTGCTGGTTCAAATACTTGTGGAAGGTTTGTGATTCTGCCTGGGCGCAGGGCCACTGTGCCCGACTGATTACGGTCGTTGACTTTAAAATCATTTGTTCCTCACAGCTGTAGGTTTGAATCGAACTGGGGGGGGTGTCAAATTATTTCATGTGAGGAAGCTATACAGCTTGCTTGCGGAAGGTCGGTGGTTCTACCTGGGTGCCCATCCGTGCTTGAAATACTGCCCGGAGGGGCACGCAGGGTGTTCCTCCACTAATAATAGCTGGAAAGTCACCATATGACCTAAGCTGTTAGTGCAACATTTAACCCCAAACAAGCAAACACACCCGGACGTATAAATAGAAGTAAAACGTAGTGCCTTTTGTGTTTAAATAAGCAGTGAATGTTTAGATGTTCAAAGCTGTTACCTTAGGAAATGTGGACAGTATATAATTATGATATATTATGTTGTGTAAGTTATTGTTTGATTTTTTTTGTCGACTAAATATTATGTCTGTTATTGTTTTAGCCACTGGTTGTGTTTTCTGTACGGTATTACTTGGCCTGTGTTGGTGTGCCATAAAGTCCAGCTTTAGAGCAATGAAATAAGGGAAATCTTTCAGCATCTGAATCTATTATTACCAGTAGTAGTACTACAGCCAGATTTGTCCAGTAGCTTCCTTATAACTTCTACCATTTGTATTCAAACGGAGTCACTTGGGTCAGAAATTAGGTCACTTGGAACACAATTAAACCACTTCTTCTTACTCTCGTTGGCCCTTTATAGCGGCTCTTTATTCCGGTTGTTTCTAGGTATGGTCCATTTGTGTGTGTTGTCGGATTCTGTAGATCTCAAAGGCGCTGTTGGTTATAAGTGTAACTTTGCTACCGCAGAGGTTGTCTAAATGCAGATATGTCTAAATAATATGTCTAAATGCAGATGTGTCCAAATGCAGATATGTCCAAATGCAGATATGTCTAAATAATATGTCTAAATGCAGATGTGTCCAAATGCAGATATGTCTAAATGCAGATATGTCTAAATACAGATATGTCTAAATGTATGTATGTCTAATACAGGTATGTCTAAATGTAGATATGTATAAATGTAGGTATGTCTAAATGCAGAAAGAAGTGGCCGAGTGGTTACGGTCCCTGACTTCAAATCACTTGGTCCTCACCAATGCAGGTTTGAATCCCACTGGGGTGTTGAATTCTTTCATGTGAGAAAATTATCCAGCTGGCTTGTAGTAGGTCGGTGGTTCTACCTAGGTGTTCGTGCGTGCCTGCAATACTGCTCGGAGGGGCACCCCGGGGTCTTCCTTCACCAACAATAGCTGGAGACTCGCCAATTGACCAAAGCTGTTGGTGCGTTTTTAAGTCAAAAAGCAAACAAACAAAACTAAATGCAGAAATGTCTAAATGCCATACTGGACTATTTCAGTGCTAAATATGTTCTGTAATAGTAGTTTTTCGCCTGTACTCCACAACAATTAATCATTTTATCTCCATACTGCTGATAAGCAATAGGCACACTATACTATATACTCAATAATCTATATCTATGGGAATAGATAACGGTATGAAACATTGCTACATGTATATGATGTTTATATGGAGTAAGAGACACAACGGTATGAAACATTGCTACATGTATATGATGTTTATATGGAGTAAGAGACACATTCTGCATATGATTGGTGAATACAGTCAAACCTGTGCTAGTGGTCACCTCCATTAAGCAGCCAACCTGTATTAAGCAGCCAGTTTCCAGATTCCAAATATGTTGTTTTAATATACATTTGACCTCTATTAAGCAGCCACCTGTGTTAAGCAGCCACCTTCTGTGATTCCCTTGGCTGGCTGCTTAAGACAGGTTTGACTGTATGTGTACTTGTGAGTAAATCTGCGTGGCTGTAGGTGCTATCATGTGTGTATAACCATGTCGTTTAACCCTTGGTCTGCCAATCACAACTAATGTCGCTTTTGCAAACGTAGTGCCAGATCAGATGGTATAGAACGTGCCTTCTGATCAGGTTCTATGTTGTTTGCTATTCGGATTGTGGAGATAAAACACTTGATGATCGGACGTAACGCCGCTGCTGATCTTGATCTATGTTGTTTGCACATTCCGTCCAATTTATTCAGCAGGTTTAAGGGTTACGACTGTTTATGTAAATTCTCTTTAGTGCATTGAATATAACTGTATCCATTTTATTTGGTATACATGTATACCGGGGTATACCGATCATGTAATAAGCTATTTTAGATTTACTGCTAGATTTTCATCCCTGCCGCTTTCATGTCGCCCCCTTTATCAGCATAAAAAAAATCCAGAAGAATCATGGTTTTACACTAATATTTTAGAAAATAAAATGTCGCCCCACCGTCATTTTGGACAAAATTGGTGAAAATCGAGCAATTCATTTATAATTGCCTAATGTATTGTATTTATTACATGTATATGTTAGCCAAAACTGGATGTTATTAGGATGTTATGTGCACAGGTATCCGGTGCTTACCCTCAACCCCCCCCCCCCACTGGGATACTACACCCCAGCATCATGTTACAACTCCAAATAGTCAAAAATACATTGTTGCATCAATCAAATATCATTTATTTGTAGTAAAAAAAAACAAATGATGTTTGGTGCTGGGGTGTAGTGGCCCAATTGGGGGGGGGGTCCAGCAGAGTATGCGCCAGATGCCTGTGGAAATGTGTTCATTTGTATGCTACATTACCGTTGTGTATGTATTATTTCTACTTCTTTCTTGTATATATTTATGAGACATTTATGTGTTACATTCGGTAATATTATTTCAACATAAATGCCTTTGCTATTTAATAAATGAAAGAATATAGTTTGGAATTTCTTGTTTATTAATTGTTCTACTCTGATAAATATTCATTGATTTCTGGCCCAAAATCATTTTGTCCACATTATTTCTCTGCAACCACTGGCTGGAAATCTGACCCATACACAAACTCTACTCGATTGTCTGACCCATACACGATCTCTACTCGATTGTCTGACCCATACACGATCTCTACTCGATTGTCTGACCCATACACAATCTCTACTCGATTGTCTGACCCATACACGATCTCTACTCGATTGTCTGACCCATACACGATCTCTACTCTATTGTCTGACCCATGCACGATCTCTGCTCGATTGTCTGACCCATACACGATCTACTCGATTATCTGACCCATACACGATCCCTACTCTATTATCTGACCCATGCACGATCTCTACTCGATTATCTGACCCATGCACGATCTCTACTCTATTATCTGACCCATACACGAGCTCTACTCGATTGTCTGACCCATACAATCATATCTCTACTCGATTATCTGATCCATGCATATCTCTACTTGATTGTCTGACCCATACATGATCTCTACTCGATATCTGACCCATACACGATCTCTATTCGATTATCTGACCCATGCACAATCTCTACTCGATTGTCTGACCCATACACGATCTCTACTCTATTGTCTGACCCATGCACGATCTCTACTCAATTGTCTGACCCATGCATGATCTCTACTCTATTATCTGACCCATGCACGAGCTCTACTCGATTGTCTGACCCATACATGATCTCTACTCGATTAGCTGACCCATGCACGATCTCTACTTGATTGTCTGACCCATACACGATCTCTACTCGATTGTCTGACCCATACACGATCTCTACTCGATTGTCTGACCCATACACGATCTCTACTCTATTGTCTGACCCATGCACGATCTCTGCTCGATTGTCTGACCCATACACGATCTACTCGATTATCTGACCCATACACGATCCCTACTCTATTATCTGACCCATGCACGATCTCTACTCGATTATCTGACCCATGCACGATCTCTACTCTATTATCTGACCCATACACGAGCTCTACTCGATTGTCTGACCCATACAATCATATCTCTACTCGATTATCTGATCCATGCATATCTCTACTTGATTGTCTGACCCATACATGATCTCTACTCGATATCTGACCCATACACGATCTCTATTCGATTATCTGACCCATGCACAATCTCTACTCGATTGTCTGACCCATACACGATCTCTACTCGAATGTCTGACCCATACACCTTCTCTACTCGATTGTCTGACCCATACATGATCTCTACTCGATTATCTGACCCATACACGCGATCTCTACTCGATTGTCTGATCCATACATGATCTCTACTTGATTATCTGACCCATGCACGATCTCTACTTGATTGTCCAACCCATACATGACCTCTACTCGATTATCTGACCCATACACGATCTCTACTGGATTGTCTGACCCATACACGATCTCTACTCGATTATCTGACCCATGCATGATCTCTACTAGCCCACTATTCGACTCGACCAGATCATACTAGTGTCGTAGGGTGTCATGAATTGGTCGTGTACGGACTAATTCAGTATAACAATTTCCAACTATTTTGGTCAGCATTCGGTTAATCTTAGAAGCTCTAGAAGATATGATTTAGCATCAGCATCATTATATCTTGGAGGTAGAGTAGTTGCAGTTGTGGGCCACATGGTTAGATCTCCCGAGAGACATGGTCATGGCCGTCATGGAGCTCGAAGAGGGTAGAAGACACACAATAAGGAGTATACAGCAATGATTGCGAAACAAGCTTTAACAACTTGTATTAATCACTCACGTTTGCGTGGATGAAAGCGTATATGTAGTCATTTGTGTGGAAGAAAACCCACCTGTCTGATCTGGCGACCAGTGTACCATCTCACATACTTCCCGGTCCGAGGATCAAACCCGGGTTCCATTAGTGAGAAGCCAGTGCAATAACCATTGCGCTAATTGGACAGCATTTGGATTAGTAGGGATGAATAATCTGTTATGGCGCAATAACCAAGCCATAACTTAACATATGATACTTGTGTTTGGTAGGCAGATTGTTGTGGTCAGTAGATGACCTGTATCAAATTGGGTATAAAGTAGCAGATCTTTGTGACCAGACTTGAAAATCAATGTCTGACCAATAACTGATAATTGATTGGATTGATGATGCTATGGTTGTGTGCAGTGTGATATGTCAGTTGCAGGCACCCATGTAGAACCACAGACTTACCGGATGCCAGTTGGATAGCTTCCTCACATGAAATAATTCGACATTCCCTAGTGTAATTCGAACATACATCGGTCAGGGGCAAGTGCTTTGAAGTCAACGACGTTATCCACTCGGCCATGAAGGTTGAAATCATGAAATAGTCGATGTCACCACCGATCTTCCGTAGTGTTGGGAAGTATTTAATTTGCATATGTGTACAGGGGCCTCCAGCCAGGGCTGAGTGATTAACCCTTTCAACACCACAGACCTCTATATAGGCTTACAAAAAGTGTAGATCCAGATGAGCCGGCTCGTGACGAGCCGTCTCATCAGGATCTGCACTTTTTGCAAGTAGTATTACTAATTTTAGACAAAATTACCCATCTTGATAAATGAACTGGTCCGAATGTAATTTTCTTATTCATTTATTGGTCTAAGAATATCATGGACCAGTCCATATCAGTTACTTGGGGTTGAAAGAGTTAAGATTGTCACTTGACCCGTATCGATGTAGGTTCAAATGCCACTGGGTTTGACAAATTTTTTCAAGTGAGGAAGCTATCTAGCTGGTTTGTAGAAGATCGGTGATTCTACCTGGGTGCCCGGCTGAGCCTGAAATACTGTTCGGAAGGGCACATGTGGTCTTTCTCCACCAATAATAGCTAGGGAGTCTCTGTATGGCCTAAGCTGTTGGTGTGACTTTAAACCACAAGCAAGCATTGGCTGCCTTGACAAATGTATTGTTATCTTACCCAGATAAATGGCATGTAGCCACAACTAAGATGGTATAAACTGTCCCAGATAAATGGCATGTAGCCACAACTAAGATGGTATAAACTATCCCAGATAAATTACTTGTAGCCACAACTAAGATGGTATAAACTGTCCCAGATAAATGACTTGTAGCCACAACTAGGATGGTATAAACTATCCCAGATAAATGGCATGTAGCCACAACTAAGATGGTATAAACTATCCAAGATAAATTACTTGTAGCCACAACTAAGATGGTATAAACTGTCCCAGATAAATGACTTGTAGCCACAACTAGGATGGTATAAACTGTCCCAGATAAAGGATTTGTAGCCACAACTAGGATGGTATAAACTGTCCCAGATAAATGACTTGTAGCCACAACTAAGATGGTTTAAACTGTCTCCGACTAATGACTTGTAGCCACAACTAAGATGGTTTAAACTGTCCCCGACTAATGACTTGTAGCCACAACTAAGATGGTTTAAACTGTCTCCGACTAATGATTTGTAGCCACAACTAAGATGGTTTAAACTGTCTCCGACTAATGACTTGTAGCCACAACTAAGATGGTTTAAACTGTCCCCGACTAATGACTTGTAGCCACAACTAAGATGGTATATACTGTCCCCGACTAATGACTTGTAGCCACAACTAGGATGGTATAAACTGTCCCAGATAATTGACTTGTAGCCACAACTAAGATGGTTTAAACTGTCTCCGACTAATGACTTGTAGCCACAACTAAGATGGTTTAAACTGTCTCCGACTAATGACTTGTAGCCACAACTAAGATGACATAAACTGTCTCCGACTAATGACTTGTAGCCACAACTAAGATGGTTTAAACTGTCCCCGACTAATGACTTGTAGCCACAACTAAGATGGTATAAACTGTCTCCGACTAATGACATGTAGCCACAACTAAGATGGTATATACTGTCCCCGACTAATGACTTGTAGCCACAACTAAGATGGTATAAACTGTCTCCGACTAATGACTTGTAGCCACAACTAAGATGGTATAAACTGTCTCCACTAATGACATGTAGCCACAACTAAGATGTATATACTGTCCCCGACTAATGACTTGTAGCCACAACTAAGATGGTATAAACTGTCTCCGATTAATGACATGTAGCCACAACTAAGATGGTATATACTGTCCCCGACTAATGACTTGTAGCCACAACTAAGATGGTATAAACTGTCCCCGACTAATGACTTGTAGCCACAACTAAGTTGGTATAAACTGTCTCCGACTAATGACTTGTAGCCACAACTAAGATTGTATAAACTGTCCCAGATAAGTGACTTGTAGCCACAACTAAGATGGTATAAACTGTCTCCGACTAATGACTTGTAGCCACAACTAAGATGGTATAAACTGTCTCCGACTAATGACATGTAGCCACAACTAAGATGGTATATACTGTCCCCGACTAATGACTTGTAGCCACAACTAAGATGGTATAAACTGTCCCCGACTAATGACTTGTAGCCACAACTAAGTTGGTATAAACTGTCTCCGACTAATGACTTGTAGCCACAACTAAGATTGTATAAACTGTCCCAGATAAGTGACTTGTAGCCACAACTAAGATGGTATAAACTGTCTCCGACTAATGACTTGTAGCCACAACTAAGATTGTATAAACTGTCCCAGATAAGTGACTTGTAGCCACAACTAAGATGGTATAAACTGTCTCCGACTAATGACTTGTAACCACAACTAAGATGGTATAAACTGTCCCCGACTAATGACTTGTAGCCACAGCTATTGTGGTTTAAACTATCTCCGACTAATGACTTGTAGCCACAGCTATTGTGGTTTAAACTATCTCCGACTAATGACTTGTAGCCACAACTAAGATGGTATAAACTGTCTCCGACTAATGACTTGTAACCACAACTAAGATGGTATAAACTATCCCCGACTAATGACTTGTAGCCACAACTAAGATGGTATATACTGTCTCCGACTAATGACTTGTAGCCACAGCTAAGATGGTATAAACTGTCCCCGACTAATGACTTGTAGCCACAACTATTGTGGTTTAAACTATCCCAGTCAATAGAGATAACACATGTAATAAATGAGAACATTTGTTATATTTTCAATAATTTTAATGAAAATATTAACGTCTGTCTGATCAAAACCATGCACACACATGACGTAAATTGGTTTGTCGGTAAATGGAAATTATTTGTTTTATGGAATGGCAGCGAGGGGAAATAAGCTCAATTATCATCTAGTTTTATATGCTTTATATTCATAAATAGGTCGTGATTTTATATTTATATACTTCGATTAATTACAAATAGCAGCTAACCATTGGAGAAGTTGAGTACGGATTGAAACAAATTCTGGTCCATACTATTTGGTACTTATGTATTTGCTAATAGTTGAATGTTGGAACTGGTTTAGTTAAGATATTACAATCATAAATGTTTTATTAAAGTTAGTACATTGGCAATGAATGATTACAATTTTAAGTGTTAATTTTTTTATTTATGGAGAAATTGTAGAATTCTGTGAAGACAAGGACGAATGGGCACACTATGTAGAACACTTGGGACATTATCATTAAAGCGAACGAAATAACAGATGAAGGAAAATAAAAGTCATTTTTTTCTGTCAATTGTTGAAAGTAAAACATTTAAATCGACGTGTAAGGGAACATGAATCATATATATAGCGCTCTTCACCACAAACTACTCGATTCTTCCTATCTACTACATGACTCATCTTCCATGTGGATCTCGTAGGAAGTGCTGTGTGACATATGGAGAAGAGAGCACTCTATCATGTGATCTGACCGCTGTTCAATCCTACCAAAGGTTGCACAATTAATTATATTGATTTTCATTTATATAATTTCACATCGCGCGAGCGGTTACAAAAAATTATAATTTATGATTGATTGTTTGTTTTTTAAACGTTTTTTTAAATTGATTGGTTGGTCGGTATTAACTTACGGACTTTCACATCACGCCAGAGGTTACCTAAATTACAATTGTGGTATTAACTTACGGACTTTCACATCACGCCAGAGGTTACCTAAATTACATTTAAAAAAAAAAAAATTATTAATAGTATATAAATAAATCGCGAATGAAAGCGCCCATGTGTCTAGTTTTATTAACAGATAGGAGAAAGTGTGAATGAAGAGCGCCCATGTGTCTAGTTTTATTAACAGATAGGAGAAAGTGCGAATGAAGAGCCCCCATATGTCTCTAGTTTTATTAACAGATAGGAGAAATCGTGAATGAAGAGCGCCCATGTGTCTCTAGTTTTATTAACAGATAGGAGAAAGTGCGAATGAAGAGCACCCATGTGTCTAGTTTTATTAACAGATAGGAGAAAGTGCGAATGAAGAGCACCCATGTGTCTAGTTTTATTAACAGATAGGAGAACGTGCGAATGAAGAGTGCCCATGTCCCTCTAGTTTTATTAATAGATAGGAGAAATCGTGTGCCCATGTACCTCTAGTTTTATTAATAGATAGGAGAAATCGTGTGCCCATGTACCTCTAGTTTTATTAATAGATAGGAGAAATCGTGTGCCCATGTACCTCTAGTTCTATTAATAGATAAGAGAAAGTGCGAATGAATAGTGCCCATGTGACTCTAATTTTATTGATAGGAGAAATCGCGAATGAACTTAGAATATTTTACCAGAACTGTAGCGGAAAAATAAATTATAATATATGGTTGGTTAGCTTGCTTGATTAATTTTTGCTGTCAGAAGAAATGAGTGGGTATGCATGGCTTTTGTATCTATCTCTCTAACTGTTTTTCCCCGTTTTCTGATGTTTTCCTTTCTTTCTTCTTTTCTCCATTCTCATTTCCAAATTTTCCTTCCCCCGGATGCAGTGGCATGCTTGGTAACACGGCCAATCTGTTCCTTCTACCTGTAGAAATTATAAATGTAAATGAACCATGTTATATTTACTCAATGCCATACAAGTATTTGCCGTCTCAATGAACCAAATATATAACAATTTTCTTGTCAATTATTGGATAAATCACACAAAAAGACATAATTATATTTATAATTTTCCATAACAATCTTTTTCTTATTTGTTTTTTGGACACAGACGTTTACATGCTTGGTGAACAAGTTACGGTTAGTGGATAGACAACGAACATGCACACTAATGTCAGGTACTTGTGACACTACTGCCAAGAAATCAAGAGAAAGTATATTACCGGACATAATAGGTTGAATGCACTCTGCTTACCAAAAAAACCAGCATTACTTACCCACCAGTTTGTTTTCTCGTCATGTTGAGTTTCGAGATCTTGTCACTCTTGTCCTGGGCCATTTTTTATTGGCTCGTGGGGCGGTTTGGTAGGTTTGACTTCCCATATACTTCATTTGATGTGAGCTTGGCAGTTAGTGTCTATATAAATAAAATAGTCATGTTCAATTATATGTATGTTGCTAAATCATGTGACGATAATTTACATAAAAGAAAACAATATTTGTTCAGTAATAGAAGATGAATTTTCATAGTTTAACATACTGTGCTCATATATGTACATTGACTATGCACTATTAAATAGATTGTACAGCGCCACTCGTGATAATAATGCTTTCAATGTTCATTCGGTGAAATAAAATTCGATCATACACTGAAACAAATTTGTGGAAGTCGTGATAGCACAGTGGATGCACGTTCGCTTCCGGTGCGAAAGGTCTGGAGTTTGAGCCCAGCTGGAGGCGTTATGATTGTGCCCTTAGGCAAGGCATTTAAATTCCATGTTGCCTCTTCTCTCTCCCTCGTGGCGATGGATTCCATCAGGAATGAGGTCTTGAGAGTGATTAATATAAGTTGTAATAACTTGTTTCACAATCGAGCTAAAATAAATGTGTATAAACTAAACAAACAAATATCCTCTTAATCTTCTTTAGATGCAAAACCTGTCGTGGGGATGTAGTCATATTTCTTCTATAATGTCTATTTCAGTAATTTATTATGACTTCAAACCTTTATTAGCTTTCCCCATTGATATGTATTGCTTATTTCATATTAAAATGGCTAAGTAAATAATATAGGCGCAGTTACATATAAATGCATCGCCATCTTGCTAGTAACAAATCTACACACCCCATACAAGTTGACAGAGAATAAGTATTTACCGTTCTGCTATTAGCAGTTGGGTGAGATCTTCCCGGCACCTGATTCTCTGCATCTGGAATATACAAGACATCGTTATTGTTGGCCTTTATTTCCTGGTGGATATCATAAATTAAAGTTAGACTAAAGATTAAATTAAACACAATTGAAGGTTTGTGTACAAGTTAAGCAACATAATAAACTTAAACTTTCAAATTACGTCATTTATTTTCTTCTTGCTGATTAGAAACAATTAGTTCACGAACAAGTAACATAATACAGGAGAGTGGTATTCAAGGGGAAATAACTCTAACCTATTCTACATAATACCATAATTCATACTTTGGAAATATACAACTATATCACTGGTCCATTAGCATCTTTGCCATTTAGCTTTTTGAAATGCTTAAATTTTGTAACATGTTCGTCAGACATGAAATCAAGCATCATTTACTGTCGGTATCCTAATTCAAGCGAATGAACAGCACTTTTTATGTACATTTAGAAAAACAACTCTACTATCCAGGCCATAATACAATACAGCATAAAACTAGGTCACTAGGTCAAATGAGTGCTAACTCTTCTCCGTAATTACTCGCACGAATGTTACGAAATTGTATGCGGAACATTATTATATGTTATTCTCTCCAATGTCTGCTCAAGCCGCATCGATTCATCGAAACTATGGTTGCCAGTAAGTCATTTTGTTATATTTCCTATAGAATTATATAGCTATAGTTATATATTGCTTTAACCCTTTTCCTCATAGAAGCACCTCTTGACATCATTACCAATACGACATACATTGACAATGTAGTAGCCAAACCAATGTTCATAATAAAGGCCAGAATCTCATATAGTCCCAGTAATATCTATGGAGGTGGGATAGATATGGTGACTACTAATCCACTGCATGATAGCTAAATTGCTGTCGTTTGTATGGAGATATAATAGTATAGTAACCTAAATATCTATGAAGGATAGATATGGCGACTACTTATCCACTGCATGATAGCTAAATGGCTGTCATTTGTATGGAGATATAATAGTATATTAACCTAAATCTCTATGAAGTCCCAGTAATATCTATGGAGGTGGGATAGATATGGTGACTATTTATCCACTGCATGATAGCTAAATGCTGTCGTTTTGTATGGAGATATTAGTATAGTAACCTAAATATCTATGAAGGATAGATATGGCGACTACTTATCCACTGCAGGATAGCTAAATGGCTGTCGTTTGTATGGAGATATAATAGTATATTAACCTAAATCTCTATGAAGTCCCAGTAATATCTATGGAGGTGGGATAGATATGGCGACTACTTATCCACTGCATGATAGCTAAATGACTGTTGTTTGTATGGAGATATAATAGTATATTAACCTAAATCTCTATGAAGGAAAGGGATAAATGATGTATCCACTGCAGGATAGCTAAATGGCTGTCATTTGTATGGAGATATAATAGTATATTAACCTAAATCTCTATGAAGGAAAGGGTTAAAAATCTTCTTCTCATAAACAACAATATACAGATATTTGATATTTGGCAATATAATATCTATTTGTGATCATGGGGTCATATTTGTCATATTTGACCCCAGTGTAGGGGTCACAGCGTTTACATAGGCTTATATAGTAAAACTCTCTAAATATCGTTTTCTCAGAAACCACAATGCCCAATGCTTTGATAGTTTGCAATGTACAGTAAAACATGTGTGAACAGTTGCCTAAGTATTTCAATAGTTTCTCCACAATTTATATTTACTGCGCACATAAACACACCATTACTATTCGCCTAGCAATTTGTACCCATTAAACGTACTCCAACATGGAAAGGTATTCACACAAGCTTTAAGTTTGTTTCTCTTTCAATATAAACAAATGTTTTGTTTATACATCTACACATGTATTTGATCCGAATAACTATGTTTAAACTAACAGTTATCTCTATCTAGTAACGTATGTTTAAACTAACAGTTATCTCTATCTAGTAACGTATGTTTAAACTAACAGTTATCTCTATCTAGTAACGTATGTTTAAACTAACAGTTATCCTATCTAGTAACGTATGTTTAAACTAACAGTTATCTCTATCTAGTAACGTATGTTTAAACTAACAGTTATCTCTATCTAGTAACGTATGTTTAAACTAACAGTTATCTCTATCTAGTAACGTATGTTTAAACTAACAGTTATCTCTATCTAGTAACGTATGTTTAAACTAACAGTTATCTCTATCTAGTAACATATGTTTTTATGACCCTTTCAGCTTTTCACCTCGGGTGAGCGATCCAGGGCCTTCAATGACCTCTTGCTAGTGGTTGTACTGCATCCACATTGTTTAAATAAATAACTACTCTAATGGGGGTGCTGAATTATTTCAAGGGAGGAAGCTATCCAGCTGGTTTGTGGAAGGTCGGTGGTTCTACCCGGGTGACTGTTCGGAGGAGTACCCGGGGTCATCCTCCACCAATTAAAGCTGAGAGTCGCCATATGACCTGAGCTGTTGTTGCGACTTCAAACAAGCAAAAACCAACAAAACAATACTGGCTTGTATGTGGCAACTTAACATCAAACAACAATGGTGGTCAAATACACTTACTACTCCTGCATCCGGCCTTACTCTTCAGCGGCAACGTCTCGTTGGTCTGATGGCTAATGATCACTGTAGAAGCTAACCCACTGGGTGGTCTCGCTTGGAGCTGTGGACCGGTTTGGCACGGTGAGCTGAGTTTGTGAGGATTGTCTTGTTTTGCACGGTTGAGGCTGGCACGGAGGTTTGTGTTGTCTCAGTGAGCTGGTTTGGCATGCATTGGCACAGTCGACTGTGTTGGCACAGGTTTGCAAGTAGTACTTGCTTTACCCAAAGGACTTGGTTTGCACGGGCGACTGGGCAGGCACCGAGTACTGGATTTGTTCAGTGGACTCGGTTTGCGTGGAGGGTTGCACCGAGGACTGGGCTTGCACAGAGGTTTTGGTATGCACGGAAGTTTCAGTTGGCATGTAGTACTCTGTTTGCAAGGAGGTTTGGGTTGGGACAATGTGCTGGGATGGGATGGTAGGCTGGGATGGGATGGTTGGCTGGATTTGCACAGAGGTTTGGGCTGGGATGGTGGGCTGTGTTTGCATGGAGGTTTGGATTGGGACGGTGGGCTGGGTCGACACTGAGGTATGCATTGGGACAGAGGACTCGGTTCACACACAGATTTATGTTGGGAGTGTGAGCTGGATTGGGATGGTGGGCTGTGTCGGGACGGTGGGCTGGGTTTGCCCGGAGGTTTGTGTTGAGAGTGTGAGCTGGATTGGGATGGTGGGCTGTATCGGGATGGTGGGCTTGGTTTGCGTGGAGGTTTGTGTTGGGAGTGTGAGCTGGATTGGGAAAGTGGGCTGTGTCGGGATGGTGGGCTCAGTTTGCGTGGAGGTTTGTGTTGGGAGTGTGAGCTGGATTGGGAAAGTGGGCTGTGTCGGGATGGTGGGCTCGGTTTGCGCGGAGGTTTGTGTTGGGAGTGTGAGCTGGATTGGGAAAGTGGGCTGTGTCGTGATTGTGGGCTGTGTCGGGAAGGTGGGCTCAGTTTGGACAGAGATATTGGTTGGGACGGTGAACTGGTGTGGATGGTGGGCTGGGTGTACACCAAGGTCTGGGAATGCACAAAGGTTTCTGCTGGGAAGCTGGCCTGGGCTTGGATGGTGGGCTTGGTTTGCACGGTTTGCATGGATTCTGGAATATAAAAATTTCAAATCATCAATATAATATACAACTACTACTACATGAGAAACCACAGACTAGACTAACTAATAATACTAATACAAATAATAACAATAATAATAATAATACAATAATAACAATAATAATAATAATACAAATAATAACAATAATAATAATAATACAATAATAACAATAATAATAATAATAATAATACATTACATATTTGATGAATACAGTGAATGTTGCACTTGTTTTGAGGATGAAATAATGTTTAACGAAGAAGCTCAGTTGACACTAAATGTATCATTTCAAGTCAAGACAGATATAGTTAGTGCATATTGACCTGTCTTTCAAGGGGTTCATACAATTATTCATAGTGCATAGTTTATTGTTGAACAAATGTAACTGTTGAGCATCGCTAAGTTTCTTCCACACAACTATTTGCACATTAACAGATGTCTGTAATCCCATTATATAATCAATATATGTATCTATAATGATATGCATTTAATAGGCAGGGAAGACATTTCAATACACACAATGTAAAAATGATGTCATGTCATTTAATATTCGTTCCCTGATAACTCTACTAAAATATAACAGCCCACTAGGTAATAACATATTACCGACAATTCACCTGCTTTACAAGATCCAGTTATGAATCGTTATCTTGAATTCGTCTTTCCCTACTTACCAGCGATTTCGGTGCATTTGTCACTTTTCCAGTCAACCATGGATCCGTAAGTATAGCGTCCGTCGGCGGCCGGTAGTGTGGGTTGTACCGTACCAGTCTCTGTGCAAGCTGCAAGGACTGTAAGGGAGAACATAACATCAACTTACATAGTGTATTAAGTGAGTATATACATGTATTACTAGCTTTTTTTGTATACACGTTTAATTATGCGCTACGTTTGTTTTTAAGGGAAATGAATGTCCAAGTGACATAGTTCACAGTTACTGTCAATCAATAGTCCCATCATGACCGCTGTGGGATCGAGCCCTATCTGGGTAGAATGATCTATAAATGAGGTTGCCATGGAAGGCATGTGGTTCAAACTCGTCTAACGGTTCCTCATACACTATTGTGAGAGACAAGTGTGGTCTTCCTCTAACGCAGTCAGTGGTTCAAACTCTTGCGTCCACCCGTGCCTCATACACTGTTGTGAGAGACAAGTGTTGTCTTCCTACATAACATAGAGCGAGGCTCGAACCCATGACCATCAGTGATGATAGGTTACAGTGGTTATTTAACATTATTGTGGCAGTCATGATAGCGCAGTGGTAGCCTGTTCGCTTCAGGCACGAAAGACCCAGAGTTGGAGCCGTTATGGTTGTGTCCTTAGGCATGGTATTTAAATTCTACAATGCCTCTTCTCTCTTCCTTATGGCGATGGATTACATCAGGAATGAGGTCTCGAGAGTGATTCATATAAGTTTTAAGAACTTGTTTCACAATCGAGCTAATATAAATTTGCATAAACTAATATTATTGTTAATGCGATGCTAAATCAACTAAACATTAACAAACATTTGGTATGAGAGTATGATAAAGGTAGTGTAGTTTACCGATTGAATCAAAGTTTTGGAGACTCAGCAGATTTATTTCCAAGTCTCTGAGCTGTGAATCCTTGATCTCTTGATGACCGTTTAACATGTAGCACAGAGTTATACCCCTGAAAAAGAAACAATACAACTGTTTAGCATAGAAACCAGAATTATAAACCCAAATAAAAGAAAGAGGGCTGCTTAGCATGGCAACTGAAAAAAGCAAGACGACTGCTTTGCATGGAACCCAGAATTATAAACCCAAATACATTTCACAGTGAAGCATGATGGTAATGTGGTAATGAACACAAACAAACATTCCTGGGAGAGGCATACAATATGGTAATGCACACAAACAAACATTCCTGGGAGAGACATACAATATGGTAATGAACACAAACAAACATTCCTGGGAGAGACATACAATATGGTAATGAACACAAACACACATTCCTGGGAGAGACATACAATATGGTAATGAACACAAACAAACATTCCTGGGAGAGACATACAATATGGTAATGAACACAAACAAACATTCCTGGGAGAGACATACAATATGGTAATGAACACAAACAAACATTCCTGGGAGAGACATACAATATGGTAATGAACACAAACACACATTCCTGGGAGAGACATACAATATGGTAATGAACACAAACAAACATTCCTGGGAGAGACATACAATATGGTAATGAACACAAACAAACATTCCTGGGAGAGACATACAATATGGTAATGAACACAAACACACATTCCTGGGAGAGACATACAATATGGTAATGAACACAAACAAACATTCCTGGGAGAGACATACAATATGGTAATGAACACAAACAAACATTCCTGGGAGAGCATACAATATGGTAATGAACACAAACAAACATTCCTGGGAGAGACATACAATATGGTAATGAACACAAACAAACATTCCTGGGAGAGACATACAATATGGTAATGAACACAAACAAACATTCCTGGGAGAGACATACAATATGGTAATGAACACAAACATACATTCCTGGGAGAGACATACAATATGGTAATGAACACAAACACACATTCCTGGGAGAGACATACAATATGGTAATGAACACAGACAAACATTCCTGGGAGAGGCATACAATATGGTAATGCACACAATCTGCGACGTTCAAATGCTTTAAAAGCATATAAAGATAATTTCCGATCTGCATTTACATTTTCAAATTTCAAAAACTTAACTTACAATAAAGCCAAGTATATATATACCAATAATATTGCTTGATGTAACATGGTCTTTAATCATTATAAAGTGAACAGTCAATAATATAATGATATTCATCCTCTATAACGTATTACATACATTGCATTTCCTATCAGTATACGGTGTACTTTGTGGTATATCCATCTGTCACATATACCACAAAGTACACAGTATATATTTACAAAACAACAGTTCAGTATTGCAGACAGAATTATACAGAATGATACCCCTGATATAGATAAAATTCACTTACATGCTCCACACATCAGCCTTTGTGCCGTCATACGGTTGGTTGCCGACCACCTCGGGGGCCTTGTAGCCACAAGTCCCTATATTCCTAGTCAGTAAATTGCTCTTATCGGGAATAAATTTAGTGGAACTTCCGAAATCTGAAGACAAGATATGGAACATTATGACAGGCAAACATGGTTGATATGTGGACAGAGTATGATAGATCTAATACAATGAACATGGTTGGTATATGGACAGACATGATAGATCTCTATACAATGAACATGGTTGGTGTATGGACAGACATGATAGATCTATATACAATGAACATGGTTGGTGTATGGACAGACATGATAGATCTATATACAATGAACATGGTTGGTGTATGGACAGACATGATAGATCTATATACAATGAACATGGTTGGTGTATGGACAGACATGATAGATCTATATACAATGAACATGGTTGGTGTATGGACAGACATGATAGATCTATATACAATGAACATGGTTGGTGTATGGACAGACATGATAGATCTATATACAATGAACATGGTTGGTGTATGGACAGACGTGATAGATCTATATACAATGAACATGGTTGGTGTATGGACAGACATGATAGATCTATATACAATGAACATGTTGTGTATGGACAGACATGATAGATCTATATACAATGAACATGGTGGTGTATGGACAGATGTGATAGATCTATATACAATGAACATGTTTGGTGTATGGACAGACATGATAGATCTATATACAATGAACATGTTGGTGTATGGACAGACGTGATAGATCTATATACAATGAACATGGTTGGTGTATGGACAGACAGTAATTGATAATCTATATACAATGAACATGTTTGGTGTATGGACAGACGTGATAGATCTATATACAATGAACATGTTTGGTGTATGGACAGACATGATAGATCTATATACAATGAACATGGTTGGTGTATGGACAGACATGATAGATCTATATACAATGAACATGGTTGGTGTATGGACAGACATGATAGATCTATATACAATGAACATGTTTGGTGTATGGACAGACGTGATAGATCTATATACAATGAACATGGTTGGTGTATGGACAGACATGATAGATCTATATACAATGAACATGGTTGGTGTATGGACAGACATGATAGATTTATATACAATGAACATGGTTGGTGTATGGACAGACATGATAGATCTATATACAATGAACATGGTTGGTGTATGGACAGACGTGATAGATATATATACAATGAATATGTTTGGTGTATGGACAGACGTGATAGATCTATATACAATGAACATGGTTGGTGTATGGACAGACGTGATAGATATATATACAATGTACATGCTTGGTGTATGGACAGACGTGATAGATCTATATACAATGAACATGGTTGGTGTATGGACAGACGTGATAGATATATATATACAATGAACTTGTTTGGTGTATGGACATATATCAGGTGAGGAAGTTATTTAGCTGGCTTGTGTAAGGTCAATAGTCCCCCCCCCCGGATGCTCATAAGCCACTGAAATACTGCTCTAATGGGCACCCGGGTCTTCCTCCACCAAAAGTAGCTGGAAAGTCGTCTTATGACCTCAGCTGTTGGTGCAACATTAAACCCCACAAGCAAATGATTATATTAAGTAAAACAAATTTGTTTAGACAATGCGTCTTTAATAACTTATATAGATATATTTATAAATTATGGCTTAGTAAATCATGCGAAAATCATTTATATAAAACAGCTTCATAAATTGTAAGGTGCATATATATACCTGCAATCTTTAATGTCCCATTTTTGTCAAACAATAAGTTGTCACATTTAAGGTCCCTGAAACAGAATACAATATTGTTAGTATGCTTTTCATTTGACAAAATATTATATAGATATATAATTATTTTATATTATATAGATATATAATTATTTTATTTTATATAGATATATAATTATATTATTATAGTGACATGTAATATAAATGACTACACAAATACATACATATTAAAAAGTATAAAAAGCGCTCCATCCGATGGGTCTATGAGTCACTGATTAGACCACATATTAGAGCTATTTACACAAATTACAATGTTATAAAGAACATTTATAAAAGTAAAGTGTTTGTTTATTATAGTGTCACCCCTATTTAAAGGGCCAGCCATTTCTGACTTATGAGACACCTCCTTTTTTTATGAACATCAGTACTTCCCGAATCCTATGCTTGTATGCCAGGCGCCAGGCTGGTAGGCAATCAGTAACCATTATTTAACTAGCTGGCGTCTCACCAACCAGCCATATCAGAACAAACCCCTGATGAGATTCGAACCTTCGACCTCCCGCTCCGCAGGCAAACGCCTTAACCACTAGGCCACGGAGACCGGTTTTATATTTAAAATATTGCTAAGCAACTATGGACAAAACTCAACAAAACTCAACAAAACTCGACAATTGGCTGTACCACTGATATCTGTCGAGTACACTCGACCAACACTTTGTAAATTCACACAAGAGTTATTTCTAAGAAATAGCTGAGAATAATTTCAGTACATCCGACAAGATTGTGTGTTTTACGTTTATTTATCATCGCTACCATGAAGAGCCCATATGAGCGATGCCTTCTGAAAAAGATTAGTCATTTGAGATTTTTGGGGCTCAAACCTGTGACCATCAGTGATGATAGGTTACAGTGGCATGCAAGTCAGCAACCTTGACCACTCGACCACGGAGGTGGATCCTCTTGAACTGGTGAAACATCAAGACTGCAACTGTGCGATTCACAGTTTAAAGTGTGCAATTCACAGTCCAACACTTGCAGAGTGTGCAGTAAACTTCGCACACTCCAAACCGTGCAATTCACATTGAGAAAGAATGCTACACATTGTGTACTGATAAAACAGACGCTGACTATTGGACAATAAACAGTACAAAATGCATAAAATGAATGGGTCTGCAATAATTTATGATTCAAATAAATATCAGAAGGCTTTAACTCAAAGACAACCCAAACCCCCAAAAAACCCAAACCGTCAAAGTTCAATGACCAAATAGTTTCAAAATGTAAACAGAAAAGGGAAAATCTGTTACTAGGCAAATGTCCCAGATGTAAATTAACCAACATGGCTGCCACCATTACATCACAGTTGTTAGCAGACAAAAAGTTTACGCATAAAATACAGCACTAACATGAATATTACCACACCAGAAATACACCATTAAATATGGACTACAATCTTGCATGCATACAATTGTATGACACATAAATAAATGTAAATTTGACTAGAACATGACATGTGCGCATACATGTATATAATTGTTGATCTCAAACACTGGGGTATTACAGACGGATATGTAGTCCAGTGCTAACATGCTGGACTGGTAATCCAGGGATCGCAGGTTCGATCCCCTGTCTGACCCTAATAAAAGTAACAGTCTTTCAGATGGGACGTTAAACCGAGGTCTTGACTCTGGAATGGGTCTCTGTCTGAATCATGCACTATCCTCCAAAATCTAAAATAACTTATCTCTTCAGGAGGCGTCGCTCATATGGGCAACCAGTAGCGACGATAAATAAACGTAAAAACACACACTGGGGTATTACACTATATATGCATTACAAATATATTTTGCACCTTTTATGGGATATTTCCTTAACAATAAACAGAAAGTTTCATTACAGCATGTTGATCAAGAATACTAGCAAACCATTCTAAGTCCACAACATTGTAAAAATCACATTCCAGACAGAAATGGTGTTCATCTTCAACAATACAGATGTTACAATTTGTACAAATATGTTCATGCGGGGGGCCTCGCCTAATTATCAACGTGTTTCTGCCCTTAAAGGGAGAATACTAATGCTTAGTTGTGCTAACATCGATCTTGCATGCCTTGCTAAATATACAAACTTATGTTGCACTTAGATACGATAACTTTAAGTGTAAAAAGTGTTTCCAACTCAAAATAAAAGTATTCTTATCTTAGTGCAACATAAGTTTCAATATTTTGCAATAAAATATTATTAAATTCAATTCAATATTTAACATCGCACGAAGCCAAAATATATAGCTATTTAACAGTCCGTGGTCAAGTGGTAGAGCGTCGGATTTGGAATCGAACGGTCCCGGGTTCGATACTCGGTCAGGCCATGTATATAGTGTCATTGAGCAAGGTACCTCACACACATTGCTTAGTACTGGTTAATCGCTTAGGTCGGCTAAGCCTGCCCAGGAAAACATGTCTAAGTCCCCGCGAGGGGTTTGACATTAAAGGAACTTACATACAACATATAAATTACATTCCTACTACAAATTCTTCCAACATAATTTGAACAATAATTTTCAAGCACTTAGCAGTGATTATGTGGTCGACAAACTCCCAAAAATGAACGTATGACTTCATATAACGGTCAGCCACGTCCCTGAATTGACGTTTGTTTATTCCTTGATATATTTTGTTTCTGTAGCGAATATTCACAAACAAATTATGAACAACAATATATTACCTGTGCACGATTCCGTTAGCATGTAGATGGTTCACACCCTCTGCATGCATACCAAACAGATTTCTTGCCTTCGTTTCACCCAGCCCCTTGAAAAACATATGGGCCCGTTTGTCGAGCATCTGATGCAAGTTCCCCCCGCTGCAATGTTCTAACACCATGTAGGTACGTTGTGTGGTCCTAAAGAGATTTAAACGCCTATAAAGTATGTGACCTACATTTCTCCATCCTACAATTTCATTCATTTTAAAGTCACAACATTCTGGATTACTGTTTCTAGTATATAGTTCACACAGTATCCACTTCCAGTACATTATAGTTCACACAGTATCCACTTCCAGTACATTATAGTTCACACAGTATCCACATCCAGTACATTATAGTTCATACAGTATCCACATCCAGTACATTATAGTTCACACAGTATCCACATCCAGTACATTATAGTTCACACAGTATCCACTTCCAGTACATTATAGTTCATACAGTATCCACATCCAGTACATTATAGTTCATACAGTATCCACATCCAGTACATTATAGTTCATACAGTATCCACTTCCAGTACATTATAGTTCATACAGTATCCACATCCAGTACATTATAGTTCACACAGTATCCACTTCCAGTACATTATAGTTCATACAGTATCCACTTCCAGTACATTATAGTTCACACAGTATCCACTTCCAGTACATTATAGTTCACACAGTATCCACATCCAGTACATTATAGTTCATACAGTATCCACTTCCAGTACATTATAGTTCACACAGTATCCACTTCCAGTACATTATAGTTCACACAGTATCCACATCCAGTACATTATAGTTCACACAGTATCCACATCCAGTACATTATAGTTCGCACAGTATCCACTTCCAGTACATTATAGTTCACACAGTATCCACTTCCAGTACATTATAGTTCACACAGTATCCACTTCCAGTACATTATAGTTCACACAGTATCCACTTCCAGTACATTATAGTTCACACAGTATCCACTTCTAGTACATTATAGTTCATACAGTATCCACTGCCAGTACATTATAGTTCACACAGTATCCACTTCCAGTACATTATAGTTCACACAGTATCCACTTCTAGTACATTATAGTTCATACAGTATCCACTTCCAGTACATTATAGTTCACACAGTATCCACTTCCAGTACATTATAGTTCACACAGTATCCACTTCCAGTACATTATAGTTCACACAGTATCCACTTCCAGTACATTATAGTTCACACAGTATCCACTTCCAGTACATTATAGTTCACACAGTATCCACTTCCAGTACATTATAGTTATGGGTATGCTGACTATCGGTGTAGGAACACACCGACAGAGTTCTAAAATTGTAAAATTACATAGCCCGATTGTTCATAGAGATAGATAGCTAGACTGTTCAGTAACATTACATAGCCTGATTGTTCATAGAGATAGATAGCTAGCATGACTGTTCCATAATATTACATAGCCTGATTGTTCATAGAGATAGCTAGCTAGCTAGACTGTTCAGTAACATTACATAGCCTGATTGTTCATAGAGATAGATAGCTAGCTAGACTGTTCCATAAAATTACATAGCCTGATTGTTCATAGAGATAGCTAGCTACACTGTTCAGTAAAATTACATAGCCTGATTGTTCATAGAGATAGATAGCTAGCTAGACTATTCAGTAAAATTACATAGCCTGATTGTTCATAGAGATAGCTAGCATGACTGTTCAGCAACATTACATAGCCTGATTGTTCATAGAGATAGATAGCTAGCTAGACTGTTCAGTAAAATTACATAGCCTGATTGTTCATAGAGATAGATAGCTAGCTAGACTGTTCAGTAACATTACATAGCCTGATTGTTCATAGAGATAGCTAGCTAGCATGACTGTTCAGTAAAATTACATAGTCTGATTGTTCATAGAGATAGCTAGCACGACTGTTCAGTAACATTGCATAGCCCGATTGTTCATATAGATAGCTAGCTAGTCTGTTCAGTAACATTACATAGCCTGATTGTTCATAGAGATAGCTAGCACGACTGTTCAGTAACATTGCATAGCCTGATTGTTCATATAGATAGCTAGCTAGACTGTTCAGTAACATTGCATAGCCTGATTGTTCATAGAGATAGCTAGCTAGACTGTTCAGTAACATTACATAGCCTGATTGTTCATATAGATAGCTAGCACGACTGTTCAGTAACATTACATAGCCTGATTGTTCATATAGATAGCTAGCACGACTGTTCAGTAACATTACATAGCCTGATTGTTCATAGAGATAGCTAGCACGACTGTTCAGTAACATTACATAGCCTGATTGTTCATAGAGATAGCTAGCACGACTGTTCAGTAACATTGCATAGCCTGATTGTTCATAGAGATAGCTAGCTAGACTGTTCAGTAACATTACATAGCCTGATTGTTCATATAGATAGCTAGCACGACTGTTCAGTAACATTGCATAGCCTGATTGTTCATAGAGATAGCTAGCTAGACTGTTCAGTAACATTGCATAGCCTGATTGTTCATATAGATAGCTAGCTAGCACGACTGTTCAGTAACATTGCATAGCCTGATTGTTCATATAGATAGCTAGCTAGACTGTTCAGTAACATTGCATAGCCTGATTGTTCATAGAGATAGCTAGCTAGACTGTTCAGTAACATTGCATAGCCTGATTGTTCATATAGATAGCTAGCTAGCACGACTGTTCAGTAACATTGCATAGCCTGATTGTTCATATAGATAGCTAGCTAGACTGTTCAGTAACATTGCATAGCCTGATTGTTCATAGAGATAGCTAGCTAGACTGTTCAGTAACATTACATAGCCTGATTGTTCATAGAGATAGCTAGCTAGACTGTTCAGTAACATTACATAGCCTGATTGTTCATATAGATAGCTAGCTAGACTGTTCAGTAACATTGCATAGCCTGATTGTTCATATAGATAGCTAGCTAGACTGTTCAGTAACATTGCATAGCCTGATTGTTCATATAGATAGCTAGCTAGACTGTTCCATAAAATTACATAGCCTGATTGTTCATATAGATAGCTAGCTAGACTGTTCAGTAACATTACATAGCCTGATTGTTCATATAGATAGCTAGCTAGACTGTTCCATAAAATTACATAGCCTGATTGTTCATAGAGATAGATAGCTAGCTAGACTGTTCCATAAAATTACATAGCCTGATTGTTCATAGAGATAGATAGCTAGACTGTTCAGTAACATTACATAGCCTGATTGTTCATAGAGATAGATAGCTAGACTGTTCAGTAACATTACATAGCCTGATTGTTCATAGAGATAGATAGCTAGACTGTTCAGTAACATTACATAGCCTGATTGTTCATAGAGATAGATAGCTAGACTGTTCAGTAACATTACATAGCCTGATTGTTCATAGAGATAGATAGCTAGACTGTTCAGTAACATTACATAGCCTGATTGTTCATAGAGATAGATAGCTAGACTGTTCAGTAACATTACATAGCCTGATTGTTCATAGAGATAGATAGCTAGACTGTTCAGTAACATTACATAGCCTGATTGTTCATAGAGATAGATAGCTAGACTGTTCAGTAACATTACATAGCCTGATTGTTCATAGAGATAGATAGCTAGACTGTTCAGTAACATTGCATAGCCTGATTGTTCATATAGATAGCTAGCACGACTGTTCAGTAACATTGCATAGCCTGATTGTTCATATAGATAGCTAGCTAGACTGTTCAGTAACATTGCATAGCCTGATTGTTCATATAGATAGCTAGCTAGACTGTTCAGTAACATTGCATAGCCTGATTGTTCATAGAGATAGCTAGCACGACTGTTCAGTAACATTGCATAGCCTGATTGTTCATATAGATAGCTAGCTAGACTGTTCAGTAACATTGCATAGCCTGATTGTTCATATAGATAGCTAGCACGACTGTTCAGTAACATTGCATAGCCTGATTGTTCATATAGATAGCTAGCACGCTGTTCAGTAACATTACATAGCCTGATTGTTCATATAGATAGCTAGCACGACTGTTCAGTAACATTACATAGCCTGATTGTTCATATAGATAGCTAGCTAGACTGTTCAGTAACATTACATAGCCTGATTGTTCATATAGATAGCTAGCTAGACTGTTCAGTAACATTGCATAGCCTGATTGTTCATATAGATAGCTAGCTAGACTGTTCAGTAACATTGCATAGCCTGATTGTTCATATAGATAGCTAGCTAGACTGTTCAGTAACATTGCATAGCCTGATTGTTCATATAGATAGCTAGCTAGACTGTTCAGTAACATTGCATAGCCTGATTGTTCATAGAGATAGCTAGCACGACTGTTCAGTAACATTACATAGCCTGATTGTTCATAGAGATAGCTAGCACGACTGTTCAGTAACATTACATAGCCTGATTGTTCATAGAGATAGATAGCTAGCTAGACTATTCAGTAACATTACATAGTCTGATTGTTCATAGAGATAGCTAGCACGACTGTTCAGTAACATTGCATAGCCTGATTGTTCATATAGATAGCTAGCTAGACTGTTCAGTAACATTGCATAGCCTGATTGTTCATAGAGATAGCTAGCACGACTGTTCAGTAACATTGCATAGCCTGATTGTTCATATAGATAGCTAGCTAGCTAGACTGTTCAGTAACATTGCATAGCCTGATTGTTCATATAGATAGCTAGCTAGCACGACTGTTCAGTAACATTGCATAGCCTGATTGTTCATATAGATAGCTAGCTAGCACGACTGTTCAGTAACATTGCATAGCCTGATTGTTCATATAGATAGCTAGCACGACTGTTCAGTAACATTGCATAGCCTGATTGTTCATAGAGATAGCTAGCACGACTGTTCAGTAACATTGCATAGCCTGATTGTTCATATAGATAGCTAGCACGACTGTTCAGTAACATTGCATAGCCTGATTGTTCATAGAGATAGCTAGCTAGACTGTTCAGTAACATTACATAGCCTGATTGTTCATATAGATAGCTAGCTACACGACTGTTCAGTAAACATTGCATAGCCTGATTGTTCATATAGATAGCTAGCAAGACTGTTCATAACTTGCATAGCCCTGATTGTTCATATAGATAGCTAGCTAGACTGTTCAATAAAATTACATACCTGATTGTTCATAGAGATAGCTAGCTAGACTGTTCATAAAATTACATAGCCTGATTGTTCATATAGATAGCTAGCTAGACTGTTCCATAAAATTACATAGCCTGATTGTTCCATATAGATAGCTAGCTAGACTGTTCCATAAAATTACATAGCCTGATTGTTCCATAGAGATAGCTAGCTAGACTGTTCCATAAAATTACATAGCCTGATTGTTCCATATAGATAGCTAGCTAGACTGTTCAGTAACATTACATAGCCTGATTGTTCATATAGATAGCTAGCAAGACTGTTCAGTAACATTACATAGCCTGATTGTTCATAGAGATAGCTAGCACGACTGTTCAGTAACATTACATATCCTGATTGTTCATATAGATA